>OY747723.1:20950000-21550000 GCA_963556495.2 Valencia hispanica
CTGTCACGCACGCATCTCTCACACACACACAGCCCCTCCCCTCCGTGCACAACATGTCTGTCTGGATCCCCTGTGGAAGCGTGGCCTATTTGGTGCAGAGAAGACGACTGCCGAAAGGTTGGTATCTCGTGAACACTTTTAAACACACAATCACAGATTAAAAAGTGCTATAAAATATTTAATATTCTGAATACAATCAGTGTTGCCAACTTATCGACTTTGTCGCTATTTATAACGACTTTTCAGACCCCGTAGCGAGAAATCTAGCGACATCTATGACCCCCCTAAGTTACTGTCTGTGAAACTTTGTCGCAGATATTTCCTGCAGTTTAGAGACCCAGCTTGCTCCTTCCCGACGCTCAGAAAGGGAATGATCTGCGCATGTGTACGCAGCATGATGATGTCCACTGACTAATCATAAACCTTTTTCGGTTCATTTCAACCACTGACAAACGAAGTTGTTTAGAATTAAGAAGCTTGTCTGTACTACTGCATCGCACACCTGTGGTGCATTCAAGGAACATTCGAAATGTATGGTGAGTTCAAAAACATAGGACATTTAAAACTTATGACAAAAAAACCCCATTGAAAATAATACCATAAGCAATACACTTCTGTTTAATGGCGGTTGGCAAGAAACATTTGATACATGCTAAATATGCCCTACTTATTTTTACAAAGTACAAAAAAAACAAACTATATTCTCTGTATTAATTTAGTCTTCTTGAGATATCTCAGCAACATTTTTTTTCCCAGAACTTTCAATTTTGTTTAAAAGGTCTTTGATGTCCAATTGCAATTTGATATCTTGTAAATTTTGTACCAGTTTTCTCAACATTATACTTCAGGCAAAATAATAGAACATGTTCCACAGTCTCTTCTTGAAGACAGAAGTCACATTTCCCTGTAGCATGTTTCCCCTGTTTAAATAATGTATTGTTTAACCCTGTCATCCTGATCTAAATATAATTATTTCCTCCTTTCTGTTTCAATCGTCTTCACGTGATGACATCATCATTATGCAAATTAACGTATAACGTCATCTGGCGACATCTAGCGACTTTCTGGGGCAACTTCAGCTACTTTCTGTCGGAGACAGTTGGCAACATTGAATACAATAGTTTCAGTGTGTTGATGTTACTGTAGGTCCCGACCCTCAGCAAACAAGCGATTGTGCCTTCTTTAGAAAGTTAACTATAGTCGCAAGTTTGAGGTAAAATGTAGGCTAGCTTAGTTGGGTGGTCGAGGTCAAAACACTATATGTAGCAGCTGTGAATCAAATAAACTTATTATAAATAATGTTATGTCGTTTCTTTACTCTTATACTGAATGTTTGCTGCTTCAATCCAGATGAGTAGTTAAGTTAACAATAAAAGTTAAGTATTATTGACTTTTTTTAAAATTATTAACCTTTAGGAATGAGAAAATCCCTTTAGGAATCCCCCCGGGCCTCTACCTCCCCCCCCACCACGCATTACTTTCAAATCTGTGGGAAACACTGGCGTTTAATACAAATCCATGCCACACTTTTCAGAATTTCATTCGTAAAAACAGTGAAAACCATGCATCAAGTTTTCTTAAGAATGCACTACTTTGTGTTTATCACATGATACAACAGTAAAATACATTGAATTGGTAACAAAAGCCACTGTATTCTGTCTTTCTTGTGCTTGTCCAGAAGGAATTTGTTGTTTGAGGTTTAGGATACACTCAGCCCAGCAGGTCAGGGCTGCAGATTTGCTGACGGACATATTTTCATAGTTCACATCAGCTCACTCCTCCTTGCTGCAGGACTTTTGATTTTTGGAACGACCAGAAACCCTCTTATTTGCTATGCATCTGCTCTCTGCACCGCTCTTCCTTTCCTCAAAGCTTCTTGTGTGTCTGTTTTATAAATCTCTGGATACTGCATGAATTAATTTGACACCTCTTGAGTCTACTTTATTTTGGAGCTCTGTTGCCCCTGCTCTTCCCCGGTCGGTTGTCGGGATTCACGGCTTGTGGGAGAATTCCCTGGTTGGGTTCTCCAAGCATTATCCATTCTGCCAGGACCCTTGTTGAACACCTCGGCTTGTTAGCATGTGTCAATCAAAAAGCCATGCTCCTGAGAGGGCAAAGTGGAAAGCTGAAGCAGTTATCTGTTTCCTGCACAACTCCCTAAAAGGACTGTGAGCATGCTTGGTTGTGTGTTCAGCAGATACCTGAGTGTGATCGCCTACTTTGACCTCAAGCTGCTCCCAGCTTCTTCATTAAAGGCACATTCCACTATTACTCTGCTGTCCTTTCGTCCTTCACCCACAGCCGTTTGTTTCAATTCAACCCTCATTAAGGCGTCTTAGTCTCAAAGTTTAGTCGGAGCAGGACGAGAAGAGATCTTTATTTAATTATGCAGTTCATTAGGAAGCTGGTCCGATTGTCTTTTTTCCTATCTGAGGGAGGCCATGGGAGTAGCTGGTGGCTAATGTGGAGTTCAAATGGCCTGAATATGGAGATTGGCCCAAATATGGATTACCATTAGCTGTTAGCCTGCCCTTCACCCACCTCATTTGCGTTTATGTCTGCTATGTAGCCTTTTGATACTCTATCACTCAGGCTGGAGTGTGCGAGTTTTCAGCCAGTGTGTTTGTTTGATATTGTTCATGGACTGTGAAATTGAATTTCCACACTCGGGCTGATATTGGAAATAATTTCATATCCTCTGCAATTTTCTTGCTCGGTTTCACCTTGCGGCATGTTTAAAACAGCCACGATGACTCCGTGTCTCTTTCTTTCCTCCCTCTGCTGCAGAGTTGATACAGCGGCAGCGTTAATTTGAGCCGTATTTATCCTTAAAGCCACGGCGCTTTCTGGATGAGTCGCTGCTTGCCCCCACACAGCGCACCCCGAGCCAGCAGCCGCCGTCTTTTATACGCCGGCCATCACCATGACAACATGGCCCCCTCTCCTGGCACAACAGCCCATTTTGGAGCTGTTGATCTTGTTGTGGCAACAATGAAAATGTCATATGTCCCTTTAAGGAGAGAAGTAGGGATTTTCCCGTTTCAGGAAGGGTCACTGTACTCCTGAGATCCCAGATCGTATAAAATCCTTTGTTATTCCTTGTTCCAGCTCTGGAACATCAACCCTGGGAGACTGCAGCCAGGAAGTGGGAGCACTCAGCTGGAATAACCCAAAAAAGCACAAAGCACAGATCCCTGCAAATGTATTCATATAGAACTCTGCTTCCCTGACTTTTATTTGGCTGGAGAAAAGATAACTGTCTGTAGAAAAGTTAAATATTTGGGTCACGTCATCACAGATCAGCTCTGTGATGATGATGATATATATAGACAGTGTTGCACTCTGTATTTACAAGCCAATATTTTGTCTAGGAAATTTCATGTGTTCAGAAGATGTAAAAATCCACCTATTCAGAACCTACTGTACATCCTTGTATACTGCTCCTCTGTGGTGTAAATTTAAGAAAGCTAGCATAAAGAAGCTTACAGTTGCTTATAATGACTCATTAAGGATATTGCTCAGAAAGCCACGGTCAAGTAGTGCCAGTCTTTTGTTCTGTAATGCTCATGTCAGTACCTTTCAGGCTTTAATGAGGAATTTGATTTACAGATTTATTCAGCATCTTAACTCTGAGAACAGCCTCATCTCGATACTGTTGAATCAAAGTTTTAGTGTAGCGCGGTACCAGTCATCGATGTGGAAACACTGGTATACGTGTCTTTTATAATCTTTTTTATATATTTTATTTTGGGTGTTGTGTTCTAGTTTTATTTTTTTATGGACCTTGAGTCTGACAAAGATGATGATGATGATGATACCTTAAACTTCTTTCCATATTCTGTGACAATATAACCACAAATTTGTAAGGTATGCAACCAAGCCAAAATTTCTGAAAAGTATGGCACAACTGCAAAACTAAACCCAGCCAAATGTATAACCAATAGGCCAGGAAGGAAGGGCATTTATCAGAGGAGCAGGCAAAAGGCAGATGGAAGCTTAGGAGGAGCTGCAGATATACAAGTCTGGCCTTCAGCAAGGTGGCAAGAAGGAAGACAATGTTGGAATAAAGCTAGAAGAAGCCTGGCGGAAAGTTAGCCACAGGTCATGAAGGGGGAATGATAAACTGTGGAAGAAGATCTTCTAATCACAAAAAAACAAAAGTGAATTTGCTTGTTGAAACGCAAAATGCAGTATAAATGGGAGTACAGTGGTCTCCCAGTATTTGCAGGGGTTTGGGTCCACACCTACCCGTGAACACTTAAGACCATCTCTAAGAACGCCAATAACTGCCTATTTTAACAGTTCAAAGACCCAATATACCTCAATATGCATTCCAGGTTTTCTAAATTGCTAAAACACTAAACTCCATTCTCTAAACCAAATTCTCAGTGGCTTAAACTAATTTTTCAAATCAGACTGTTTTGGCCAAACCTCAAACACTGTTCAGGTGCTTAGACACAATTTGCAAAACTCATCCACACTTTTCCTCAAAACCTTAAACACATTCTCAGTCACTAAACCCGTTTCATACTTCTATAGTCAAACTGTAAACATACTGGCAGTGACATGTGAACGCAAGTAAAAACACAGCTGTCATCTTTTACACACAGCAACTCCCAATTCAACACATGCATCTGGTGATGTGATCAGAGCAATTGGTCGGGATAAAAGTCAGTTCAGAGTTCACAGGGGGCACATGTGTAAGAATCCATGTGAGAGGTGGTGGACAAGGAGGAAGGGGATGAGGACGACCAAGAACAGTCATTACTGATGAAATTCAGCCAGCTATAATATACTATTGTGAATCTGTAAATTACAGTAATGTGGTTTTTATTTAATAATATATCGATTAATATCTCTCTAATCACAATGTTTTTGTTAAATACTCTTAAAATGTTTTCATGTTAACTACATGCCATGCAGGATGTCTTCAGTTATTTGATGGAGTGTCTAATGAATGTTCTGTGGTGAATATATTCTACTTGGGGTGTGTGTATGAGGTGATCACATTGTTTGGTTTTGAACACGACTAGTTTTGAGATGAAAGTTGGATTTTGACAGAAAAGGCTGGGGTTTAGTGAGTGTTAAGATTTGTGTTTGCATTTAAGGTTTTGAGAAAATAAGTGGAGGTTTCTAGAAATGCGTTTTAGCAATTCAGAAAAACTAATACGCACAGTGGAAGCCATCTAAGCTCTACTGCAGAAGCTAACGTCTACTGTCCTTATTTCCGCTCCTGGGGGTCCAACCAATCAGCGCCACGAAGAATTACTCCTGAACTCGCTGCTTTGCAAACACCAACCAATTGCGTATAAAGTACGTATTTCAGCTTCCTAAGCTGCATTTTCCTAAAAATGTAGATATGGACTACAAAAAAAATCTGCAAATAGTGAACCGTGAATAGAAGGATTATTTGTTTATCAACACAGCAGGTGCACGAGTAACCTAGCTGGAGAAAGAGATGCCGGCCCTTTGCATATCTACGGGTTCATATTGTTGTTGCGGTTATCTCGCAGTTGCAGTGTTGGTTAACAAACAAGCTATGTTAGCTTGTTTGTTAGCCAAGGAGGCTTACCTGAAAGGAAGTGATCGCTGAAGAGGAGTTTAAATGATCATTCCAGTTGCCACTTTCGATAGCTTGCAACCAAAGACTTCTTGTTTGCCTTGCAAGCAGTGCAAATTAATAGAATTCTATAGAACTTGCACGTTTTTGTTGTTTTCATCAATTTATGCAACCAACAGCACAATACATGATCGCATCTCTTTCTGCAGACGACACGCGCAGCAGAGCAGGGAGTGACGCAGACCGATAATCCCTCTATAGGCGGGGGTCCACGGTATTAACTGGTGGTGGTGGCATCATGTTGTGGGGCTGCTTCTCTGGGAAGATGGATGGAGCTGAATACAGGACAACCCTAAAGAAAACTTTCTAGTTGCTGAAGAAAACTTGACTCAGAGGTTCACCCTCTAACAGGACGACAACCCTGAACCTACAACCAGAGATACAATGGCTTAGATCAAAGCACATTCATTTGCTTAAATGGCCTAGTCAAAGTCTACACCTAACTCCAAATGAGATTTGACAAGAATTGAAAACTGATCATAGCAGACACATTCCCTCCAATCTAACTGAGCTTGAGCTATTTCTTAAAGAAGAATGGGGAACAGTTTAAATCAACATATGTGAACTGCGGCAGCTGTCCCTTGCACAGAGCAAGGTGCATCCAAAATCCTCCATGTGTCTCGTACATCCCTTCCGACAGTTTGAGCTCTCCTAAAGTTCTAACAATGAAAGCTACGGAAAAAAAACACAGCTCACTCAGGTTACCATCAGCATAGCTCAGTGGGTTGTGAGGTGGCCAGCAACAGCTGAAGTCTGTGACCCCTTGGACCCCATCCATCAGGCTCTCACCACCAGCCTTGGCCTCTGACATACAAAAAACGGCCGCCAGGGATTGAAGGCATTCAGCTGGGAACAGACAGAGGTACCAAATAAAATTACATACGCCAAAGTTGGCATGCATGAGTGTAAACCCACATCAGAGTGGTTAACCACATGGATATTAAGTTATAAATGTTTCCAGTGTCCGAACTGAGCTGTCTGTCACTGCCTGTATATTAAGTTCTTATTCAAACACATCTCTCACTGTCTTTATCACATTCCCACCTGTTTCAGGTCCAGCAAACTCAAACCGTACGTACATCCCCACCAGCACACTCACACATGCTTCCTTGTGTGGCAGGGGGCCTCAGCTGACCGCCTGGCAGTCGCTGTGAAGCTGGCGCCCTTCTCACACAGATGCCAGGTGTTTTGCTTGGCCATCCAGAGCTGCCGGGGTTGAGTTTGGTGTCAGGGGTGTTGGGTTGCTTTGAATGGCGGGGGCAATACGTTACGTGTCCCTGTTAGCCCTGGTGCTTGGCTGAGATGGAGGACTGCTGCAACCCAGGAGAAATCAGAGACTGCTTAGCTTCGCAGAGATGGAGAACGGAGCGTGATGTATAGCAGTCATGACCATCTGGGGGGATCTCGGGTGATTTCCCAAAAGCAGCTGAAACCTGAAGTTATGAGGCATCATTATTTTTCAATTAGCCGTATTTTCCTCGCTGATAGATCCCAGTGTCAAACACAATTCTCAAGACAACGGCCGTAGTTGTTTATGACCCCGAAGAGCATAAATCTGCTGCACATAGCTCTGTTCTGTTAAACGCTGCTACAGAAGTCAGAAATCTACAGAACTGGACCCCAACATGGCTGACTCTGAAAGAGTCTGAGACAGTACATCAGCTAAATAAGGTAGGTCAGGCCATAAATTAACATCAACCTGCTGAAAGGCCTAATGAGCCATTTTCAGTTTTTGAAGAGAAACAGGGCCCCAGTATCACAGATCCTTCACCTTAACTATGGGTGCAAGTTTCTTCTCCACACATTTTTTTTTGGTTGACATCAGATCCACCTGGAATGTTTGACAAGAAGCCGAACCTCAATTGCACCTGATCACAGGTCAGGGTTCAGCCTTTTTCATTGCTTTTTTTAAATGTGTAAAAAGGATTAGTCTTTGATCAGGCTGTAGCGCTACATTCAGATTTTTCGATAGAGCCCTGTTGGTTCAGTACCGAACGAATCCAGCTGTTTTCTACCTGAACACATGCAGAATGTTTATGTGCAGAACCAGAGCGCAGTGCAATGTTCCAGAGTGCAACTTTAAAAAGTGACACCAAAACAGGAAGGACTCCCAGCTATCACTAAACTCTGCTATTTGGGAACAATAATGGTTTCTCATGCAGCTACAGTAGAAAAAGAAAGATGGACGGAACCAGAACTTTGTCAGCGAACGCATCTTTGAACAGCAGTAAGGTCCATAACAGGATCTGCACTGAACTGGATGACTCACCTGAAGCAATATCAAGTTGAATGTAAACATCACTGATACTAGAGAAAAACAAGCGGACATCCCCATGGCTACCATCCAATCAGCCCAAACTCGCAAGTTGGCAAAATCCCTGTTAAAAAATGAATTTTCCAAGAGCCCATGTTGCATTCAAGTACAACTGGGAGACAAAGCTGTCAAAATATCAGAACAACTCCAAAGTCATTTAAGCATGTTTTAATCTCAAATATGGGCAAAGTATTATTGAAACATTTCTAACATCAACACTGTTTTCAAGTGGTTATATTGTTTTCTACTCTGGCTATGTCTGTTTGTACTATTCATCCATCCATACATTTCCTGTACCAGTCATTGCTATGCAGGGTTGCGGGGGGTGGGGTGGGGGCCTGGTGCCTATCTCCAGCTGTCATGGGGCGAGAGGCGGGGTACACCCTGGACAGGTCGCCAGTCCATCGCAGTGTTTGTACTATTTTTTTTTTTTTAAACAATCAAATCTCCCATCAGTTCTATACTTTCAACTTTTTTAAGTTATAGAACATAACATCCAATTAATTTTAGGAATTGAAAGAAAGGAATTCAGGTCTAATGCTGAGCAAAGTAAAGAACAACGGTCATATGCACATTTGTATTTATTTTTCTTGATTAAAGTGTTCCAAAAACGTACTGAACTGTGACTTTAAACCGTGATTCTTGAGTACCATTACATCCCCAGTCTTTGATGTTTACCTCCAATTAAAACACAGTTTTCCAGGAAAATGATGACAATGATATGTGACCATTTCTTTTAAAAGTACTTCATACTAAACGGGGTGTCAATTTTTTTAACATGACTATACAACATTTAATTATTATAATTCTTTTAATCTGTAGCTGCAGAGCAAAACTAGTGGACTATCTTTGTGTTATTTAGCTTAGGAGAGAATAGATGTACTCAGAGGGATTGCTAATAAATTAAACATTTGAAAACTTTTCTTATAGCCTTGAAAGTGTAGATTGTTGAAGTATTTAGTCATAATCTAAGGTTTTTTTGAAATGTGCAGAAACCTCCCTGTTCTTTGAATGTGTCACAGATCGCTCAATGCGAAGTTTAAGGATTTCTCCTTCAGATCGATCCTGAGACTGAAAAACCAAGATCTGCAACCTGTAATGTGTACATTTGTTTTAGTTGTAAATGTATGGATTTTCTATCTAATTCTGTTTTGCATTGCTGTTTGAGTTAAACTACATTCGCACTCTGAAAGCCACCCTGTGCATACCAATAAGCAATGCAAATCACCCTGCTGCTGCAGACTTAATTTTCACACCGACTGCAGTTTAATTTCTTAAATCTCACATTAATCCACGCAGCTGTAACAAACAGACAGGACACCTGACTTGCGGCCTCGTTTTCATTTCGCCACGACCGCCATTCCGGCGTGGATTAAATCGGGGGGTGAAGACAAAGTGGAGCCTGATTGGAAAGTCACTGTAGCAGCCAGCAGTGTAATCCATCCACACATTCCTTCCAGAGAATGCCAAACAGCTCGCTGAAAATGAGCTGCCGACCTGACTCCATTAGATCTCCAGTGTGTCTCTTCGCTTTCTGTCTTTTCGAAAACACACACACACAGTCTCTCTTAGGCTGCCACCAGCTTCATTAGCGGGAAGAAATGTCCTGCTCGTTAAGGCGAAGCAATTAGTGGCTAATTAAGAAGCTTTTGCAGTGCAGATAAACTCACTTCCTCCTCCTTCTCTCATTGTGTTTATGCATTTTGACCAGTTTACTACGTCTGGATTTCCACCTTTGACTCATATTCAACTTAAAACCAGGGTGTTTTGATGCTTTCTCCTGCAGTAAAAAAAAGTCTTGATGCATCCTGTGGATACAGAAAACATCTGACATTTATTTCTTTAGTGTGTGTGTGTAATTGTTTATTTATCGTCAGTGTTTTCCAGCTTGCTGAGTCCGTTTGGCGCTTCTTTTCTGGCTGTGTCATCCGATCCAGAGAGAAAAAGACTTAATGGGGACTTTTACCCAGTCATTTTAATGTTCTCTCTCTCTCTCCTTCATTATGCCTACTTTTTCAGACATAACAGTCAACCTGACAACCACCCAACCGCCTGCCCTTCTCACTCTGGAACCTGACTTTCCATTCCTCCGACTGCTTCTCTCCACCACACTCCTCCGTGTCCTCTTTCCATTCTGTCATTCCTCACTCTCAATTCTTTGCAATCCAGAGATAAGCTCCGTGATAGAGAGGAAATCAGAACAACACACACATGTACGTACACACACACAGCCAATCTTTTTTCACAAATTGCAAAGATAAAACTCCACTGGAGATAAAGTAGATGCAGTGAAATTAGATTTTTCTCTTTGATTCTGTTTTTATGCAGGCTGCAGAAACACTTATTCCACTTCTATCCTGCAGGGGGCAGAACCCGTTTCCCCACTTGTGACCTCTTGCCCACAGCCTTGCAGACATCAAACTACTAGCTGAGTAAACCAACCAGTCGTTCTGTCTTCTTCCAACAAGTTCATGATTTCCCCTGTGAACAGCAGAGATGTGACCTCCCCCCTGACCACCCTCTGACAGACTGTTTTCCCAACACGCATTATCTCAGCCCACCCCACTTCACAGGGACAAGAACAGAGCTGGTGGGGTTGGGGCAGGGGGGGGATTCCCTGGGAGTTGTTGCTCCGAATCATGCGTTAAAGAGGAACACAATCGGCTTTGTGGCCCAAGCGCTAGCTTTGCACGAACTCAGAGATGGGATCCCGCCACTTCAGAGGAAGACACACAGGAATTGTTGAGACGCCCTGAAGGGACGAAGGCCTCCGAGTGTTCATGAGGACAAGTCCTGCCTTATCTGTCCTCTTCTGCAGACTGTGTGTGTGAAACTTTCCCTGTTTGTATCCAATCATGAAGCTGCTGTTTTTTAAACTCACGTTTAGGTTTGTTCACCCTTCCTCTACATAGAAGTACCTGAAGGACACCCACAATGCCTTGCAAAAGTATTAAACTGAAATTTCTGCCCATTCTTCTATTTAAAATAACTCAGGCTTAGTTAGATTGGATGCAGAGCATCTGTGAAAATAAATTTTTGCCACAGATTCTGAATTTGGTTGCCTAACGTGGCTCTTCATATCCTGGGACACTAATTATGAAACAAAAGGCAAGGCAATTTAATTTGTATAACACACTTTCAACAACAAGGTAATTCAACGTGCTTTACATGATTAAGTGGTAAAATAAAAATAGCAGTAAAACACAGACAAAGCATATAAATTAAAAACAGCAATAAAGCAAGAAGCACACACGGATACATCAAAGCATTACAAATCATATAATGTAAAAACAGCAGTAAAACAAGAAGAATACACAAAACATATGATACGTCAAAACCTTACTCAAAGGCAATTCTAAACAGATACGTTTTTAGTTATGATTTAAAAGAACTCAGTGTTTCAGCAGCTTTGCAGTTTTCTGGAAGTTTGTTCCAGATTAGAGGAGCATAGAAACTGAAAGCTGCTTCTCCATGTTTGGTTCTAACTCTAGGGATGTTGAGTAGACTGGAATTAAAGGACCTGAGTGGTCTGGGGGGTTGCTATAGTAACAGCAGATCTTCAACATACTTTGGTACTACGCCATTCAATGATTTATAAACCAGTAAAAGTATTTTGAAGTCTATTCTCTGAGCTACAGGGAGCCAGTGAAAGGACTTTAGAACGGGGGTGATGTGCTCTACTTTCCTGGTTCTAGTGAGGAACACGAGCAGCAGCGTTCTGGATCAGCTGCAGCTGTCTGACTTTTTAGGCAGACCTGTGAAGATGCTGTTGCAGTAATTATTCCGACTAAAGATAAACGCATGGATGAGTTTTTCTAGGTCCTGTTGCGACATCAGTCCTTTAATCCTAGAAATGTTCCTCAGGCGATAGAAGGCTGACCTTGTTATTGCCTTTATGTGACCCTGGAGGTTCAGGTCTGAGTCCATCACTTCACCTATATTTCTGGCCTGATCAGTAGTTTCTAGCTGTATTAACTGGAGCTGTGTGCTGACTATTGATCTTTCCTCTTTAGGTCCAAAAGTAATTACTTCTGTTTTGTTTCTGTTCAGTTGGAGGAAGTGATGGCACATCCATCCATTGATTTGCTCAATGCATGTACTTAGCATTTGGATGGGTTCAAAGTCACCTGGTGACATCGTAATGTAAAGCTTAGTATCATCTGCATAGTTATGGTAGCTAATCTTATTGGTTGTTATAATCTGTGCTTGTGGGAGCATGTACATATTAAATAAGAAAGGCCCCAGGATGGAGCCCTGGGGGACCTCACATGTGATTTCTGTTTGTTCTGATGAAAAGTTTCCTATTGAAACAAAGAAGTCCCTGTTCTTTAGGTAAAAAAGTCATTTTTATTTTATAGACCATATAAAAAAGGCAACACTGGTGAGCAGTTGCTGTTTTTATGCAACATCAGCAAAGATGTTCTCCCAGTTTGAACCTAATAAATTGTTTGCTCATAATTTAATTTTTTAAGAGGGCTATTTACACTAATATATAAATATGAAAAATATTATTCTGACCTTTTATGTAGAAGTCTAAACTGTTTCTTTCAAACCAAGTTTTATATAGCATCCATCTATCAAGCAATTTTTGCAAAGGTTGATTAAGTTGAAAATGTTGCTTTAAGGTGTAAAGGTGGCAGTGTTGGTTGGTACTCTGTGACGGGGTAAGCCGTATTGCGTCATTTCCTGTTGTCACTGTTGTTCCGTGGAGCTGTTGTTCAGACTCTCTTGAATTGATCTTGTTTTCTCTGTGCAGAGGCCTCTCTAAGTTATTTTAACACACAAGCACACTAAAACACACGTTTTGTGGTGGTATACTTTACGTTTCGGGAACTCCTTGTGTTTCACACAGCTTTTCTTGGGGTGGTAAGGTCTCGCTAGCTCAGTTAGCTTAGCTTCATTGCGGCTATGGCTACTCTTCTTTCTCCTGTCTCTAACTCTTCTCTTCTCTCTTGCTCTCTCTGTCAGATGTTTAGTTACTTCCCTGCCTTCTTTAGTGATAATGGTAACTGTAATAAATGTAATATTTTTGTAGCTTTGGAGAGAGGATATCAGAATTGGTAGCACGGCTCCGCGCTGTTGAAAAACCAGCAGATAGCCGAAGCCCATTAGCCAGCGCGGAGCCAACAAGGATAGAACCCCCTAGCCGTCCTCCGGTAGAGCCCGCGCAGCCGGGACCTCAGGCCGGCTGGGTGACGGTACGTAGGAAGCATAGTTCTAGGACCCAGCCCCCGGGCCACCACCAACCGGTCCGCGTTTCTAACAGATTTTCCCCGCTCAGCGACACACCCGCTGAGAAGCCGACCCTGTTAATTGGCAGCTCCATAGTCAGAAACGTGGCATTAGAGACACCATTGACCATAGTCAAATGCTTGCCAGGGGCCAGAACGGGCGACATCAAATCCTACCTGAAACTGCTGGCTAAAGATAAGCGTAAATACAGTAAGATTGTTATTCACGCTGGCGGTAATGACACCCGGTTACGCCAATCGGAGGTCACTAAAATTAGTGTTGCTTCGGTGTGTAAGTTTGCCAAAACAATGTCCGACTCGGTAATCTTTTCTGGTCCCCTGCCTGATCGGACCAGTGACGACATGTTTAGCCGCATGCGGTCATTCCATCAATGGTTGTCTAGGTGGTGTCCTGCAAACGATGTGGGCTACATTGATAACTGACGAACTTTTTGGGGAAAACCTGGTCTGATCCGGAGAGACGGCATCCATCCCACTTTGGATGGAGCAGCTCTTTTTTCTAGGAATATGGCCGAATTTATTAGTCCTCCAAAACACTGACAACCCAGGGTCCAGACCAGGAAGCAGAGTCGTAGTTTAACCCACCTCTCTGGTGGTTCTGTACTGTTACCCACCCATTACCCTATAGAAACAGTGTCTTGCCCACGGCCAAAATTAAATGGATTAAAAGTTAAGCCAACAAAAGCAAATTATGGAAATCTCATAAAGATAAATACGACTTTGACTGAACAGAAAAATAAATCTATTAAATGTGGTTTATTAAACATAAGATCTCTCTCCTCAAAGACTTTGTTAGTAAATGGCTTGATTGGTGATAATCACATTGATTTCCTTTGTCTCACAGAAACCTGGTTGCAGCAGGAGGATTATGTCAGTATAAATGAGTCAACTCCTTCCAGTCGTTTAAATTTTCACATTCCTAGAAATATTGGGCGAGGAGGAGGAGTTGCAACCATTTTTCGTTCTGATTTACTAATTAATCCCAGACCAATTGATGGCTACAGTTCTTTTGAACATCTAACCCTTAATTTTCCTCATCCAAGTTGCAAAACATTAAGACCATTTTTGTTTGTGGTTTTGTATCGTCCACCAGGCCCTTACTCTCAATTCTTGGATCAGATCTCACATTTTTTATATGATTTAGTATTAAATACTGATAGGGTCATTATAGTGGGGGACTTCAATATTCATGTGGATACTGAAAGTGATAGCCTAAATGCAGCCTTTAATGCTATTTTAGACTCAATTGGCTTTACTCAAAAAGTACAGGGATCGACCCACTCGGGCAAACACACTTTGGACCTTGTACTGACATACGGTATTGAGTGTGAGGAAATAACAGTCCACCCACATAACCCGGTCCTGTCTGACCACTTCTTGATAACTTTTGAATTTACTTTAACTGACCATCTTAAATCTGAAAGAAAATTTCATTATAGTAGAGCTTTGTCAGACAATGCTGTAACAATTTTTAAAGAATCTGTTCCATTCTTACTTTCCTCAGTGTCTCAGAGTAACACAGTGGATGGCAGCATCAGAAAGAACTGTAGAACCTCATTTGTGCTTAGGCTGTTTTGATTCAGTCGAGCTTTCGGAATTATCAAAAATATTAGCCTCATCTAAACCTTCAACTTGTATGTTGGACCCAATCCCAACCAAATTATTTAAAGAAGTGTTCCATTTGGTTCCTGGCCCCATTTTGGATATGATGAATCTATCCTTAGTAAACGGATACGTACCACAGGAATTTAAAATGGCTGTAATTAAACCTTTACTCAAGAAATCTTCCCTTGATCAAGATGACTTAGTGAATTACAGACCCATATCTAACCTTCCTTTCTTATCCAAAGTCCTTGAGAAAGTTGTTGCTAATCAAGTCTGTGAGCATCTAAACAGTAGCGAGCTGTTTGAAGAGTTTCAGTCAGGTTTTAGAGCTCATCATAGCACTGAAACAGCACTGGTGTAGGTTACTAATGATATTCTCATGGCCTCAGATAATGGACTTGTGTCTGTTCTGGTTTTGTTAGATCTCAGTGCTGCTTTTGACAGAGTCGATCATAATATTCTCTTAGAAAGGCTTTAACATATTGCAGGGATCAAAGGAACAGCACTAGGCTGGTTTAAATCATATTTGTCTGACAGAGTCCAGTTTGTTCATCTAAATGATCAATCTTCTTCACTCTCAAGGGTTACTTGTGGAGTTCCACAGGGTTCTGTGCTTGGACCAATTCTTTTCACCATGTATATGCTCCCAATTGGTAGAATCATTAGACAGTATGGGACAAATTTCCACAGCTATCCCGATGATGCACAACTATATTTATCCATAAATCCTGATGAACCCAGTCAGTTAGGTAGATTACAGGCATGTCTGGAAGACATAAAAACATGGATGACCCTAAACTTTTTGCTTTTAAATTCTGACAAGACAGAAGTTGCTGTCTTTGGACCAGAAGTTCTAAAAAAGAAACTGATTAGTCAATCACTTCATCTGGATGGCATTAAATTGGCCCCCAGTAATAACGTAAAGAACCTCGGCGTTATTTTTGACCAAGATTTGACATTTAAATCCCATATTAAACAGGTTTCTAGGATTTCTTTCTTTCACCTCCGGAATATAACTAAAATTAGAAACATCCTGTCCCGGAGTGATGCTGAGAAACTAGTCCATGCATTTGTTACCTCAAGGCTGGACTACTGTAATTCTTTACTATCAGGAAGTCCACAAAATGCCATTATAAGCCTTCAGTTTATCCAAAATGCTATATTATAAATATTAAAAAGAGAGATCACATTTCTCCTGTTTTAGCTTCCCTTCATTGGCTCCCTGTTAAATCCAGAATAGAATTTAAGATCCTTCTTCTTACATACAAAGCCCTTAATAATCCAGCTCCATCATACATCAGAGAGCATGATTCAGCCAGCCCTATGCTTTAGTATATTAGTTTTTGAACTATATCAAGATGTACATTTTTTTAATTTTTTAATTTAAAATTTCTGACGTTGGATTTTGTGACGAGCAGCATATTTTATTTCTCCAGTGAGTTCTATTATTAGCATATAGTCATGGTAAAACCTCTAAAGTTGATGGTTTTAATGTAAACGTGATCTGGTCTAATGATTTTATGAGCTTTCTCCCCCTCAAACAGCTTCCTTGGTCTTTTCAACATTTTACCTCAACGTTTACTTCCAGTCTACTTCCAGTCTACCCCTACATAACCTTACCCTTTTTTCTGACATAAGTTAATTGCAAAGGGAAGTGGCTTTTTACAAAACTGTAGAAGGTTAAGTGGAAGGAAAAAGTGGTGGAAAAAGATGTACAGTACAAGCAACAAGAGTTGAGGAAGATTCACAAAGTGCGAACTGGAGTCAGGGTAACAAGAGCCACCACTCCCAGATGTAGCCGGAACATGGGCTACAGCTGTTATATCAGGACCCAGGAGTCTAAAAAAAACAATCACTTTGTGAAATGAAGCCATATAATGTGAGTTTCACTTGTTGAATGAATATAAATGTGCTTCTAAATTTTTACATGTCTTTCCATCTGTGTATAAAAGTAAAAAAGCTACATTTGGTGCCCAAAGTTATGAGATTAGCTGAAGACATTCAGGATTCTCCTTTTACCAAACATGAGGGGTAAATGATGTGATTCTGGTCTCCAGCAGCCTCCAGAGCCGCCACTTCCTCCCAGCTCCAGAGAGCCATATTGATGTGGTGTGAGGAGGTTAAGCCTTCGGTTTAGAGTCCGTGCGACCATGACATTCTGCCTCACTGGCCTGTAATTGACTCGTCGGCGTGTGTATCAGCTGAACCTCGGCTCACCTGCTCCGAGGTCGTTGAGGGGCCTGTGATTGACAAGCCGTTCTAATGCCCCGGCTCTCCAATTTGAAGTACCTTGGGTATTTCTTCCTCTCTGTGTTTTCTGGCAGTTTCTGCTACACTTAATGCATATTTTCCTCCCTCCTTTAACAGTTGCTCCTGGCATTTCTCCATTTTGTTTTATTTTCATCTGTCCAGCCTGTGAGCTCCTCAGGCAGTTTGCTTGTCAGTCTCTTGTCTCCTTCGCTAACTTTCGACATTACAAGCTCTGGTTTCATCATTCTCGGGTCCCGACACCGCGGATCCTCCTGGATCCACAGTGTCAGTTCATATTAGTGGACTGCTGTGGTGTTAAAGTTGCTGCGCTCTGCAGAGACCAGCTGGGGGTCTCGGTTTCTCTGGAAAGTTTGCTGCTCATGCTATAGGCATGCTGCTCTGCCTTTGGCTGGGTTTCAGCTGTCTTCTCCGGGACACACAAATGCACACAATTCTCACACACACACTGAGCATATGTTCAGCCTCCCCAGTGACTGGACCCTGCTACAGGAGCATTATCTATTTAAGGCCACTAACTCTGTGGATTAGATCAAGATTCAGCTCCATAATGGCCGGTCTGGCACAGCACCGAGCTTCAATTATGGCCCCCGTGTGACACACAGACACCCCTGTCAAAAATAATGTGATCTCACTCACACCCAGATGTAATCACGATGTGAATGGCACCCAAGCTTTTAAAACTCTTTAATTGTATTAGCAGCGTTTTCCCCTTTTTCATTTCTAACTGACATTAACGTCATCTGGAAAAATCTAGTCGTGCTCCGACGAGATGACTGCTGGCAGGAAACTAAAGCAGGTTGGAGTCATTATTAGCGCTACGGCACAGTTACTTTTGAAAGGACGGAATGATTCAGAGAATGTTCCTTCATGGTTTTTGAAAGTTTCTGTCATTGCATCCAAATTTAAAGCTGCTTCCTCGCATAAATTATTTTAAAGCCTTAAATCTGATGATTAAAACCCAGCTAATCTAAAAAAAGGTTCATGCAAACCTGTTTTAGAGTTAGTGTTAGAGTTTTCCAATATAAATAAATTATTTAACTCTTAATATACTGAAAATATAATTAGGTATAAGTGTACATTTCAGCAGCCCTTTACTTTAGTTGGTGCTCCTTTGAATTCAAAAAATACTATATAACCAATATCTTTTACATAACTTTATATGAAGACATTAACTTTCATCTATCGTTAGAAATGATGCAATATTTTCCCTTTTTAAGCTGGAAAATGTAAGTTTTACAGGAAAGATTTTGGTTGTTTTTTTCTTTTTTGTTCTTAGGAAATTTAGCTAACTTGTGTTCTATACAAAATGAGGAATTTGGGCTGATTGGATGCTGTTGGTAGCTAGGGCTGGGTATCAAAACTTAGCACCAAAACATTTGGTCGGTACCGATATCGAATATGTTTCGTTGCTAAATGTTGATACTTTTTCCCAATCAAATGTCTTCCGTGTGACATGTGGAGGATACTCTCACACAGCCCCGCCTCTCCCCTTTCAACAACACTTCAACAAGCCTAATGAGTTTGCGGATGAAAATGTAGGGAAAAAAAGGAAAGTTTGGCTTCATTTTATTAAAGTAAACGGCGACAGAGCTAAATGCTACATTTGCAAGAAGATTTGTACAGCAAAAAACGGGAATACCAGGAAGTTAACACAGCACCTTGTCGTGCATTGAATCAATTTAAGGGCCGACAGTCAAAGAAACAGAAAAAAAAAAAAAAGGTAACCAGTGTTCACAACCTTCCTACTCCACTACATCAGCAAGGAAAAAACACTATTGGTGTCTTAAGACAGGCTTATAAAAGCATGAATATGCCATTAATGAATGTCCCTGCCATTTCTTTTACCAAGCATTAGAAAATGCAGTTCAGCAGGCTTGTTATTGACATGAAGTGAACCATTACGGTGCGTTTGCACCAAAGCATCAAAAACACGGCGCACGCCAAAGTTTGACGATTGAACATTCACACCTCGATGTGCGTTCAAATGGTATATTTTGACTGGTTTTGACGCACGTCAAGCCGGAAATATAAACTCAGCAAAAACAGAAACGTCCTCTGACTTTCAACAGTTTTTACTTTCAGTAAACTTAGTGTGTAAATATTTGTATGAACACTGAGTCACCACCATAAGACAAACTAAAAAAGACATGTGACTAACAGAAATAGAATAATGTGTCCTTGAATGAAGGGAGGCTCAAAATCAAAAGTACCAGTCAGTATCTGGTGTGGCCACCAGCTGCTTGAAGTACTGCAGTGCATCTCCTCCTCATGGACTGGACCAGATTTGTCAGTTCTTGCTGTGAGATGTTACCCCACTCTTCCACCAAGGCACTTGCAAGTTCCTGGACATTTCTGGGGGGAATGGCTCTAGCCCTCACCCTGCGATCCAACAGGTCCCAGACGTCCTCAATGGGATTGAGATCCGGGCTCTTCGCTGGCCATGGCAGAACACTGACATTGCTGTCATGCAGAAACTCAGGCACAGAACGAGCAGTATGGCTGGTGGCATTGTCCTGCTGGAGGATCATGTCCGGATGAGCATGCATAAAGGGTACCACATGAGGGAGGAGGATGTCTTCCCTGTACCGCAAGGCATTGAGATTGCCTGCAATGACAACAAGCTCAGTCCGATGGTGATGTGATATACCGCCCCAGACCATGACGGACCCCCCACCTCCAAATCGATCCCGCTCCAGGGTACAGGCCTCGGTGTAACGCTCATTCCTTCGACGATAAACACGAATCCGTCCATCACCCCATGTGAGACAAAACCGTGACTCATCAGTGAAGAGCACTTTTTGCGACTCCTGTCTGGTCCAGCGAAGGTGGGTTTGTGCCCATAGGCGGCGTTGTTGCTGGTGATGTCTGGTAAGGACCTACCTTACAACAGGCCTACAAGCCCTCAGTCCAGCCTCTCTCAGCCTATTGCGGACAGTCTGAGCACTGATGGAGGGATTGTGTGTTCCTGGTGTGACTCGGGCAGTTGTTGTGGCCATCCTGTACCTGTATCGCAGGTGTGATATTCAGATGTACCGATCCTGTGCAGGTGTTGTTACACGTGGTCTTCCACTGCGAGGATGATCAGCTGTCCTTCCTGTCTCCCTGTAGCGCTGTCTTAGGCGTCTCACAGTGCGGACATTAGCCACATCAGCAGTCCTCATGCCTCCCTGCAGCATGCCTAATGCACGTTCACACAGATGAGCAGGGTGTTTTTCACAGTTGGTAGACAAGTCTCTTTAGTGTCCTGTGTTTTTAGAACTGTGACCAAAAATGCCTACTCTCTGTAAGCTGTTACGGTCTTAATGACCATTCCACAAGTGCATGTTAATTAATTGATTATGGTTAATTGAACATGCATGGAAAACATTGTTTAAACCCTTTACAATGAAGATCTGTAAAGTTATTTGGATTTTTACAACATTATTGTTGAAATACACAGTCCTGAAAAAGGGACGTTTCTTTTTTTGCTGAGTTTATTCCTGTCTCTGTAGAGAAAGCAACTGGTGTCCTATAGCTTGGCATGATTAGCTACGGCCGTTATCAGTATTTCCTCCATGTCAAATGAATGAATTTTGCCGGACCTGGCCCCATGAACTGGGTCACAGCTTCACGTAACACCATGTCACCAGGCTCCTGATTGGTTGACGCTGCGCAAATTGATGCCGAAGTTCAGATTTTTTCCACTTCAGCGGCAGACGCAAAACGCGCTGAATGTGCAAATGCACAAAATGCACCACATAAAATGACGCATGTATTTTCTGACGCGTGTCAAACGCTTCATTCACGCGAATAAGGCAGAAATGAGTTTTCACTACGCAGAAACCCTGACGCGCGTCAGCACGCTTCCGCATTGACTTTACATGTAAACCCTGACGCCCTTGACCTTCAAAAGCGTTCGGTGTGAAAGGACAGTTAGTATTACTGAAAGGCTATTTTATATTATTTGATTTTTATACAAATATTTAAATTTTGTGCTTTTAAGGTTTGCACTTAAGGTTTGATGTATTTTTGCTTAGTTCTCTCAAAATGACTTAAATATAGGTATTGAAAAAAGTATCGTTAGGGTACCGTTATCGAAAACCAGGTATCGTCAAAGTAGTAGTTTTGAAAAATATATGCCCCTACTGGTAGCCATCTGAATGTCCGCTTGTTTTTCTCTAGTATCACTAATGTTTACATTCAGCTTGACATTGTTTTAGGTGAGTCATTCAGTTCAGTGCAGAGCGTATTATGGACCTTTTTGGTGTTGAAAGATGCGTCCACTGAAAGTGCTGGTTTGGTCCATCTTTCGTCTTCTACTGTAGCTGCATGAGAAACCATTAATGTTCCCAAATAGCAGAGCTTACTCATAGCTGAGACGCCTTTCGGTTTCGTTTTTACTTTTTAAAGTTGCACTGTGGAACGTTGCCATGCCCTTAGATTTTTGCACATAAACAGCTGTATTCATTTGATTCACATGTGTACCAAACCAACAGGGCCGTACCGGAAAAAATAAAATAAAAAAATCAGAACACAAATACTTGTACCATTAGACCCCTACAATTTACCCAACAGTCTTGTCTTTGGATTGTAGTAATAGTAGCCAGAGTAGAGAGAACCATACAGAAAGGTGGGAGACTGGGTCTTGAACTCAGGACATTCTTGCTGAAAGGACACAGTGCTACCAACTGCTCCACTGTGCAGCCTAATCTATTAGTTTTCTTTTCTTTTGAAAATACATATTTTTAGAGATGGCATTTATTTTCTTATAAATAGAGAAAACCGTTAATTTGTACATTTTTAAAGGCTGGAATAGTAAAATGTTACTCTAGATATATTTGAAATTTTAATTCTTTGTCCATTCATTCATAATTAATTTACAAACAACCACAAGTTATCCAGATAAAAATAGACTGAACATATACTTATACTCACAATAAGTTAGAGATATTGTTATTTACATGAGTGCTATTCCTATTTGGTCTGAATTTTATGGAAATAAGTAAAAGTATCCTTTGATATTACTAATAATGAATGAGAAGAAACAATTTTCATGACTAACATTTATTATCCCAAAAATGTAGACAACAACAAGGGTAGCCACAAATAAATTGATAATGTCAGTAGCAGGTGTTTCCACCATTTTCCGCAATGACAGCTTGACAGTGACGTCTCATGCTCCTCACTAGCCTCATTATGTTGTCCTGAGGCAATGCGTTCCACTCTTCCACAAGCGCTACATGCAGTTCTGCCAGGTCACGTGGTGGTGGTGTACAATCATCCAGTCTCTGCTTCAGCTGGTCCCAAACATGCTCCATGGGGTTCAGGTCAGAGGACATTGCTGGCCATACCATATGAGGCACTCCGACTTCCTGAAGTTAAGCTGTGACAATTCTGGCACGATGTGGTGGAGCATTAGCATCCATGAACAGAAAGTTGGGGGTGTGCTGACAGAATTCTGGGATGATGATGGGTTCTATGATGTCTCTGAGGTAAGAACGTGCAGTGACTGAGCAATCTACAATAACCAAATCAGTTTTGCGCTGACTGGTGATGCCTGCCCAGACTGTTACACCTCCTCCACCAAAGCTAACCCTGGGGACCATGTTGACCTCGGCGTATCGCTCACCTCGCCTTCTCCAGCAACGCTGACGACCATCAATTCTATGCAAGGTGACCCAACAGTCGTCAGTGAACCGGACGGTAGACCACTGCTGCATTGTCCAGGTCACATGGTCTTGTGCCAACTGCAAACGTTCATGGCGGTGTCTTGGTGTCAGTGGAGTCACCTGCAACAGTCGTCTGGCATTCAAGCCAAGCCGGTGGAATCGGTTGCAAATGTTTTGACTGGAAACCCTAGTACCCCTCACATCTTGTAAACGGGCCTGCAGCTGTGTGGCAGTTGCATGATGATGTCTGAGTGCATAGGTCCTTGGGTAATGTTCATCGTTGTGGTCTGTCACTAGTGAGGCTCCACTCCTGGGTCTGTCACGAACTCTGCCGTTAGTTCTGTGTCTTGATGCAAGTCTGCTGATGACACTTTGAGACATACCAAGTTCATGTGCAACATCGGACTGCCTGCCACCGACCCGAAGGCACGCTATGGCTAGGTGGCGCCTTTCTTAATTATGGTCAACCCCAAACACTGCATCTTACTAGCTTCACATACCGTCACACTTTTGAAGAGACAATCATGTAAAGCCCATTTCCTCTTCAACCCACACATAGCCACCAACCATCCTCCCCTTAATGATGAAATCATTTCATTGGCTCTTCCTGGCTCCAGTTTGCATTGTTGTTGTTTCTATTCACGAAGCAGCTCTGAGGAGTTTAAACAATGAGTCTGGGCTGTAAGCAATAAAACAGAGAATGTAGTGCATATATAAAAAGCCATTTACGGTTTTGCATCTCGTCTCATCTCCATACATGTCTGTTTTTTCGTTTACCCCCGTTTGTAATTTCAAGTCTTTTGTTCCACCCAACACATGCCTAAGCGTCGCACACCTCCCTCTGACAACACATTAATCAAATAGAAAAAAATCCCAGCCTCCTCTGATATGAAAATGAGCCGTCCGGTGCCACATTGAAGAAATTGTCACTGTAATTGCTCTTCGACAGCTGCACACACACTTACACACACAAATATAATCTTTAATTGCCTCCAAAATGTTTGTGTCGAGATGGCGTTGCTAAGATAATGGCTGAAGACCGTGTGGCCCACACTAATGGCATTCCCGGCTTTTAGCGCATCACGTCAGCAGAGAAATCAGCAGAGTCTTGCTTGTATCGTTGTGGTGATATTGTGCAGCTGGAAGCTTGCCAAATCATTAAAAAAAACGTTATCTCTCCAGAAGGAAATCTCGAGCACATGGAAGCATATCAGGAAGATTTTTAATAAATGTACTGAACCAATCTGACATTTTTTTAAATCCTGCATTTCTTTGGGTAAATAAAGGAATGTTATCCTTCGCATTATATGGAAAAATAGGGATACCCTGAAAAATATTTGCTTTTAAACAAAATGGTCACATGTTTGTCTAATGTGTCATTTTTAATACATGAAGTGATTTGATAGCGCCTAAACAACCTTATTTTACTATATTTTACACTCCTAATGCCTAGTCCTGCCCCTTGGAGCCATCTACCATCTCTGCCATCCCTCTTAGGAAGGTTTACCACGCTCCTCACTGTCAGCTGAGATGTTTGGGATGTTTCTGGCATCTACAGCCTTTACATATAGTCTGATATACACTAGAATTCTTGATGGATAGTATTCCCAAACCATGACACATCCCCCCCATGCTTACGAGTTGAGGAATTTATTTTTTCCTAGGAAGCTCTGTTTTTACCAAACATATCCTCTAATGTCCAAATAATGACATTTTAGACTCAGTCCTGGTCATTTCTCTGTTCTCTCTGGTAGGATTGGTCTGGTCTTTAGGTTTATCTCCCATTGTAGTTAAACTTTGTATGACTTTGGGCTTCTTCTGCATCCACAGGAATGCACTTTTATTTGAACAGTAGCAGAAGCCTGCTCTAGGTCCCATAGTGAGATTTTAAGAATTGCTGGACTTCTTTTAGAATCTTTATGGTATGCCTTATAGGTTAAATCGTTGGAGCGGCCAGATCTGGACGTCCTCCGTTTGTTGATTCTTTTTTAAACCTCTTTAAATCCCTCAGTCAACTTATAAGAGGCTTCATATGTCTATTTGGCTTTCACCATGGTGTTCACTATCGCTTCAACAGTCAGGAGAAACTAAAGCTCTCAGGTTTTAGGAGGACAAACTTCCTTCAAAACGCTGAGAAAGGATTTTCCTAATATATACTCCTGATGTTTACATCTGTGTGATTTTAGACATTTTAAGTGGGAATAAATGTTTGTAGAGTTTGGAACGTGACTCCTAAATTATTCACCAAAACTTCACCTACTGGCAGATTCTTTGCTAGAGAAACAAAATGCAGCTTGGGAAGCTGAAATATCTCGGCGCAATGCTACTTGACGAGCTATTGCTGGTGTTTGCAAAGCAGCCAATCCAGGAGCACCACTCAGTTTCCACGGTGCATATTAATGTATATTTGATGTTTGAAAATTGCTTTTTTTTAAAACATGTATATTCATTTATGTTACTTGAATTTTTTTATTGTTACAATTAGGGCTGCACAATATTAGAAAAAGTTGACATTACGATTTTTTTCTAATCCTGCGATATGAATACAGAAACTTTCAACAGATGACTTGAATAGCACCTTAAATTATGCTGCTCTTCTACCATCTTGCTTACAATTACCCTGCACTGATCTTACCTCTTTGTGCGACTGTTACAAGTGTTTTTTGTCTACATTTAAGATTTATTCTTATGGTTAGGGCTGCATGGTATTAGAAAATCTTGCAATCATATCAGTAAATATTGCAATGACGATATCAGTTGCATGTCTGTTTTCCTCTCTTTCTTACCTGTTCTAACATCAAGCTTTGATCTTTAGCATTTTGGGCAACGTCCTTATTTTCCATTGTGATCATCCGCTGCCATGAGAATCTGTCCTCATAGCTAAATATTACATTAACATAAAACAATGCAAGTTCAGAACACTTGGAATACATTAGCCAACAATTATTGCATTCCAAACAGTCCTTTGCAATATTAATATTGTACACAGTGATATTGCAACGGCAATGTATTTGAGAGACATTGTGCAGTCCTAGTTAGAATTGAAATTAGACATCTATAGGTCTAAATATGTCAGACAAACACACAAGCTTTCATTGGGTGTCCGAGATTTATAGATGTTTTGCATTATATACTAAAGATTCATGCCTCATTCGCTGGCAGTTTGTTATACCTTGACTTGTCTAAGTGGGCATATCCTATTTATAGTCTTCGGCCAGCCCCCTACAATGATCTCTGTAAATTCAACACCATAAAACACAGATAGTAATAATTATTAAACTTTCAGCTCTTCAGTTTGCTTAGGTTTCTGATTCACCAATCAGGTAAGGGAATTAGGAGCAGCAGTCTGACTTTGCAGTTTGTTTCCACCACAGAGGAAAAATACCTGAATAACAGCAGCCACACTATCTGTCAGCATCAGCATTCACGGGTACACTCTGTTCCACGGTTTGTGTACACCACTCTCCAAATGCCGGTTTCACACCCCACTCATGCACAAGCCCAGCTCTTAGAAACGTTTTGCACATTGCATTATCCAAGCTCCAATGTGCTTTTGATTTGGTAAGTCAGGTGTTTTTATTTTTAAACAGACAACACAGACGAGTGAAATGACAGCATGAAATCTGATATGGCCTGCTACAAACTTGGATGCACTCTCTCACGCTTTGGCCAACTTTCTCTACTGAGCCTGTGCAGTGGCGGCGGCAGCTGCCAGTCCATTGTGTATTGTGGATCAGCTCAGTTCCCCCAATCATCACTACAAGCACCCTCCCTGAAATGGCACCCCTGTTCATCCTGCTTTTCCAGCTTCAACCTAATTATCACAGGACTGAAATTACCATGAAAAGCCCATCATGGCTTCATAGAAGCAAAACCCTTTCGCCAACCTCAGAGAGGCTGACATTTGCTATGATTGAAACTCACGCTGGGACTTTCTGTCACAGCTGCATAGAAGATGGATGTAATGTGGGATAGGAGGCTGTGGACTGGGATGCATTTGTCTATTCCTAAAATCTAGGTTGCAGAGTAACAAGTGAATGATTTATGAACGGGAGTGCTTCCCTACAGCGGCTGAGGTTTTGAAGTCAAAGTGAAATGACAGTCGGCTCAGGCTGATTGTTGCGTTTTACTCAACAGGAAGTGAGAGTTTAAACCAACCTGATGCAAGGAGCTGACATGCTGCAAAACTGCACACCACAAGGTTAGCTTAACTTCCATATTCAACCTGTGGCTATTATAACCAACAAAATGACACGTTATTCATTTAGAAACAGAATTTTGTAAAAGGAGGTAAACAAAGGCCAACACAGAAATGGCAAAAAAATTGACTAAAGGACTTGATGTGATAAACAAAGACGGGTAAGAAAAACACAGAAAATGAACGTAGAGATAAAACAACTGAAGAAAAAGAAGAAGAATACCGTATAATAAGCAATCCTCTGGGGTGGAGTTTAATCCTTAGCCTTTTTCCGTTTAACCTACTGGCTCCAAAAATAATCTGTATTTATCCCAGCAGCATCCAAGATAGCTTCATTCAAGTACTAGAAAGTATAACTTCAATGTGATATTTTAATAATATGACATATAATAAAACTAAATACTGTAGATCTTAGTTTACATTGGAGCAACATTTTAATGGCCACATCACATGAAGAAATGTAGTATCTGTTACTCTGACCACTTCTGTGATTGTATGTCTCCATCATTTATCAAAAGTGACTAAATGGTTTACAACATCGGGACAAAATAGTTTATTTACAGGTGAAAAATTATAGTAGATTGACCTGGAGGTGTATAATTTACATTATAATAAAAAAAAGTACGTTAAACTGTCAAACAGCCAGGTCAGTTTTGGTGCTCGATGGGTTTCATTTCACATTTTTTGCTTCTTCTGTCTTGAAGGCATTTAATGCATTACTGTTTATACACTATAAAAAGCTCTTTGAATTGGCTTTGTGTCTGGCATCCCCTTTATAAATATACTTGCTGAGGCTTGCCTATAAATAGCTGTCATTATGCACCTGTCTGTCCCTGGCTATAGTGGACCAGCTTATGGCCTTCTCAATTCAGATCATCCAGGGGTTTTATGTCAAATTATTCTTTGGTAAATCAATAAAAAAGTGATTGGAAAAGTAATTAAAAACATATTTTTAACAAGTAAATACAGAACCCAGAACCTAGTGCTGGGAGCCAAAGGCAGATCTGTGTTAAAGTTGGAAGCAAAAAATAAAATAAAAATCAGTAAAATAAAAACCTCTCAGGGTCAAACAATAATCCTTTTAGAAACAGTTTTACAATAGCCTGGCTATTAGAGCCAGAACATCCATCATTTTACAGCTGTACGGGTTTCTAGACACGAGGTACTGAAGACCGACCGCTAAAACAGAAAAGCACGTTGACCTCGAGCGGTCCGTGAGATCCTGCAGCACTGCGGCTATTATTAATAATGAGCAGGACATGCAAGGTGCTTTTGGACAAACAAGCGCCTGACCCCTGAAGTCACTTAGAAGCTATTGTCACGACCTTTAAATGGTAACCACCCAGAAACCTGGGATTGAAAATAATGAGTTTGGCTGCAGTCATCATTACCTGTGAGTGTGTATTGCTGTCAGGTAGCGAGTGAATCAACAAAACTCTCAATGTGACTGTATTATTTGTCACAGTGACAATGTCCTCACATAGTTAATCATGTCAAGATTTTAGATTTATATAAAAATGTACAAACCATATATACAATGTTAAATCTAATAATTGCTTTCAATTTTAGCATACACAAGAGTTATAGAGATGCTTTAGAGATTGACAGTCTCAAAGTAGTTTTGTCTTTCTCATAAAGCACTAATACACTAAGAGGGAGAAATATTATTCGAGCATTTTTCTGCATATTACTAACTAATTTACCCTTTTAAAAGTATGAGTTTCCTGTCCCCAATAGAATCATCTGGGTTGAAAGATGTGCTTTCATGGTACAATCATTTCATTCTCAGAGGTTTCAAGCTTAAAAAAAAAAAAATTATAATAAATAAAATAAAAAAAATAGACAAAAGCCTCCTGGAGTCCAAATTCCAAGTTGGGATGTCAGAGGCTTCTCACCAACCATGGAATCAAAATTCAATAATGATGCCAGTAGGGGTGTGCCGATTCCCTATTTAAAATAGATTAAATTGCAACGTGAAACATGCCAAATCAATAGCGACATGTAGGTGTTCAAGACAGATTGTTTCATAACAATTAAATGACAGGAACTTAAAGTCAGGTGTGCTGTCTGGACATTTTTTGGGGACAGACCGGCAGGTAGTGTTTCAGCCATGCAGCGTGAAATCTGCTCAGGGGGTTTGAAGGCAAGCATGTGGAATCCAAGCAGTTTTCAGAGATTTCCGGGCCCATGATGATGAGTGGCTGATCAGCCAATTTAGATTCCCTAAAGCAGTCCTATTAGATCTATGTGCTGAACTGGGCACATAGATCTTGTAGATCAGATCTACTGACTCGCTGGAACCATGCACCCCCCAGCAGCACATTTTGGCAGTGGCATGCCATCTCCCTCTTTGCCTCCACCTTCTTTTTTCTGTCAGGCACGTCGCTGCATCAACGCTGCGTCAGTCGCTGCTCTTCAGTTTATTTGTGACCCCCAAATAATATCCTGCGCAGATAATACTTCTTTAAAAGTAGACTTAAAAAACACCCTTTCTGTCATGCTTTACACACCTAGGAGTGCCGAAACTTATGTTTTGCTGTAATTTAGTTTTTATTCCAATCTTACCCTTACTTTCCACCAGAGGTGTAAGCAGCGCATAACTTCTGCGAAGCGTAATATGCAGCTGATAGCAGCTATTAAAGTCAATGGGAGAGTTTCCACTGGGCGAGAAGCAGCACGAATTGGTCGCAGCCCTAACCTAAATTTATGTGGCAGGTCTATTTTCTACGCTCTATGCTTCTAAAACGTGTCAAGCTTAGCAGTATTGATCGGGCTAGGCAGGAAATCAAACCAGGAAGCAATGAAAATAATCTAGAAATTTTCTAAACAAAAGACGTGCAGATTTCCGATTGCTTAACTACGAACAAAACAAAACGTAGGTTCAAGTCAGTCGATCAGTGGGACTAATTTGTCGGTTTTTATCATGGACGACTATAATTTAATCCTTGAAATGGAGAAATCACCCAGTTT
Organism: Valencia hispanica; assembly: GCA_963556495.2. Classification (NCBI taxonomy): domain Eukaryota; kingdom Metazoa; phylum Chordata; class Actinopteri; order Cyprinodontiformes; family Valenciidae; genus Valencia; species Valencia hispanica. The sequence continues at coordinate 20,979,879 of OY747723.1, forward strand.
ATATGATACCAGTGATCATTTTTACAAAGACAACATGAAAAAGGAGAAGACATGGACAGAAATATCAGCAGTTTTGGGAGTGGATGGTGAGTTTATGCTACATACTAACATAGAATTACATTTTCCCAGCTGGGTGGAACTCTTTCGTGAGTGATAAGAGTCTAAAACGCACCCGGTGGGATGGGATGCTCTGCTGAATTCGTTCAGTAAAACGCGTCTATTACGTTACGCGCCGCTTACGCATCCGGTGGAAAGCAGGGGTTATTGTTGCTAAAAGAAGTAATAACATAATTCAAACTTTATATTTATTGTTGTTTGTTTTATTGCTTGTGCTGCTGCTTTTAGTTTTTATTTTAATCGTGTTACTCTTGTCTTGTTACACATTTTCTTATTGCCAACTATATTTTTGTATTTTACTGTGAAGCACTTTGGTCGCCTTTTAGCCGAGTATTGTTCTGTACAGATAAACGTTCATTGATTGATTTAAATAAAACATTTACCTCACCCATAAAGACCTCGATTTCAGTCTCAGTGGAATTTAGCTTTCTTCACCTCTCGGTTGCCATGGTTACCTGTGAAACATAGGCACTAGGCACTTTGCATTGACAGTTTATGGCAGAAAGTGGGTGTTTAGGAGGCGGGATTTGATCCAAAATCACTTGAGCACATTTTTAGGGAGAGGGGGATTTATAAAGCGGAAACCACGTGCAGGTGTCTGTTCTCCAAGTTTGATAGATCTGAAACTTTATATAAATTTTTTTTTTTTTTTTGCTGAGCTTGAGTAGGGTTTTAATAAGCACTCTACACTAAGTTTTATAAATGAGTCCCCTGGTGTATAAAGAAAAGACTAAACAGTCACGAAATCAACAACATCAGATCTGAGATTTTACTCAGACCCACACTCTGAAGATTTAGACCGGATTTAGACCCTTAATCAAGACTTACACCTGCACACTGCAAACTTGACTAGAATTTAAAAGGAAATATTAATTGGCGTCACTCATTAACATACCTTTAAGTAGCCAGTGCTCTGTTATTCAGAATCAGCTTTGATGGTCAAGTTGTAAACAAAAGGAATTTGGCTTAGACTGCAATACATGGAGAGACAGAATGTAGCAAAACAGCATTACAAAGCAACAACAACTAATACATACATGACCCAATATGGAAAACTAAACATTTTAGAGATATTTAAGACCTTTTAATGTCTGAGCAGAAACCCTGTATTGACCTAATTATTTGACTCTGGCGTCTTGAAGCAAGAACTCGTTAAAGCTTGCAAAGCACTGCCTCTCGAAGACTGGACTTGACAACCAAGCTCTAAAGATTTGCGCTCATCTCAAACCACTAAATGTAACCCAAGAAACATCAGTAGTACTAGAACAAGTTTTAGAACCTTTGTTACTGTGACTTTAAATGCATAAAGGAAATGTACTCAATTTCCTTTTCCATTTTTTGTGAGGTTATAAAAAATATCTTAAAAAAAAAGTGTGACTAAGACACCACTATGACTTTTCATTGTTCTCACTGACATCATCCTCTTTTATCTATCTGTCAGCATTTCTCATACACCATTTTTATAACGATTATGTGTTTATAATGTACCATCCTTGGAGCAGCCTTTCTGCTCCCCACCACCTCCTTTGCCTCATTTTTCACAACACCAATAATCCCACAAACAGATCACCCATTTCAACCTCCGTCTCCACAAACACACAGATACACACCCCAACAAACATTTCCAGATGCTGAGAAGCACTTACACAAAAGCCCATCACACACAAAACACAATCATGTACCCGTATACTAGGTGCCAACCATTGCCATGGCAACTCCAATCAGGAAAAGCTCAGTTTCCTCCCATTACAGCAAAGCTATGACAGTTGCTCTCTCCTTCCTTCTGCCCCTCTTGAAATATGATTGTTCTCTTTTCTTCTTCCTCATCCTTATGTTTTTTTTCTTACACCCAGTGATACAAAGAATAACTATAAAAGCACAATATTAAGTTCAGATCAAATTTTCTGAGAGACGCCCAATTCTAAAGGTCTTGCTTGTGAAATTTAAACTATTTAGGTTTCTATTTCATAAAAACAGATAACTGATTGAGCTTCGCACAACCAACATGCCAAAATTCTAATTCCTTCCAAGAGCAAAACCAAATGTTAGACAATTTTTAAAGCAATAATGGATCTAGACATCCCTTTTATTGACAATGTGCATAGGACAAAAAAAGTCTTTGCACCTTAAATAATTCAACATGGATTCAACAAAGAACACCAACAGAACCATTGTAAACCAACATTAGGAGTTTGGATCTTTGCTCTCCTGCCCAATTCAGCTAACCAGCTGGATATCAAGATTTATACCCAAAGAACTAGTATTAATTTTTTCCCTTGGCAACTAATTACCGCTGCTACACCAAAGCTTCCTTCTGATTGGCTGACCAGTGCCTCCTGATGACCCTTCTCCCACAAGCCTTGGCTCCCTGTAAGCGTTGTGTTTAAAAGAGAGAGACAGAACCGCAATGTGATACCAGCTTTAACCCCTTCTCAGAAGTGTTTGTTTGCGTTGTGATGCTATACTAATTTGCTCTGCAAGACTCAACTTTTGTTTAAAGGGGGGGTGGCACGTTCTTCTCGTGCAGAAAGAGCTATTCTGAGGTCCAGAACAACAATAATTTTACCTGAAATAGATCTGTAAGTTCAATAAATGATTTATACTACCTATTTGAAATTTTGCACTCACAGCATGTCTGCACTGAATGCCTTGAAATTAGCTGCATGTCTCTTTAAGAGTCTCGGACACGCCCCCTTCAACACGCTGCCGTCAACGTCATCACAACATTCTCCAGTCGCATGGGGACGAAGCATTACAGTACTGTAGCATCGATGCGCCGGAGTTTCGGAAGACAGGCATATCTTTCGGTTTACTATGGCCACGCAGGACATGGTACAAGCATATTCATTTGATCCCGTCTCTGACCCTGAACGTGAAATATTGGATGAACCGGAGCGCGTTCAGCGGCTCGTTCAAGACGTGTCTGCTTGGTAAAATATTGATGTTTCATTCACAAGAAAAATCGATCTTGTTACTTCCACCCCCAAGTTATTAATATCTGTAGTAACAAAACTTGTAAACATGAAGCCATGCGAAATTAGGAGAAATAAATACCTGTATATAGACTACTACTTTCCACAGGTGCTACCTGATTGCTGCTGACACGCTCTGCTTTAGTGTTCTGGGAGCGGGGGAGGGAGGGCTGTGGAGAGACGTGGGCGGTAATCAAAATTTAGGAGCGTTGCTGGGAGGTTAGGGGGTTCCTAGGAGGACCCTGGCGTTCAGTGCTCAACATGGCGGCCGCGAGAGTTTATAGATATTACTCAAACATCATAAGTTAACCTAAGAAAGACTTTAGGTATGTTTTTAAGGAGGGACTGGCATAAGAATGTGATGAAAAGTTTTAAAAAGTGGATTTTACATGCCACCCCCCTTTAACATGTTTGGATGGATGTTTAAGCCTTCAGGAACCCCAACTCTGACTGACTCACACAAAAAATTGTGTCCTTGAGGTTTTGAGAAAAATTGTGCCAGAAGAGACCAGCCTCCTGCTCAGAGACGTCTATGTGTGAGGATAAAAGCCAGGAGGAGTACAGTTAGTTGATTCTCAAAGAATGGATAGCCTGTAGGACCAGTAAGCTACTTTTCCAGTACCATCTATTGCTGTTGGTTCTGATGATGAAAGCTGACAGACTATCCAAGTGGCTCTTAACTAAGATAGGCCATAAAAGACCAAATTATTAATAAAAACAATCTTCCTCTTTACATCAAATTCTTGATAACTCAGCTTCTTACAGTGTATAATCCTAAAATCTTTCATAAATGTGATTTTATATTTTCAATTTTCCACTCAATGGAAAAGTAGATGACTACCTTCAGATTTTTATTTAATCAATGAGACTGGTTGAATGCTTATGTCCTTTAAAGTTGGTGCGATTCCCTACAAAGAGAAACACTCATAGAAATCTTATGGCGTTTTAGGGTCATAAACAATCCAGTTACTGCAGAGTCTAAAAAGTGATCAAGGTTTACAGCTTCAAGCTCCCAGCTGGAGGCCCAAGCTGTTCTTTAATGTGACGCACTAGAAAACAAAGGTGTGTAATTGACTGATAAAAGATCCACAGTAGGGGGCAGGAAGCAGAGCAGTGGTCAAATTAATCATGAGACCTAAAAGTCAACTCATGTGAGACCAATATTTCATGATTGTTTAGCTAATGAGAACCCGTGATTAAAATCCTTGCTGATATCTGTGTATAAGCAGTACTCTTCTATGGTTTGCTTTACTCAATTGGTTCATAAAGACACGATCAACACCCAATTTCTGGATCATAAAAACACTAAATGGTGGACTTGACATGATCTGTTGATAAAAAAAAAATTTATGAAAAGACCGCTAACAACATGGGACAGTAGCGATTGTTGAAGCTGCTTTTATTGTCAATATGCCCGGGTGAGTTTGGCTTTGTAGTAATGGTTGAATATTTTAAAGGAGGCCAAGTTGTAGTTGCAAAACTTGGGGGAACCACTAGTTACAGGTGCCGTCTCATTATCCAACTATAATACCTACTATAAAACTGTTGTCAACATTGTAATTTCTTTTAAATCCTTAAATAACGGTTTAAATCCTTACACAAAAATCCATTAGAAACTCTTTCGATTCAGTCCCAAATTAAATTTAAAAAAATGGAGATTTGGTCAAAACAGAGAAAAAAAAGGAATATTATGCTTTTTTTTAAATTAGCATTTTTTTTTCTTTACAGCACCAGTTTGATGCCTATTTTTTCACATAATGAATAAGGTCATTAGACTCCACACCACTGTTATTTTTGTCACGAAACCAATAAATGATTCAATTTCTTAGAATCAGCAGGATACGTCATGACTGTTTGGTTTGATGGGTTTTCTAATATTCTACAACACCAACTAGAAAATCTTAGGAAATGTTGAAACACCAACACAATACCAGAACAATTATCATTCTGAACACAACTGGGAGATAGGATGTGTGTTTAGGCATAGGGTTTAAAGGTCAGTGTGTTACAGAGCAAGGTACCTTTGCCGGACGTCACCGTCTCGTTCATTTTCCATACTGAATGATAACCTCAGGCTAAAAGTTTATTGCTTTATTCATGATCTAAGTGCTCCCATATATTCGGTAATTATTCGCTGAATCAGAAAATAGGTCAGATTCTCTTGCAAAAGCAGTTCTTTTAAGAATTTGACATGAAGAGGTGAGTTCATCATCGGTGCAGACAGAGCATTTGCGGGGCATGCTATGAGATTAAGAAACATAATTTGAAGGTATTTTTCTGTCAAATCCGGTTGGTATTTATGATTTTGTTTAAACAGTAGCACTAATGTGTTTATATGTTTTTAGGTCAGGGTATTGGTTCTGGAAAACTAGAAAGGTTGCAGCTTTCTTTTTTCATTATTACTTAAAGAACAAATATTCCACCTCCTCCATATTGCTTTGAATTACTCTTCTAAATAGTGTTCCCCCTTGGGATAAAGAAACTTGTTGTTGGATGCCCCAACTTCTTATGGTTCATTGGATCCCACTGACTTTATTCCTAAATATAGAGCTGTATAGTTTTTGCAGTAGCCTATGGTGCTCTCTGCTCATTGTATTTGAAAGGCTTCTTCCAGTTGACTGGCAGCAGGTCCTGTTTTTATTGACAGCTCTTTATGTGTTGGCTGGTGGCTTTGGGCTATTTAGACGCAGCTTGACAAAGTCCAGGAGGTGGATCTGCGAAGGGAAATTACTCTTAATTGACAGAAAAGAGCTGAGGATGGGAAGTTGGATCATTTCAGCACTTGGTTATTTCTTAAACAGAAAGGCACACATTTCTAATAAAGATTTTAGTTTTGCACAAAAAACACTCCCAATACACTGACTGTTCTGTAGTTATTTTGGCGTTACCATTGGAAACTGGTATTTAAACAGGAAGCTGAGAAATCTGAGATCATGCTTTTTGCAGTTAAGATTTCCGTTTTCACCTCCTCAGTAAATGGATTTTAAAGCATCATTTATGGTCTGTTAACATCAAACACACCACTGTTTGGTTTTCAAAAGGAACAGAGGTGGCAGGCAGAGCAAGTAGGAGGGAGATATTTCTCTCTTTTTTTGTATTGTTCCTTTGTTTTATACTCAAAGCAAGAGATAAAAAGGGAAAAACTGTACTTTTTAAAAGAATTCTCCAATCATGTATTTTAAGCAGGAGAAATATTCAGCTAATTAGGTGATACTTCATCTATTTCCAGATCAAAGTGGCTTTTGAGCAGAACTTTCTTCACGTGCATGACACTAGCCTTCTCAGATATGGCCGTTGGGTTAAGCAGGCGCTGAACCACATCAGATTTTCGACTGGGCTCGTCACCATAAAACCCACACGCTGTCCGCGTACAGATGGTGTGCACACACACATCAAAACCAGCAGGACCCGGCCAAGCTAACAGAGAGGCTTCCAGTTCAGAGCTTGGATATTAACATGATCTCAAACGCATAAACTGACAGACTACTCTCACTGGATTTAATGTGTAAATTTAGAAGCTTTGTACTAATGATAATACCGTCAACTGTCTGGATATAAGCGTCACAGAATCCAGATAAATATTTAAATAAAGTTTTGACAGGCCAGTTAATCTCAGTTCAACATCATTACTATTTAAAATGCCAAATGAGGATATTCAGCTATCAAAAAGGAATCAGAAAATATTTTATCCAGAAAACAAGAATCCTTCTGATTAAGGTGCTGAGCTTTAGCAGAGACAGCAAAATCATTGGGCAATTACATATACTATATGCTAAATCTGTTGATGATAGGTGCCCTGTTGTCTTGGTGCTGCCGGACTTCACAGCAGCTTTTGAACTGATCCACCGCTATGTTACCATAGTGCTTAAATGGTTCAAATCTTATTTGACAGACCGGTTCCAAAATTGTGTTTTACTACACTGCTCCTCTGTCTTGTTGGGTGCCACAGGGTTCCATTCTTGGTCCCCTACTTTTTCCCCTTTATCTGCTGTTATTTGGAGCCACTATTAATCGGCATCACCTGTCTATCCACTGCTAGGCAGATGATATTCAGATTTATCCATCTGTTCAACCAGATAATGACATTCAACACTTCCTAACTGTTGGTATCTCTGCAGTATAACAGCAGTTAAAACCAAAATATATTCTTTCTTTCTAACAAGACTGAATAAATCTTGTTTGGTGGTAGATATCAGTGCTCTAAATTTTATGTTTAGTAACACAGTAACAAATCTGGGGGTTATCTTTGATAAGGATTTTAGATTTAACAAACAAGCTGATTCAGTAGTCAAATTACGCTTTTACCCCCTTTTAGCTAAAGTTAAGCCTTTTTATTTAGTAGTTCACATGACAAATATACATTAATAGGCATTAATACGCACAGTAGAAACCATCTTAGCAATACCGCAGAAGCTAGCATCTATGGTCTTCTTTATTTCCGCTCTTGGGTTACAGCCAGTCAGCACTAAGGAAGATAAATGGCGCTCTTGGATTGTGTCAAGATCTCTCAGATTTCAAAGTGCATTTTTGTTTGAATATTTCAAATATGCACTACAAAAAGATCCACTAATAGGCAGGTTTTTCCAAAGAAAGATCCGTGAATAGTTGGGGTGCACTATAAAATAATTTACATTTAATATACAGAGTCATCCACCTGAACTTTAATCTACAGTTAAATTCAGGCGAAAAGCCTTGATAAAAAAAAAAAAAAGGAAAATATTGTTCCAGTCTGGTAATTAAAGGTTTGTATGAAGTTGCTTTATTTTCAAAGTAGCAATGCAATTTCCTACTTTAAAACAACAAATTTCCCTTTAGCAGCATAATAAATTTATGCTGGAGGAAAAAATTTAAGTAGCACAAGAACCATGTTTTCTCCATCTTCTTGCTGTAAAATACTTGATAATTTCCCCTGTGTAATTAATATGAAACCATAATGATGCATCCACCACAGGGAGTTCAGTGAGGCAGCAGGCCAGGTCTGGCTTCTCCTAGTGCTAGTTCTCCCATCCGGTCTGTCACTGGGTCACATTTTATAGAGATGTAATAATTTTTCTTTTTTAGAGCTATAATTTAGAGTGAGTTGGAAAAATGGCACTGAAATCAATGTGGGTGGCTTAATTAAGTAGAAAAAAAAAAGTGTGGAGGGGGAAGCCATCAACCTACTCCAACGCTAAATTTTAATTTAAGTCTTTTTTTCCACTTGTGCAAACTAAAAGTTTTCTTGGGAGCTGAAAAGAGTTTAAAAAAAAACAACTAATGAAACTCTTTTGGATTGAAAATCAATTAAATATTCCAAAGCAAGAAGTTTATTTTAATTGAATCCATCTTTGTAATAAATAGGTAACTAACCACCACTCACAATACAAAATAATCTTTAATTAGTTCAAAAGAACATAAAGATTTGTTTGAGTATTTTGAAGCTTTTGATATGACCGTGGTCCTTTTAAATGTCTCAAGTTTCTAACGCCTCTGATATCTACTTTAACTTCTTTTCTCCAGGTCATTTTAAAAAGGTCCTCATCTGAGTTTTAGAGCTAGTCTAAGTAACTTCTTATTCCCAAAAAATGTGGAAGATTGTAAAATGACAAGATGAACCAAAGCCCTTGTTAGACTTTGTTATTAGAAGTTATTTGATATTTCATGATTAACTTAAAGTTATTTGTTTAATTCTGATTCAGATTTGTGTTTTTCAAAGGTATGATCTAATGTACTGAATCAGAAGTACCTGCATGAGAACAAGGTGAGAATGAGTTGAACTAACACTTCTGATTATCTTGATTCTGACATTCACTGGTTGCATAAAAAGCAGTAACGAACATTTCCATGTTTTAGAAATGTACCAGTTAGAAATCTTTGCATGTTGCGTTTGCATTTTTGTTTTGAGATGCAGTGAGGCTCCCTGGGTGTACCCATGCTTTTTTCACGCATTGTTCTGCCCACAGACTAAATGTGGGGGGTTAAATAATGCCCGGGATGAACTGTGAGTTTTGTTAAGACATGTCCAGCATGGCAGGCTTGTATATTGTTTGTCATGAGGATGCGAGATGACCTGCCTCCCCCCTTACTTCGCTGATAAAGCTGTTTGTTGTGTTTGGCCAGCCAAGCCCAGATCTTCATCCATCTTAACTTTGGTTAAGCTTGACTTCACCTGGAGTCATGGCATGCTTGATAACACCATGCTTTCACCTCCTTATCGCCATCTAAATTACAAGCAGGCCAGAACACTGTAGGGAGCAAAAGAGGTGCATACCAAGCACACGTTGTCACTCTCCTCTCCTATCCTTGCTGTGAGACTGGACCGAGTTTGATATACACTGACGGTTGAGGCGAGGTATTTCCATGACTGACTGTTATTGACTCTGCGATATGGTGATTTGTTTCTGCGCTGCGGCACGATTGATTAGCCATAAGAAAACTCGGGAGACGATATTGAATTGCTATTCAGAAAGATTGAGTGTCAGTCTCCATCCGATTCCATATCTCATCCATCTCTCTTTCACTCTGACTTTTCTCTCTTCAGAATATATTAGTCATTTTCAATAATAACAGGCTGATATGGAGGCGTCTCCTGTCCTCCATTTGATATTCTATATCCAAGGCTAAATAATGATGGATCCTCGGGTTTGTCTTGTTCACCTGTCAGCCTTTTCCCCCCTCTTTGTGTCGGTTCCTCATTTCTGCCTCCCCTCTCTGTTCCTTCCTGTCTGCAGGCTAATTGGACTCTTATTCTGTTTGCACTAAAATCAGCTTTAGATCCAGGGCGTTCCATTAAAACAAGTTCAGGTCATGAAATGGCAAGATTTATGAAGTTAGATACCAAAACGCCATGCTATTATGGTTTAGGTCTTCATCTCAAGCATTCCAAAAGCATAAAGGTGTGTTGTTTAAAACAAAATGGTCATACTTAGTTGGATCATGTTGAAGAAAAAAACTGATATTATTTTCCATGCTTAATACATTTCTAAAACTGGCTGGTTGTTTGAGTTTCCCTTTATGCACACAAAACTTCTCTTATTATTGGGAAACTTGATATCCTCCTAGCAAACTATTTCAGTCGTCCAAAGAGGATGTTGTCCTTTCTATAGTAATGTTGAAAGAAACTGAGATCTGGTGTCTATGAAAGCCAAATCAGCAGTTTGAGTTGTTTTTTCAGATTCCAAAAACAGATCAAGACTATCAGATCAGTGTGAAGAGAGAAATGCACTTTCATCTAAATCATAACACAAAAGCAGCAGTGATGTGGATAGATTTAGCTAATGTACGGTGGACCCTCAATATTTGTGGGGGTTAGGGACCACGGGTTGCTAAAATCCGATAATACTTGAGACCACCTAAAATGCTTATTACTGCGTATTCTAATAGTTCAAACAACAAATATACCTCAATATGCATTAATACGCAAAATAGAATCGTCTTTGCACTACCACAGAAGCGAACATCTACAGCCTTCCTTATTTCTGTTCCTGGGGGTTCAGCCAATCAGTGCCAAGAAAAATTAATGGTACACCTCGATTGGCTGCATACGATAGCTGATAGCAAGTGAAGTGGCATTGCAGCTAGATGTTGTCGCTAGAACTTTTTTTAAATGCTCTATAAAAAAGAAATAATAATTTGGTGCTACGTTCCAAAGAAAAATCTGCGAATACTGAACCACAAATAGGCAGGGGTCCACTGTTTCCCAAGTGTATCACCTGTTGAATGATCTCTAAACTGGGCAAACTTTTTTCTTTAACAATGTTCACCTTATTGGTATTTAAAGCTGGGAAATCTGACCTGAGAGAACAGGGACTTCTTTGTTTCAATAGGAAACTTTTCATCAGAACGAACAGAAATCACATGTGGGGTGCCCCAAGGCTCCATCCTGGGGCCCCACTTATTCAATATCTACATGCTCCCACTAGCCCGAATTATAACAACCAATAAGATTAGCTACCATAACTATGTAGATGATACTCAGCGCTACATTATGATGTCACCAGGTGACTTTGAACCCATCCAAACCCTAAGTAAATGCATCAAGCAAATCAATGGATGGATGTGCCATCATTTTCTCCAGCTAAACAGAAACAAAACAGAAGTAATTATTTATGGACCTAAAGCGGAACCATCAAGTGTCACCACAGAGCTTCAGTTAATAGAGCTAGAAACTACTGATCAGGCCCAAATTTAGATGTAGTAATGGACTCAGACCTGAACCTCCAGGGTCACATAAAGGCAATAACAAGGTCAGCCTTCTATCACCTGAAGAACATTTCTAGAATTAAAGGACTCGAAAAACTCATTCATGCCTTTAGCTTTAGTCGGATTGATTACTGCAACAGCGTCTTCACAGGACTAAAAAGTCAATCAGACAGCTGCAGCTGATCCAGAACGCTGCTGCTCGTGTTCCTCACAAGAACCAGGAAAGTAGAGCACATCACCCCAGTTCTAAAGTCCTTTCATTGGCTCCCCGTAGCTCAGAGAATAGACTTCTAAATACTTTTACTAGTTTATAAATCATTGAATGGCTTAGCACTAAAGTATGTTGAAGATCTGCTGTTACTATACCAACCCCCCAGACCACTCAGGTCCTCTAATTCCAATCTACTCAACATCCCTAGAATCAGAACCAAACACGGAGAAGCAGCTTTCAGTTTCTTTGCTCCTCTAATCTGAAACAAACTTCAGACAACTGCAAAGCTGCTGAAACACTGAGTTCCTTTAAATCACAACTAAAAACTTATGTTTACAGCTGCCTTTGAATAATGTTTTCATGTATCATATGTTCTGTGTGGTTCTTGCTTTATTGCTGTTTTTAACTTTATATGCTTGGTTTGTCTGTGTTTTATTGGTATTTTTATTTTACCCCTTAATCATGTAAATCACCTTGAATTACCTTGTTAAAAGTGTGCTATACAAATAAAATCGCCTTGCCTTGAGAATAACAGCTATATACATGTCTAACTGTACTTGAACGTAGCAAGAGTTGACTGCACCTTTCCCTCCTGCTGTTCACGGTGTACCACAGATGCAATAAAAGGACAGAGGTATAACAGATGACTTTTTCTATCAAGTAACGACAAATTACAGAGAAAATAAAGCTGCTCATGAAGCTGATTTTGAAAGCGTACAAATCAGACTTCATAACATTTTCTCCACACATATATACCATTTAGTCAACTTATAACCTAATGGGAGTGAGAAAAGAAAAAGAGCAACAGAAGTGAAAGGAGGTGGAAGAGAAAGAGTCTCCTCCAGCCAAACTGAACCATAAGGTATGTGAATTATTACTTAACAGAATATTACATCAGGATTAAAAGCACAAATCTGAGTCAAACACATCATGTTATTCAACAGACTCGGGTTGGCCTCGATACATTAAATAATTTGTTTCCCTCAAACACTCTTTCACCTCAATGATCATGTTGGAAACTGTTGCGCAATATTTAAAGGCTTTATTATAAATATGAGATTTCTGAGAATTTTTTTTTTTTTTCCAACTCTTTGAAATATAGGTCTATGCAATACAATTAACCAATTAAGATGTTCAGTATTTGCCCCCCCACCCAAACTGATAAGCTCACTTTAGAATAAAGAGAAACCGTTTTGGCCAGTCAATTATTGCTAGCCATTGATGAGCGTCCCAATTAAATAATAAATTTAAGTAGGCAAACATAAATTCTCTGCAGCGCACACTGTGAAGCCGATTGGGTAAATGCTGAAGTGGCTAAAGGGCGATTCCATCTAATTTCTCTATTTCTAACATGTCGAATCTTCAAACCTGGTCTAGATTATTCTACACTAACTGCTGAATATTTCAAACCATTTTTTTGATTTGTGCAACTTCAGTTAAGTCAGTTTCCAACTCCAATACCCAAAGCCCCAAGAAAATGGAGCGCAAAGAATCAAAGCGGCTTTCTTGAACTGATTACTCACCTTTCCATCCAGAGCCGTAAAAATGACGGAGCTGCTCCTCGATAATTTCTTCATCTTAAAGCGGAAGCGTCGGCATTTAGCTGCTCCAACGTGTTCCAAACTCATTTAATTAATAAAAAATAATCAAATAAAAAGTCCTTAAACAACTCTGGCAGGTTATTGTGGTCAGCATGAGTCTTGGAAAGTCACCGTGTTCAATCAGCGGTGAGGTCTCTCTCCTCCAGGACAAATCAGCAGAAAATAGGTCCGATTGTTTTAAATCGCTTTCCCGATTCAGAACTGTATTCTCCCTTGCAAATAAATAATAAATATTCTCAAAAGCTGTATTTGGTTGTCAAATTTGTTACCGCCATCCCCATTAAGCTGCCTTTCTCCCTAATTGGCTACACCTGAACAATTTTCCAAATGGGTGGGCGAGGGAGGAGGTGAATGATGCTTTCAGGAGCATTAGGAAAAACTAAAATCAGACCGAACGGTAAGTCTCGATATCTCATATATATCATTCAGCCATAACTGTACAAAAGACAACTTAAAGCTAATACTATATGCTGTTTTCATAGTCACTGAAGGTCTCAGATTGGCACTAGCTCCATTTTCTCTTCAAAACCGTCACCAGGTCTAGAATGCCATCAATCAATCAATCAATCAAACTTTTTTTATGAAGCGCTTTTCATATAAACATTGCAACTCAAAGTGCTTTACAGATTGAAATGACCCCACCACATAAACCTCATTCCCATTCATCCCCCACTGATTTAAGAACATGATCACAATTGAAGAAGTGAAGAAAGGAACCAATCCAACCAAAGACTGAGAAAACTGTCTTTCTAAAGTTATCCATTAATTTGATTAGATTTGTCTAACCATAATGCAGAAAACCCCAAATATAATAAAGTAGGTAAAGTAGAATATTGTATCCCTTAAGGTAACTTGTGGAAGGGGAGCTGTGGTGTTTTAGGTTATTTGAAGTTCCTTTTAAGCCCTTTCTGATCTGGTGTACCCAAAGCAAAGCTGTTTCCACGTACTAGGCAGAAAGTCGATCTTGTTCCCGCTACAGGTGGGATTCAACCAGGGTTGCTGCTTGTTACCGATCCTGTTTGTGGCATTCATGGCCATAACAATCTCAAGGTGTAGTCCTGAGGAGGAGGGGGTCTGGTTTGGGAACCGCATTATCTCATATTTGCTTTCATCAACAGTAGTTGGCAAGCTTTGACCGTAACCATGCACTGGAGCAGTATGCAGCCAAATGTGAAGACGTTTTTGCAGACTGAGCTAAAAAGGAGGTGTTTCTCTTTGTCGTTGAAATCTACACACATGCTGGACTTTTTCAGTTCAAGGTGATGTGTATACAGTCCATCCATCCCCTGGTGCTTATCAAGGTCAGTCTTTAGCTGGGATATTCAATTGGAACCAGATGTCATTTAAAAATGCGTTTGTCTCAATGGGAAGGGGTGGGGTGACATGGGGCATTCGCTTACATGACAAACGCAGATGTTACCTTTGTGGTCATAAGGCTGTAAGTCAATTAGGTTTTACTAATGGGGCCAAATGCTTAGCTGCTAGCTGCACTAACGCACACACACAAAATATATTGATAAGATTACGATGGTAATTTTAATGCATCGGGGTTAAACCACATTAAGGGAGACGCCTGTCTCGAAAGCCTCTGCTTTGTTAGATAGCCAGCCATCTTTACCTTGGCCCGCTTCCTCTGCTCCTTCCCTTTTCCCTATATCCCAATTGCAGTCATGGAACCTCTCCATTTGTTTAAGCCTTGACTTTTTCCTGTTTTTCTTCCAGTTTCTTCCACAGCAGATGCAAAGCAAATCTTCTCCGTGGCTCTTTACAACTCTTAACTTCTTATTCCCATCTGTCTCCCACTCAATGTTTTTCATCTTGCTCCACATAATTTGAATTACTGCGGTGGTTTTTCTCCACTTCAGAAATAAAATGTCTCAAGCCCAAGTTTATATAGCGAAACTCAATCTTTCTCTTTTCTGTGCATATCTCACACTGCATTACCTTTCCAACTTTTAGAGGAAATAATTGTGGAAATCATGGCTTGCATTTTGCTATTTTGCACCTTTTCATGATTTATTATATTAAAACAAATCAAATCAAACTTTATTCATAAAGCGCCTTTCATACAAACATTGCAACTCAAAGTGCCTTACAGATTAAAATGACCCCACATAAACCACATTCCTATCCCTCCCCCACAGACTTAAAAGCATGATCACAATTATACCCCCCTCCCCCCAACCCAACCACCATAAGCATACACACTTAAGAGCAACAATAAAAAATACATTGGGCTGAGTACAGATGAGCCAGGTAAGGAAACGCCATCAAACCAGCCATCTCCACTGGCAGCAGCAGATCAGCAGCAGCAGCCAAGGCACCGACACAGGGCGCCCAGAGGAGGCAAGGCAGAGACCACCTCCACCCAAGCACCACCTGGAGAGCACCCAGGCAGCCACAGCCGACCACCGCTCCCGGGGCAGAGGGCTCCCACAGAGGAAACACTGGAAGGAAGATTAAAATAACAGGTTAAAATATAAAAATAAACTGTGGATAAATATAATAAGACTTAAGTAGTAAAACACTGATAAAATATAAGCAAGTAAAACATGCAGAGCAATTAAACAGAGTATAATAAATAATAATCAGCTAAAAGCTAAACTAAAAAGGTGAGTTTTGAGCCTACACTTAAAAACATGAGCGTTTTCTGCGGCCCTGAAGTTCTCTGGCAGCCTGTTCCAGAGGTAAGGGCCATAATAATAGAAAGACGCCTCACCGTGAGTGTGTCCTGACTTTTGGAGTGACAAGGAAACGGCTGCCAGAGGAGCGCAGAGACCACCAAGGTTCATATGATAAAAGCAGTTCTGAATGAATAGAAGGCCCAAGACCATTAAGACACTTGAAAACCATTAAAAGAACCTTAAAATTAATCCTAAATCATATGGGGTACCAATGCAATTAATTTAAGATGGGGGTAATGTGCTCCCGCCTCCTAGTCTTTGTCAGGATACATGGTGCTGAATTTTGTACAAGTTGTAAACCTGAGATATTCTTTTTGGGAAAACCAGGAAGCCGGGTATTACAGTAATTAATTCTACTGGTGATAAAAGCATGCATCAGTGTTTCCGTATTGGCCCAAGAGAGAGTAGGGCGGACTTTGGCAATGTTCTTTAGATGATAAAAAACTATTTTGGTGATATTTTCAATGTAAGGGATAAAAGTCAGCTCAGAATCAAAAATGACGCCCAGGTTCTTCACTTGTAAAGAAGGATTAAATGACAGTGATTTGTAGTTTTGGTAAAAGTTTCCCTCTCTGACCCTCAGGATTGATGACTAAAACTTCAGTTTTGTCCTGGATGAGCTGGAGAAAGTTTCCTGCCCCAAGGATTTGATGTCTAAAATGCAGTTAAAAAATGCATCTATTGGCCGTGTGTCATCAGGAGACACAGAGATGTACAACTGTGTATCGTCAGCATAACTGCGAAAGTAACTCATTGTCTTCTGATGACACTGCCTAGAGGGAGCATATAAAGGTTAAATAGCACTGGACCCTAGAGGAGCAGGTATCTAAACTTACCATAAAAGTCCTGTCTGTGAGATAGGATGTGAACCATCTGTGAACAACACCAGAGAGGCCAATCTGTTTATAACGGGTTAAAAGAATAGTGTGGTTTACTGTATCAAAGGCAGCACTTAGATCCAGTAGAACCAACACTGTCACCTTCTGTGCATCATAGTTTAATCTGAAATCATTTAAACTCTTCAAGAGGGCCGTCTCTGTGCTGTGGTTCACCCTAAAACCAGACTGAAATTTCTCCAGAACATTGTGCTTATTAATAAAATCATTAAGTTGAATTAAAACAAGCTTTTCTGAAATTTAGCTTAAAAATGGTAAGTTAGATACCAGTCTAAAATTGTTAAAATCGTTTAAATCTAAGTTGCTCTTTTTTAGCAGGGGCCTCACTACCGCCCCTTTAAAGGCGACAGGAAAGAACCCCGTCTGAAGGGAGCAATTCATCATGGTTAAAATCTCATCTCTAAAAGATCCAAAAAATGGCTTCAAAAAGGAAGTGGAAATTGGGTCCAAAACACATGTGGTGGGCCTCACTGAGGAGAAAACTTTGTCAAGAATCTCAGTTTCTACCAGGACAAAACTGTCCAGCATTTCCTCTGGTATAGACACACACTCAGATTTGTCTAAAACTGTTACTTTGAGAAGATAAAATATTACATCTGATGGAGTCCACCTTCCCTCTGAAGTGGTTTTCTGAAATTAATTAGAAGCATGCTTAAAAAAGAATTTCTGGATTATTTTATGATCTGAAATGATTGTGGAAAAGTATGCATTTCTTGAATTTCATACTGTTACTGTATGATTTGAGAAGTTCTGTGTATAGATAGACGTATGGAGTACAGTGTCCAGCTTGAGTACTGTTGTGGTAATTTCTTTTCTTTCTTTTTTTTTAAACATTTATTTAGTTTCCTATCCTCTGTGGGTAAAGTTGAAAATCTCTGTGCGTCTGTATCAAGTGGTCATGGGTGTGAATTTTAATCTGTCAAAATAACAGATGGCCTTCAAATTTCTCTGTCACCGTCCTAAAACACCGGTAAAAGACGGAAAATATTCGGTTGGCATGACTTCTGCCCAGCACAATGCTAATTGACATGCTATAGCCTGGCATTTGCAAAGCAGCCAATCCAGGAGCAATATTTATTTTCCTCGGTGCAGATTGGCTGTATTCCCAAGAGTGGAAATAAGAAAAACTGTAGATGTTAGTTTCTGCAGGAGTGCGTGGATAATGCATATTGAGGTATAATTGGTGTTTCAACTAAAACAGGCAGTTATGAACATTTTCAGAAGGGCTCTCAAGTATTAATGGATTTTAGCTAATCCTGGGCGGTTGTGGTCCCTAATTCCTGCAAATACCAGGGGTCCAGTGTATATGGGCCCAGATTTACAGTGTACTTAGTTGGTAACTTCTGAGATTAAGGGTTAGGGTTGCACTGGGTTTTATTTAGTGGCGGTTTAACAGTAGATGGGGATGTATTCATATCATTGCCAAGTTTTTAGGTTTTTGTTTGCAAAAAAATAGAATTAAAACCTTGGGTTCTTTGCCTTCCACGTCATCCTAATAAAATACACCGCACATTGAGGTTGTAATGTCACCGCTGCATGAAGTATGTCCAAAATAATCTACATTTACTCCATGCTGAGTAAAACTGCATATGTGCATGATGTAAATGTACAGTAAGGGCTTGCACGCTTAATGTTTAAGTGCCCGACTTCATACAAGAAAGACATAATTTTTCTTATTCTGACTTGCGTTGCTGTCACACATTAAAGTGTTGCTCCTAGCTGTGCAACACCTTTAATCTCCCAGCAACCAAAAAAGAGAAGTGTTTCTCATTAGCATGCACTTGTTCCCTAGTGTTTCTCCTCTCTGCTTTGTCTACTGCAGATCTTCCCTTCAGAGACCAAGCAATGAAGGCTGTGCATAGTGAATAAGGCATGGAAAGGAGGCTGTTTTTTATTATTATTATTGTGATAATTAAAACCTCCTAATGCAGCGGCAATAGTTTCTATTTGAATAAGCAGCATTGGAAACCACAACATACGAGAGCAGGAAAGGAGGAACAGTAAAACAGGCACATTTCATGCACAGTATAAGGAGATTTGTCCTCATTTTTCTTATATTAGTAACCTTTCCAATGTCAAGAAGCACAGATAAGTGCTGGAAAAAGATTCCAGTTGTTTGCTTAATACCTGAGTTATTACATTACTGCCTGGAAAATATATTTGTGTCTCCAGACTAAAAAAAGGAGGGGTGGGGTTTTTTGGAGGGAGCAGGGTGGCGAAGGTCACTTTGATGTGAGTATAAAGGCACACAGCAGGCCAGTGGAAACAGATGAAAGAAACAGAGCAGAAGTAAAATAGGCCCTGGTGGAAAAGCAAAGGAAGAAGAGACACATCTCCTGGTTTTTTTTTACTCTGCAACATATGGAGGATAATGATGCTGTATCATAAACAAGAGGTAGCCAGGGAATAGAGCAGACATCTAGCAATTAAAGTGAGCAAACAATATTTTTGAAGCTCCTCTGTGGCTCCACAGCAGTGCAGCATGTGCAGAACCCATATCTGAATACAAAGCAGCCACTGATGGAGCTGATGTGATGAACAGCTTTTTAAAATAAGGTACTTGCCAGTGTAGGCTTACAACACTGTGCTTACAGATCAACTGTTGATTGATGCAATCTATTTTACACGCGACTGACTCCCACAAGCACTGAGCAGACTGAACTAACCACTCATGGCAATTTAGCTATGGAGGTAACGGATTTCTTCTTTTGTTGTTACACTTAAATGTTTCAGATGATTTAATAGATTATAATATTAAGAAAAAACCTGTTTTAAATTATGTTTTTAAATATTAGGGGGGGACTATCCAAATCCACCTTTTAAAAAGCTGGATTCATGATGCTAGGCAATCTCGACAAGATTCTAAACAGGCCCACAGCATCACAGATCCCCAACACCACTTCTTAGTTTACATAAGACTTAAAATCGATGGTAAAATAAACATGGCTTCTCATCCAGCCTATTAGCTAAAAGAAATGGAGCTCTGTGCTTAATCATATTTACTTCTAATTTAAGATTAATAGAAACTGTAATCTAAAAGTTAAGCAATAAAAAAAGGTCAATTTGGGGAGTCGCGTAGCGTAGTGATTAGTGTGGGCGCCCCATGTACTGAGGCCTCAGTCCTAGACAAGGTTGTCCTGGGTTCGAGTCCCGACGCGGTGGACCTTTGCCGCATGTCTTCCCCTACTTCTCTCCCCCTTTCTATGTACTGTCCTCTTTCAAATAAATGCCACCGTGGTCACAAAACCTTTTTAAGAAAAACTCAATTTAGGGCATCTAACGGAGCCAGCAAATATACTTGTGTATTTTTGGTATTACTAATATTTCTGACAGTAACTTTGTCATCTATTTAAATGCAGTCAGAATTTACAGCATATTTCTGAAGGCTGCCTGCAGCCAGGACCTCTCACCCTCTTGGCTTCATGCAGCTGCCTGCCCCCTTTAGGCTCAGTAGTGTATTGCATCTCAACAACCCTGTACTGCAACTTATGCATCACTCCTGTTTAAACTCGTGAAAATCGAATATTTACAGTCATGTCTGTTTTTGTTCATCCAAAATCAGGAAGATAATAAAATCTTCTGTGGCTGCTTTGTTGAGTAAAAACATCTCTACATTTCTGCAGAACTTTACTTCGACGCCTCCTCCTTGTCTTACAAAACTTGTTGCTTACTGCAGCTGAAAGTGTTTTGATGATTGAGCTGTTACTGCCACTGAAGGTAGCACAGACAAAAAGAAAAAAAGAATTACAGGGAGGAGGAGTTGGAAGACTGGAGACAGACACCAGATGTTCCTATACAGTCCGAGGAGACGGCATGGCAGAGAGAAGATTTGCGTAAGCAGTACAGTAGTAGGCTAAAGTATGGGTTTGTGCATAATTATTATCATGGTCAGGGCATGTCTATAACTTGGGTGGCCTATCAGGAATGTGACAATTGGTGTGAATCAAGAAACTGCAGAAGATGTTAGAGCTTTGTGGGGAAAAAACGGAGCTCCCTCACTGGAAGAATGTGTAGATAGATGGAAGTGTCTCAAGTTAGATTAGGATCTGTGTGTAAATGCATGCAAATGTACTTAAAAGATAAGGATCGGTTGATTTTTAAAGGATTCCAAGGGGAAATTGGGTCACTGCAACAGCTAAGAACAGCATAACGATAAAAATATATTAAACATGACATTTCAAGGATTAAACACACAGCGGGGAGGGTTTTAATGCCAAAAACCATACGGTATAATCTTAAAATAAATTCAAGTTGTGATGCTATTTTTCTCTGTACATCTCCTTATTTCTTCAGCATAGAGCAGGGTTTGTCGTTGCCAGGTTATGACTGACCAGCTGAATTTGTTGGCTGAGGTCCCATAAAAACGTTCAAGACGAAAATATACAGGTTGAATCTCATAATCTACCACGTAATAGGAAGCTCATATCTAGATTCAATACACAGAGTGATGGATTTCAAGTGATTGTTTCTGTTATTTTATTTGATATGGCTTACAGTGGATATAAATAGATTATAGGAGACTAATAAACAGCCTTAAGTGCTCCCTGCATTTATTTACACTTATATTTGAATGCTACTATTGTACACAATAGATGATAGAAATTAGAACTATTAGATATAATTTACATTTTTTCAGATTTTAAACTGAATTGAAATGTATTGTGCTAATCCAATATTTGGTGTGTGTAGGATATGCATTAGTAGGTGATTTTAGGACAATAGCCTAGAAAGATCAGCCTAGAGAAAATCATTGATACAGAAATGTGGGCCTGCTGAAAGGTATGTCAATGTGCTGTACATTATATTTTGCTTTTCCAACTTTTTCAACTGCATTCTTTTCCCTTCTACTTAACTTTCCATGAACCTGCTTGGATCCAGTACTTTGTAAACAGACATCTTCTGTAGCAATTATATTTTGTGGCTTACCCTATTTCTAGGGGGTTTCAATGTCTGATGAACAAATTAGCTCTCTCCCCTTATGATCGTGTAACATTTTTGGATTAAAATCTAATTTTAAAAAGGCTTTATGTTATTCCTGTTTCATAAAATAAACTCCAAAATATATCGGCTTCACTTTTTTGAATTCAATTGCTAAAACAAATCCATGTTTTGATATTTAAATTTTATTTAGATGCATCTCTGCATAACACAGTCTAAAGCCGTAGATAGAGTGGAGGCTAACTCATGGTTGAGGTGCGTAACCGGAATCGAACTTGCAACCAACCCTGTGGAGCTGACAGAGAGAAGATGGTGAGAGGCGTTGAAAGAGTAGAGGAGTGTGTGATGGGAGAAGAAAGAGAGGGAGAGTTATCAGTCATGCTGTCAGTCTGTGTGGCAGGTTCTGATAAGAGAGGCGGTATACAGCCATGGCTGGTATCTCTCTCCTCTCCCCTCTGTCTCTCCGTCACACACACACACACACACACACACAGACACATACAACTGTTGTGTTCTCCTCTACCACCCATGAGTGAACCCAACGCAGGTGTGCTGAGGTGAGGATTTGGACTGCGCGACAGCCATTTGTCGGCTGTACTTTGCAGCAGAGAGATGAGAGAGAAAGCAGATGGTGGAAAAACACACAAATGAAAAGAGCTTCATGCTTTAAAAC
Organism: Valencia hispanica; assembly: GCA_963556495.2. Taxonomy (NCBI): domain Eukaryota; kingdom Metazoa; phylum Chordata; class Actinopteri; order Cyprinodontiformes; family Valenciidae; genus Valencia; species Valencia hispanica. The sequence goes on from OY747723.1 coordinate 21,002,152, forward strand.
TACAGGTTTGATTTCACTGCTGTGGTGCTTCAACAGTCTCTGACACAGAGACATGCATGCTTAAAATAGCATTTCTTCAGTGGTGTTAATATTCAAGTGAGTGTGTGGTTTTTACTGGAGTTTATTTTTGCATGAAGTGCACCAACTGTGCAGAATAACTGATTCCATCTGATCAGAATATTTTATTCTAAAGCAATCATGAGCATCCCCACAGCATGATGCTTCCATCCTCATGGTATACTATACATATACAGGGAACTATACATCTATATTTTCCTCCTCTTGAAGCTTAGATACTTATTTCTGTTGGTCTATGACATAGAGAGCCAATTAAAACAGTAGGTTTCTGGTTGTAATGTGAAAAAGTTTAAGCAGTATGAGTAGTTTTGCAGGGCACTGCATACTTTGAGTTACTAATTCTGCAATAAACACCAACTTATCTTCCTCACAACCTTCGCTGCTTCTCCCTCTCAGGTCAGGTTCCATTACTCGAACGCTGACCCAATATTTTGGGGGTTGAAAGCTGATGGTCGGGTCGGGGGAGAGAGAAAGATGTTGACAAATGGAAAGGAGAGTATCAAATGACCCTCAGGGACTGGGGGAGAACAGAAAGTAACCCACTGTTGCTTGACGGTTTTACACGGCCTGTTTTTTCTCTCCATCTCTCCTTATCTCTGTGGAAGGGTCGACGCGAGGTTAAGCAAAGATCACTTTTCCTCATCAAAAAGCATTTAATCAGAGCTGTCTGGACACCTAACACGCATGCATGGAGTAGAACACACATGTCTGGCGTGTAGTCTCACAAGCATGGGCAAATCCAGAATAGAGCACATGGCAGACTGGTTTATGCCAGCAGAACCCCCCCCCCCCACCCCCCCACCCCCCCACCCAGAGGCTCGGATTAACCAATCTCATTGATGTCTGACAGTCGCCCCATCCTTGGGCTGGAGTTGGGCTTAAAAATGACTGACAAGCTGCAAGAAAGCATAAAGTTGATGGCCTCTAGTCAAGAAGAAAGAGGGGGAGGCGTGAAGGAGCCGGGGGAAAACAGTTGACCGAGGTGACAGACAGTGACATGCAGACCTGTCACACAACCTTCTGTCAAGGGCATCGGGGGTCACTCTGTCGACAACGGCCACATCTCAGGACTTCCTTAATCTAATGAGAATGAAAAAGAACGCTAGGTGGAAAACTTTTTTTCGCATCAAGATTGATTGCTTTCATTGTGGGAGCACGGGCTAAAAGTTTCTCTAAAGCAATTGTCAATTGCCTCAGAAGGATTCCCATGAGTCCTGACCGGTAGGAATGCACCTAGCTGTTCCAAATAAAGATACCAGCAAGGCTACATGCAGTCATTATAGTGCCAGTCCGTGCTACATTACAAGGTAATACAAACCACAGGCAGGGCACATGGGCTGGACGCTGCAGAGGCCTTTCTCAGCAGATTATTTTGGGCTCACTACTGTGTCATTACACGGCTTCCCCACTCTGTATTTAGGCCTTGTTGATTGCAGGGCTGAGATTGGGCTGGACTGAGGTGAGCTCTCTCCCTCTCTCTGGTGGGTTAAGGGCCCCGAGATTGGCTCGGCTGTTTGATGTGTTTTTCGTGGTGAAAGCCGGCCATGTGCCATGTCTCCTCCCTTTCTCACTCTTTCGAGGATGTAGTACCTTGCAAATGTATTCATACATTTGTCATTCATTTGTCTTGGTACAGCTACAAGGTTCAGCGTATTTAATTAAGATTTGATGTGATACCCACTGGCAGGCGCAGGAGTATCTCTGGGCAATGTACTCGTGTCTTGCATTTTTGTGTTTTTAAGAAAATATGTTTATTTAGCATTTTAAATAGTCAAATAGCATCCGACCGATCGAAATGCTAGAAAGAATGCACCTAGCAGCTAGCCAATCAATTATGATCTCTTAGTTTTGTGTTTTCAAGCATTTGTTTAAGATAACAGTATGTTTGCGAGGTTAGAGAAGCAAGTCAATCATAATGCCAGTCTACTTAAATTGTTTTGTCGGACAATATTAAAATAGGTCGGTAATGTCCAACTGCGAGGGTGAGACCAGAACCTTTTGGTTTTAATTCAAAAATATATGTTTGGAATTAAAGTATCACTGTACATCAGCCTGAACAAACCACTCTCTTGGTGGCACATAGTGGTGGCAACATCATGCTGTGGAGGTGCTTTTCATCAGCATGGGTGGAGAAACTCTTCAGTGTCAAATGGAAGACAGGAGAAGCCATAAATACCTTCCAGCAGGAAAATGACCCTAAACTTTACAGCCGGAGCAACAATGTAATGGTTCTATTAAAAAAAACTTAAAGTCCAAACTTAAATCTAATTGAGAGTCTGTGGTAAAACTTTAAAACTGGTGTTCAAAGACGCTGTCTTTCCGAGTCACCCTATAGGACTTGCAGTGAAAAGGTGAGTCTACAAGGTAGTGGCTAAAGAGGACTGAAGCCACACTTGCAAAATGCTGAATTTATTTCTTCTGCCAATCCTGTGAGATAAAACAGCCTCGGGAGAAGTTGGGGTCCCTTGTTTTACCATAACAATGTGGTTTTATCTCGGCTTTATCTGTGGAGGAGTTCATATCTGTGGCATCTTTTGGGAAAAAAGGGGTTGTGTGTGTTGGGGGGGGGGGGGGGGGGGGGGGGGGGGGTTGGAGGCGTCTCTGCTCTCTCTCTCTGTCTCCCACTAAACGGATGGAGTGGTGGGGGGGATAAGGAGGCGGAGCCCGGGCGCCGTGAATGTAACGCGATTCCTGCTAGGCTCAAAAGAGCGATCACTCACACACACGCTGCACACACAGCTCACGGGCAGGCAGGGACGGGACGCATGGTAGTAGCAGTGCGCAGAGGAGCGGAGCGCAGCGCAGGCTTGTGAAGGGAGCAGCAGCAGCGGAGAGCGCCGCGGCATGAGCGGTCCGTCACAGAGGAGAGACTATCTATTCCCGTGCCTGATTGTTTCTAGTTTTACTTCTTGAAAAGCTACGCCCGACGCTCGGATTGCGGCTGTGGGCTTCAGGAGAAGCGCGACCCTCGTGTGCGTAAAATACGCAGGGAAGGCAGAGAAGGAGATACCCGGACAGGGGAGGCTGTGTCGGAACTTGACGCGCCCCGGAGCCGCTGTCCGCAGACTCTCCGCAAGAACTTAGTTGCTCCCGTATACCTTGGATGAGTTTTAGAGTATTGCTCCGTTCTCCCCGTTTCCCAAAAAATGATCCAGTAATAATATTGGGGCTCTTCTATTGAAACGGTTTCTAGATTTGACTGCTTCCAGCGGCTTTTCGACCGAAGCGGATGGGGATTTTTGTTTATTTGAGCAACTGCAGCATTTAAATCCAAAAGAAGTGGAAACAGCAGACACTTAAAGCTTTTCCAAGTTTTTTTAAATCTCTTTTTTTCTATTTTTTTGCCTGATCCAAGATGGATTTCTCCACCACACTGATTGGATTTTTAATAACACTGTGTCATTTAGGATGTGGAGTCGGAGGAGAGAGCGGTGAGTTTGAGTTACTTCTTGAATATGACGCACGGATCGCTACCTTTAAACTCGTTTTTCCAGAGTTTGGGCGTCATGCGTTTTGAATTATTTCAGCCCACCTAAACAGTTAATATAACATAATGTAATCCACGAACCACTTCCCTCTCTGCTCTACCTGTTTGGTAAATATAACAAGCTGCCGAAAAGGCTCTGAAGGTTTAGTTTTTTTGTAAGCGTGAATCTAAACCCAACGCGAAATTTTAGAGTTAGATTTGTAGTCAGGTCGGGAAAACATTCCCAAACTGATTAGTTTGTGAAATTAGGGGAAAAACGGAAACAACCATGCCCCAGCAGGCTGGTAGAAAAACGGGAAGCATTTTAGATTTCGGACACTTCCCGCGCGGCTCCTTGTTTTTCCCTTGATTTACACTAATTAATAATCAGCAATAATAAACAACCCCACTCTCTTGATTAAAACGCGCTTCCAATTAGGATAGGAGAGCATGTTTTTGGAGTGAGGGCTGGACCTCTCTGTAACCTGCAATTTTAGCCACTTTTTTGCTGGTGGCCAAGAACGCGTGCGTAAAATCCACTGTCATTGTGGGATTCGACTTATGCATCGCGGTCTTCATTAGCGATCACCACTCTCTCTTTCCCAGTAGCTCCCGGGGATTTTTCGAGGCTGCTGCCAGGGGCGGCTTCAGGCAGGGCGCTCGCTCGGAGCCTCCGTGCCTCTCGGTAGCCAGATGACAATAAAAACACGAGATTGTGATCACAGGTGGATATGGGAATTATTCTTCCTTGTTTTGGTGTCAGTTTAGGCCATCCGTCTTTACATTAACACTGCCCGGCTTATAATTCCTCATTGAGCAATGGCATCCCCACAGCATGATGCTGCCACTACCAGGTTTTGGAGATTTATTTTGTATAAGCGCATTAGAGTAGGTGTAAGAATATAAAATAACACTTTTTCAGATCGTGAGTCAATTTTTTTTGACTGTGTATGTTTATTCCACTTCCACCAAATGATGTACTACTTTTTATAGATTGGTTGCATCTCTAAAATATGTAGTTGTAAACTGACAGAATAAGGAAAAATTCACCACTCTATTCCTCTGGAGTTCCCGGTACTTTTTCCAAATTTCTGTGCCTCCAGTGACTTCGGGCAGAGGGCTAATCGCAGAGCCACCTCTCAATAATCAGATAATAAAAACAGGAGGTTGTGGTCAGGGCTGAATTTAGGAGGGCGTGAGTCCTCGGGTTAGAGTCAGTTTCGGAGCGCTACCCAAACTGTGTTTTTTGCGTGGAATTTAAAATCGACTGCATCAACTTCCAAGGCTTTTAGTCCTTGTCCAAAAATCATCCATTATACTCCCACCACTGTTTTGTTTTTCGTTGGGGGAAGTGTTCAGGTTGATTAGCACCATTAGTTTGCAATTATTTTTACTAGATTTGACAGGTATATGTTTTACTGTTTTAATACAAATTCAGCTTCCCTGTCCCTGCTTGGTGATGCCATCATTTCTAGAAGTACCTTTATCCAAAAAAAAAAAATAGTAACCAGATAGGATCAATTTGGTGTAAATCCATCAAATTAAAACAAATCACATGAGCTTTTAAGGGTTCCTTAAAAACATCAACTCCTTTAAAAAGGGGGCTACTGCTCTGCAAAAGTCCAGCCAAGGATGTAATGTTCAGATATGGTACCGTATTGTATTCTGAGGGTTCGTCATGCTGAGAAGTGACGCGACCAGTAGGATGACGCATCCATAGCGGTCTGGTTGCTCATACAGTTAGAAATAAACCGCTTTCCTGTTGCCACAGTACGCTTTGTTTGCGTCCTTTAGGCACGTCCTCCTCTTCTTCAAGTTTCTTGTTTAGAGCAGGAGTCGTCCATTCTTGATGTTTGCTGCACATGTACTCCCTGATCAGAGACAGATGTGGGTCTCCTGGCAGTCATCGGGCATCTCTCCCCCTCTTACTCTCTCCATCTCCTGCCAAGACACTGCACCACATGTCCCTGCCTCAAGAGCCACATTACAGCCAGAGACTGACAGAGTAGAGCAGACAGGAGAGGGAACGGGAGTTTGTGCAGAGGGGACAGAAAGGAAGAGGAGAACATGCCATCCACTAAACCGCAGTAAGAAAGAAACAAGTAGTAGGAGGGCTTAGGGAGCAGATCCAGGGAGGGTGGGGGGTATTGTGGTTCAAACAGAGGGAACATCAAAGAGTGCCGGGGTCACAGAGTCAAAATGGCACCGGACAGAGGGAACAGATCGCATTAAGGGTTACGAGGCGACACCATCTACCGGGGGTGATGCAGTTAATGTGGGGGAAAATCAGAGCTCGGCGGGGAGGAGGAAGATAAAACGAGGTTAATTCTGTTTTTGGCTCAGAACTACTACCAAACCAAGCACGCTGTAGTCACATCAGAAGTTCTGGCTTTGATGACAGACTCGGTGGAGCTTGTAGCAACTTGATATATTTTCAGTGGGCTCTTTTTAAATGTTTTGGACCAAACTGATGCTGGCCCGAGGCGTGTCGGACTGTCTCAGCGCTGAGAAGAAATCTAAATAGAACAGATCCATTATTACATTTCTGTGCCTCTATCTAAAGCTGAGAGATTTACATTCTATTTGTGCTGTAATAACAATAGCTTGACTCAATGATATGTGCATTAATTACTGCTTTCCATAAACATTAATATGCAAGCCATTAACCAGCTTATTTGCATGTTTAAAGAGTGGGTGGCTGTGCATCCTTTATATAGGTGTCTTCAAGGGTTGGATCTTTGTTTATTTAAGCTTTTACTCCTTATATAAGAAATAATAGTTAGATTTTTGAAAACATTTTAAATAAAATGTATATTTTTAAAGTATAGTGTAGACTTTTCTGTATAAATATCAACATTACTTACCGCATGGATAATTTAAACAGTGACATTATACAAGAGACGTAATGTCAGATTTTAATCAAAATAGATTCCTTCAAGTATGTTCAATTGTAGATGATGTTTTACATGCATTCCAATTTATATTTTGGTACAAGACAAATCAAGAAATGCATAAACAGCCTGTTTAAGGGCGTGTCACAGCATGTGAATTGGATTAAAGTCCAGACTTTAACTAAGCCACTACAAAACCTTTATTTTGTTTTATTTTTTTACTATTCAAAAGAGGACTTGGTAGTGTTCTGACAGGCAAGTGAGGCCTGCAGGGCTTTAGATGTTCTGGGTTCTTTGTGACCTCACCTCTGCTGCAAAACCCTACGTGGCTTGAGCTTAAGAGCAGAAAATTAATGGTTCCATCAAATATGGCAAGTTGTCCAGATCCTAATGCATAAAAGTGTCCTCCAGGGCGTCTTGCTGCCACCACTATGTTGGATTTCAAGTATGATGCTCTTTTCCTGAAATGCTCTGTTAGTTTTAGTCAATGTGTGACATGAAACTCACCTTTCAGAAAAGTCTCGTCAGTCCACAGAATATTAGCCCAAAATATGCGTTTCTAGTGAAAGCCGAGAAGGGCCGCTATATTTTTTTGGTTAGCATTGGTTTTTGTCTTGAACTTTCCAATAAATGCCATTTGTACTTAGTTTCTTATTCACTGACCTTAACTGAGGCAAGTGAGGCCTGCAGGGCTTTAGATGTTGTGGGTTCTTTTGTGACCTCACCTCTTATGTCAATGCTCTTTTGGAGTAATTTTGGTAGTTCTCCACTGTTCCATGTTTTCTGGAGTTGTGTTCAGCACGGTTAACTAGAGTCCCAAAGCCTTAGAAATGCTTTTCTAGTCCAATAGATGTCAAGTTACTGGAATCTTAATAGATCAGGACATGACGTGTTGCTTTCTGAGATTTTAAGCCTATTTTCTGTTGCTAGACAGGTTCTACTTATATGATGTTTTTTATTCTAAAGGTCAGAAAGTAACCAAACCAGGATAGTTTAACGCCTTTATTACCTTAATGGATGAAACTATCGGTTGAAAAGTGCTTTTTGTGTTTACTTTTCATAATAATTGTGAACCTCGGAAAAAAACACACTTACCTGTTGAATTTTGATCCCCCTCCAGAGGGCATGAGATAAGTACAGCGTTCGATACTGCAGGCTTTGGAGAAAAGTACCAACCTTGTTAAAGAGGTAGAGGTATCAGAAATTTGTGTATGTGGGCAGCATATTTATAATCACCTTAATTTCTTGTCAGTTTAATCAGTTTGATGCTCTTCCTCTCTTGGCTCTTTGCTTTTTCATCCACCTGCCAAAGCCTTTGCATTTTGATCCGCCTGGCCTCGGCGGCATCAGCTGCAAAAACAAGGTCACTTATTAGCATTCATTGCCAAAGACAAACGGAGCGCCTGGTTCGATACCAGTCAGGTATGGGAGTCACGGGCTTCTCACAAAGCTCCTGGAAACGGGTCGCCACGCTCAGGGTGAAATTAAAAACAAGACCCCGATAAATAAAACAAAGCTTGCTCTTTCTGTTTGTCGCATAAACCACATTGGGGGGTCTTAGCTGGAGCTCTGGGAGCAGCTTAGAAAAGAAGCAGTGGGGGGTCAGCTTTGTCAAGAGGCAAAGTGTTTTTGAATGTATTCCGAGCTGATTTGAACACACGCGCGGTTTAAAAAGAGAGGCGATTTAAAAAAAGAGCTTTACTGAGAAGTGCAGTTTTTTTTTTTAAAGCAGTCAGTTCCGCAGAAAGCGAACACTCTGTAGAGTGGAGGGCCAACAAATCACCGAAACTTACCACAGCATTACTTGATTCCTCACAGGTTTCCTTCGCTTGTGCCGGCTCTGCAATTTTATTTCTTTCCACCCAGATGGGGAGGAAGCTTTTTGTGCAGAGTGCCTTAGCAGTGCAGGTTTGACTCGTAGAGTTCATCAAGGGACAAGGACACATGATAGGTAGACTTCTGGATTAGAGACCCCCTGTCCTCCACCTCTACCTGCGGGGACCAGCAACCATCTGTTTTACTTGATTGATCCATTGAAGCATTGATCAGGATGTCCAGGTCCGTGCATTTAGCTGATTAGCATGGGGATCTTATCCTGTTAGAGAGTGAGGAAGAAAGAGGAGACACTGGGAGGTAAAGAGGATTTGGGGATTTTATCTGCTTTTGATGAGGCTTTTGTTGGTTAAGATCTTCTTTTAAACTCATTTAGCACTGTTTAACAAAAAATACTGTTTCTGGATGTTGCATTGCAGGGAGGATCAATGCTGATTTTCGTCAGTGCAAAGTTGTAGAATCGACAAAGTAAGAACCATGGCTAGACTCAGGAAACTATAACTTCTGCTTGTAACAGGAAAAGCACCAGATGCAAGACTTGTGGGTTAAAGCCCTTTTCTTAATCTGCTAGGGTGCATGAAATGTTTTTCATTTCCTCTTCTTCTGTTTCTTTCACAATGGCCGAGTGGTTTGGAAAAGGGGGGGGGGGGGGGGGGCATCAACAAGTACTTGTTTGGGGCTCCTTTTGCATGAATTGCAGCATCAATGCGGCGTGGTATGGAGGCACTCAGCCTGTGGTTCTGCTGAGGTGTAATGGAAAGCCCAGGTTGCTTTGATGGCGGTGTTCAGGCCATCTGCAATATCAGGCCGGTCAATCACAGCACCATTTGGGTCATTGGACCAGCTTTTGATACCTCTGGCACTGTGGACCAGACCCAGCAGATGATATGGCACCCTAAATCCTCACTGACCATAGAAACCTTATTCTGGACATCGAGCAAAGTGGATTCTGTGGCTCTCCTCTTTTCCTCCAGACTCCATGATTTTGTAGGACATAAAATGGCCAAAATATTAAAAGGCTGAAGTCATAGTCATGCTTCCTTAATATTTTGTAAAAGCAACAGTTGATTCATAAAGATCCTCTGCTTTGGTCCAGTCCAGAATGACTGAGAATAAAACCAGCCCTTACTCTCGACCGAATGGGTGATTGCTGCCCACTCGCCCCTCTTCTTCCTTCTCTCACGGTGATAGCACATTTTAATTAAGGTGGTGGTGGGCTGGGAGGGTATGGGTATGAGACGGCGGGAATGATGAAGAGCTTTATCAGTCCTCCTCCTCCTCACTCTCGCAGCTTATCCCAGAGAGTGAAGCCATGCTTCCCTGATAAGGCGGCTAATAGGAATGAGAGCATGAATGTGCGCACACACACGGCAGGACATGAGCGAAGACATGCCGACATATGCACATTTCGTCTGATGATGGAGATAAAGACATCTCCCAGTCCAAGTTGATTGGGAGTGAGTCAAATGTGCACACATGCAAAGAGTGAGTTTACTTTATTTCATTGATGCAGTCTGCTCAAATTAGATTATGCAGCTGCTTCAGAAGCTACGGTGCTCCTGCTAGATTTCAATTTTATTTAGACGGCATGGTTCTGCAAACACACTCGGCTCATGCAGACACAGATAGTAACGTCATTGTTCGGGCGTAATAAGGTTATGGTGGCTGCATGAAAGGAACATATGCAGCACGTGTCTGTATGTGGAGACAGATGGACTTCTGCACAAGCCCGAGACAGTGTAATTCATGAGGCTCTCTGGCAGCTCCTGAGTGCTTCCGCACCAAAACACTCAAACACACGCACGTGTTACGAGGGCCTCTTTATGTTTACTAAGTGTGTAAGATGACCAAGAAATTAAAAGGACACGCACTCACCTATTGATATATGTTGATGACTACACACACGGCATTATATTGTCAAAAGCATTTACTCATCATTCTTAGTAAGATTTATTATGGTGCTGTCCCATCCTTCGCAGCTTTAACAGCTTTCCACAAGGTTTAGGTGTGTTTTAATAGGAATTTTTGATCATTCTACCTGAAATGTATTTGTGAGGTGGGACACTGATGTTGGACGAGAAAGCCTCTTTATGGACTTTGTCCATCCCCAAACTGTTCTGACCAAGCTGGGAGCATAAAATTGTCCATAAGTCTTGGTATGCTGGAGTATTAAGAACTCCTTTCACTGGTAACTAAAGGGCTGAGCTCAACTACTAAAAAAGCCCCATATTATAATCCCACTTCCACCGAACGTTACACGTGACAGTGTGGTCAGGCAAGTGCGGTTCTCCCAAACTGATCTGAACTTGTTCACGGGATTGTCCCTCATCGGCTCACAGCGCTCTGTGGTCAGCACCTTGTGGCTTAGTTGAAAACATTTGACTGTAGAATAATCAGTAATGAAGACATTTCACAACTGGACTTATTGCACAGGTGGCATCACATCACGGTACCACGCTGGAGTTCACTGAGAGCACCCTGTTCTTGAGCAAATGTGTGTAGAAGCAGTCTGCAAGACTTTGTGGTGGATTTCATTCACATGTGGTCGTGGAAGTTATTGGAACAGCTTTTGTCAATATAGTGCATTTGCTGCCTGTGTGTGTGTGTGTTAGCTGACTGACAGAGGTTTCACAGAGGGGTCAATGTCTACCGGGAGCCGCCGTAGCGCAGGCATGTCTTAATGAGGCTCGTCAGGTTCTCTGCATCCACCTTACCCTCTGAATTTTTCCTTCCTCATCACCTTTTCCTGTCACTCACCCATCCTCTCCCATGCTCTTTTTTTCCCCCACACCCACCCGTCATAAATCAACCCTCCTCTTCCTCCCATTTCCGATCAATCCCCGTCTCCCTTTTTTCTGCCTCAATCCGTCTTTTATCCGTCTTTCCTTACTCATCTCCCTCTTCCTCCCTTTCATCGCCTCTCCCTTCCTCTACTGTTTTTCTCTCCACTGTAATCCCCTTCTCTCCACTCTCCCATCTCTCTCCCCACCTTCCTTGGAGGCCGCTCAATGGGCAGCTCAGAGGAAAAAAAAGTGTTGAGGCTGCAGGATTTCTCCCCGAAGGGCTAAATCTGCTGAGGCTCTGTGCGCCGATAGCCTCCTGCACACCGTTCCCTCCATGGGCTTCTCAACAATGACTGTCTGTCTGCACAGTCACAGCAGATAAAGCCATGTCTGTGTGTGCATGTGAGGCTTCCTGTCTGTCTCAGTCATTCTTTGCCATCCCTACTATCTTTCTGAATATTTTTCTGCTTGCCTATTTGCCCACCTCTGCTGGTCCTCGTGATTGACAAGCCCTCAAAGGTGTCATCATTCGTGGGTGTGCATTTGAACCCTCGGCAGCAGCGTGTGTGTTAATCCATGCAATTCACCGTGCATTTGCTCCTGTGGGTAGCCGGAGTCGCACACTCGCATGAAATCACCGGCAGCTGGGCGTTGCTCCTCTCCGGTAACAAAGTAAGAAAGCCATTGCGGCTCTGTCAAATGTCAGAGAATCTTAAGAGTGCCTTTTAAGCACAATAGACGGTGAAAATGTCAACACTTGAAGGGTCTATTACACTTCAAGCCTTTTGTGCTTGTATTTTTTTGCTTTTCTTTTCTTTTCTCTATTGAGGTGTTCACAGAAATCTGAAAGAAACCGGCAAAATATATATATATATATATATATTGATATATAAATCAACCCATTTATGTCAAGAGCTGAATGGATTCAGAGGCTGAGTGGTTAAATCTAGTAGTAGGCGGCTGCGTTTTTAATGCAACTACAGTGTTTAGCAATCAGTTCAACAGCAGCAACCATCACTATGTGGCTTCACTTCAACAAGAGGAGAAAATTTGGGACAAGATTATTCGGAAGCTTGAGCTTCATCAGGACAGTTTTTTAAAAGGTGGGATAAAGGGATTAAGGAGGATGAGTGGGATGAAAAGGGGTTCCACGGACAAATAAGGAGGAATAAGTGGTATAATAGTGCAATGTTAAAATAAATGCAGAGAATAAGTGGGATAAAACATGATGGATGAGGAGAATGAGTGGGATGAACGGGGATAGTGAAGGTGGATAAGGAAAATACATCTGGTGAAAAGGGGTCCTAAGAAGGGATAACGAGGATGAGTGGAAAGAAAATAGTTCATAAAGAGGGATAGGGAAGATAAGTGGGATGAAAATATGCTGTAAAGAAGGATGAGGAAGACCAGTGGGATGAAACAGGATGATAAAGATGGATTTATGTTTTTTTGTAAAAGGGGACAATGAGGATGAGGGGAATGAAAGGGGGCGGGAAAGAAAGAAGAAAGGTATGCATTGGATCAAAAGGGTTGTAAGAAGTGATGAGGGCAATGGGTGAATCTGTTAAAAAAGAGGACAACATAGGTGATTACGGTAAAAAGGGATTGAAATAGGAGAAGGATGGGTAGGGGAGGAGATGAGTGAGGATAAGGTAAGGATGAATGAAGAGGACAAAACAATATGTGCTGGATGAAGCGGTCGTCAATAGGTTTTCCTAGTGAGCCGTCAAAAAAATTCTCCTAGGGATTAGAAATGTGTTGGAGGCGTGGCATTGCTCCTGAACCCTAAGTTAAAACATTAACTACCTTTTGTTGCCACATTCCCTTCGTCTGTTTGATGTTTTCCTTATCCGGCCACTGAATAGCAGCTGTATAATAATCTGGAGGTGTTTGAGTTCAATATAAAGTTCATTAGATGTACAGTTCCCACTGGAGCACGAGCAAACACACAAGTACACATGCATGCAGCCATATAACAGTGTTAGCTACAATAAACCAGCTCCTGCTGTTGTCATGGAGAACATGTTCCCTGCTTTAATAAAATGTAATAAAGGAACGGCCATGCACAGAGCTGTGTGTGCGAAGCATCCTTTTGTATGTGCAGAATGCTGCTATACATGCTCCCTTTGTCTGTGCCTGTGAGTTTATATGTTTGGCGTGTTTGCGAGAGATAACGCAAAGAACGAAAGCTGCTGTGGCCGTCGGGGTGCGAGCAGAGAATGGGGTCTTTGTTGCAGCGCTGGCTTCTTATTACAGAGTCGGGGTGACCCCTCAGAACCCCGCTAGACAGGCCGTCTGCGTGTCACTTCCTGCGTCAGCCTTCAGAGCGACGCTATTGGCAGGCTATTGTTCCTGGGAGAGGGCGATAGGAATCGGGGAATGTGTCCTAATGTTTGCAGATTGGCTTGCCCGAGCAACAATTACACTTGGAGGAACGCTCCCACAGGAGAAGGAGGGAGATAAGAGGCTGGGTGTGGAAGAGGGGGATAAAAGACTGTCTGTTCCCTCGCTTGTGTGCGTGTGTGTTCAATAAATGCATCATTTTGTATCGTTTTAATAGCGCATTGAGAATCCACAATGGAGAAGTTTTTCAATCTCTTCCAAACTGAAGGCCTAAATTGCTTTCTTTGTTTTAGTGCTCATCTGTTGCTCATCACATCATCGCACAGTAGAGTAGAGAACACTGCACTTTTATGCCTGTCGTGGAAATATCCGAAATGCTTCAGAATGAACCTTTAAACAGTGGATAACTGGCCTCCTTCTGTGCTCCGTCTTCATCACAGCTCCAGATTGTGGAGGTGTTTTGGACGCCAGTAAGCCCGGTTACATCACCTCACCCGGGTATCCTCTGGAGTACCCTCCTCATCAAAACTGCCACTGGGTCATCCAGGCGCCGGAGCCCTCCCAGCGCATCGTCCTCAACTTCAACCCTCACTTCGAGATCGAGAGGCTCGACTGCAAGTAAGATCAGGAGGAGAGGAGGAGCTATGTCTATATCTACCTGAATTGTTATTTCTCTGCCTGAATGAAGAGTTGAGTTGCATTTCCACCCGAAACACTTGAGCAATTTAACTACTCACTATCTATTTTTTCAGCAATGTAAAAAACAGAAATCGGTTATTTAAATATAATCCATTATATAAAGAGTGAGTACTGCAGGATTTGGTCCCTACACTGGTGTTTACCCCTGAGCACAGTGCAGGAAAGGTGCAGTCCCATCACTTATGCAAACATCAGCAGCAGAAGTTGGAATCTAACTCACTGGAAACTCTTAAAGCCAACTGTCTGACAAATAGACCGTCCTTTGGAAATAAATGATAAGAACATGATGAAGGTGGAGCCTAACGGCAACTTAAAACCAGTTAGACCTGAGTGGGAACAGAGCAGCTCTCCTGCGCACAATACAACTGCAAACCATGTAGTACTATTAAAATGTATCATTCATTTCCATTCAGATCTAAGGAATATTTAGTGCAAAAATAATGATTCTTTATACATGAAGAACATCTGTGCTACTTTTAATTTACTTACATCTTTAAATGGTTATTTATTTTTCATTTACTATGCTGCCCCTCCCCCACCTGTTTCTGCAATGTCAAATTTGGCTATATGTAAATATTTCTGCTGGAGAAAAGCCTGAAAGTTAGCGACCTGAGCAGACAGCCTGACTAAATCACCAGCCTATATCAGGTTGTTATACAACAAGAGGAAATATTATTCTGAAGAATATGCACTGAAAAACGACAGCTGACTTCAGCATGAGCTTATTACATAATGCTGCTTAAATCTATGGATAATGTAAAATAGCAAATGAAAGCGAAAGATAAAATAATCATAATTGTAATAATGGATGGTATTTTGGTGGCTGCAGTAATAATTGTTTATGAGTGTTATCTAAATGCAGTTAGATCACGCTGTACACTGTTGTTTAAAATGTTTTAGGTTTATCATTCAAACAGGTAACAGATAAATGAAGCTTTCAAATAACCTGTGAGTGCATTTTGACTGAAGATTGACTCAAGATCTCTTTAAATATATTTATTCCATGAAAAAAAAGGGGGGAACTTTGGCGTCTTTTTGACATTATCAAGACTATAAACACCCGAATCCCCCCTCCTTCTCCATCTGATAATCAAATACCAGGGCGCTTTTGAAATTTGCGCAGCTGAATATGGGCATGCAGGGCAGTTGGAAGGTAGAAAATCAAAACGGGATAAAGGATAAATGGTGGATGGTGTGGGCAGAGAAGAGGAATGAACAGGGAAAAGGGGGGTAGAAGTAGAGAAAAGTAAATGAAATCCAGCTGTTTATACGAATAAAGCCAAGCTGGTCAGTTTCCTATATCTGAGATGTGAATAATCAGAAACATATGGGCTTCTATTGTCTTTGACCTCAAAGGAAATTACTGTCTCCTTTGTTTGATCCAGTTTTAAACAACCAGGAGACGGAGAATATTTCCCATCACACCCAGTTTATGTGTGAGTTCATTCAGCACAATGAACACAGGCTTCCTGATTATTTGTCTCCCCCTCCTTAAACTCAGGATCTAATAATCCCAGATGGACACTGTTGTTGCATTGTTCTCTGACAAAGATAGCCAGGAGAAAAATGTTTCTTCCACAGGCACATCAGTAGCTCCGTGTGTTAAAGGGGCTTTTGTGATGATTGTCAGCTCTTTTCATCTGGCTGTGTCACATTGCCACACCGAACTGGAAATGTTATTTTGATGCCTGTGCCCTGACATTTTTGTCGCTCTCCGTCAGAAGCCAGAAATGGTGAGTAGTTATCTCTTTTGCCAATATGTTAACACCAGCATTGCAGCTGAAACGGCGCAAACTCAGCGGACTTCCAGCTCAAGGAACAGCTCGTCTGTTGATAAGGAGTTTCTCACAGCCTAAAGGCGTGCAAAGCAGAGAGGAGGATGATTCCCCCCTCTTCCTCTTCACAGACAGTTTTATTGGGATGTTTTTTTTCCTTTTTTAACACTCGCCTGGAGGGTCGGAGGCCTCTGCCTGCCCTCTAACACTCACTCCTACTCAGACTCCCTTCTTCCTATGTGTTTGCACTGAGGATGAGTTACTAAGCATAAGTGGGCGGGGGGGTACTGTAGTGCTTCTTTACTCTGTTGGTTTGTAAGATTAACAGCTCTGCTTCCCGTTTTTATCCATCCATCCATCCATCCATCGCCATGAAATTGCCGCATTACAAAAACAGGGAATCACAGCAACATCCATGTATGGGTGACCACTAGCACTAATGTTCAGCTGATCAAATGAAGATGTTTTTCCCTCTTCGAGGCATTAAAAGAACCGCGGAGATATTTCTGTTCTCTTCATCCTGTGTAATGCTTTCTGCAAGGCTGGATTCGAGCCTTGTAGCTCCTTTGCAGGTTCCTTTCCCTTTTTTCCGCCTGTGCGATTAGGCGTGACGGTGTGAGCGGGCGAGCAGAGAGCAGACTTTTTGCATGTTTTCACGGTTCTCTCCAAGAGGACAGCCAGAGGCGTGGTGCAGAGGTGGCGGGTTCAGTATCTCGGCCAGGGCTGGAAATCTGCATAACAGTGGGGATTAGAGCGACAGCAGTGGAACACAGTGTCGCTACCTGAGGAGGGAAACGCTGATGATGCAAAGGTCATGAAGATTGCAGATCATTGCAACTCATGTTTTGTCAACTGCGAATTTCAATCGACAGCAGAACTGGAGGAAGGAAGAAACAGTCTTCAGCATATTTACAGATATGATTCTGAAAAATGTGACGAGCATTTGTATTCAGCCCATCTGTGTCGATACTTTTTAGGACCAACAATAGTTTGAATTACAGCTGCAGATCTTTAAGAGTACTTCTCCAACAGCTTTTGCTTTTTTTTCTTTATAAAATAGCCCAGTCAGATTAGATGGAGAGTGTCTGGTTTTTTTCTTAATTGACTCTCATATGAATATGCGTTTATTAAGCTGGATGCTTAGTGTGGTTGTCCTGCTGGAAGGTGAACCTTCAATTTAGTTTTTCACAGCTTCTAGCAGGTTTTCTTCAAGGACTGGTCAGTATTTAGCTCCATCCATTTTCCCATCTGTCCCTGCTGAAGAAAAGCATTCCCACTGTATGACACTGCAAACTCCATGTGTCATACAGATGATGATGTATTCAGGGTCTAGGTTGGCTACCACAGTTAGTGAATTGTATCTAAGCCAAAAGGTTCGATTTTGGTATCATCTGACCAGAGCACCTTCTCCCACATGTTTGCGGTGTCCCCTTTATCTCTTTAAACAGTACTTCTTATAGTTTTCCGTCAGGAATGGCTTTCTTTCTGCCCCTTTTCCATAAAGGTCAGATCTATGAACTGCATGGACTAATTTCTCAAAGATTATCCCACCTGAGCTTTGGATCCGTGCAGCTCCTACAAAGTTACAATTGGCTTCTTGGTTGGTAGATTTATGCTGACAATAAATCCCAAACACATAGTCCCTATTTACTAATGAAGTGACTACTGAAGGTATTTGGTTGCACTACCTTTTATTCAAGAGGTTTAGAGTAAAATTACTATTTTTGTTGATCTATAACATAAAATTCAACATTAAAAGTTTGTTTTAATGTGATAAAATGATCAAGTACAAGGAATGTTAATACCTAACCCTAACCCTATATGGTTTGGATGCTTAAAGGAACACACACACTTAAAGAAGCAGCCTGTCAGTGTGAAAGTGCTCATCAGCTATCATAGCTCCTCCCTGGGCACTTATGGCCCTCATAAAAAGCTAGAAAAACTGCTTGCTCAGCTCATGCATGTGTTCTGAACTCTGGCTAATATCCCTGGCCAGCTGTTGATTTCTTCCCCCCCCCCTTCCACAGTCAGCACTCGGACGTAGCCACAGACCGCAGCTCTACTGCAGCAATCAAATCGGCAGCTTTGTGCAGGCGCTCCGTGTCTGAGGTGGCACTTTAATTCAGGATTTCATTTCAGGGGGAGTCCGTCCATGTGCCAAATAGCTCTTACCTCCAGGCTGCCAGCCGATTGATGTGAACTAAATGTAATAAAGGCTAGATGAAATATCAGGCCCATATCTCTAATGCAATCTGCCATCACTGAGCCCCAGGATGCTACCTAGTGATATAGCAGGAGGTGCAGAGGAAGGGAGAAAGAGCTTGAGGTGGAGACGATTCCTTCTTGTCTTCTTGCTTCATTTCTATTTTGGTTCATCCCCCTTTTGCAGACACTCTCATGAGCCTGATCTCTGTCTCTCCTCTCACCCAAGGAGGATCTGCTTTAATTTCACACGCTCAAATTAAACTGTAAAACAGGCACAGTTGCAGTCAAGAGGATAATTTCCTCCACCTTTGAGGATTTAATTTTCTTTTTTATTTGGTTATTTGTTATTGAACTCCACCTCCGATGAGAAGGTTTTATGATATAGCTTCACATGCACACATTCCCTTGTACATATAGCTGTAAATCCACACACTGCCTGCATATACCAGGTAACTCCGTTTGCCGGAGTGTGTTTGTTTCTTTGTGCTGTACCTGTCTCTTACTGCTACCCAAGGGGTGCAGAGGGAGATCAATGTCTGTATTGCGCTTGTAATGGGAAATCTATAGATGATCAGCAATAGCCCAAAGGAAAGGTGATGAGGGAGAGAAGGAAGAGCACGGTTCAGGGCAAAAAGGGAGACAGATGAGTTCCCAAAGGTCACCGATGAAGGGAGTTGTTCAGCATTGGATTTGTCGATATATGGCACTTGGCCGACGTTTAGGAAGAAATCACGGTCATCAACCGCCAGGAGTCACAGCTGTTTCAAGCATGGAATGATGATGAAACATTTGCTGAGATCAGTTCATCATGTTCACCCTGAGAAACTGAGCTATGGATCAGAGGAAATCTGTAGCTCCATCCATCAACCCATCGTCTTCCGATTCCCAAGATCAGGTCATGAGGAGTAGCAGGTCCAGAAGGGAAACTGCTGAGCAAAACTCTTCAGCTTATTGTAGAGGATTTCAAGGCCTTCTCAGACCAGAATGGAAATGTTGTGCATGTTCTCCATCTACAACAAGGTCTCCTACTAGTGAGGATGTGCTCAGAAAACCTCTAAAAGGAGGCGTCCAGATGAGAGAGCTTCTTACCTTCCCACCCAACTGAGGAACATCAGGTCAGAAGCTTTGCAGCCTACTGGCTCTTGCCTTTCTTTACCACGACAGACCGAAACAGCATGTGCATAACTGCAAAGAAGACTCCAATCTATCTAAACATCTCCAGCCCCATTTTCCCATCATTCATAAGCACCAAGACACTTGAACTCTTGCGCTTGAGGCAGAGACTGACCTTCGACCTTAAGGGTCAATAAGCTTTTGCAACTGCAAATTTTCCTACTAAGCCTCCCAGAATGTTTGTAGGAATTTGAAAACTTTCTGAGAAGAGCCTAATCACACATATGTTGTTAGAACTCTGAGGGGTCACAGCTGCAGAGTCTGCGATGAATGCCTGCTGGCCTTAGATGGTTTGCGGTCAGTGGTTTGGCCCTCGTCATCTCTAAGCATGAATCAGTGATGGACAGCAGAGGAAAGGCAGTGAAGCACAAGGACAGCAGGAAGACACGTACAGTTTGTTTTGGGGCTAGATTGAAGATGGCAGGCCCTGCAGATCTGCTGGGATTTCGCTTGCAGCATCTAGTTAATATTTCAGAGGCACTTACAGTTTATTAGAGTTCCCTTTGAGGATGGGAGAGAGCCGGGACGTTGGAGTGTGTGTGCCCTCCACCCCTGCTTCCTTTCTGCTTCTGTGCATCGTCGAGACAAGGAAGCGACAGGCGGCTGACTCTTCATTGTCTGGCGGATAGGGAGTTAGTGGGTTTCTTTGCTCCAAGAGTGGGAAATTAGGAGAAAATAAAACGAGATACAGCAGAGAGGAGAAAATCATCTCAGCTGAAAGCCCCCAAGTGTTTGAATCAAGCCAAGTTTGGTTTGCAGATATGCAGGAACAGCTGTTGCTGCATTATCCGCAAAAACAAAATAAATCAGACATCCAGTCTTCAGCCGCAACCAATTTTTGGTTAATCTTGCGCTATAACTCATAGGTCCTTTCAGAAATATTTTCAAGAGAGTTTTGCAAGCGAGATCTTGGTTGCTGGAGTGTAAACAAACCAACAGGTGTACATAGGAATCGGAGTGACCCAGAAGAGCTCATAAGGTCCCAAAGGCTGGTAAAGAGACATAATAGTGTGGACACATATGGTCTACTGCTACTAGACTCCTGTTTGGCTGCAATGAGGTACTGTCGGCTGGAGGAAATGTCCCTGGTCGCCAGCAAACAGCAAAGGTGTGAAAGGCAATTAGTTGCATTGACGCAGGGGCGCTGTGATATATGAGAGGCGAAGAAGAGAAGACATGTCTGAACTGGTGCAGAATTACCGGCCCCTGAGGGGTTTTAGTTTCCTTAACCCTCTCCCTCTGTTCCAGCTACTCCCTAAAGGGGAAAAGATGGAGGGTGAAACGGCTGCCTTATTATGGCTCCTTCAACGAGAGGCCGATCAGGAGGACCCCAGACAGACTGCCAGACACACGAGGGGAATGGATAGTGGTCTCAGACAGATAGGGGTGGGGTTTGGTTCAAAACAACCCCTAATGGAATCTGGACCTGTCTGCTTGAATGCGTGGATGCTGTATCATGTGCACCTTCCGCGGGTCTGCGAGCACACGTGTGCGCAGGCGATTTGTGTGCAACATCCTGGAATGCATTCAAGTGCTCATGTGAGCGAGGCAGACAGCGGGCTCTCGCGCGTCAGGCCCTCATACATGTATTCATCAGAGCCTGGGGAGAGGCTGAGCGAACAGGTCAATAATCACATCTGAGGAACACTCACTCGCTGACGCTAATCCACGACAGGAGAGAGGGAGAGACAGAAAGAAGGATAAAGACCCACTCCAAAATCAATTAAAACCTAATTAGACTCTCAGCTCTTTCACGGGCCTTTTATCCCTGGTGTTGGAGATACGCCACTCAGTGTTTGCGTGCGCGCCTGTGTTTGCCCATATCTCCACGTTGTGCACTTGTTTGCATGAGTGGTGTGTGCTTGTTGGCATGTTCTTGGATGTTGTTTTTCCCCAAGCATGTGTCAGTTACAGCCTTAAGCATTAGGGATAGCAATGGCTCTCAGACTCACTGTGGGAGCCTGGCACTAAAGCCTCTCCGATCGCCTCTGTAATGCAGGATTACAAGCAGGACATGTATAAGAGTATTGGACAACAGCTTCTTTAGCCACAAGCGTTAGTGCTACTCAGGCCCAAACTTCAAATCCTCCAACTGCCTGTGACATGAGGGCTTAACCACGTCTGGTCATGGTTAAAACAAGTTTGTTTATCACAATGCAAGGACAAACAAATATATTAATTAGCCTGCAGAGGCGGAGATGTCCAGATTTCTAGCCTATGTTTGGTCCATCTTGCAGCTCCTTTTGCCGAAATCAGCTGCACACTTCCTTTCTTCACATCCTTGCATCCAAACCTTGCCATTGACAACTCTTCTCTATTGTTTCCAGAACAATTTCCTAGTGTTTGGCTTTTGCTTTATCCGCATTTTCCAATGCATTACTGACAACAGTTGCAGCATTTCCGGCTCATTTCAGCCATTTAGTGTTTCAGTCCTCACCTTTGCATGTGCCCCTCTGACCCAGATTAATGTGATGGGATTATCCCTCGATCAGCAGTCTTAGTTTGAATGCTCAGCATTGGAGTCGATACACTGCAGGAGTGAGATAGCCAAAAAAAAGGAGCTTAGTGACTCTTCTTAATCCGGGTTTTATTTCAAGCTGGAACTACAAAAGCCATCTTAGTGCTCAGATGCCACAAGCATACCCCGAGTGCTTTTCACTTTAAAGCAGCAGCAAGAACATTAGCAAAGATACTGGCTTTAAATATGTGTTCAAATCCAGAAAATGCCTGTAATGCTTTGTCAGCACCAAACAGCTCATCACACTAATTAGCTAGATAACGGCGACCCTGTTGTTCCTTGACAGCTTTGTCACATGAACTAATTCAGACAAGTGTGTTTGCACGTCTGCTCGTTCAGAGGGTGCTCTCAGTTAGCTGCAAGGCTCCTGCAGCGACGCAGTTAGCAACACATGAAACCCCAACATGCGGAATGAGGAGAAACTCGTAGCAGGAAGAGGGATGATACTATGGAGACACAAATGGCAAGAAAATGATTCCCTCTTTCAGCCTAAGACACATCAACATGCTCATTTGGTGGAAAATCAAACACATAGTTTAGAGAAGATAAGAGGTAGAAAAGTGAGTCTAACAGTCTAACCCAAAAGAGCATAATTATTCAGATAAATTATACTGAACCTTGCAGTAAACAGCACTTAAGCACCAGGCTTAAAATTAAAAACATTTTCGCCTGTTCCAATACTGTCCAAACCCCAAATTATTATGCTAAAAGCTGGCACTCAGATGCCTAAGATGATACTAACAGCAAAGATGCAGTGTCAAAGGCACATTTTAACCCAGTAAATAACACCACAACACTTATTTACAAAGATGTGTGAATAAAAGTTAAAATTCTCCATCATTTTCAGAGTGTGCTTTTTTTTCATTCTAGAATTGGACCACTCATGGTGGCAGCATGTGGAAGTACTCTTATGTTAATTCTGATTTGTTCTTTTTGTCAACTTTTTTATAATTCTTATGGTTGAGGCATTGCTTGTTTGGAAAATGATTCAATCTGGTCTGAGCAGCTGGAAGGACTTTTCCTCTTACTTTTTTTTTTCTTTTGGAGAGTTGTTTTTATGCATAACCATGGCCACAATTAGGGATGTGTATTGGTAAAAATCTGGCGAAATGATATGTATCGCGATACAGGGGAGACGATACGATATATTGAGATACATAGTAAGACTATATATTGACTATATATATATATAAGACTATATACTAATATATTGTGATTTTTTTAAACTGAATTTAACTGTAGAAAACCTGTCACCGCATTCTAAACACTCCAACCTGTTTCATACTTTAACACATCCAGTTTTATTACTAGATCTAGTTGATCCACTGGAACAAAGAAGGGGAAAACAGCCACAAACTACCAGTCATACTACCAAACTACCAAACATACCAGTCCATTCAAATCCTAAAAATAAAAATAAAAAACATATTTTTTCGAAACAATATTGTGAAATAAAATATCGCGATATATCAGTGTATCGATATTTTCTTACATCCCTAGCCACAAGGTTAGTTTTTTTTCAAACAGGAGCAGCTGATTAGCATTTCAAAAGTTCAAATAATTCTTCAACTACGATTTAAGATCCCAAAGGAGTTGAAAAGGAAGCCTCGTGGATGCAGAGCAGGACCAAAAAGCAGAGAGAGATGGATGAAGTTCAAACCATCTCTTCCATCACTCATAGTGGACAAGGCTTTTTCAATCCACCTCAATATTACAACCCTGGTGTGTAGGGGTGCAGGGTTGAAAACTTTGTTGGATTTGAATGCAGTTAGGTGTCTTACACTCAGTTTCATTTGAAAAAACTGTGATGTTACTGCAGCTTTTGTCTTGACTTGTCTTCAGTAAAAAAAAATCCAGGTTCCAGCATGACCAAGACAGAGACAAGACTGTAGTGGATTCCAAGATGACACCATGACCAGAGTCGGGTGGTCTTGAGATGTACGACACCAGGAAATGTCCCCTTAAGTTGAAAAGCTGGAGGTCTCACAGCATCAATAGGTTCAATGCCCAATATGCCTGCCGTTCATATCAGAAATATTATCAGGAATAAAGTATTTTTTACCACCTCTGACAGTTTTTATCTTAACAAATCAGTACTACACATACTACTGTACAATCTCTATTTCTTATCATATTTCTTTTCTGTTTAAATAAATGTACGCAGGTAGTTACCAAATCTAAGTGTTTTTCCCCCCAACTTGCAACCAGAACAAACTGTCCCATAATACCCTGGTTTGAGTTATGACCTCTGAGACAAATCAAACTTGGTATAAAACTGAAAACATGTTAGTAAAAACATTTGTGGTGCATTTTTTGGATTTACGCCTGGCAGAGTTGAAGTGGGTGTGGAAACAGAGTGTGCTCTCTAAAGTGGAAAAGTCCAAAAAAGGATGAAAAAGTCCAACATGAACCAAATCTGCATGTTGTTTCAATCAGCAATGCTGACACAAGGAATGGCACACAGAGCTATGAGCTAATTCAGGATTAGCCAGGTGCACGCTCTCTCTTTGTTTCCCTCTCTCTCATACACACTTAAACCCACACACACACGCACGCACACACACAGACACACACACCAAGCTGACAGATAAGAATTTGCTTTCATCGTTCAGGGTCAGTTGGTCAGTCAAGAGTTCAATGAAAAACCGAGAAAACAATTATGTGGAAGCTAATCAGAACTGAGTGCTGATGCTTGGTGGTGTTCACCTCTTGATTTTTTTCATGAGTTTCAACATCTAATTTTACTCCTCTTATCAATTAATCTATCCAGCTGTCTGTTTGCCCGCATCCTCTGCCTAGAAGTTAACACTCACAAAAATATGTCCTTTTTGAAATACAGCCCTCCCTCCGTTTTCTTTCCTGTGATCCAATATTCAGGGATTTGGGGATTGTTCGCCCCGAGCTGTCATCAAAGAGATCTGAGCATGCCGTCCCGAGCAAAAACTGGGTCAGAAGAGCTACATTTATTGAACCCATCTGCGGGGAGACAACACAGTTTATTTCTCCTCATGATTGGTTGTATTCCTAAATTCAGGGATTCTATTATGAAACTGATCTCTGGTCAACACCTGTATGGTTTTTATTAGCTTGGCGGGTTACAAAACTCCCAATTACCCCCGTTACTTTTTTGTTCTTTTTTATACCTTGACATACCTACTATAAACTCAACGCAATGCTAACTTTTTAGACAAATGATTGTGGGGAAAAAGCTAGAAGAAACGATCTCTCCACTCTCTTTTTGTGGCTCAGGTACGACTTCATAGAAATCCGCGATGGGACCTCGGACACCGCTGATGTTTTGGGTCGACACTGCAGCAACATTGCCCCGCCACCCATCATCTCATCTGGGTCCTCGATCCAGATTCGATTCGTCTCAGACTACGCCCATCAGGGCGCGGGTTTCTCTCTACGCTACGAGATCTTCAAAACAGGTGAGGAAACCGTGGTTCTCTTTGGGACTTCAAAGGCCCCGAAACCTGGAATCACTCACAACAATTTCTATCAGCAGAAGAAAAGAAAGCAAACTACCTATAAGTCACTATAAAGTATGTAAGGAATGCTCCTTAATTGGTGCAGGATCCGCTTCCTCTGGGAAAATGAGGAGGGCTGGATGTGGGAGAATGTGGTGGGATGATGGAGTGAGCTCTGAGGTAACTTCGGAGTCAGACTGAAGGTTAAAAGTTTATAGGTAAGAGGCTGAAGCGGGGAGATTGATGGGGATGAGTTTGAGGCGAAATGGGATTCTCTCGAAGTGGGCAAAGTGCACGCAAGGTTGAAGTAGATTTGTTTTGGGTGTTTGGGTGTGTTTGTTATAGTAGGCACAGTGGCAGATGAGGTTAAATGGCCTTTGGAGCGGCAAGATTTATGTTCAAGTGAGTTCACCGGCACATTTTCTTTTTGCAGCGGTTCAGGTAGCTCCTGAATCGTTTTGCTTCCAACATGTGTCTTGATTTAAGCACAAAAAAATGGAAAGAGGAAAGGGGGGGAAAAAAGCATTCGTCTTATCACAAGTTATCGCCTCCCACCTTTGAAAAAAATCTCTCTTGTTTGTGTCAAACGACTGTGACCCAGATTTGTCGTTCAGCTCTGTTACCAGGGCCACAGCCTCGAACCCCAATGATGTTTTAGCTCAGATTGCATCTGTCTCACGCACACAGACGTGGATAGAAGAAGGCTGCAGGATGGGGGATGCGGTTGCCATAGCTTTAATAAGATCCTGGTAGAAATTCTGGGGCTATAAGAGATTGTGTCAGTGTGCGAGCACATGTAGGCGTGTGTGGGTGGTTCTGCTCAGCTCGTTGTTTGAGATTTTGCCTGTATATGTGGAGGTGGCGTGATAGCTGCGCACGAGTGAGAGGAAAAACAACCGAGACAAGGGACGGTTGGGGAAATGTTTGCCAAACTGACAAAGAAGGAGGACATCAGAGAGCAAAAACGTATTTAGGATGCGTGATCGAGGCCAAGTGTTAATTACGGCATCTCCTCTGCCTGCACGCTCTCGCTCATTATGGCTGTTTGTCTTCCCGTGGCAGGCCTGGGTCGTGGGTTTCTATTGAACAGCTCACAGCTTCTTCTAAAGCCAAGATCTTTACTGAGACATGTTTACTCAGCCCAGCAGAAGCAACTAAAACACTATGAATTTGCAAGATTTCTGCTTAGACAGATGATCACAAAAAATTTAATTGGCCGTATTTGAAAAGTTAATTACCTTCTAAGCCTAATAGGAAGCCACCCTTGGAGACAACAGTTGCCATAAAGCCTTTTGATATCTGTAAATGAGTCTTTTCCATCACTTTGGAGGATTTTTGACCCACTCTTCTTTGCAGAATTGTTTTAATACAGCCATACCGGCAGGTTGTTTTTTTAGCAGTAAAGGGATGGACTTTGTCTAGGCCACTCTAGACCTTTTCATTTTGGTTTATAGAGACATTCAGAGTTGGACTTGCTTGTGAGTGTCAGCTTGCATAAACCAATGCCTTCACCAGGGACCCCTGTTGCACAACCAGTTATTAGTGTTAGTGGGAAGTTACATTTTTACATTAGGTCGAGTAAGTTTAGTATTTTCCCTTCAATAATTAAATAAAACCATTTGAAAAGTGCTTTTCAAACAAACAAAAAAATCTGGATTCTTACAGTAGTTTCCCCAAAATATTTCATTTCCTATCATAAGCTGGAAGTATCCTTACACCCATAATTTCAGTACTTTAAAAGCCAACCTATGTGTACAGTGTGAGGGGTGTGTTTATGGGTCTGTATGTGTTTTTAAAGGGTGCGTCCAGAGATGGATATCAGAGCACACAGCTGGGAGATGTGTGTGTGTGTTCAGCTTCCTCCCCCATCTTGAACAGACAGCACAGAACCACCACGCTTGTCTCAAAGTCAGTGTGTATCTGGTTTTGATTGCTCGTGTGTGTTGTGCATGTGTGTGTTGGTGCTCTCTGTACTATGAGCTAATGATACAGCCGCTTGTTTTCGTGTTGTTCATTGAACCCTGCTACATCATAAGCGGTGACTGTATCTACTCCAGGGGTTTTTGAGTCTGACGACGGATGACCTGTGTGTGTGTAACGGGGTACGGTGAGGTAAATTACTTCCAGTGAGGAGTATCAGCAGTCGACCTATGACTTTCTCCCCCCAGTACTGGGCCTCTCGAAGGGAGACGGGGTGAGTGTTTCCCCCAAATCAACATCCTCTCCTCAGACATACACATGTCAAAAGAATAGTTCAGAGTTTATAAAGTGTGAGTCTGATTACAGGTTATAAGCAACTAATAAAAGACAACCCTTCTGTGTCTTTATTTGCTTAAAATCCAGATTAGCAGGCTCTGGAGGCTGAATCTAACTGCTTGTTGAGAAGCCAAGACCAAAGCGGACTTCTACCATCTTAAAATCCAATCCAATCTCAAAAATGTCACTGGTTTCTGCCAAATTTATTTAGAAACATTTTTGCATTGCAGTTATTTACACAAACGTTACTGATTATTTGCACAGGAAATGTAGATGGTAAGACCAGAACATGTAGCATGATTCCAGTCAGAGTAACTGTCCCATATAAAAGTAAGGTAGAGTTTTACCCCAGTATATGCAAAGCTTAGGAACCGCAACCTTACACTTATAACTAAAATCCAGGAATATTTGAGACCCCCTCTAAAAACGCTTAAAACTGCCTATTCTGTTAGTATAAACACCAAATATACCTTAATACGCATTAATACGCACAGTGGAAACCGTCTTAGTGTTGCCGCAGAAATCTACGGTCTTTCTAATTTGAGGGTATAGCCAACCAGGGCCAAAGAAAATAAATTACGCTTCTGGATTGGCTGCTTTGCAAACACCAGCCAATGTCAAGTGCAGTATAATCAACTACAGGTGTTTCATTTTCCTAAGCTGCATTTTCTTTCAAATACTTTTGAAAAAATCTGCAAATATTTTGGAATAGTGAACCGTAAATAGGTGTGGTCCACTGTAGTGGAAAAATCGTCATGACATGTTGGCATTATGCGGTTATTTACAGAGAAGTTGCTGATTATTTACACAAGAAATAGAGGTTGGAGATGTGCGTCACTAATGCTGTTCCAGTGTGAAACATACTGAAAACAAAACACAAAAAGCATTTTTGATTACCGATTAAAAATGTAAAAATGGTGTGAAAAACTAAAATTATAGCGTTTCAAGTAAATTTTTAACACTACCTTATGTTTCTATCTGACAAGAAATGCTTTACATGTTCTGAACTGATAATGACATTCACTCTTTAAGATTTCTGGGGACATGCTGCCTCCACCTTAATTTTCAGTTGAAACTATAATTTGCTGCTTTGTCAATACAATGTGAGGATGGCTTAAATATTCAAATATAAGGCTGGAGTCATTTGAAAATGGAAAAAAGTCAACTTCTGGATTTATTTTAAGATGCAAAGCTAACAGCTGGTATGTGAGCAGCAGAGATCAAATTGAATCTTTATTGTATCAAACAGGTTCCAATCTCATAAATGGCCCCTTCATGAAACCTTTATACCATTATCATGTTGTATTAGGCAGTTATTTACAGAGAAGTCGATTGTTATTTACAAAGGAATTTGAGGTCGGAGGTGGTGCACTACTTATGATCTTCTTGTGTCACACATGTACTGATAACTAAACATGTAAGGGAAGTGTAAAAATAAAAAATATTAAAGTTATTTCAGTGACCGGGAACCTTAATGATTCTTAAACTGATTTCTTTTGATACCAGACAGTTACTCTAAATGGAAATGATCCACCTTTACACAAACTCCTCTATTTTAGGGTTTAAAGATTCAAGGCATCAGCTTCCTAATTTGGATTTACCGTTAATAAAGACACCAGGGACGTTTTCCACTAATCTCTACTTGGTAAGTTTTTAACTGCTTATAACCTTCTGACTGAACCCCACCTAAAAGACCCTGAACTATCCCATTGAAGCTGTACAGTAAAAGAACGCGCCTTCCCTCCTCCCCCTTATTGTTGTGGCCTACTTTAGTCCTACTCATGCGTGCTTAACCCTTTATTCATCACAGCCCATCGGCCTCTCAGATATTTTAACATACACACAGTCACGTGCTACTGATGCTGTTACCACGGCTACAGCGGGAAGACTAGCAGAGCAAGCCCCCATTTTCCCTGGTACCCCCCAAAGCACACCACTAGCATGATGGGAAGCATGTCACACCACAGCCAATCCAGAGTTAAGAAGGTCAGAGAGCACCTAAGGGCTTTGGGTCTCCTCCGTGACCGCTGCCGTCTGTGGCGTCGCAGTGGGAGCCTAAGGCGGGACCCCCCACCTACTGAAGCTCCAGCCAAAACACTGGCTCCATGTGTATTTTGGATGCTATCTAGTTGATTGGACGCCGTCCCCTTGGCCTCAGTCCTGGGTGTTACCATAGTCCCTATTGCAGTGTTGTTTGTTCCTGAAATGCCCAAGTCACCCTGGCGCTGAAATTACACTCAAGCAATTAACTGGCAAAGGGGATTAAACAGGGCTGATCGGTAATGGGAAAAGCTTGACGCAGAACGAAACAAGACCTGATCAGAAAGTGAGAGAAGGGGTTTCATCGCAAAAGACTTTGCATAAAAATTCTTTGAGGAATTTCTCTATAAAAAGCTGTTCTGCTCGGGGTCTAAATTAGTGGCAAAACCAAACTGTGGCATGCCAGGAATGTTTTCCTTTTTTTTGCTGCTGCTTCTTGTTGTTCACAATGTTTCGTTGTTGTTGTACATTTTCCACCCCCCTCCCCCCCCACCATATGCACAGCGCCTTTTAGGTTACACATTTCCGCACGCACCCATCCCTTCCTCACGCGCCTCTGGAGAGAATCTCTTCAATGAAACCTTGAACCGGGCCCAAGTGGTGAGACGCGGCTGTGTTTGAGCAGTGGATGTTTGTCATACGGAGACAGGGAGGTAGAGGTGGTTTTGATGTGCGGTGGCAGAGGTGAGCTCCTCGACGAGGAGACGGGGGAGGGAGGGGGATGACACGAGACGAGACAGGGAGTAAAAGTGAATAAGTGCAGGCTCTGCTGGTGGAAAGTGAAGGAATGATGGGGAAGATGAGAGAAGGAGACAGGAGGAGGAGGAGGGACAGGGGATTGCCCCGACACAACATGTGGAGCTGCTGCTGGATGAGGGCACTCATGCGAAAGAGACGAGTGGTTTCTACCCAGCAACTCGCCCTCCGTCTCCCTTCTCCGCACCACACTGACACACTCACACCATGACCTCCCGCTCACTGCCAGGAGACGTCTCCTGCCAAATGGCAGCTCATGGTGCGGGCGCATGCACCGACTGGGGGCCTGCGAGTGACAGGCATGTGTGTGTGTGTCTGCCTCAGTCATGGGTCAAGACATGTCGGGGAAACTTGTTTTTAGCATGTTCATTGGCTGCGAACTAATAAGTGGGGGTATGCATGCATGCACTTATACTCACACAAGACGGCGAGCTCAGACGGGGGCAGTGGAGTCGAGCTGTGCTCAGATTGAGGGGTTTTCGCTGCACGGTGACCCATTAAGAATTTAAGTTAGTGTGTCACAGGGTCTAACACACACAGACACTGCAGCCACCAACATAAAAGCAGCAAAGTGACATAGCTGCTTACGCATACAGAGTTATTAATCCACAGCGCCGCCAAGCAGAGTTTATGTCACTAATCGCAAACACACAACACGGTAAACACAGAGAAGTGATGTGTGTTGTTGAGGGGATTCCTGTAAATTATTGTCATATTTGGACATGCCCCTATGCCCAGAAAGTCTGGTTCGTTTGGGGAAGTGTGAATGCACAGTCGAACTCTGATACCGAGCAAAAAACAAACAAACTCTGGTCCGCCTAAAAGCTTAGGGCTCTGCTCGGTTGAAGTGAACTTTGGTGGGATTCGATTGCATATGTGACGGGGGGATACTCCAAAAGCAGGAAGCAAACTACAGCGCAGGGCTTTCTGGGTAAATACAACCATAAACAAAACAACAATTTTGCTTCTTTCTCCGCTCATGCTGCAAAATATTTGTCCGTCACATTTGCCAAAGACAACAAAGCAATCCTAAAACTGCAAAAATCTGACCCCGTTCCATGTTAGCTTACATTTCATGGAACAGGAAGTGTCCCTGTGTTCAGTGCTTCTTGGTGCAGCGCCACTGCTGGCGAGGAAGTAAATATGGTGCTCAAAAGGTTTGGTTCTTTTGACAACAACAATGATGCTATTTTGGTCCCCAATCCAATCGAGTCTACTGGACAAATAGGTGTGACAACAACTAGTGTGTGTGTGTTTGTAAGTTGAACCTCCCCACCAGTCTCAGGTTCTTTGCCAGTTTCCCCCTGCACCATGAGGCTGGAAACTTATACTTCATTAACCACTTTATTACAGTTAAGATATTGAACAGCTTCTAACATATTATTATGGAATATAGTATGTACATCCCCAGAGTATGATACGGCCACCACCATGTGTTACTGTGGGCCTGGTAGTATGCTCAGGATCGTGTATGTGTAAGTTTTCCTCCACATAGAGTTTAGGAATAGAGCAGCTTCTTCCACCTGTTTACTGTGTCCCCAGCATCAATCTGAAAACATAATGCAACCAATGCCAACAAGTTGCTAATCAATAAGCAAGGACAGTTACTCCTTACACAGCAATGGCTCAAGGAAACATGGCAACATGGGAGGCGGCTAGTTCAGGCACACCGAAGGTTGCAGACACGGAGTGCAGTTGAGTCAAGCTGTGCTCAGATTGCAAGGTTTTTTGCTGCACAGTGACCCAGTAAGAATCTAAAACAGTATGTTAGTGGGTCTCACACACATTAAAGTAACCACTTATTAACAGATGCTAACAGCTGCCCATGCATGCTTAATAGTTCATTTACTCCTTCACAATAGGTGCATTAGTTACATGCAGAATTTATGCTGCTAGCTGCAAAACACGCACCACTAAACACAGAGGTGAGGGGATTGGGAGATGCCGCCTGTAGCTTGTTGTAAATTACCATCATATTTCAACATGCCTGCTTCTCCCTGCGTGTAAGTGTGTGTGTAGTATGGAGTGAGTTGATTCGCTGGTGTTTTGATGCTGCATGGTGTTTGTATGGGTGTGTGTGTGTGTGTGTGTGTGTGGGAGAGTCGACACAAAAGGTTGAATGCAGCTCTTAACACGTGGGAGGAGATTCATGCATTTGTGTCAACATCTTCCGCACAACGCGTACAGTGTGCGCTGAATCGATCGGGAGACAAAGACATTGTGGAAATGCCAATACGCACACATATAAGCCGAGGAGTGAAAAATGTAAGGGATTTGCATCACAATGGGCTAAAAAAGATGTTATGAGAAGAGGAGAAAAACATTGTGTGTCTCCTGAGTTTTTTTCTTCCTGTCTCCGTGCTGATTGGGGTCAGTTCTCCACCATTAACCAAGCGCAGGCAGGGGAGGGCCGGAGCAGCCAGTCGACCCCTCTGCTTTTACACGGCAGCCTGATAATAAGGACTGGTGCCTCGGAGGAATGCTCTGCCGCTGGAATGCTCAGCTAACGTGTCTGCTCTCTTTAAACGCTGCTTTTATGAATCCTGAACGTGGTTATCAAACGGAGACTGGCAGTTCTCTGAGACGGCACAGAGCTGCTGCTGCTGCACAACAGATTTCCAACGTTTGACATTCCCCAGATGCCTCTTCATCTTGACCTTCCTGCTTTCTAACAGTCAACGATGGGAAAGTATCACAAGAACAGGGTTGATTGCAACACTGGTTGCAAAATAAAACACGTTGGTGAGTTTAGCAGCAGATGAACGTTCTGAGCTCAATTAATATAAGTTAGTAATGTCATCACTTTTTTGCTAAAATATACATAGCCTCTTGCACTCTTTCATGTTACAACCACAAACCTAAATAGTTTTTGTTGGGGGGGGATTTTATGTAATAGATACTGTTGGGGACTTCTTGTAATACATTGTAGAACCACCTTTTGTTTTAAGACTTTTGAGGCATGTCTCTAGCAGCTTTGCACCTCTGGAGACTGAAATTTTGCACACCAAAAAATTCTTGTGAAATAGCTTAAGTTTAGTCAGATTTAATGAAGAGTAAAACCAGTTGGATCCTTGATTGGATTTAGGTTTGGACTTTGACTAGGGTTCTAACCCATAAATCTCCTTTGATGTAGACCATTTCACTTTAGCTCTGGCTATATGTTTAGGGTTGATGTCCAGCGGGAAGGTGAACCTCTGACACAGTCTGAAGTCTGTGCAGCCTTTAACAGGTTTTCTTGATGGATTACTTAGTATTTAGCGTCTTAAAAACTTCTAACATTTTGTTATAATATATACTCTTCACCAAAGCATAATTCTCCCACCGCCATGTTTATTGTGGGGATATTGTGTTCGATTCTCTCCAGTTTAGGTGGACATCCATGCCTTTCTTGGTTTCCAGTTGTGCCATTCTCTTTCTATTTTTAGATAGTTAACTAAAGAATTCTCTGTGAAATATTGTTTAATAACCTAACCCTGCTTTTAATGTCTCAACAACTTCTCGGACCTGTCTGCTATGTTACTTGGTCTTAATGTTGCTGGTTGTTCACTAAAGTTTTCTTCGAGGCCTTCACAGACATTAAAATATACAAATGTGGACTCTATTTACTAATTAGATGCCTTTTGAAGTCAAGTGGCTGTACTAGATTGTATTAAAAGGCATCAGAGTCAAAGGAAGTGAATACAGATATGACTGTGTTTGTCTATTGCATACAGTTCCAAGAAATTACATTGAAGTTTGCAGTCGTAACAAGTCAACATGTGAAAAAGTTCAAGGGTTATTTTTGCAAAGCAATCTATTAGTTGGTTTAGCAAGGACACCAGTGCAGGCGTTTCTGACTCGCAATTAACTGGGATCAAATGAAAATCCTGTCTCTAAGCAACATTATCTCATGAGGATATTTGACCCTCTGGCAGGCATAAAAATAGAAGAACATAAAGACGTTCAACAAGCCAGAACAATTTTTTTATAGCCACAGATACAAAGATAGAATTGCTCCAGGGGAAAGACGACAGACCGAAAATAACAGTTTGTGAATCAAGTTTTGTGTGTTTGTGACATTTGTGCAATGCTCTCTGTCAGCTTGCTGCGTCTGCATGAATGTCTGCTCTATCAGACCTTCATTGAGGTGCTAGTCCACAAACGCTCGGCCATGACTAGGGCTCCCCGGTGGGCCGCGGAGCAGTGGCTGATGGGTAGATGATCTGAGTCACACAGCTGCTGCCGCTCAAGGTGAGCCGCCCTGGGCGCATAAATCTGCATGGCTAATGAGGAGCAGCCGCAAAGGGCCCACTTAGAACCATTACACCGGTTTTGTGGTGTGTAGGAGTGTGCACTTTTTGAAGGAGAAAGAGCACCCAGAAAGAAACTAAGGGGCTACAAGGAGTTCAGGGTACACTTGTTTCCAGTGTGTGCAAAGAAACAGGGGTCAGACTGTCTCTTTAGCCCTGCATTTAAGGGCATCATTAGAGGGTACTTGTTTCAGGTCACAACTAAGAGATAAAACATGATGAAATCTTCAGCTTTCAGACAGATGTCAAGGCAGTGCTGGCTAGCTTTTGAGGCCTTTAGTTTGCACAAATATACCCCGATCATGGGTCCGCCCCACAGCATCATAGATCCTCCACCTTATTTAACATCTGAAGTTCCCATCAAACTCCACATGTTTATGTTTGTGATGGTAGGGAAGGAAACACAACTAGTTTGTATTAAGAATTGTGTTGAACCCAAAAATGTTGCTCTTTGCTGCAGATCAGAGCGTTTTTTACTTTCCCTAACCATCTTCCTCACAGCGTGTGGTCACGTGAAAGTCACAAATTATTCTTTCAAGGTTCCAAGAATAATTTAAAGGGATCATCAAGAGCAACAATAATTGTGCCGATGGTTCTTTATTTCTTGAACTACTTCTAAACATGTTTTTTAACCGCTGGATAAATATCCCTGAATTAAACATTGGATTTTTCACTGTGAAATGATGCTACTGCAATAAAATATTCATTTGTTTTAAGGTTTGTAGCACATATTTACCAGGGGTTGACAATAAATGATGCTGTACTGCTCATATCGCTCAATGCATCTGCCTCTTTAGCATTTTCTCACTGTGTATTTTCTCATCTATCTGTAATCATAAACCACCACAGCTCCCGTATATCCCAGCTGGCTGTCAGTGACGAACGACTCTCTAAAACGCTAGTCTGCAAGTTAGATGAGATACCACGCTGTGATTGATTGTTTGTGCCTCTATTCTCCCCTAATGTGATCGTTTTTTTTTTATGCTTTTTTGTGTGTGTTTTTTTATTAAATATCCTCTTATCCTCTTTATCCGCTTAGGGTCGGAATTCTGCTTCCGCAACTTCACCAGCCCATCCGGCATGATCGAGTCCCCAGGGTTCCCGGACAAATACCCGCACAATCTGGAGTGCTCCTACATGATCATGGCCCCGCCCCACATGGACATCACCCTAACCTTCCTCACGTTCGACCTGGAGAACGACCCCCTGATGGTGGGTGAGGGCGACTGCAAGTACGACTGGCTGGAGGTTTGGGACGGCCTTCCGCAAGGTGAGCCGAACACACCCCCGCAGGGGAGATGAATGGACACACGCACACTTTGAACATTTACACTCCATATCCACTGACTCATGCAATCCCCGGCGTTCCTGTGTGTAAATTTGCATACCGGCCTTCAATTTCCTGAGCTGCCATCACTCTCTTTGATGTGAGCCGCCTTTCCCTTACATTCCATTACATCCCATAGAGGAAACGCTATTTCACAGAAGGGAGCTCAAAGTGCCTTGATGCCCCTGAGGAGCAGGCCTTTCCCATGGCCCTCTTCGCCTTTCCATAATAACGCTCTTGATCCCCCCCCCCCCCCTCCTTATCACCTGGCACTTCCTTCCTCCCCCAGACGAGTGAGAGTGACAGCCACGATGAGTATCAACAGGAAAAAAGTGTCGCAAAAACAGAGATCAGGGGAAAACGTTTCAGGATGTAATTGAGGGCTTTAAGATGGGATACCACTGGAAAGTAAAAAAAAAAACATGGTATTTTATAATCTATCAGCCTACTTTCATACCATGCACATATTATACATCAAACTCTTCAGCTACTTCTCCTCTCCTGAAAAAATGCTAAAATATGACACATCTGAGGTATGAGATGTTCTTGTTTGTTTGGCAAAACTCGAAATATATCCTGTGACTTCTGCATTTCTGAGCCAACCTTGAACATTTAGGTAGACGTCTATGGGCGATTTCAGTCTACATCAGGATTGGAAATCAAGATAAAAAGCAGGTATCAAATATCCCTAATTATAAGTAGTAACAATTATATGAGATTTAGTCATTATTTTGAGTTTTAAGTTCATGATTTTGTTTTCCAAAGTTATAATTTTGACTTCTGGTTATCATTATGAAATTCTAAATAATAATTTTGACTTTTCAAGTCATTGTTGAGATTCTTTTTGTCATAATTCTGACTTTATAAATGACATCCAGGACTCTGCATGTCACAATTATAGCGAAATTCTAATTTGGTATCTCAAAGTTATAACTTTGAGGGTCAAGTTGTTGTTTTTTTTGAAGTGGCAAAAAAAGTGTTTCCATACTTTAGGCAGGGGCCACCATAAGGCGCTGTCATGAAAGCTGAGCAAGAGGTGGTGAAAGATTCATTTCTCACCTCTCTTCTCATTTTCCTCCCCTTCAGAACATAAAGCTGGGACTTTGCTCTAATTATATTATTTTCAGTTGCTAAAAAGGGAGCCAAGTGGATTTAAAATTCCAATTACGGTGTTGAATTCAAGGGCTTTGATAGCTGAAAACAATTTATACTATTCAAAGTTGGGAATTAGGAGCAAATTAAAGCGTAACCCAGTTCCAGGGAGCCGAGTCCTCGGGGCGAGAGACAAGACGGAAGGGTGAAAGAATTTAGTGTCTGGCACAGGATGGGTTTGCGAGGGGCTGTCTTGAGACTATTTTAATCTCTCTGTGTTTGTGCGTGAGTGTATTTGCACTCATCTGCAGCTGATCCCAGTGCAGCTTGCATGAAAGGCAGGGATTCCAGTTCCCCTGCTGGGATCTGGCCGAGACACACATGGCAGATGGAAGGATGGACAGGAAAGTAAAGGGAGAGTTGGGAATGATGGGAGGAAGAGGTGGTGGTGGGGGTGGCATGCTGTGACTCATTAGTCAACACTTGCTGAAGTAGAATGGCTACTGGAAAGCAAAGAAATAAAAAAAAAAGGTTTTTAATCTCCTTGATTTTCCTTAGCGTCTCCTCTGATTGGTCGGTACTGCGGGACAAAGATTCCCCCAGAGATCCAGTCGTCCTCCGGCCTGCTGTCCCTCTCCTTCCACACAGACATGGCCGTAGCCAAAGACGGCTTCTCCGCCCGCTACAACATCACCCACAAAGAAGTCACCGATTGTGAGTGCAGGATAACTCCTCCTGAATGTGTTTGTGCAAGATATTTTTCTCTGCACCTTTGTTTGTTTTCCCTCACTCTCTTCATCTTACCCTGTTCTCACCCTCACGATATTCTCAGCTTTGCCTGCTTTTTTGCTATTTTAGGTTTGATGCTTTTTGTAGTTCCTTCTCAGCGTATTTTGCTCTTTTCTCAGAAGCAGCCTCAAACTTTACTCCAGTTTACCTCAGCTCACCTGCTGCTCTCTGCGTAATTCTACCCGTAGTGTAATACTGCCTTTCAAATGTATTCACACCAGAGGTGTGGACCCGAGTCACATGACTTGAACTCGGGTCATTAATTTTGTGACTTTAGACTTGACTTGAAAAATGACAGTGGTGTAAGGGTAGATTTAGCCCATTTAAAGAAGCTACTAGTCCTCGATGCAGTCGTCTGGGATTCGATTCCCCGACTCTGAGACGTTTGCAGCATGTCTTCCCTGTTTCTCGCTCTCCTCATTTCATGTCTAAACTACTGATAATAAGGGCCGCTGGTGCTAGGAAAACCTATTTAAACAAAGACTTGTGACTTGAATTGAATTTTTACACCAATGACTTGGGACTTGACTTAGACTTCAACCCGTTTACTTGAAAAGACTTGATATGACCCAATGTCTAAAGTTTAGAACACCTGTTATTCCAAAATTGCTCACTTTTAAGTCATTTCATTTGTTCCGTCTCAATAAGCGGAGACTGTATCTCTGTATGTATGTGTGCGAGAGCTGCAGCACAGCCAATAAAATTGACCAGAATTGTTTTTTAAATACAGATTTTAAAAAGAACACATGGTCTATGATTTACATTAAACATCTAAGTGCAAAGCTGTTTTTAAAAATGACTTGAAATTCAAAGTATCGCCAATTGGTGGATTTTTTTCTTAGAGCGTATCTAAAAAATTCCAAAGAAAATGCAGCTTGGTAAGCTGAAATACTTTTGCACAATGCTATGTGACACGCTATTGGCTGGTGTTTGCAAAGCAGCCAATCCAGGAGCTGCATTTATTTTCCTTGGTGCTGATGGGCTGTACACCTAAGAGCAGAGATAAGAAAGATTGTAGATGTAGGTCTCGAGAATTCGTGAATTCTAGCTATTCAAATGGAGGTTTGTGTTGGTCTTTTATGTCAAATCGATATAAAACACATAGAAGTTTGTAGTTGTAACGTCACAAAGTTTATAAATACTTACATCTTTCAGTATTAATCAAAAATCAAATCTTCTTTTGCCTTTTGTTGCATTCATTTGCAGTTAATTCCCTCCGCCTTTTCCTCTTTCTTAGCGTACCACTGTAGCATGGCGCTGGGCATGGAGTCGGGAAAGATCAGCGATGACCAAATTACGGCTTCCTCCTCTTTCTACGACAACCGCTGGTTGCCACGGCAGGCCCGCCTCAACAATGACGACAACGCCTGGACGCCTGCAGAGGACAGCAACAAGGAGTATATACAGGTGTTTATTTACAGACCTGGTTGTATTTCTCTTTTGAAATCGAAGCTCAAATGCAGCTTGAATAAAAATTCCAGCCATGAAGTGACCTTAAAGATCACTTTGTTGAGGATAATACATTTGTCTAGGTGAGGAAAAGATGGAATATACAACAGTATCTCATATACTGCAGGACACACACACTTGTACACGCACACACACATGGGAAATGAAGGAACTGTAAACCGATGATAAGGAAGTTCTTCTGCACTTTCAATCTTTCCTGTCTCCAACACGTACGTGTATGCATGAACCGGGGAGAGCAGCGAGACGGCAGTGATTGATGAAGGTGCTCTCCTGGAACGCATCCGAACACTGTGCCATTGATCTTTACCTCCCGCCTCCTTCACCTTACACACATGACAATGCACATACATGCTCTCCTCGGTTTCCCCAGTAGTGGGGCACAGTCTGCGTCTAATTCCTGCTGTCTGCACGACATGCAGACAGCAGCAGGAGCATCTCCGGTATCTACATCAGTCATGCTCTCTTTTAGATAGGTTAGTTTTAATAACCTACAGATACAACTGCTGAGCTGTTTAATCTTTTTCATAGTCTATCCATACTTTCTGTTCCCCCCCCTTTTTGATTGTGCTTTTTCATCTTTGGGTTTGTAGTTAATATTTCTTCTTTATTTCAGGTTGACCTCCACTTCCTCAAGGTTCTGACTGGGATAGCCACACAGGGGGCCATATCCAAAGAGACTCAGAAGTCCTACTATGTCACCACCTTCAAACTGGAGTTCAGCACCAACGGCGAGGACTGGATGGTGTACCGACACGGCAAGAACCACAAGGTTGGCCGTTGTTATGTTTACTGGACTATAAAAACACCACGGCTTAATGGTTTTCCAGTAGGGTTAGCAGTTTACCTAAACTTTACCAGTGAAATCCCAGGTGTCCAACCCCAGGCCTCTAGGTTTGGTGTTTCTTCAAAAGTCCTGAATCAAATAATTTTATCACTAGCCTGGACTGTGAACAGGTTGATTGCATGACAAGGACGCAAGATAACCATTTGATTCAAGTGTTTTGGACTATCTAAAAGTTAGAGGACACTGGAGTCTGAAACGCCTGACCTACAACAAATCCTTTAGTTGCCAACTGGACACCAAGTGATCGTGTTTTGAAGAGTAAGAAAAGTTCAACAGACTTACATTACTTGGATCATGAGTAGTAGGACTGTGACATCTTGGGTGCCTCACGATTTAATTACGATTTGAATACTAAACGATTATTTTTGTTGCATCTTTTTTCCCCCATTTAGGGTTGGGTTTTTTTTCTTGAGTCCTTCCATGGCTACTTTCCATGTGTCTCATATGTCATAATCATATCAAGGTCATATTTTTCCATGAAAGCTACAGGAAATGTGTTGGCAATAGAAGTATAATGTAGGGTGACCATATTTTGATTTCCATAAAAGAGGACACTTGGTCCAATCCTGAAATCTTCTACAAGTCTGTTGTGTAGAGTGTAATCTCTTCAGCCATCATCTGTTGGGATAGCAGCATCAGAGCCAGGGATTTAATCAGGGACCTGATAAAGAAGGCTGGTTCTGTTCTGGGGTTGACTGTGGAACATCTGGAAATAACGATGAAAAGAAGGATTCTTCATAAAATCAAATAAAATAACGGACAACCCTGAACATCCTCTTCATGAGACTATCCTACAACAACAGTGTTTTTAGTTGGAGTCTTCTTCAGCTTTGCTGCATCACAGACTGCTACAGGAGCTCCTTCCTGCCCACAGCCATCAGAATCTACAACAACTCCTTAAAGATTAAATAGTATGAGCTACAACAACACCTAATTTCCCTCTGGGATCAATAAAGTGTTTATGAATTTAATTGAATTCAGCTGCTTTACAGACCACCCGTTTTAAGATTAACAAATGTAGTTTAAAAAAAAGTGTGTGTGAAGTATTGGGTTCCTTTAGTTTTGAATCTATGATTTTCACTGTTGTTTCCAACCACAAATGTTTCCTCCTACCGTATCAGTTAGTCTCTTGTAAACGATCAGACTGTGTCTGTCCTGTACGGTTAACTAAATTGAGGAAACTAAACTGTACTTGCAGCTAAAGGTCTTTTCTTACAGTAGATTTACTCCACTGCCATAGCTTATTCCTCCATAACAAAGGCAGTGGTGTTCATCCAGGAGTCGCATCAACTGATGCAACGTTCCCAATGCTTTTGTTCCCTTTCTGTGACCTTTTTGTGAACCTGAGTCATGACCCCAGTCAGGAGGTAGGAAGAGGGGAGAAAGACAGGTAAAACAAGCTGAAAGGGGGAGAGATGGGAAGAACAATGAAATCCTCTGTGTGCTCTTATCTGCATTTTTTCAATTCATGATCTCTCTCAGGCTAATGCTCAAACATAAACAGACACCTGGAGTTGTGAAACCTTTGGAGTCATGCCAGGTGCGGATTGGGACAATTTATGTGTGATACCGATGTTGTTCATAGCTCTGATGAAGCCTTATACCTTTTTTGTGTGTAATGTTCTGGATAGAGCGGAGGTTGCTGTGCGACCACCTGTCTCCTGGGGGATTCCCGCACTTTCCCCTCGTTTTAGGCATAAAGTCACTGTGGATTTTAAAGCAGAAAAACAGAGTGGGGAGATGAGGAGTAAGGGTACTTAACCTACATAGACTAACCCGTACGAACCAGGCACCCCCCTCTTCTGTTGGTGACCGTGATTGGTTTGGGTGAGGCCAGTGGGGGGTATTTGATGTGGAGATTATTGAGCAAAATGTGGATTTGCCTTAAAAGTCAACATCTGTGTAATTTATTAGAGCCCCCAGATGTCCCCATTCCTTCCACAATCCCACTCAATCCACAGACACCCTCACCCCCACCCTCATCCTCCGTCAAATAACCTCTGGCTTATCTTCCTGTCTGGAGATGTGCTTGCAAGTGCGTATATATATATATAGATATATATCTATATCTATATATATATAGAGAGAGAGAGTGAGAGTGAGAGTGAGAGTGAGAGTGAGAGTGAGAGAGACGGAGAGAGAGAGAGACGGAGAGAGAGACGGTGTTTGCAGATCTGTCTGTGTTTTGGTCATTTGAGTCCTCTAATCTCTTGGAGCAGATAAAAAAAGCACGTATTGAGACACATTCAGACATGGATTCAGACAGATGCATCAGCAAGCATTTGGGATGGATATGGCAGGCATTATGAAAATCGTTTTCAGCTTTTCTGAATGCTCAGAGGGGCAGCATGACTCAAGAAGATCGATAAAAGTTAGCAAATTTTTAAAGTGTGGTTTTTAAAAGGAAAGAAATTGGTGTGACTCGATGGAGATCAAAACTTACTCGGGATGTCCTGCTCTTTTTGCCCTGCCTCATTACATAACATTCATAAAATGCTAAGCTTGACATCTGTTTTTGGTCAAAGTAAAGAAATGATTACAGTTTCCATGCAAATCTTATGCATGAGAGGGTTGCTCACATTAGGATTCAAAACCACAAGTGTTTATTCAGGATTCATGTCTCAGTAGAGTACCTTAAACCCCGAGGCCTGTTTGAGATCCTGCTACAGGCTTAATGAGACTTAAACCCTAACTCGAGCTTTGACTAGTCTATTCACCTTCATTTTTTAATTTTCTTTTTATCATTCAGACGTAAACTTGCGGGTGTAGTTTAGATAAAATTCCTGCCCCCTCTTCTGTTCTTAAATTCCTTCAGATCAGGGGACAATGTTTTGTGTTTTCCAAACTTTTAGCCTACTTCAATTTGTTACACAGGTGCTGTTTACATGATTTATTAGATTCACATGTCTGGCGGTAATCAGGCCTGGGTGTGGCTATTGAAATTGAACTAAAAAACATCATTATCATTTTTCACCTAAATGTTTCAGATGATCAAGCAAGTATTGCTTTAGCTCATTTTTGAAAAAGATTTCTTGAAAGAGGTCAGCTTTCACATCTCAAAAAATTGATATATTCGACAAATCACACTCAGAAGGGATTTTTAGCTATGATTTGGAGTCTGGATTTACAGTTTAATAATAAAACCGAAGCTACACTCCTTGTTGGTCAGGCCCTCCGCCGTTCCCCATGGGCCACGGCTGAATCTTCCGTGACTACTAATCCACCCGTCGTGCTGAACAAGCCCCCCTGTTAGCCTGTCCTAAGCCCCCCCAAAGAGCCTTAAGTGGTTGAAGCTCAGTTCTCGTTGGGGGGTCCTGTAATGACTGGGATTTGGTTCTTCTAATTGTCATTTAACAGTGGGCTTTATGTTAAGGTGGTTTATGAATTGCGCGTGCCTCCGTGACGTATTTCACGTGTGAAAAGGTTGAGCCGCGAGTGTGTCTGCAAATCAGATATGAGAT
Organism: Valencia hispanica; assembly: GCA_963556495.2. Lineage (NCBI taxonomy): Eukaryota > Metazoa > Chordata > Actinopteri > Cyprinodontiformes > Valenciidae > Valencia > Valencia hispanica. The sequence goes on from OY747723.1 coordinate 21,045,710, forward strand.
TACTCTGAATAAAAGGAGTGGCTTTCCAGTCTTCACCTCCCTGTGTTTGTCAGGAGAGGAAGCTAAAAAGGGACAGAAAAGGATCAGAAACGTAAAGCTAACTGTCCCTTATGTAAATAACAAAACTACAGTAAGAGAATAAAAATACACCTCCATGACATCGCCTCTAGAGTCACACCCACAATAAGCCTTTGTGCATTTGTTATTTCTTTTCACAAATGTTCTGCATGCCAACAGAATTTCAGTTTAACGCGCATGTGACTTGTTAAATCAAAGTCACACGGCTCACATATGCACCTCATTACTTGATGAGATGCTAACTCGCTTGGGAATTGGATTTCTCACCGACTCACACATACTGCATACTGTAATATACGAGCATGAGTCTTTTTTTGCTTGCTTGCTTTCCAATACAGACACACGAGCGTGCCCACACTAATTAACATGAAAAACGCACACTGTCATCTGTCAGCGTCTGTGAGGGAAGGTCCCAGCAGCCCCTGGTGCTAAACAAGCTTTGTGTTGCTGAAAAGTGTCGTGAGGTTGTGCTAAATTTGTCACACACATCAAGTAACCCTGAGCAAGGGAAGAGGGGGGGAGGAGAAAAATAAACAGCCCACACAGCATTCCGGCCTGCTCATCCAATCACGGTGTGCTGCGAACCTACAGAACCAAACAAACACACCAGCTTTGTTTGCATCCCCATGCATAATACAACAATCATAATCAAATTTGCATTGGCACACAGGTGCAGTAAGAGACAGTTGGTACCATCTACACCAAGGCTTGACCAAATCATTGCTGTCAAACCTTCACACACAGACTGCAAGGCCTCTCAGTTTTGGGTCACAATGCTAAATGCAAAATGATGAACACATCATAGCACCTGTGAAACATAGTAGAGGTGGCATCATGCCGTGGGGGGGCTGCTAAAGACTTGAGTCGGATGCAGAGGTTTACCTTCCAGCAGGACAGTGACCCTAATCAGACAACCAGAGCTGTGCTGGAATGTTTCAGATATATTTGCACGTCAAGGATTTCAGATTTCTGTTCGGAAAATTATTTTCAAAACGATGCATCAGCTTCATTCCACGTTGTGTTGGTTTAACACATAAACTTCACATCCTCTCTGGTATCAAGGAAAACTAACACGGCATATCACTCTGAAGACACCTTCCCACTAATGATGCACGATGGTGGCAGAATTATACTATGGGGATGCTGCGAAAAACTTCATACAATCGTATGCCCCAATTTTTAGATTTTATTTAACTTAAATGTGTAATTTTCCGACCGCTTTACAACTCTTTGTTGCTCTATCTGCCATCGACATCTTTATGAAGAACCGAGGAGAGAATGAGCAATATAATGGACAGGATGTGTAATCATCGCTGAACTGAGCTTCTCATATCTCCTATTGGAGCCGTCAGCTCGAAGGAAAACACAACGATGTGTCGAAAACTAAACGATTCATGACTGAATCGAGACACTCATCCAACTATCCCTTATTTTAAAAGTAAAACGTCTGTCTCCCTCTGCCTTAGGCGGTCTACAAGGCTGATTCTGGCAAACGGACACTCCTTTCTTGGTGACCTCCTTCTCAGAAGGGTCATCAATACTTAAATACTCCTGACGCACAAACAAGTCTGACCCCCACGTACTGCTGCCGCCGCGGCTGTGTGTGTGATGGGGGTTCGTTATAATTTTATGACCCTTCGCGCGATGAGACACAACACGACAGCATCAATTATTCAGCCTACTTCGGCGGCAGGTCACGTGAGGGGCGGAGATGGTGGAGACACAGGGTTGTTGTCTGGCAGATTACGGAGGTGGATCAGACCACAGACTCACTGCTCGGTCAGAAAGTATCCATGCTATCAACAAGCTAGTCAATGAGCAACCATCTGCTTCCTGATGCCATTAACCTTTAACCTTAAAGCAGTAGGTCAGGAGTCAAATGAGCAACCTCTCAGGTATCCTGACAATAGAAGGGAGGAAATGGATTGGACACAAGAGGCTAGGAGATTTTAAATGACTCGAACAATAACTATGTGGAAAAATTTTGTCCCAGTCTTCTTTACAGCAGTGGTTTTGACCTTGAAATCCCATTTCTGCCCAGTTTCTTTCTTATTCTTCAGTTGTGAACTCTGACCCTAACTGACCGAGTCATGACATCCAAACAGTTCGATATCCAGGCAGCAGAGAAGGGCTTTTTTTTGATGACACCATCAGTTGTTGACCAGCACTGATAATCCACCTCATTGCCTTTTGCCGCTCCTCTTTAAATTTCTGTCTGTTCGTACGGTTAGAAAGTTGGGGAGAAAGAGATTGGCACATCCATGTTTTCTCTATCTAAATATTACAGCTTAAGCCTTAGAAATTGTTGATATATGTCAATGAGTTTTTGAATTTGTTTGGATCGGATCTGATGTGTTCCTTTTAGCTTAATTCCTGCTGTCAAATGGGTTCTTTTTAAGTGACTTCTTCATTCTAAAGATCTCATCATTAATCAGGCCTGTGTGTGGCTAGGAAAATTGGACCAAAAAGGTTTTTGTTTTGTTTTTTTACATTTGGGGGAAAAAAAATAAATTCAATATTTGAAGCTGCTGTCTGCATTTAGGGTATCTTTGTCTGATTATTAAATTTGTTTGATCTGAGATGGTAAAGTGTGACAAAATACTAAAAAGAAAAGCAAAGTTACTGTCATTGTACTGTAGCTTATATTCAAAAAGAAAAGACAAGCATCTTTAGAGCTGATTTTTATTGAACAACCTGCTCTCTTTGTGAATAAGAGAGGTCTTGGACACATTCCAAGCTTTATTACAAAGACAAAAACAAAGTAAAAAGCAGGCATCTGCAGTGTAATGCACATACTTATAGCCTTTTGGTGGCTGTTGTTGTTTTTAGCTTTCATGACTCCAATCATCTGGTTGGGCTCTCTTTTCCAGTACTTGAATTATGCTGTTTTCCCAGTAAGTCACTTCAGAATTGAGGAAATTCCTCAGAATTTGGTTTGTAACTCCTTATGAGGAGATAAATGCTTGGATAGAACATTTCCTGTTTCAATGATGAATCTGTTTGTTGTTGCCCTCAGCACCGTCCTGCCCCCTGCCCCACATTCCTCAACTCATCCCTGTCTAATTTATACTCCCTGGCCTCCATTCAACCTTTTCTTCATCTGGTTTCAACTATTCTTCTGAGGGCATCTGAACCTCCCTGCAGTCCTTTTCTGTTTTCTCATCCTGTCTGCCTTTGTTTTCGAGTTATCTGAGAGCGGAGGAGACGGTGGACAGCTGATCTTTCGTCACACTCCTGTCTCTTTGTGAGCGTGGGTAGGAGTTTACATAACCCCCATAAGAGCCTGCATCGGCTGTTGTGCCTCTTAGGTAAACACAGCAACGGCCTATCCCTCCATCCAGCAGCAGAGATAGCAATGATAGCCCTGTTATCTGTTCGAACACTCACGCTGCTTTGTATCGCCAGTGTCAGACGCACTTGATTAAATCAGGCCATGTCCAAAATCAAATAAAACCCCTTGAGTAGGATTTTGAAGAGACATCGCTCAGAGGGTGTAACAGTGTGAAATTTCTAACCTATTATTTTAGGAAGTGAGAGAATTTTGCTCAAACCTCTTCAGCATTTTTTCATGGTTCAAACAACATTTTTAATAGGATTAGAATTAGGATTTGATATGAAAAGACACAAAGTTTATCATAGTTAGGAAGTGGAAGGGCTTTTTAATTTGTCAAAATTTGAAAAGTTTGTTTATTCCCATTTACTCTGATAAAAAAAATATCCAACATAATTACGGTAAAACAAGCTCTGGGACATGGTAGTGACAGTATCATGCTGTGTGGATCAGTTCTTCAGCAGGAAAAAAGAAGCTGGTTGTGCAAATTTGCTGTGTTATTGTAACAAATGTGAGATACGGATACTGTCCTCACTGTAGGTCCCTCGTCACAGGGTGCCTGTTTTATTAAAAACCATAACAAACCACCATTCACATAAATATACAAAAATATATTATATATGGCCAAAAATATATTTGCTCACCCACCAAAATCAATGAATATAGGCATTTACGGTAAATCGCTTTCACGGCCCCAGATATATAAAATCCAGCACCAAAGGTTGTAGACTGCTAGTACAGACATCTGTGAAAGTTCTTAGGAGGTCGGTAATATTCCAGCGTGGTACAGTTACAAAAACTCAAAACAACATAACATCACAAAAGCTCAAATAATACCTCCGCTGTAGCCATAAATCACAGTTGAGTTGAAAAGGAGACACCGTGGATCCAGAGCAGGAGCAACGAGGAGAGAGAAAAGGAGGAGAATCAAATCATCTCCTCCATTGATCACAATGGGCAATGTGAGATCATTGGCAAACAGAGTGTCTTCAGTTGGAAGCAGAGCGCCACATGAGCTCATCCCACGGCCACAAGCATCTCTTTGAAGAAGCTTAAATAATATGAGTTACAACAACATTTAATTTCCATTTGGGATTGATCAAGTATTTTTGAACTGAACTGAATTGAATTATGGGATGTTTGTAACTTTGTGGGAACAGTTCGAGGATGACCCCTCCTGTTTCAGGATGACTGGCACAAAGCAACATCCAAATAGGTGTTGAACAACTTCACTATTCTGACTTCAACCAAACAGAACACCTTTGGTATGAATAAGTGCCAAAGCTTCTCGTCCCACCTCAGATATGCACTTCTGGAAGAATTTTCAACTATTCCCATAAACACACATTTCTAAAGGTTTTGTAAAGCCTTTCCAAAGAGAGTCAAAGGTGTTAGAGCAACAAAAGGTGTGTTGAGAACACATGGGTCGAGAATGGGATATTACTCGACTTTATGTGTGAAGATGAGGGAATACATTTTCTAATATAGTGTATTTACTTTGAGTTTTCAGGCTGTGGGAGCCTGTTTATGTTTGATCATGTTGCACTCAGATTAAAGTAAAAGAAAAATCATCTAGGAAGCTTTTTCTTTTAAGGATGATGCCTTTAATCTTTAATTCAACCGCTTGTAGCTGTTGTCTCTTTCTTACTGTGCGTCGAGGATGCGGCGACATGTGTTTTGATGCTATATTAACAGCAGCTCAGCTATCAGCCGCCACGGTCAACCACAGACGGATAGACGGAGTGAATGACACTTAACAGTCACTCAGTCAGTTAAAAGGCACTTCCTCTGCTTATCTGAGGCTGTAGGGTCTATGTGTGTGTGTTTGTGTGGGTTCCTGTGGTTTTCCTGTGTGGTTTCAGTTAGTAGCCGCCAACAAAAGGAAGAGGCAAGGAAGGAGGAGGTGTGAACAGACATCAACAGTGTGGTCTGGAAGGAAAGGGTTCGAGAAATAAATGAGATGACAAATACATGGGGAGAGGATTTGTAGGGGGGGGGAATTTATTCATAAATATGAGCTAGAAGTCGATCCCAGGACTTTTTTCCAACCAAAACAGGAAGAAACACCATAACCCTGGTTACATCTCCCCTCTGACCTGGCTGCCAGGCGGAAGGGAGTGTTCAAGGGGAAACGGTGAACGTTGATGCTTTTAGGTGGATGCCTTAGGAAGCAAAATTCCCTGACATCCTGCCCACCTGGAGAGACATCCCGCTTTTGGTCGCATCAGGTCCCGTCTCCCACAGGTTTCCTGCGGCCACCAACGTGTTGATTCGGCAGAGTCTGCATGCGTGTGTGCATTGAGGTGAAAAAGAGAAAAGGAAAAAAAAAATGGTTGGCTTTCCCAGCCTCCTGGCGCTGAACCCCTGACCTGGGAACACATAGACAGCTGGGACGCTGACACCGGATCCGTGTTTGCGTTGTCTCTGCTTTGTCCGGCCTGCCGCTGCGCGTGTGAAGCCGAGCGAAACCGAGCACAGTGGGAGGGTGTTAAAGCAAGAGATGTGCATGTGTGTGTCCACGGTTTCCCCCTCTGACGCCGTGTTTTGTCCTCCTTTTCCACAGATCTTCCACGGCAACACAGACCCGGCGGAGGTGGTCCTGAACCGCATCACACAGCCAGTTTTGGCCCGCTTTGTCCGGATCCGCCCTCAGACCTGGAAGAATGGAATTGCACTCAGATTTGAGCTCTATGGATGCCAGATCTCAGGTTACTTTCCAAACATCCCGCATAAGACTGTTCTCATTTCTTTGCATACAGTGACCAAACTGCAGGGCACAGTGATAAATGGAAATGTTTGCATGCACACAGGTTTTTGCAATTCTGCTCTGAATGTTACGTGATTTTAGGATACAGGGGGAGCTGATATTTAGATTTCTTTCTCCCACCCACTGCTTTATGCTTTTTCTAGTAAGAACTGTCTAGTGCATCATGCAATGTTTATTTTAAAATAAAGAGGGAAAAAGAAATAGGATCTAACGTGCGCATTTAGACTCCCAATCTAATCTTTTAAATATAGCGAGCCTAGGGCTAATTAAAAGAAAGCGTTCTCTGTTCTTCCGTCTGGAGGTACCACCATGTGTCATTTTAATCTACGGCTGCTCTTCCACTTCTTCTCCTTGCTCGCTTTTTGTCTCCAGTCCCCTGAACCCCCCCTCCTTTTAAAAAGAAAATCTCTCATGGTTTAGAAACTCTTTTTGAAGCTTCCTCTTCGCTCAGTGAGCTCCTCCGGATCGGGAAACGAGTACTGCTCAATCATTCATGGCTCTCTGTTCACTCTTACATCAGAAACCGTGATTCAGTTCAGTCTCAACAGCTGCTATTGAAACACCTATTAGCTGCTACAGCACCGGTACAACCTGCCGCATAAAGACGGCTTCTAAATATAGGCGGCGACCTCAAAGGAAGGTTCTCCTTTCAGAAACGTACACACATACTACATATCAGCTCGTCCTGTGCGATTTATCCATTATTTACATGGCCCTGCATTTGCAGTGACATAACAGCATAAAAGTTTGATTTGTGTTCCCTTAAACCGTCAGCACAACTAACATCTCCCCGCGCTCCCATCCTCCCACCCGTTCTTTCTTTCTCTCCATGTCTTTGTTCCTCTTCTTCTAGCTCTCGCTACTTCTCAAAAACCCCTCCATGCCTATCCGGCACCACCACTCTCCTCCTTCCCTCTCCTGCTGTTTTTCTCTGCAGACGTCTCATCTCTACATTTTGCGCTACCTCCAAGCCTCCAGCTGTCATCCTCGTGTATTATACCTTTACTTTTGCCTAATCCCTCATTTCCTCCTCATGTATATTCCTCAAGCCAGTAGCTTGCACATTTATGAGTCTTAACGCATGAACAACATTAAAAGATACTTGAATATCAGTGTGAGACGTGAAATACTTGAATGCAAAGCAGTGTTGGAGTTAATATGTGCTTTTAATTCATTAATGGAAGTCTAACTGCACGTTGAACACTAAGCAGTCCAGCCAGAATTTCCATTTCTCCTATTTCCTCCAGTCTGAAGTCTTAAAGCTTAGCGGCCAGGAGTGCAATCCTGCGGCAGAACTTAACCGCTCCCTGGTGGGAAAATGAGTAGCAGCGCTTTAAGTCTTCACTGAAACTTCTCCATCGATCCTCAGGAACCAAAGTAATCTCTGGCCTCCTCTGTTTTCCGCTCCAGGCGCTCCGTGCTCCGACCTGCAGGGCTTGATGTCCGGCCTGCTCCCTGACTCCCAGATCTCGGTGTCGTCCAGCAGGGACGTGATGTGGAACCCCAGCACGGCCCGGCTTGTGGCAAGTCGATCAGGCTGGTTCCCCGCGCCTACGCAGCCGCTGGCTGGGGAGGAGTGGCTCCAGGTATGAGTTGGAGTCAGGTCATAGCTACAGTGCATTTGGACAGATGGCCTTAAAATCCTTGCATCAGCAATGAGTGGACCTTGATTAAATATTTGTCACAAAGAATTGCACAAAGTGTGGCATGTATTTGTATTCAGCACCCTTTTACTCTAATACCCCTAAAATAACCAGTGAAACCGATTCCCATTAAGTCTTTGATTTACTGTCTTTGATGGGGACCAAGTTTGCACTAAATATCGTAAATATATTGTCATCGCAATATCAGTGTGTGTAGTATTCATATTACGAAGTTCTGTTTGAAGTGCAGTAATTGTTAGCTAACGTAGTCTAGGAGTTATAAACTTGCCTTTTTCATGCTAATGTAATATTTAATCAGTTGGACAGAGTCTTGTGGCAGCAGATGCTCACACCAGTCACAAATGACATTGCCGAAAATGCCACAGAGCGATGGAAGAACTGATGAGAAGGGAGAGGAAACAGAAAATTGGCAAATATGGCCATATATAGATTTTCTAATATCTTGCAACCCTAATTGGGACACATGTAAGGGACACAGCAGACATGTGAAAGGGGTGCTCTGTTCAAAAGAGATCCTTTTTGAACAACATGCAAAATACTATATGTGAACAGCACACATCCCCTCAAAAACACAATTCCCATGGTTAAACATGGTGGTGGCAGCATCATGCTGTGAGGACACTTTTTCAGGAAAGATTTGAGGTAAAGTTAAATGTGAGATAGATGACGCCTAGTTTATAAGAAACTGCTTAGAATGAACAATTCGTTTTTACAAAACCAAGAAGAAAGCCATTGTTGAAAGAAAGCCATGAGAAGTCCCCTAGGTGTACAGGCAAAATGCAATGTGTGGCTAAAACATCACTGCACACCACTATGGTCTCACCATGATGGCAGCATCCTCCTCCGGGGATGCCTTTCTTCAGCAGTGAGAATCTGGCAGGCTTATAAACTGATGTTCACAGATGCTCTCGATTCAATCTGACCTTAGTTTGTAAAGAATTTAGAAAAACTGTCCCTCCTTTACTTTGAAGTTGTGTTGGTCCATCACATAATACTTTTATAAAATACACTGTGTTAGGGTAAATCATGAAAAAATGTGATTTAGTTCAAGGGGTATGAATACTTTTTAAAGGCGCTGTACATTTCTCACACAAGCACCCTGAAACTGTAACAGTTAGGGGTCCATGTATTCTGAACGGATGTGTACCGAACAAATATATCTGTTTTTGTTTGTGTGCTGAACTCAGAGCACAGTGCAACGTTTACGCAGCGCAATTTTAAAAAGTGACACCAAAACAAAACAAAAAGGACTCCTAGCTATCACTAAACTCTGCTATTTGGGAACGTTGGTGGTTTCTCTTGCCACTACAGTAGAAGAAGAAAGATGAACCGAACCAGAACTTTGTCTTTCAACAGCAGTAAGGTCCATAACACGCTCGGCACTGAAATGAATGACTCACCTGAAACAATGTCAAGCTGAATGGAAACATCACTGATACTAGAGAAAAACTAGCAGACGTCCACATAGCTACCAGTAGCAGCCAATCAGCCCAAACTCCTTATTTTGGATAAAACTTAAGTCAGCTAAATCCCCATTAATGAGAAGGGATGCATACTGCATTCAAGTACAGCTGGGAGAGTAATATCAAAACAAATCCAAAGTGATTGAAGCAAGTTTCACCCTCAAATAGGGGCAACGTATTCTTTAAACATTTCTAAACATTAACACTGACTGTTTTCAAGTGGCTATATTGTTTTCTACTCTGATTTTTTTTTTAAATGTACAAGCAGACATAACCAATCAGTTCTATACTTTAAACTTTTTCATGTCATAGAACATTAGAACATAAAATCAATAGATTTTCAGGAGCTGAAAGAAGGGAATTAAGGAAAAAAAGGTTATTTGTTTTTCAAAGTGAAAAAAAAGCCATATGCATATTAAAATATATATTTTTCTTGATTAAAGTGTACCAAAAACATAGCGAACCGTGACTTTAAAACCACAAATACTGACTGAACTATGAGTTTTGTGCACCATTATACCCCTAGTAACAGTGCAATAATGTAATACAGATGGGTTGTTTTCTATGAATGTTGTCCAAATCTCGTTCATCCAGGTGGACCTGGGTGTTCCCAAAACAGTCCATGGAGTCATTACCCAGGGAGCGCGGGGAGGAGACTCAGGAAGTGGATCTGCCACAGACAATAGGGCGTTTATCAGGAAGTATAAAGTTGCACACAGCCTGAATGGAAAAGACTGGAACTTTATCATGGACACCAAGACCAGCCAACCTAAGGTGGGTGAAGCTAATGGAAGATTCTCCTCTGAGGTGTTCCATATGGATGTGAGTTCAGTGAAATATATATGTTCGTGCAGATATTTGAGGGGAACACGCAATACGACACTCCAGAGCTTCGTCGTTTTGAGGAGACGGTGGCGCAGTACATCAGGCTGTATCCAGAGAGGTGGTCCCCGGGAGGGATTGGGATGAGAGTGGAGATCCTGGGATGCGACCTTCCAGGTAGGACGTCTTGCCGCTTCTGCTTGTGTGACAAAAAATCTTTTTTTTCACCCATCATTTGCTGCCTGCCGGATTCAATCTTGAACTATTTCCCACACTGTACTGATTTGAAAATGATATAGGCAGGGCTGGACGGACCTTGATATGCATGGGAGTCATTAGAGGCTGCCTAAGGTGAGGAGAGACGGAGCAGTCTGATTTTCTTTTTATTGTTCTACTTGAAGGACGGTTGACTTTCTTTTCTGGGCTTTTCCATGCTCAGCAGGGATCTGTACAAGGCTTGGTTTACAGGAATGCATCTCCAGTCAAGTGAGAGCGCCGGTTTGTTCACTTTCCAGTATGGTCTGTTGGCCAGATGTGATCTTTATGCTCTATCAGAGACAAACACACTCACTCACTCACTCACACACACACACACACACACACACACACACACACACACACACACACACACACACACACACACACACACACACACACACGGTCTGTGTCGAACGAGAACCAGGTCCATATGTGTTGATTGGGACTGAAGATGCTTTTCATCGGGGTGGTTTAGCTCTGTTTGTATCTTTGCATTTCCTTTATCATCTGTTTGGAAAGTCAAGATGTATCAGCACGTAAGGATCTTTTTTGCACTAATTCTACTGTGGCTGGAAGTTCTTCACGATTTATCACAATCTTCTATGTCTTTTTATCAACCTTTTATAGCTCATGACTTCTTGCAATTGGCAGGAAGTCATGTACACAGCGTGGACACAGCAAACATGTGAAAGTAGGTGCTCTGGTGAGAACTGACCAAAATTATATAGAGCTGTATATGTTATAGAGAAAGTAATAAGGTCCGTAGCCCTGAACAGCGTTCGTGAAAAAAGACGAGACAGTCTGACATTACTGACTTGTTTCAGTATTCTTCACTATTTTGAACGCTATTTGGCTATTTCACAAGTGAAGTAAGCATAAATTCGTAATATTTTAGAATTTATTCCGATGTTTCATAATAATTCTTATAAAATTTATAATAATGGCAAAATAATGTAAAAATGTTCTGATGAATTCTTGCGGTTTATGACATTTTTCTTAGCAGAGCCATATCGCTGAAGAGAAACAAATGCTGTCACTGTTAGCGCTGATACTTGAGGTTGGAAGACACAAAACCAAACTACAGGAGAAAGAGGAGTAGAGAGGGGTACTTGAAGATGTGGATCCTGGAACTGTAGCGTTCAATCCTTTCGTTCTAATTTATGATTATGTTCTACTTTGTGTTAGTTTATCCCAAAAGATCCAAATAAAATACATTAAGGTTGTAATGGTTATGAATACTGCAAGGCAATGTACCTCTGTCCCCTCCCGGAGTCTTGCGAAACACAGGAAACAATGTGTTTTACATTAACTGCTGACTGACGAGTGGAGAAAACGCCAGGCAGGAGCACATTAAATCAACAAACAGGAACCAGGGAGATGGAAATAAAATGAGATGAACGCTTCGATAGAGGCTGAAATTCATGAGAAAGACTACAGGCTTTGGCGAAATGTGCCATGCAGAACCTTTAACAGTCGCACATTGTTCACACAGCACCACCAACTCAGCAGGGATAATCGAGCGCTGCTGACATCCTGTGAAACATTCATTTCCCCTTCAGCTCAGAGCGCTCAGTGACGTCTTCACTGTACTCATTTATATGATTCAGGCTGATGAAACAAACATATTTCTCCCTCCATTCAGACCATGTTATAACATATCAGCAGCCACCAGTCAGGAAGAATGAGCTCCCTCTCCCTCATCTCTGCACATGGTTATAGTTCTTCCCTTTCCCAGCCTGAGGCCCGGTGCGTGGGTCTGTAAATGTTTTTGTTCTCTTGGTTACCATGCCTCGCCTGTTTCCCTCTCCTTCCCCTCGTTCTACTGTTGCTCATCATGGCTCGCACCTTTCCCTCCTCCCCCTTGTTCGCGCACTGCTGTCTTATACACAGTGCTTCTGCTATAACAGTATTTTTGTTTTTAGCTTGCAAACTCCTTGAATTAAATATTCATAACCTCCGAAGTGGAATCCTCGCAGATCTGTAAAGAATGTAGATCTCAAACTTTTTATCTGGAATCCAGAGACCTCACACATTCAAGTACACACCTATAATTTAAACCCCCGGTGCCTCAATACATGTTTCTGTTTTAAAATCCATGTAAATACAGTAAAGCTCAAGGAGCTAGCACATTTTCCTCTAATTAGTGTTTATATGATGAGGCTCAAAACATAGCAGCATGTTAGAAAATGCAATAAAGCTGAAAGCATCAGGTTCTGGTCCACCTTCTTGTCTCCCTAGATTAAATCAACAGATCCATTTCATGACATGCAACAAAAAGTTAAAGCCCATAAAAAAAAGACAATATGATTATGTTTTATGTCTATTGGTTGAACTATTTGGAGTTAAATAGAGTGAAAGGAGAACAAATAAGGGGAACATTTGATTTTCAGCAGTGGTTCTCGTACCGCGCGGCCGTGCCCCCTAGAGGGAACCCGGCGTCAAGACTTTGAAGTTTTTTCTGTGCTACACTATGAGCCTATCAGTGTTTCCATGGTGACTAGACATCACTTAAGGAGGGAGATTTGTTCAACGCGGTCCATATAGGCCAGCTGACCATCAACAGATGTTTGTTTTCGAGACGCACCAACCCGACTTCTTTACTGGCCAAGACTGATTTCCTTCTTACTTTAAGATTTGAAGGGCCATCATTTATTTGTCCATCCATCCATCCATATCGATCTGATTGCCCAGCATCCGTTCTTCATTCAATCAAATCAGTCATTCATTTTCCCTCTGCTCTTCCTTCAATTAACCAATCAATTTTTACAATCCATTCTTCCTTCTATCCATCCATCCATCCATCCATCCATCCATCCATCCATCCATTTTTCTTAAATCATTCCTTCCATTCACCCATCCCTTCCTCATTCTATCCATTTTTTGTTCTATCCATCCATCCTTTGTTTCTTTCATCCATCCATCCATCCATCCTTTTATCCATTTATCCATCCATCTATCCATTGTTCCATCCATCCATCCATCCTTTGTTCCTTCTATCCATCCATCCTTTTATGTCAGGGATGTGTGTGGAGTATGGACCCAAACGCACACGCTGAAGGAAGGTGAAGGATGTTTATTAAAGGAGGAGGTGATGATGGTGGTGGTGTAGAGGACGACGGCAGGAACGGAGAGGCAGGAAGACGAAACACCATGGAGTGGAAGACAACAATACTAGTAGTAGTAGTATGATCCGACCTGGAGTGAAAGGAAGTGATGGGTCTTAAAGGCAGGTGGTGAGTAGGATCAGGTGTGGTTGATTGGACAGACAGGTGAAGACAATGAGGCGTGAATAGGGCAGCGTGACATTTTATCCATCCATCATTTGTTCCTCCATCCATCCTTTTATCCATCCATCCATCTTTTGTTCTTTCCATCTATCAATCTATCCATCCATCCATCCATCCAACCTTTATTTCCATCCACCCACCCATTTTCGATTAATCCGTCCTTCCATCCATTCATTTGCTTGTTTTTCCATCATTGTGGGTTGAGATTTTATTCATTTGTTTGTTTTCTTTGCTGAAATAAACTTCCAAGTTTTTCTAAAGTTTAATAAATTAAAAATGATGGATCAGTATTTTTATTTTTTTAGCTAAGCGCTGATCTGACACACCCTGAAGGAGAAAGTTACTTAAAAATTAATTTCACTCCATTTGTTCTACTTCAAAAAGAGACGTACGTTTTTTTATTTTTCTTTCCTAAAAATAAACCTGACCCTTGCTATTTTCTGTCATAGAGGATATTTTTCTTTTTCTAAATGAGGGACTGAGAACGACAGTAAGCAGTGGCTTAAATGTAGATTAGACCTCTGAATTTACAGAAACATAACAATGCACTGTACCAACATGCATGGGGATAAACTACTGAAGCTCATCCGTACTTCTTTTTCCCATTTTGTTCCTCTGGGATGGGAATGTGTCTCCATTTATCAGTGTGAGACTGCGCCTGGGAGTGCCAGGGGGAGATTTACAGAAAGGCTTTCTACATAATTGAGGATTTTTTTCTTCCTCTTCTGACATATTGCTGAGTCAGATTCTTTATGAGTGGGCTCCGTCTTTCTTTGCTGGACCGCACCATATCTCTCTATGTGAGAGAGAGAAAGAAAAAGTTTAGGTGTAAAATCGGAGAGACATCTGAGGATGCATGCTTGCATGACTCTGCATTATCTCTGTAAGCTGGTCCTGTGAGGCCAGCATCATAAGGTTGGAGCCTCACCCTGCAGCATGATGATGACTTGCATCATCACCTGCAGCTGCAGACACATTATGTTAGCCAGCGCTCTGCCGCAGAGGGACTTTTCCCGCATTATTAGGCCTCTCCGCTGCACTGCACTCGGACACATTGAGCACAGTGCTCGAGGCAAGGGAGGCAGGTCACATACGTTATCACACATTCTGTCTTTCTCCATGCGCACGAATGCACAAGTCAGTCGCGTTGGCCTCGACGCTGCTGTCACACCCCAGAAAGGTCAGCCCATTTACACCATGACAGGGCCTGACCTTTGAAAGCACAGAGTTCTTGGGAATCTTAATGGACTTGATTGAGTGTGTGTGTTTGTGTTCAGTTGTGCACACAGGTAACACAGGTGTTACCTCTTGGTTTATTTTAACACCTTGTCCTGAGATTGAACTCAAAGGTCAAAGTAGAATAAAAAGGCAGATAAGCATCAATGGGAGCAGGCGATGGAGAGATGCTTGTTGGGAAGAGGGTTGCTTTTCCTTGGCTTTACCTTCCCAGCAGCGATAAGTGCCTCATTAGGTGGAAAATGACTGGCATAAAGGACATGGCATTAACGCTGGGTTAATGTCAGAAGCTGTCGCCAGCTGTGGCCAACCCCTTTCATGTGTGCCATTTCTCCAGCTGGGTCGGCGTTCCACTCATTTCCAAGCCGATCAGTTGTCTATCACATTGTGTCTGCTTTCCACAGTCTTTAAATGGTAGTCACAAGGAGAGAAGAAACATTCCCAGCAGGAGGCTGGAGTAGTGGCACTAACGGGTGTTCGGAGCTGTAAATCTGTGCGACTCCGCTTCCTCTCACGTGTTTTCTGCGCTGGTTTTCCCTTTGAAACCGTCTCACATGAGCTCATCAGGCGTCCAGGCCCCCAAAGATGTTTGGACCGTCTTAAGTGAGACAAAGCCGGGGAAAGCTGACAAAGGGAGTATGAAATGTGATATGCTCAAGAATCTGCTTTGACGTCGATGTCAAAAGATGTTTCTGCTTTGGCAAAAGCGATGCCGCAAAACTGTGTGAATATGTTTGTAATTGTATCGTGCTGCAGATATTGGAGGAGAAAAGTGCTTACAGTTTGTTCACATGATAAATGTGAAGCTTTGTTGAGTCCTGACCCAAACTTCTGTGTAATCGCACCAAGGTTGACCCATCTGCTCCTAATAACACTCCCACTTCAAATTCCAGCTGCAGCCAGCTCCGCATGTTGAATATCCCTGTTGAATGGCCTAGGAAGACTTGTTGTCATTGAAAAATAACTACCCAAGAATGCGTTAAAATGTCTTTAACACATGATGTGATCACCCGCTACAGTGCTTTGAAAAACCACCTACCCCTTTGCAGATTTCTTCTGTTTTTGCTTTTTTTTTTTGTCAAACCTAAAGGTTTCAGATCATCTAAATACTTCTTATAGCAGACAAAGATGACCATAGTATATTCAGTCGGGGGAGAAAATCTATCTAATCCAACCTGGTCATATGTGAAATCATGAATTAATTGTGATTTAAAGAGCTTGTTTGTTCAATAACGACAATCAGATGATTGTTGCAAGAAATAACGTTAAAAGAACTTGTCTGACAACATGAAGGAGACTAATAGATCTCAGAAAGCAAAGAACTTTATCACTATGAGAGCTATTATTCACAAATTCAAGAACAGTGGTGTACCTTTCCAGTTATGAGAAACACTTCATGACAGAACCAGCAATTAGGTTTTAGGTTTTGTGTATTGTTCACATACGGACAGTTTTGATATTTTTCCATATTTTTCCGTATTTTACCGGGGTTTTTTTTACGGTGACGGAAAAAATCTAAAGGCAGTCTGTCATTATGACAGATTAGTATTCACAGCTCTGACTACTTGGTGATGCATTACATTTTCAACTCTATGCACAGAGTACAGGTAACTAAATCAATTTAAAAAAAGATTCCCATGTGAGCATCATATTAGACCTGGACACCGTACTCAATTTATCTCACTAACCAGAAGCTCACAGCGGGTTGGAGAGTTACTAAGGCTTTGTGGCGCGTTGCTCCCAGGAGACCGGTGTCGTGCCAACCACCGTGCAAGCAACGGGATTTCCTCCTGCTGAAACGATAGCTTGCAGGTCAGGAAACGGCTCGTTCAGAGTCCTTCCGACTTCTTATCACTTCAACTAGAGAAATCTTCCCTCATTTCAAAACTTTTGCTGAAGTGGCACTTGATTCCAGTCTCCAATGTGGCAGTGGAGCGTCGATTCAGCCTCCAGAAAGATATCATTATGTATACTGGGATCAAGGGTGTGGAATTCACAGTGCTCTGCTGGTTCGGATTCATAACAAGAACACAGACAAAGAAAAACATGGGTGGCATCTAGATAGAGTGGGTACTCCATATTACCTTGGCTATTAGTCCATATTTCAATTCTTGACCGTGCAACTTTTGCTGCATGTCTTCCCATCAACTCTCTCTCTGTCCATTTAATGCCTGACTACTATGATAAAGGCCACTCATGCATGAAAATCTTTAAAGAAGCATCACACATATTTCAAATACTTGACAAGACGTGATGTTCATCTTCATTTCCTCACATTTAGACCCACATGTTTTTCAGTTCACCAGAATACATGACCAGCTGTGAAACAGCGTCACAACAGCTTTACATTTCCCAGTTTCTTCCATCTTTTTGTCCAAGTGTATGAAAGTTATGAGAATAGAAGACTTGCTCGCACACACACACGCATATCTGAAGACAGTGGAGTGGTGGATTGAGCATCTGTTTATATATGTGTGTGCTGGAGCCATGCTGACAGCCAGAGATTGGTCTCAGAGTGTGATCATCCCATCCAAGGTCGAGAGGAGTTGGTTAGACACATCCATCCATCAGCTTTAGTGTCAGACATGTGTGTCTGGGTGTGTGTGTGTGTGTGTGCACATTCTGGCCAGTATGCGTCTTAGACGGATACTGACGCCTGAGCTCTTAGACAAAACATGACAGGGGCCCTCTTGGGTGTTTGAGGGGCTTTCTGTCCCTTCATGCCTTTGGCAGAAGAAAAAAGCAGGAGTAGCTTTCAGTTTAGGCTCTTCGTTAAAGCATATGCTGGAATTACTGTTTCGATCGGCTGTTTTGTAGCAGATATTTACAGCACTTTAAACCTAAACAGTGTTTTAAACTGTTAAATTACTGCTCTGACTGTAAATATGGACTAGTTTTGGTGTCTGCTTTCCTGTAGCCAATTCCAAACTTATGAATATCAACTTTCATCTGTCAAATGTTTTTTGTCTTCATCATTTTGTCTTTAGATGGTAAGAAAGGAGAATTTATTATTCTTTTTTTATCATGATTAAATTTTAAATCTACAACATACTTAGACAGATATTTTAGTCATAAGACGTTGAAAACTGATCACCTGAAAAAAAGTTTTTTAGTGTACTAGAAATAAGGAGTAAATCGTTCTAAAATGTTCAGAGTTAGAATATGCTACTACAGTAAAAGATAAAGTTTTACAAACCTGCAATGGATCAACCATAGACCCAATGTCTTCATGGATCAAAACAAGTATTTGTGAAGCTGTTTTTTCTGGTTGTATACCACTTGGTACTCACAAATTTGAATACTTACATTTGCAAACATACCTGCAACATTGGAGAATCAAAGGTATCTCATAAACCTTTCAATCCAATATGGCCGCCATACATGTAAAACGTAAATACATTAATTAACAGTTTATTATTCTATATCGTAATGTTTTGTTTCTGACAAAATTAGTTGCACAAACAGGATTTTACAAACTGATAGTGAGCATGTTGCTTAATTGTTTAGAGGCATAAAATGCAGAGAAATGCATTGTTATTGTCTTTTATTGCTATAAGTAGTTAGCACAGTCACTGACCACAGCATATGACAATCCCACTGGTTTTCCAGGTCCGAGTTGTGACTTTCCAAGCTAGAAAGATCTCTGGCCTTCTGTAAGAACGTATCATTTCCGATCTTACCATCCTGACCCAACTTATGTTCTGTGTTTTCCTGCAGAAATCAGCACTCCAGCTGACACCGTGACACCGACTCTGCCTCCTAGCCCGGAAACCACCACAGTCCCCATTTCAACTACAGGTAAAAAAAACAACAACCTCTGGATTATTAGTCCTTGTAATGAGGCTTGATTCGATGCTAATGAATGTAATTTCACATGCCGTTCAACTCTGTCCTTATTTTTTATTTCCCTCGACGCTGTTCCAACTGCAGCCACCTCTCCCTCATCTGTTGGCGTGTGCGACTTTGACCACGACCTGTGTGGATGGACACAGGACCCAGGTGCCCCACTACCCTGGTCGTGGCGCAGACATGGTGAGTGTCCGGCCATGGTAACATAGAGATCCATTACAAAGATGTAAAATATTAAAAATAAATAGGGGCAACCATACATAGCAAGGTTTAAAATGAAATTTTCAGAGAGTTGGTGTCTAAACGACTGATAGCACTTGATATGGAAGAGAATAAAAACACCTGTCATATCAACGTATATATGAAACATTGTAACAATCAATTACATTACCAACTTTGTGACTAAGTTTTTTGTTTTATAATCAGCTAACTTAAAAATAGTCACCAACAAGGCTTATCAAACAGATGACATAAAAACATCTATATAAACTCAGCAAAAAAAGAAACGTCCTCTGACTTTCAACTGTTTTTACTTTCAGTGAACTTAATGTGTGTAAATATTTGTATGAACACTAAAAGAGTCAACACCATAAGACATAAACTAAAAATGTTTCACAGACATGTGACTAACAGAAATAGAATAATGTGTCCTTGAATGAAGGGAGGCCCAAAATCAAAAGTACCAGTCAGTATCTGGTGTGGCCACCAGCTGCTTGAAGTACTGCAGTGCATCTCCTCCTCATGGACTGGACCAGATTTGTCAGTTCTTGCTGTGAGATGTTACTCCACTCTTCCACCAAGGCACTTGCAAGTTCCTGGACATTTCTGGGGGGAATGGCCCTAGCCCTCACCTTGCGATCCAACAGGTCCCAGACGTGCTCAATGGGATTGAGATCCGGGCTCTTCGCTGGCCATGGCAGAACACTGACATTGCTGTCATGTTGAAACTCACGCACAGAACGAGCAGTATGGCTGGTGGCATTGTCCTGTTGGAGGATCATGTCCGGATGAGGATGCATAAAGGGTACCACATGAGGGAGGAGGATGTCTTCCCTGTACCGCAAGGCATTGAGATTGCCTGCAATGACAACAAGCTCAGTCCGATGGTGATGTGATATACCACCCCAGACCATGACGGACCCCCCACCTCCAAATTGATCCCGCTCCAGGGTACAGGCCTCGGTGTAACGCTCATTCCTTCGACGATAAACACGAATCCGTCCAATACCCTTGGTGAGACAAAACCGTGACTCATCAGTGAAGAGCACTTTTTACCACTCCTGTCTGGTCCAGTGAAGGTGGGTTTGTGCCCATAGGCAGGGTTGTTGCTGGTGATGTCTGGTAAGGACCTGCCTTACAACAGGCCTACAAGCCCTCAGTCCAGCCTCTCTCAGCCTATTGCGGACAGTCTGAGCACTGATGGAGGGATTGTGTGTTCCTGGTGTGACTCGGGCAGTTGTTGTGGCCATCCTGTACCTGTCACGCAGGTGTGATATTTGGATGTACCGATCCTGTGCAGGTGTTGTTACACGTGGTCTTCCACTGCGAGGATCATCAGCTGTCCTTCCTGTCTCCCTGTAGCGCTGTCTTAGGCATCTCACAGTGCGGACATTAGCCACATCAGCCTCCCTGCAGCATGCCTAATGCACGTTCACGCAGATGAGCAGGGACCCTGGGCATCTTTCTTTGGGTGTTTTTCACAGTCAGTAGAGAAGTCTTTTTGTGTCCTGCGTTTTTAGAACTGTGACCTTAAATGCCTACTTTCTGTAAGCTGTTATGGTCTTAACGACCATTCCACAGGTGCATGTTAATTGATTATGGGTAATTGAACATGCATGGAAAACATTGTTTAAACCCTTTACAATGAAGATCTGTAAAGTTATTTCGATTTTTACAACATTATTGTTGAAATGTACAGTCCTGAAAAAGGGACGTTTCTTTTTTTGCTGAGTTTATATTATTTTGAAAAGTTCTTATGTTTTTAAATGAAGAGAACACCTACCTCATAAAACATAAAAACACATATTAATGGACCTCTGTTTCATAATTCACTAACTAAAAATGGTGAAATTACAGCTAAATATAAATTTATCAAATTAAATTATTCACATCAGTTTATACTATTTAGACTTCTCTGCTCTGTATTATAAAAATGATTAAAAAATTTAAGCCAAAATGAGGTGCTGTTAAGCTACCGTAATGGCAGTAGATACGCTCTCCTGCCAAACAACATGAATACTTTCCAGGACTAGTTTAACACATTTAGTGCTGTCACAATTTAATAAAAATGTAGTAATTTTAAGTTGAGATAGGATATTTCAATCCTAGACACTAGGAGTGAACCAGTACATTTTTATCACAGTTCAAATTCTCATGGTGTTTACACAAAAACCCAAATCTATATCATCTTATTGCATAGATTTAAGCAAAAAACTTCAGATTAAAGCATTGGTTTTCCATTAAACATGATTATTAAACAAACTATATTAAACGTTGTTGTCATTCTACTCTTCGTACAGGTACACTGGGTGTCTCTGTTACCTAGTTGATTAATCGGGCTGTTTAACTAGTCTGCAGTCCGCTGCTTTACAGACATCCAACTTTTTGACATAATTTTTCATAACCAGAGTTTATTTAAAGGTGTATGAAACTTCTTTCAGCTAGCTGAATGGCAGTACACAGCAACCAATGGGAGAGGGTTATATTTAGCTGGGGAAAACCTCTGGTCACTCCAGTACTTTCCAGAACTGGACTGTGTGGGACCAGTAGGTCTTTTACATCATAAGAAATAAGCTGCTAGGCAAATTCTAACAGACAGCGGTTCAGTTGTGGATATAGTAGCTTAAATAATGCTCCAAGGTTCTGGAACAGGAGAAATGGGGGGAACAACTGGCCAGTTAGAGATGACAACGTTTCTATCCATATAATCAGGACAAATACCTTAAATACCTTAAAAGACATGCATTAAAACTAACCTACTCTTGATCATGTTATAAATTCTAGCCTATTTATTTATAGTTAGATATATAATATTTTTGCATTTACTGTGTATTGGGGGCACATTGCCCTGAAACATCACAACTCTGACTGAGAATAAGCAATAAAAGCCGCTTTAATCTATTGAGCTGTACACCCACAGCATAAACTGTCTTACTTACACTGCACTTATTTGCTTACAATTTCTAAGTAATGTTTATATTTTACATGGAAATATTACAATAACTGAAGTAATAGTATTATGTCAGCCACATATCAGTCATACTGATAATAATACCCCCTATAATTGGTGCAATTAGACATTTTGTTCTTCTACATTTAAAATCTTTCTCATTTTACATTGTACGTTGTATAAATGCCTACAGTTAGCGCTACCTCACCCCCTGTATTTACTAGGCGAACTAACTGAATGCATAGAATTTTTTTTTAAACCCATAACACTCACTGTTTTATGTTCCATCTTGTAATTCACCCCCCTGGACTCACTCACTGGTTAGCTAAATGATCAGATTTTGCCTGCAGAGACTCGAGGGCTGAATGAATTTAGAAAACATGGCATCTCTAAAATCCATTTCGCTGTTTGATGATTTTCTACATCAGCTGAGAGCTTTTATGTATGCAGCTGCAGGGAGGATTTTGTTTGTGTGGAGAAAATAGCGCGAGCACAAATGCATTACGTTTATCAACTTCCGCGGGTCCAGACGACGCCGTTTTCTGCAATTAAATGGAGTCATTCTCCCACTGTGTCTTCATTGAGTCGCTTTTTTCAATTTGATTAAAATAATTTTCTTAAATTGAAACCAGTCTAATTTAGCGGCAACATTGTCTGCCAGCCGCGCTGCTCGCCCAGGGTGTTAAAATTAAAATAAACCGAGGGAATCGGAGGGAAACAGACACCGCGGATGTGTCAGGCATGCATATACATTCTCATATGTGACAAACGGGCTTACTCAGTGTCAAGAAGCTCCACAGGAAGAGGTTAGGACCCAGTAGCTGTAATTAAAGTCCAAAAAAGAGCAATTACTCCCAACTGTTACGTTAGACCCACCTCTCATGATGCCGTGGAGAGTTCAATCTATTTAGTCATTCCGTGCAGAAGCGAGTTTTTGCGTTATGCAAAAGTAATGATCGAAAGTGTGGCTTTTGGTGATATTTAAAGCAACAGAGGATTCTTTCTGGCATCAGAAGCTAGATGAGTCGGATATTTCTTACCTTTTCAAGCATGTTTTCATAACCACCTTCCACCTCAAGATAGTTAATCAACCATTTTGACCTTGCACGCTTTTTCTTGTATGTTAATATTTAGATCTCCTGGGTGGTATACAAGAGATCTCACATGGGTGTGGTCCAGGATGAGATTCTCACTGCCATGCTACTTTTTTTTTTAGAGTGATGTAAATTTAACAAGCTGATATTAACTGGTTATTAGGTCAGACTATCTGCTCCTGTAGCCAGCCTACAGTGGACTGCTTAACAGGCATCATAGCTTGAGAACTGCAGCTTTAAAAAGCATTACTTCAAAACTGATGGAAGATGCTATTTTAGTTTTACAGGAAGGAATAATTAAGTAGCTTTCTTTCAGCCAGCTGACCAGCAGTGTCCAGCACCAGGTGGACACACAAATATAAAATTGTGCATCACCACTATATGAATATATATTGCAGCAGTTCATGTTAGCAAGGGGGGTCATATTGATATTAAAGAAAAGCGGCCCGAGGATGGACCCTTGAAGAACCGCAAATGTGATTTTTGTTTGTTAGGTGAAACAGAATCTTTTTTTTAAAATGTTTTATGGCTGTAGTACCTTTTTTATTTGACAATGGATAGCGTAGAAAGGGGGAGAGAAGTGGGGGATGACAAAGGACCACGAGGACAGGACTCGAACTCGGGACGACCGCATTGAGGGCTAAAGCTTTTGCACATGGGGCGCCCACCTAACCACTACGCCATGCGACACCCCACTGACACAGAATCTTGAATATGCACAGATTTTCCCATACTAGGTCTTAATTGACCTAGTATTATCTTAAATTTATGTTTAATCCTCCCACGTCCTTCATTTTGTTTTTCTGTTTTTTGTTTTTCTTCTAGAAATATGCTAGCAACAATCATTCGCTCAAAGTGTTGTAGAGGAATTTGGGCATTATTAAACCGAAACATTCATGTTGGTTTTTGACCACCAGTTCCTCAGTGATGAAAAAGTGTATAATCACCAAGTTTTGGCTAAAAAAACCAGTGATTTCAGTAGTTTACGGTATATTTATACTGCACTTGAAGCCAGGTATATAGACGTTCAAGAACTCAAGTTATATGTTGTAGCTAAAGAACATCAACTTAAGAGAACAACCGTATATTTAATTTAATTTTGTTCAATTTAATCAATTTGACAGGCTTAAGTTATGAGAAAAGTTAAATATGTTATTAGTTTTACATAACTGACTTAGAGTGAAATCTTAACAGTCTTTAAAGGCCAAAAAGTCTTAAATTAAACTTTTTAAACCTGTCAGAACCCATTTGTTTTAGCATTTCACTAAAAGTACTTTAAGCCACTATGTCGTACATTTTAGAAACATTAACCTTTTAAAAACCTGATCTACCTTGATAGTGACTATCCCCCTGCCTAAATGTCACTGCTCCTGAAGCGTGATCTGTTTGGCTTCAACAGAGGGCTTCAAAGCAGCCTTTTTCATCACAGCCAGATCAGGAAGGGTTGCATAGATTAGCCAGGCTGCACCTTTTATGTTTGAAGTATTATTTCCAGCCATTCTGACACGCCATACATGCCTTTGATTTTTCCTGCTGATGTCAAAGGTCAGAGATCTTAGCCAGCACAGGATCATTATTTCACCACTATCAAATCACTGTTTAATCCTCTGTAGGGGTTATTTTTCCCGTGTGATCCAGAAGCCACAAACTTGTCACCTCTTGACCTCAGCCATGAAACCGGTTATAAAGCCAGAATTAGCTACCATGACTTTAGATGCTTTCCTGGTGAAAATGTTGATTCATTTTTGTCTCCTGTAGCAGCAAAAAAAATGGTGAAACAGATTATTAATGCTCTGTGCTTTATGGGGCAAAGCAGGTCTGATTAACACGGCACTCCCCCCCAGGACTGGAAAAGCAGCAGGGTAGCAGTGGGTCACTGTGACAGCAGCAGATAAGTTGGTTAAATGAATGAAATCAATCAGATTTTTGGACAAAAATACCATGCTTACACTGGATTTCATGTAGGGGGTTCAGAGTAAATGGGAAATGTGCACCAGACCACCAGACGATCAAACTTGACTATCTAGAGGAAGTAAAAGTCGTAACAAGGTTTCCGTAGGTGAACCTGCGGAAGGATCATTAAGTTTTATTTGTAAAAAAAATTTCTATCTAGTTATTATTTAGCTTCACAGTTGATCTATGACCAAAAATCACAATAAGGCACACTGAGGTTTGTTCACAAGATGTAAAAAGTGTAAAAAAAGTTCACTTTTGTAGGAACAATTGCTGGGCGGGAAGGTTAATTGCTCCAATGTGATGGTGAAATTGATGTAAGACGTATCAAATCTTTTATAGAGCACTAAATATGCTTCAAATTCAGCGAAGAGTGCAGACATACACATTCATTCCAGAGTTGCGAAGGGCCATGGGAGATACTGTCACAGTCGCACTGTGGAAAGTGTCACAGACTCGACAGGCACGTCTTTTCGCATCTGGTTCTCGACTCTGACCGTATGGCGGTCAGAGGGGTGGGGGGGGGGTGGGGCTGTCAGATTCGGACAGATTTGTTCCCCCCAGATACAGCTTGTGTGATCTGACGGAAAGCCCGCACACCCACACAGCCACTCAGGAGAAGGTCCAGTCCGAATCCGTGGAGTCACTCTCCAACCTGAGCTTGGCTCCGCTGCTGAATAATACAACCTATTAGTCTCTGCTGTGCAGCAAACAGTGGAAGCTAACACATTCAGGGATATCCTGTAATCTGCATTTATGCTCCTGATTCTTTTTCTGGCCCTGAAGAACTCCTGCAGCACATAAACAGTTGTTCATGATGAAGCAGGTGATTTAACGTGCAGATTGTTGATGCTGGACATTTTCCCACCGGGCCCACTTAGGAAATTCTTCACAGAGTCACTCTCCTTCACATTCAATCTTTCTCATACAGTCGGCTCGCTTGTCTTTCACAAAGCGTCCAAGTTGCAAACTAAACATCCTCTGGTGTAAACAAATGGCTTGCCCAGCTTTTTGTTAGACTTTTTTAGTCGCTAAAGGAGTTACCTGGGAGGGGAATGAAGAGGAATAGGCCCCGAGAGTCTTGGCTCGAACTTCGCGTATGAATGACTCTCTCGTCAGGACCTATTCTTCGGTGTGTTTATATTTGCCGTATCCCTATTGTTCCATGTGACCATTGTGCCGCAGGGATCCCGTTCCTGTTGGCGATCAGTGATTAGCTTCATTTGTTTTGTTCAAGGGTCATGTTGAAATGTCGTACTGTGTGAAAAAACTCTCTGTAAGTAGATATATGTGGGGAAAGTCTGTTCTTATGCGGAAGGGCCATTATTAATAGTCATGATTGTGTGAATAAACATATCCTCTCTTCTCATACAGACATATATTTACTGCTGGTATAAATACAACAGCCCATCCAATTACAGTTAAAATACCTCAATACAGCCCCTCGCAAAATTCATCAGATACTTTTTCTTCAATGTATTTTAACGGGATGTTATGTGATGGAGAATCTGAAGACATGATAACTATTCCTGGCATTAAGGAGGCAATTCTTCAATGAAATCTAATTTGCAGTTTGCCAAAAGCCATGTGGGGGTTTATAAAAGAAGGTGCTGTAATGTGACAAAATGTTTTCAAATCTTAATATACTTTCTACCCTCTTCCAGCGGTGAACAATTACCTGTACCTGGATGTGAGCCTGAAGACGGAGCAGCAGCGCGCTCGACTTGTGAGCCCCTTGGTGCCTGCCGACGCCGGGCCCCTCTGCCTCCTCTTCTCATACCAGATGTGGGGGGATTCCAAGGGCCATCTGAGGGTGTTTCTGCGGGACGACCTTAATGACGAAAGCCTCCTGTGGTCACTCCATGACAACCACACCAGCGTCTGGAGAGAGGGCCGGACCATCGTGCCACGCTCCCCGAAAGAATTCCAGGTAGCAGATCACTGCAGTGTGTAGATTAATACCAGAAACAGGGATTCAGAGTCTGAAGTTCATTTTTTGGAGTCAGGTTTAACTTCAAAAGGAGATAAAGTATGGCACATTTTCTCTGCCGGCTGCTTGGTTGTTTGTTCTCATGCATTTGTCAGAGACATCACCAGCAGTTGATGTTCTCATAAAAAAGTAAGCACAAGTAGCTTGCAGTGAGCTAAAGCCTTATTGCAAGTGCTGAATGCACCAAGGTTCATACTAACTTTTCATTCTCCCTCCTCCTGTTTTTCCCTATTCTCAATTTGCCTCCACCACCGCCCCTCGCCCCGCCCCATCTTACCTTCATCTTGTCTCCGTCTCCTCTCTCATGCATTTTTCCACTTCTCCCTCTGTTTTTTCCCTCCTAGGTTGTGATAGAGGGTTTCTTTGATCACAGCACCAGAGGACACATCTGGATAGACAACATCCACATGAGTGCGAGCTCCCCTCTGAAAGAGTGCACAGGTGCGTCAAAAACTGCTTTTTAAAGACGCAATGAAACATTAAAACAGTCAACACCTCCATCATTACTCACCCTGGTGGCCATATCTGATTTTCCTTGCAAAGTATTTACACCCATTGGAATTTTTTCACATTTTTAAATGTATTTTGCAGAGTATTTTATTGGGGTTTTACGTTAAAGTAGTGCATAATTATGAAGTGGATTGATAGTAACATTAATCTTTTTTTACAACCAGAAATGTGAAAAGTGTTGAATTCAGCCCATGGTTAACAAAAATGCATTCTGAAACTCGGTGGTGGCAAAATTATGGTGTGGGGAGGGAAGCTGGTGCTAAACACAGTCCAACAGACCCAGGGCTTCAATTAAATGGTTTAGATCACATCTTTGCTCCATACTTTAATAAAAGGCCCGACTTATCTCCTTTTGCTATCACCATTACTGCAGAAGCCTGCATATGACCCATTTATTCTTTTTAGGTGTCTTCAAGGACGCAAATAGGAAAAATTAAGTAGTGATGAAATCATATTCATGCTTTAAAACGGTGTAGTCAAAGTTTTGACCTAAATCCACTTGAAACAGATGTTTTGCGTCAAGAGACATTACCCCAAAGTTCCTGCAGCTGCAGTTGACGCAAACAGAGTATTGACTAAATCCATATGCATGCTAACACTTTTCAGATTTTCATTGGAAAAATAGAACTATTCACAATTATTAGCTACTTTGTGCCATAAATATATTCACACTCACACAAGGCGTTCTACATACATATAACAGAAGTTCTTATGCAAAGTTACTGTATGAAAACGTTTTAGCCGCAAGGTCCTTGAACACCACATGAGGAGGTAAACACTTCAAACTCTAATCTTCCCCTCCTCATCCCAATTTCTGGAGACTGTCTCCCCACCGAAGAGCCCAACAACAGTAGAGATAAAAAGAAGAGAGAGAGGGAGAGAGGGAGGAAGGGACGTCGTTTACTTCTTCACCAAAAAGAAAAGAGAAGAAGAATAGGAAAAGTAGGCCATAAAGGCCCCGTGGGTCTTGAAGATGCTAATCTATGTTTCATTAGATTTTCCCTCTTCCTCCCCTTCTCCATCTCCATCTATCTCTCTTTCTCTCGCTCCTGTCGTATTTGTAAACAGAGCTTTGCTCGAACCGTCAGAGGGAATTACTAGAGAGGCTCTTTCCCAAGCAAGCTTCGGGAGTGTAGGACGTGAGCCGAGTATAAGCATAGCCTACTTAATCTGGCCCAAGCAGGGGTTTCAAAGAGGGTCTTAAACAGATCAGAGACCAAGCCGCAGGTTCAAAGCCCAAAACCCAGCCATCATCTCTTTAGAGCCGGCTTCGCAGGTGGACTTAGTGTGTAATTAAAGGAAAATGCCTCTGTTTTTGGACGCTTTTCCCTGCATTTGCAGCCATTTTTATGTTTTCAAATGTGTCACAAGGGTCCTGAGAGAGGCTATGTTGCTCTGCAGTTTGGAAGGCAAAGATGACAGCCCCCCCCTCCAGTTTTTCGTACTTCCTCCTACCACTCCCATGGCATGCTGGGATGTTTCTTATCATGCAACACAGTTGAGCTTTTTTCACAGCGCTTTTGTGTTCCCGCCAAAATAAAAAGCCTCTCGTTCCAAAGTTGTTTTCCCCTCGTTCTCTCTCTTTTAAACGCCCTCCCTTCAACACGCACACGCAAACACACTCACACACTATCAAACGCTCCCTGAGACGCACACAGCGCCGCTTTTTTTCTGTTTGCATTCCACACAATCAAAGTGAAGGTTCTGGTCTGTTAGTTTACAGCAGCCCAGAACCTCCCAGCCGTCTCCAGTATCGTTGGGACTCCACCAGTGAACACATTCACATAGCCCACACACACTCTCTGCCAGCACAATCCCACCTTCTCACAATCAAACTCATGTCAGTAAGAAATTGCATTCCCACTAAAAAGCTCAGTGAATGCCATAAATTTCATTTAGATAGCCTTGTGACTTTTTTCCCTCACATTAAAGTTATCTAACAGGTTCTCTTCTTCTGCTCTTGTCTGAATCTTGTCTCCCTGTCCTCGCAGAACCCTTCTCAGCGTTTTCTCCAGAAAACTCAGGTCAGTTTGGCTTTTATAAGGATGTCACTTCCTAAATGTGGTCTTGCTTCCTGCCCGTCAGTATGCATCAACCCGGGGGTTCTCGCTTTGGTTGTCCAAGCTGCAAAACAAAAGTACACAGCACCTTCACTTCATTTCGTCACATTACGACTGAAAATTTCGGTGGATCTTATTTGGATTTTGTGTCACTGAACAACACAAAGTAGGCCACAACTGTGAAGCTTTGGAAAGAGCAACAAAGAGATCGTCAGCTCAGGTTGGAGAGTCTGAGAGTCGGCTAGTGTGGCAAACAAAAACAAAAACAGGACTGCACATAACCCTGTGATAAACGTGGTGGTTGGCAGTATCATGGTATGGGGTAGGGACAGAGAAGCTGGTCAGCTTTGATGGGAATATAAAAAAAGACTTAAAACTGAGGCAGAGTTCACCCTAAACACAACCTAAACGCTCACAGCCGGAGCGACAAGACTACAAAGGCAAGAAGAGGCATACTCCTAAACACTTGAAGCAATTATGAGCCACTTTGTGTTGATCTGGCGCATCAAATCCCAGTAAAATACATCCATCTTTTTGGTTCCAATGCGACGAAATGCATTCCTTCACTGACAACTGCAAATTCTACTGGAGCTGACTATGCTGAACTAAAGTGCATTTTATTATGATCATCAGCAGCATGTAGAAATCACCAAACTAGCTCTAAACCTCCTACTAAAATCAAAACGATCACATTTGCACACAAAAAAAATCTAAAAGTTAAGGCACGTTGTAGAGTAGGTTAGTTTAGTCAACACAGTCAGAAACAAAGAATTAGTCTGAAACTGTGTGCAAGGCAAGCAGTCAGGAGTTTGAAAAGAGCTCCATATTCCCAGGTCTAGGCTGCAGGATACAGCCTGAAGGGATTTAATAACTACATGCCTCATGAAAAATGTTTAGAGCATCCGAGGAGATGTGTGTGTGTGGGGGGGGGGGTCTCATTGTGATTGATGCAAGTGTTTCAGCCACTCATAATGCCCTCCACTAAGATGCAGGCTTGTTTGGGTTTTATTGCAGAATGTGATGCCTGTGCCATTCGCCGACTTTCGCACTCCCACTCAAAAATCCCCTAACCCTCGACAGACGTGCACGAGCGCTGGCGTTAATATCCCCGCACACAGCGGTATTCCCAGTGGAAAGCAATCAGATAGAGTGACTGAGCAACGCTGAGCGTGGGGTACCTCTGCTCCGCTCTGTCAGATGAGTGTGTGCGGTGTGAAGTAGCAGGATCACGCACCATTTCCCTCCCTGTAATTATGTGACACGGTCCAAAAATCAGGAAGTATTGGGCTCTGCTTCCCTGTCCCTAGTTCAGTGTGAGATTTCGCACAGTTCATGTGGGTGCTAATTTATTCATATTCCTAAATCTCATCTGGGTTTTATTTCAGCTGTCTTTTATAGAAGCGTATGAGCTTCTTGGAAGCTGGTTAGTTTATTCTTACAAAGAATTGAAGGAAGGGGAGGTTGATGCCAGGGGAAGCAGCATAGAGGATCGGTGGAGATAGTCTCTAAGGAGACAGCCCTTGGCTTTAAAGAGGAGAGGAGCGGCCAGGAGGCTGATGAATGCGAAGAAGCCGAACGAGAGAACAGGATAATTTACGAACTTGGGACAAATCGACCATCGTGAGCCAGCTAAACAAAAGATACGAGCTCAGAGAAATATTGGGCGTCCCACTGATTCCTGCATGGCTCCAAGGGCTATATGTGGCATCCTGTGCCGGTGTGAAACAGGAAGAGGAAGCTCCTTAATTCGCTGTGTGATTGCTTGTATAACTAATAGTTGTGGCTTCAGTTCACACCAAGTAAGATCACTGCAGCTTCAAGAAAAAAAAAAGACTTGACTGCATCGCATCTGCCTGAATCAACTATTGGACTGATGTCAACCTAAATCTCTTGATGATCTTGGTGTGAAAAGTTGTCCTCAAACTGCAACCCCAGCTACACGACAGAAGTAACTGCTTTCATGTTTTATTTTATTTTAATTTATGGCACTGGGGATTTGTTTTATTCTTTGCAACTGGAATGTTTGTGCATGCTCAAATGAGATGCACGCCTGCTGTGTATGAGCTAGAGATCGAAAGAAAGAACGGAAAGCAGAAAATTAAATGCAGAAAAAAAACAAAAAAATGCCACTCCTCACTTTTCCCATTGGCCAATCACTGTGTATCTCTCCACCAGGGGGAGGCGTTCCTGTGCCTCCCTTGCCCATCCACTGGTATTACATTATGGCCGCCGGGGGCGCCCTCCTTTTCCTGGCGGTAGCCATCTTGGTCAGAGCCCTCTGTTGCTGCCGACAACACCTGGCCACCAAGAAGAACCAGCTCTCCGTGGCCTATCACAGCTCCTCACAGTGCTTCCAGTACTCTAACTGGTCCACCAGTATGGCCACCCCAGGGGTGGAGCCAGTCCTGACAGTGAGGCTGGACAGCCGGGATCGACACCGCACCCTCTGCTAAAAACAAACACTTAGCTTATTGCACCAGGTTTTGTCGTTTGGATGCCAACTTGTGATGTCCGTGGAAGTTCTGCAAAGACTGACAGATCCACTCCTGTTTACAGCTACTATGCTACCATGGTGATGGTGACACTAAGTGAAAATTTGCAAAGAAACACTCTGCATCTCTAATGGATCCAAGCTTGGGTCCTCTGTTTCATAAAGGAGTTTGCTCTTGACATTATCACACCACGCTGCTCCCGATGAGAGGGCCGGAGCAGCCAGAGCTAAGTTATTTTTTCTGAACAGCTTGATTCGGACCATTTAGCAGCGTCTGGCTCCCTCATAACCCCAACGGTCCTCCTGAAATGACCCCAGCATGGACTCAGACAAAGACGTGTGGGCGGGGGGGAGAGAGGTTGAGCTGGTTCTGCTGCATGAGCCAGCCAGAGCTGCCAAACCACGAGGCTAAAACAAGACCCAAGAGAGACAAAACGGGGAGCTCTGAGAAGAAAACTGTTAGGCTGAGACACATTTACTGTGCTGTAGCTGTGGAAATGATCTGGCAAGCCTTGAGAAAATACTGCTCATGGTGTCTCTTTATGAACAACACAAGATAGCTGCGATATGACTTGGGCCAATACCGAGGGCGTTGCAGCATGAGACGGAAAGAAAAAATGTGTCTCCGTTCTTTTTACTCAGAGCATGTACACATTAAAAACCGAAAAAGAATGCAAATCCGTCATACTTAAATCCCTGCATCGCAAATGGAGATAACCAGCTTGTTTGATTGAACGGCTCATCCTCTCCTGATAAAAGCATCAGTCAGTGATGGATGCAGCCGTCCTCAGTGTTTAGTGTTTTCATCTTGACTCTCTGGTGTAATAAAGCTCGTTGTTCCACTCCCACTCGTGCTCCTTACCACCCACTCCGGTTGTCCGCCCCCCCACCTCGTCTTTGAGCTGCCCAGATGAAAGTCTGCGCCGGGCCGAGCCTTGTCGTGTTTTCAGTGCGAATATGTGCTTGTTGTTTTTAGGGGGGGTTGTAAATAGACACAGCTGTCGGCCATCACCAATTCTTACTTGATTTATGCTCCTACAAATCCCACAATGCCGCAGGACCAGCTGGAGGCCATAAGTGAAGTGTTTTGCCATCTATATGCGCAGCCTTGAGGGAGCTTCGGGATATTATGATTTCCAGTGGACAGATCTACAGGGTTTTGACACAAAGTAGACTTTATTGCCTGTCAGATTGTTTTAATATCGAATCTATTCTTTATTCTCTCCCTTTTTTAAAGCCTGACCACTGTAGAGATGTCCGTCATAAATTCATAGTTCAGTTTTTTAGTTAGACTTTATTGGGCTGAAAATGACTAAAAAAAGTCTTGAATTTTGACATGATAAACTGTAGGAACCCATAACCCAGCTAAGATGGTTTATTTATTTTGAGCCATATGATGTCATAAAAGACAGCAGATGCACTTTCTCTTGGTAGTTAATGTAGGGGCGGCCAACTCCAAACATGCAGGCCAGTGTCCTCCTGCATGTTTTTAATGTGTCCCTTCTCCAGGACAGCTGATTCAAATGGCTGGATTACCTCCTCAACAAGTCATTACGTTCTGCACAGGGGTTTTCCAGTTATTTACATTCATGGACTCATGCAGAACACCGGTCTTCTGAAAGCTGACTTTGGACAGCACTGACTTAACACGTCTATAATCAAAAAACATTGTTTATTATGAATTTTGCAGAAAATGCGACTGATGGACAATAATTGACCCAAGCTCAGATGGTTAAATGAAATTGAAGCTTTTGCTCTGCAACCTAATGGGTCATTGCACTCTAGGTCTGTCAAAGCTGCAAAAATCCATCACCTTCTACCCACACCTCAGTCTGTTGACAAAACTACAAAGCTGCACTTTTTATTCCTCCACTGTGGAAGACAACTCTTTTTGGCACACTCTCACATTGTGCTTTTAAATCAACTTGGGAGGAGAGGGACTGGACACCCTGCTCAATCCATCCCGACACCATTACCCACCAAGCTTCTAATAGCAGTAATTAGTTAATGGACGGATAACATTTATTAAGGCTGCGGTAAGCACTTTTTCCTCCCATCTGCTGCACCTCCGTCGCCCAGTTGGTTGCCAACCTCTGTTGTCCTGGCAACCGTGTTAATAATGCCATCGGCCATCAAAGACCTCCAGATCTAGTCGTATCCCTTGCCAAGCAGCTACTCCCACTCCTGAGCGCTCGCCAGGAGCAGCAAACACAGAAAGACACAAAGTTTTAAAACTAAACCAAAGTGCTGCAACTATTAGTAATTTTACTCATTCAGACACTGGCATCAAGTTTAAGTTCAGGCCACCTGCCAAGTCAAAGAGTACGACAGCCATAAGCACTACTTCTTTGCTGGTATGTGTTGCCAATTTTCTTTCTTTAATTGTCAAATGCACCACTCTTAACCTTGAGAGCAATGATTTCAAGATTGATATTGTGTTTTGACTTGTCCTGGCACAGAATGAGCAGTCTTATACAATGTTTATTAAATGTGATGACTGTGTGTTTGAAAGGAATGTATCTTAATGAACTTTCTCTATTAATAAAGTCATATTTTTCTATTTGAAAGTATATGTTTGTCTGTTTTATCTTCTTAAACTGTAGATTCATTTGTTTGAATAATGTAAAAGGGGACTGATCTGTTAAAGTTGGTATGGGACAACAAGCTAATTTCCACCTTTGATTGTTTATTCTTGTTAGTATATATATGGAAATGAGGTGGAGCTAAAGACAGAAATGCCATGTTTGAATTTGTTCACTCATTTGCCTTTTGATATTTTGGTAGCATTAAGTCTGTTCGGAGCATCAAGTATGAAAAGGAAGGTTTATTATCAATCAACCACACCTTTGCGACCTTTGAAACCTACATTGAGAACCAATTACCTTAATTTTCTCTGATACAGTGGACCCCCGCCTATTTGCGGTTCAGTATTATTCTCAAATTACTCTCAGAAAATCCTCCTATTCTTGGCTTCAAAGTATTTAGGTAAACAAACATAAAATGACATCATATGTGAGATTTTATATTTATTTCTATTTTTTTTTACAATTCACCGAAATACTCAACTTACAAAAGTCTGAGTAGTAACCTATGCGGATAAAATGAGGGTATGATAAACCGACCCAGAGCTGTACAGAAGTTGTGCATCACCTTAATGTAAAGCATGGCGAGTACAATGCTACTGTTAGCATGGTTTTGAACACTCTCCTTAGATTTATTTAGGCATGTATTCCAACGCATAGCCTACCTGCTGGTATTTGACACATAACCAGGATTATTTGGAGGGTGATTATAAAGTACAGTCTGTCTGGAGTGATCTTGCCAATAGAAAGACAACTGGCTACCTCTTTTAGGACGTCCATTAACTTTAGGCGAGTTAGTGATGGGTGAGGACAGCTAATATTCACTTTGGTAACTTCTATGTCAACTGCAGTGCCCTAGTTTTCATTTCTTTTTATTGTTACTAAAAGGGAATCTTTCTCTACTGTTTCATCATAAATTGCTTTGTGGTTTTTGTGCAGACCAACAAAAACAAAGCACGCTGTCGTTGGACAAGAATAAAGCAATGTGACAAATATGTAATATTTCTTGAGATCTGTAAACACAAGATCAGTTTTTATTCTTTGGCATCATGATTTGTAAGATTTGTTGTGTGTGTTACAAGTTAGTGTAAATTGATTTGCTGCTAAAGGTCCCGTGCTTCTGTTTGACAGGTACCATACACATTGGAGATGGGCGACTTTCCATGGGGAGAGACCCGCTTGGCAGTGGTAAGGAAAGCCCAAATTATCACACATCTAAATAAATAATCAATTACTTTGTCAGATGCACTTTGCTTATACCAGATTGGACTCCATTGTGCTCCAAAAACTGCCTTATTTTTTAAAGGCAGGGAGTCAGTAAGTTGTCAAAAACAGCCCTCAAAGATTTTGTTAACGTTTTGGTCATGAAGGGATGGACATAGTCAACAACAAAGGCTGTGGAGATGATGATACACAACTGGTACTAAGGGGACCCAAAGTGTGCCAACAACATATCTCCCACACCATTATACCACCACCAGCAGTCAGAACTCTTGACACAAGGCAGGGGGGATCCAAGTTTTAACGTGGTTTACACCACATTCTAACCCTACTATCTGAATGTTGCTGCAGTAATCGAGATCTAAAGGACCAGACATGTTTCCAACCTCTTATTGTCCGGTTTTGGCAAGGAGTGGCACCTGGTGTGGTCTTCCGCTGTATTCCTTGGTTGTAGTGAGTCCTTATCAGAGCTACTGTTGCCTTTCTAACATTTAACACCAGTCTGTCCATTCTCCTTTGATATCAGAAATATGTTTTGTCCACTCGTATTCGCATACTCTGTGTTTTCTGCTTTTCGAACAGTTATCTGTAAACCCGAGCTGGTTCCGTGAGCAGATTCTAGAAGACCAGCAGTTTCAAAAACACTTCAGTCACTCCTCCTTTCTTTCCTATTCTGAGGCTCAGTTTGAACTTCAGCAAGTTGTCTTCACAATGTCTTGATGCCTATATGCACTGAGCTGCTGCCAAGGAATTAGCCCATTTGCAATGAAGTGCACCTAATAAACTGGTTGCCA
Source organism: Valencia hispanica (assembly GCA_963556495.2). Lineage (NCBI taxonomy): Eukaryota > Metazoa > Chordata > Actinopteri > Cyprinodontiformes > Valenciidae > Valencia > Valencia hispanica. Next base: position 21,082,329 of record OY747723.1, read on the forward strand.
AGGACATGTGTTGTGTACAGTGCATCCATATTTCTTTTGTCAATAAATAATTTTTCTCATTTATTCTCCTTCCTGTCTTAGGTTTGCATATCCCAGAGTGGAACACAGCATCCCCATCATCTGATCCTCCAGTAACACACACCTCAGAAAAAGACAACTCATGGTTATACACTTTGGACCCCATCTTGGTCACGATCATCGTCATGAGCTCCCTGGGCGTCTTGCTTGGGGCAGTGTGCGCAGGCCTCCTCCTGTACTGCACGTGCTCCTACAGTGGACTCTCGTCACGATCCTCCACCACTCTGGAGAACTACAACTTCGAACTGTACGACGGCCTCAAGCACAAAGTCAAACTCAACCAGCAGCGCTGCTGCACTGAGGCATGAGAGAGGCGACAAGGGAAAAGATGCAGGCATTTTGTGAAAATCTCTCTCTATTTTCTTCATCTTTGCCAACTTCAGTGTTCCTCAGTGGTGCAGGTCTCGGTGAGAGCTTGTTTGGAAAACGCAGCACCATCCAGTATTGGCAGTTGTTTTTGCAAATGTGCAAATACATCAATGACTGAGAGACCAGGGTTACCTCTATGGACTGCTTCATTGCAGGGATGATGGGCCTCAAAAAGTATCAACACATATCAATTAACTGAATCCTGGGTCACCTAAAGAGAACTGCTTATAAAATGCATCATAAATATGTCTAGTTTTGCAACTGGATACTGTAAACTACACGGACAGAGATGGATACATTGTGTTGGAAAGGTGGTAGGATAGGAATATGTTTAGGGGGGAAAAAAATAGTATTTTTTGATCACCTGTGAACACAGTGGCCTAGAACTTAGCTCCTTTGTAAGGCCCCTTGACTCTTTTGTTCCATCATCAGCTCTCTGCTACCTATCAGCCTCAGTTGGCCCTTTAGTTCCTAGCCCTCTGTGGTATTTTTAGTTGAGTTTCTACTCAATCACTTTCTTTCTGTTTAATGTTTTCTTTCAGGCGAGTTCCCAGTCCTGTGGTTTAAGATAAGTTGGGGGGAAAAAAGAGGTGAAGAAAGTATATATAGATATATATGTATGTATGTGTGTGTGCGTGTGTGCGCATGTGTGTGTATGGGTGTCTAGAGATAGGGAGGGAAACATCCTTTTACTGATGGAAAGGTGTTATTGTTAGATTTAGTTGTTACTGGTTCCTGTCAAAGAGAAGGTCATGTTTACATTGGCGGCAAATCAGAAAAGGTCAAAGAGATTTGGATGGTGCAACCTATGGATTGCTGGTTAGGGTGGAGACCGAGAAAATCCTGACGGAAGTGAATCGAAAGAACGAGTGAGACTGTGACTAACAGAGCACTTGAATTCCCCGTGTTTCTCCCTCCCAGGAGCTATTGCTCGCTCTGTGCTTTCAAGAAACAAAAAAGAACAAATGGGATCAGAAACAAACCGGAGACATATCCGATCAATAGAGCGACTGTGTGCCCAGATGCACAACAAGCCTTAAAAGCAAAGCGTTGTGTGTGGAAATGCTGGGGAGGATTGTCGAGGCAACATCGAGACATTTTTACACGTGGACCTCAAAAGCCATGATTTAAAGGACCTATTCAATCTTTCCTCCAACACACACAAACATCCACCTCAACTTATTGGCTAATGGTGGCCTACTTTGGGAAGCTTTTTTTTCTGTCACATACCAAGGCAAGCTTTGTTTCGTCATTGTTTTTTTTTTATGTATTTGTTTTATGACATGGTTTTCAACCAGTCAGAGACTTGTAAGCCATGAGTAGGAGAGAGAGAGGGAGAGAGAGGAAATATCTCGGCATTCATTCCCATGCACAGTAATACCCAAACACTTCACCTGTACTGTTGAATCCAGATATTTATATACACTGTATAAAAATACACATTTTCCTCCACTGTCTGACGATAAAGCAGACTAAACCTTCTCTGTTTTAGGATCAACAAACGTTATTTCCATTCGCTAAATGCCAGAATAATGAGAGAAATACGTTTTTTAACTGTATGAATTGGATCAAATATTTTGGGTTTCCTTCCACAAGCCTTCTACAATATTTAGCCAAAATTTTGACCCATTCCTCCTGTCAGAACAGGTGGAACAGGGTCAGGTTTCTAGGGCGCCTCCATTGCACAAAGCTTTTCAGCTCTGCCCACAATTTTCTGAGAGACTATAATCGGGGCTTTGTGATGGTCACTCCAAAACATTGACTTTGTTGTTCTTAAGCCACTTTGTAACTAATTTGCCATTATGCTTAGGTGCAATTTATGATTTCCACATTGGAAATGGTTGAGTGTTTCTATACAGTGTATGAAAAGGTTTCAACTGTATACACTGTTGTATATACAGAAAATTGAGTACACATCATCCCGGAATGTTTGGACACACACATGCCTGTTTTAAACACCCATTCCGGCTTAGAACTGAAATTCAGTGGATTCACAGTAGAAGCACACCCATCCCGTTCACCCTCACCTCTCGCCATCCTTTGTCCTCGAAGGCCCACATTTACGGACCCCACCGACTCTCTTCAAAGTGCCTTGGAGCCTCGAGGATCCAGCTTGCCTTTGGAGCCGGTATAAAATATACACATTTCACAGTGATGGTCACAGCGCCCTCTTCTGCCTGGGAGGACTAAAAGAAAAACACAGTGAGAGGACAGGATTTCCCCCACCCCTTTTTTTCACACTACTAGGACTGCTGTTGTAGTTATTTTAAAGGGGTCTTTGTACAGAAATGCTCTTTTTATGATTGTTGTTATAATTATTGTTATGATTATTTAATAAAGGATTTATACCATACTACAGAAAGCACTGACCATGACTTTTTGTAACAGGTTCTTCCTTTATAATTACCAGCTAAGACTTGGAGCCAATCTTTCACTTTTAATTACAAAAGGGTTACATACGTAGGCTCACTGCTTTTCTGTGCAACATGCACGTACGTAGGACCGTGTTGCCTGTCTGCCTGCTCCATTTGGCCTCTAATCTCCCCATGATGTCCCATTAGTCTGGACCTCTGGTGGCCCTCATTTAGGAGCTCCAACATCAAAGCTTTGAAGTGCCCGCCGTCTCAGAGACACACACTCTTACAGTACACATGCAATTACTCTGTTTCCCTTTTATAAAGCTTGCTGGGTCTCCCACACACGGTTCCATTTATCTACATAAGCTTTCCTCACCTAAATGCAAACCCCGTTAGCAAATGAAGTGCAGGCTGTGTGATTTTGTTTACAGTTAGTAAGGCGGTCACTGTAGACCTAATATGTACGGGGCCAGAGGTTTGTGGTTCATAGAAATGCTAGAATTTAAATGTATAAAATGAAAGGCTCAAAGTGATTTAAAAAGTAGTTATACCCCTAAACCTTTCAACATTTTGTCGCATTACAATCTTCAACTTTAGTGTATATTTCTTGGGATTTTAGTAGCACAGTAATTGTGAACTGGGAGAAAAATGTTCGATCAACTTCACTTTTTTCCTGCAAATTATGACATGCATTTGTATTCATTGCCATTTGAGTGACTTGGTAGAAACACCTTTCACAGACAGAGATGGATGGACGGACACATAATGGATGGATGGATGATTGGATGGATGATTGGATGGATGGACGGACAAACACAGGTAAAGATGGATGGATAGATACATTAACTGGTACTACTGTAGCTCTGAGCGGTATACAGTCATTGCATACAGTAAAAGCAGAAATCCAAACCATAAAGTCACTTTTTGGGGTTTGCAATCTTACCATTTAGAGTTTATCGTATTCACGATTACAACCCATTTTGTCAGGATGATCTTATCTTATTAATGATGACCAATTCAAAATGTACAATTACAATTACTGCAGGCCTCTTTTCTATAAAGCAAAAGCTTGTAGAGGGTACAAATAGTAGTGATGTCTCCCACCTGGCCTGTGGCTCTCTGCAGCTCCTCCAGGGCTATCACGGGGCCTCTTGGCTGCCTCTCTGATTAATACTCTTTTAGCCATGTGATTTAAAAAAACCCAGGAAAACTATAATTTTGCTTTCACTTTATAAGCAGGCTTTAATTTGTAATTTGACAAGAAGAAAAAAATGTGGTATGAATACTTGTAATGTAGTGTTTTGTAGCTGGTTTTCCACACTATCATTATAGCCTGTTAGTAGAAGCCATGTTAAGGACAAGTTGGCGTTGAAACTAAATGGGGCCTGTAGCACATTATGAGTCATTCAGATCAGAACGTGAGGTCCTGCCGCTGCGCAGCGGTGATAGCAGTGGTTGTTAGTACACTCCGGTCCATGGAATAGCAGGCCAATTACCATCTCCGGAATAGAAAAAACCTTTTACAACCCCCAGTCTGTTGGAGGAGTACGATGCCATCTGCTCACAGGTTTGATTGATCCCGGCAGAACAGTCACCACCACATCACAGGAATGGATGCCGACAGGAAATTACCAGAGGAGCCAGATTGTCATTGTTCCCTACCGCCTCTTGTTTTCACAACCAAATTAATCCTAATTTTTTTTCCTTTCTTCCCTGTTGATGTGTGTGTTACCTAAATGTTGTTTTTCAGAGCTTTTATCAGTCTGCAACGGTGCACTACAGGGTCCCTTTCCTTTAGTCGTCAGATCAGAGAGGGGTTTTTTGACTGTGAAGCCAAGGCAATCTTCAAAGAGAAGAAAACTCTGGCGCCCTGTAAGATGATAGGCAAGATTGCTGAGGGTCGCTCTACACGAGGTGACTGAAACACAGCTAATTAATCTGGGGATTATATATCAGACAGAAAGAGAAGGAATACAGGAAGAACACTAGTCAACACAGTTCTTGAAGAAACTTTGTTTGGTCTTCTAACTATATCACTTTGTGTTTTGTTTTTTTCACACTACAAAGACTTCTGACTTTGCTACCACAAAGCAAAGGACTTCGACTTTAAATTTTAACTTCAAGTTTAGACCTGGACAACATTAGCATAACAAGATTAAATTAAACATACCAAGGAAAGCATCATAGACTATAAAAAGAGTTGCTACACATTTTTTAGGTTATAATTCCAGACTTCCAAACATCTCTATGGATGGGAAGGTAGGGAAAGAATGAAATGGATGGATGGATGGATGGATGGATGGATGGATGGACAAATATGGATGGATGGATTTACGGAAGGATAGACGGACGGATGGATGGATGGATGGATGGATGGATGGATGGATGGATGGATGGATGGATGGATGGATGGGTGGATTTACAGAAGGATAGACGGACAGATGGAAGGACGGGTGGACAGATGGATGGATGGATGGACAAAGATGATGGATGGATGGATGGATGGATGGACAAAGATGTTGGATGGATGGTTGGATAGACAAAGAGGATGGATGGATTTACGGAACGTTAGGCGGACGGACGGACGGATGGATGGATGGATATAAATATTTATGGATAGTTACAACTTATTTTTCGATTTTTCCCAAGACCTGGAAAACACTTCAATCAAATCCCAGACATTTCCACACTCTTCCAGACTTTGCAGGAACTCTGTATAAATAAACAGAATCCTCCATCCCTCCCCTCCTTAAATCATCACTGAGTCTGCTAGAAGAGAACCACCTGGAGACTCAAAGCTTTGGAAACTTTAATCTGCATCCAAAGTGCCGTCACAAACCTGCAGCACATTTTAGTACACATGCATGTACAGGGTCTGACAGCATGCTTACATTTTTAAATTTTTAGATCATGCATGCACCACCACATACCCACATCTCTAAGGTCTTCCTGGGAAGGGGCCCAGATATTCTTGCTAGCCCTGCCAGTGATTCAAAGCACCTATATGGGTCAATGTGAAGAGGGCTGGGGGACGGTAGGAAAGGGGGGAGATGGTGGTTTGACAGGGCCTCTGTGGGAGCACGCCTGCCTATAATCACCGAAAAAATGACAACAAAGGCCAGAATCTTGGCACTTGGCAGACCGTTTCTCTCCTTTCTCTTGGAAAATATCATCTCCTTTTCTCCAGAGGTTACTGCGTCCAAAAACAAATACATGGAGCAAGCCACATTCAGAGCTACAAGTAGGCCAACAGTGATGTCATTGTGAAGCAGGACAGAGGAAATGAACAAAGAAAGTCTAACCTACAACATTTTTAATGGCTTGTAACCAGCGACTGTACCACTGATGGATCCAGTTTAGTTCAGAGCACCACATTTGATTTCCCACAAGACTCTGAGCTCGGACATTTACTTCATCAGCACATTTGAACCAGCCATTCTGTCTCAAGCTATAAAAACACTTGGGCATTTCCTCGCAACTGAACTTTTATTGTAGACACACGACATGACCAGTGGGCCTATGAGGCAGGCCACCTGTTCACACCACTTGAAGCTGCTGTGTTTACAGTCACAGTTGCCCTATATAGACCAGGAACCTTGTTATCAGGCATAGCAGGAGGCCTTGCACAGTCAGTGCTAACCATCTGTCTGGAGCGATGGTGGTTGAGTTTGAGTGACTGTGTTGCAGTGCAAGTTCTTGACATCATAGATCTATTACATTTTTCTCAAGTGGAAGTCTATCATGTTAAATTGCTTACCCGATGAGAACATTGATTTATTATCTGTTTCTATGTACTGAAAATAGCACTGCAAGAAAATAAAATTGGCGTTTTTGGTATCTACAGTTTTCAGCAGTAAAACACAAATTCTTGAACACAAAAAGAACCCTTGGGGCCACGCCTCTCTAAAACGGGATGGGGAGCCAAAGTCACGCCCTTCTACTTCCGGTCCATGGGTCCCCTACTGCCAAAAAATGAATGAGAGCCAATGGAGCGATAAAAGTTATTTTCTGATCCCGTTTGAAATGTGCCATGGATTAAACATAGGATTTCCGTGAATTTTAAAGACACATTTTGACACAAGGTCTCGGCGAGTATTTTAAGTGCTAGCTAGCATTAGCTCTGTGACATTATTAAGGCTGTGCTGGTTTGGATTTTTTCTTACCGCGGTCGGTAAAAAACAAATTCCCGGTATGAGAGGTAAAAAATTATGATATATGTCCCTTCGATCTGGTGTGCTGTTTTCCAAGATCAAATATATGGGCTTTGTGTTTTCATTATCGAGCAACTGCAGGCGACAACAACTTTTATCACAACCCCATTCTCAAAAAAAGATTAAACAAGTTCTCTGAAATCCCAATCACTAAACTCTTGAACCTGAGAGGAAGAGCAGCTAAAAATGTACCTGTCAGTCACAAGTAAAGGAAAGCTGTTAGTGGAGCAATCACGCCTGACAAGTTGTCAGGGTCTGAGCGTTCTTTGCCAAAACATCTTATAGCCTCTGTAATAGTCTGCTCAACACTGGCACCTCAGAAAATTCTCCACTCCGTAGCTGTCAGATCATTTCAGCTGGGCTGACTTGTAAAGCCTGTTATTATTTGAACAAGCGTGTCAATAATAGAATAAAAAATAAACTTGTATTTAGTGAAAAGTTGTGATCAATCGACAATGACAAGAGGATGACGTGCTTAAAAATGTGTCTGGGAGCAAATTCAGTAAGACGCTGACTGCCTGAAAGGGGAACAAGACAGAATAAAGCACAAACATCAGCTTAATGTCTACAACGTGGAATGTTACCCCAGTTTCATTTTTAAACTGAAAACGGCCCCTCATAACTTTTTTAATCCAAGCTTTTTTATGTATTCCACTGAGGCGAAAATCAAAAATTGCACTTTGAAGCCATATGTTCCCAAATAATTGACGATTCTCCGCTTCAAAAAAGACAGAACCTCCCGAGTCTCCTCGCCTCTGCTCATAAATCAGCTCATCTGCATCTAATTAAATCCACAAGTAACGTGTGTTTACCAAGTGGTTTTGAATAAGCAGTTGCAACAGTCCTACTTTGAACTTGGACATTGTATCATGTCAGCAAAGAAAGAAAAAAGATGAATAAAACTACACCTTGGACACTTAAAATCTTAATTGTTATGCAACACGCTTTCGAGGACTATGCTCAGTTCGTATATAGGATACGATGCTATGTGATATTGTATTTTGGGCCGTCTTTGTTCTGCATTATAATGGAAGGCAAAAAAAAGAAGTTTGGATTCTCAAATTCACACACTGCAAATTGTTTACTTCTGCAGTATTTATGAACACCCCAGATTTGAGCTTTTAAACACAAGAACTGCTTTTCTCCAGGTCCTTTCAAAATGTCCTTGTCAGACCACAGGTCAAAAATTAGTTCGATTTAAAACCTGCTGTATTTACTGCTACTCGAAATAAATGTTGGCATTGTATTTGCGAGGTAAATACAAACCTTTTGACTTTAGAGCTGATACTGTAAACACCAAAAGCCAGAAAGAGTTATTCATGCTAGACTGGACTACAGTGGACCCTCGCGCAATTCCGGTTCAGTATTCACGGATTCACCTATTCGCGGATTTTTCTGTAAAACGTGACACGAAATTCTTCGCTGAAAGTTCATCTATTGCAGGTGTTTATTGTAGCGCATAGCTAAATAATGTTTTAAAATGTAGCTTGGGAAGCTGAAATACCTTGGCACAATGAAAATTGACACGCTAGTAGCTGGCGTCTGCAAGGTACCAATCCAAGAGCACCATTTATTTTCCTTGGAGCTGATTGGCTGTACCCCCAAGAGCAGAGATAAAGAAGACTGTGGATATTAGCTTCTGAGGTGGTGCCAAGATGGTTTCCACTGTGTTTTTTAATGCCTATTAAGGTCTGGTGTTTGATTTATTAAAATAGGCCGGTATAAGCGTTTTTAGAGGGGTTCTCAGGTATCTTAGCAATTAATAGATGGCTGTGATCCCTAACCTCTATGAGTACCAGTGGTCCACTGTATTTGTTATTAGCAACACAAGCTAATAATGTATTTCTCTAATCGTGTTTTTCAGATTTTGTAACAGAATGTTTAGTAAAGGTTGTTGTATAGCCTACTGTGGTGTGTGTAGAAGAGTTAATGCCAAGAAAATATTCAAGAGAAGAAATAAACAGTTTTTCACCACATTTCAACAGTAAGGCAGCCCTATTAGATTTTGAGATTAGGCTTCTTTCTTTTAATCTTCCAACTTTTAAATTTGAACATTTTAAATCCGTGTAGGAATTTAATAACTTGATCACTTTCTTCAACAATTAATGCAAAGATGATAAATAAGGATCTTTCTGTTTCTTGACATAAATTGAAAGAGTCAAATTCCTGTCGCGCTACTGTTTGAAAATGTTAATCAGTATGTTATAGGGAGGTAAGACAATATGGATACGTCAATATATCACGATATTTTATGTCACGATATTGTATCAATTACTCAAAAGCGATGTGAGTTTTTCTTTTTGAATTTGAATGGAACAATTAATGATGGCAGTATTTTTGTAGTAAAATTAAAAGTATGACTGGTAGTTTGTGGCTGTTTTCACCTTCTTCGTTCCAGTGGATCAACTAGATCTAGTAATAAAACTGGATGTGTTAAAGTATGAAACCGGTTGGAGTGTTTAGAATGCTGTGACAGTTATTCTATGGTTAAATTCAGTTTTAAAAATCACAATATATAGTATTAGTCATAGTATGGCAACATGTCGTATCGTCTCCCTTGTATCGTGATACATATTGTATCGCCAGATTTTTACCAATACACATCCCTAGTTTGTTGGTATTTGGAAAGTTTGGTATTGACTAAGCTGGTACATGTTAGTAAAAGTTTGATCTAGCCAAAGTATCCTATTCCATCCAGATGTTGCCCCGAACATCTCCAATCTATTACAGGTTTAATACACATAGATATAAAGCATTTTAAACGTGCCTGTCAATATTAATTTTTCTCTTATAATTTCAAGGAAAACTGCATTGAGGCTATCACCCAGTCTGCCATTTTCCCTATGCATCAAACTGACTTTTATTTAGAGATGAGACTGCAGTTGTCACTCATTGGCTCTGTTTACTTGTTTTCCCTCTCCCGGTGTTTTCATGATTGGATCATAAGAAGTGTGAGCTGTGAGGAAAGTGATGGAGCAGAGGGGAGATTAGTGCCAGAGAGGCCTGTGTCCATGGGAAGCCTCAGAGGAGAGCTATCTGTTTGGTTAATGCACCTCAGCTCTGTGTATACCTCCAATCTTCTGAGGTGGGTTATACTTTATTCCTTATAGGAGGTAGAAATATGTTACAAGAGCATCCTTCTCTCCGAGGTAGCTCTGTATCACATGGCTCAGTGTAACTGCACCCAGGAGGAAAAGAGGATTTCCACCCTCATTCATCCGCGCTGAGCTCCAGCTAAATATCAGTCAAACAGCCAACTTAGCAATCCCTTTCTCTCTACTCCCCCCTCCATATCAGCCCTGCACACTCCCACAAAAACGCTCGCACCCTGGCGGCAGATTCATGGGACATTTGCAGCTGACACTTTTGGAGATTTATCTCCGCACATTCCTCTCTGCCTTGCATTGTTTTTCACCTGAATTATTATATCACACTTTAAATCTCTCCATTGCAAAGGGCTAGAAACTGCAACACCCCCACTAGCATCCGAGCTCTTGTGGAGAAATATTTATGCAGGGATATAGAGAAGAGGCACTAAAAGATGAAAATACAACAATTGGAGCAATCCTTCATGCGGCAAGGAAAGGTGGGGTGCACTGCTAGATTTGCTTATCGGTGCCTCTGAAACTACAGTCCTTTGAGGCATACCTGCATCACGCCACTGGGACACAAGCATGGAGTCAAGTACACATATCAGGAGAATAAACATATTATACATAAGCTCTTTCTACAATGACCATGGCCGCACACTTTCCATATATACAGATAACAGAGCAACAAACAAGCAACCCAACCCACCAACGAAGGTTGCTGCAAATATCAAATCAATATCCCGTCTTTGTCTTTGCTACTGTGCTAACGTGGCGTCATCATGGGATTATTTGTAACAGTAATAATCCCCAGAGAACATTACCTGGGGAGCATGCACCACCTGAGCTCCTCTCTGAACGAGTCAGGAGGGGAAAAACAGGAGCTAAGATGTGTGAATGGGCGGGTTGGAAAAGCCGTGTGCCATTACGGCGTTAAATTTCTCCCACCAAAGCTTCTTTTGCCTAAACGAAGGCTTGTTATGTAGCCTGCTCCAAAAATCTGCCTTTTTTGGAGCAGTAGCAAAAGCAACCTTAAGAAGTCCAAAAGCCATTTAAGGGACACAGCTACCATGTGGAAGGAGATCATTTTCCCAGATTACACTTCTATTTTTGCCGCAAAACTAATACTGCACATCGCCCTGAACACACTATGCTCATGGTGAAACAGGGTGTAGGTAGCATCATGCTGTGGTGGTCCTTTTTTCAAGAGAGACAAGGAAGCTAATGAGAGTTCATCCAAATATAAATAGGGCTAAATAACAACCTACAGTCAGATCCAGCTCTTCAGAGAGCATCTCCTACCCCAGCACCTTTATTTAAACCTATGGGGTGATGCTGTCTGTGGTACTGGACTGAAATATTAAATATTAAAATACACCGCTGAAGAGTATTGTCAGAATGAAACCATATGTGCTTTATTAGCTATTAATAAGGCAGTGTTAAAAGTTTTTGGATAATATTTTGGTAGCATTTTTTTTTTAAGAACCAGTGTACAAGTACTGTTTAATAACACCCACATAAGACAGTAAATGAATATCATGTTTGTTATATAGAAAGTGACATTTTATAATTAACAGGATTTGAATGTATCATTTTAGACGCACAAAGAATACAAACTGAAAAACACGTCAAACTCACCGCTGCTGTTCAAAGGACAAGATTTATAGGTATACTGTATATCTTTAGTATTTTTTGGGTCATCTTTGCACCAAAAACAGGTTTTCGATGGCAGATGGATCAGAAATACCTCTCAGCACAGACTGTTGATTTGGTGTAAAATATCTTCAAATATGAAAATGTTACTTAAAAGAGCAAACAAGAAAACAAACACAGAGTTGCCCAGTGTCCACTGAAAAAAGTTAATAACAGGCGTAACACACTTTTAATCTTTTTACTGAAACTGTCCCGAAAAAAATAAAATACAATTCTGATGTTTTCTTTTCTAGTCAATAAAAGCTAATTAGCAAGCAAAACTGTAAACTAATGGTTAGCTGCCTGAGAAAATCGCGCATCAACTGATTCGACTGAGCTTGCTTCACTCATGTCACGTGACTACATCAGCCAATAGATACTCTTTATTACCTGTTTGTTGATTTTGATTGGCTGTGTGAACGCATTCAGTTAATGTACGTGGCTATGGCCACCTGCAGAAGATGATTAGGGCCACTGGAAAGAAAAGAAGATTTCTGTCACAATTCAGAGAAAGTCGTCTGTTTAAAAAAAGTCATAAATAGGTAGCCTAGAAATATAGACCGAATTTTGAGAAAGAAAATCAGATTTCTTGAGAGAAAAGTCAAAATCCAGAGTAAAAAAAAAAAGCAACATTTTGAGAGAAAAAAATTCACCCAAAAAAATCAATTTTGAGAAATAAATTCAGAGTAAAGTCAGAATTTTGTTTTTAAAAGAAACCCTTAGAATTAAGAGAAAATTTAGATTCGTTTAGAGAAAGTTTATAGAAAAAAAAATCATAATCTTTTAATTCAGTTTATATAAATATATAGTGCCAATTCACAACACATGTCATCTTAAGGCACTTTACAAGAAAAGTCATTTCAATTCTATCTCATATACAATCCAATTAATCCTTCGGTTCTTTATTCAGTGAAGCTGTCTACAAGAAGGGGCAGAGCAGACTGTACTTCTTGAGGAAGCTTAGATCCTTCAAGGTTTGCAGCAAGATGCTGCAGATATTCTACAAGTCTGTTGTGGAGAGTGTAATCTCTTCAGCCGTCATCTGTTGGGGTAGCAGCATCAGAGCCAGGGATTTAAAAAGGCTAAACAACCTGATAAAGAAGGCTGGTTCTGTTCTTGGGACAACTGTGGAACATCTGGAGATGATAATGCAAAGAAGGATTCTTCATAAAATCAAAAAAATTATGGACAACCCTGAGCATCCTCTTCATGAGACAGTCATACAACAACAGAGCGTCTTCAGTCGGAGGCTTCTTCAGTTTCGCTGCAATACAGACCGCTACAGGAAATCCTTCCTGCCCACAGCCATCATCATCTATAACAACTCCTTAAAGAATTAATTATATGAGCTATACCAACACTTAATTTCCCTCTGGGATCAATAAAGTATTTTTGAATTTGAATTTGAATTCCAATCTGTTAAAAAAGTTTTCTATCTAAGGAAACCCAGCAGATTGCAGTAATTGACTTGTAGCATTCACTGCTCCTGGATGAACGTGTAGCGACAGTAGACAGCTGCTTTACCACTTTAGATCATGAGTTCTTCTATAAATTGCTCAAAAAATGTCAGGCCCAGTATGGGTTCTGCAAGCATTGAACAGAACTATTGTGGAAATGGTTTGAGTCAAAGCACTCTAAAAAAATTCAAGGACTATGAATTATTTGTAAAGCAAGGAACACATGGCTAATCAAGCAAAATCTGGCACCCCTGGTTAAGATATTTATTCATAGTTAAGGCATTCAGAAGTTGGTCCAACACTAAAAGCATAGTAAAAAAGTGGAAACTGTTTTATTAATTGAACAAAGGTTATAAACTTCATAAAAAGACCACCACTTGATCTGCATCTCAATAATTAACAAGAGAATCTCAACAAAAATATGGCTTCCACAACATAACGCTCAGAAATACATATTAAGATTAAAGTCACTCGCCCTAAACAACATCAAAGATCTGTATATATGTGCTACCTGTGCAAGAGTGTTCAAAAATATAACTCAAGTAGATATCTTATACATGACAAATTATGAAAGAATTAAGGGAGTAAGAATAATTGCAATACAGCTGCTGCTTGTTTCTTAAACACACAGTCAGTTCCAATGTATTTTGAAGGAATCAGTTCTTCATCTGCGAGAAGATCCTTTCAGTATTCCCACGATCCCCAACTAAATAAATATCCTTCCTCAGCTTGACACCAGTGAGAGTCCTTGTCTGCAGATGCTCGGCCTGTCTTGTTTCTTCCCACAAGACAACCTACCCTCCACCTACCTCTCCTTTCCACTCCTACAGCCCAGAAGAGTGAGACGCTACCCGAATGCAATCGGCACATGCAGATGTACTGAACGTGTCACCGAAAACCTGCACGTTCACGTCGCAGTGATGAATGGCCCTCCTCTCTCACTAATGCAGAAAAGCATTATCCATCACCCCCCAGTCCAAAGGAAAGAGATGCTCGTTCAAAACTGACATTCTGCTCCTTGGCAGCGTCCCCGACGAGCCATGTGGAAGTCAGCCCGGCTGCAGAGCTACTCATGCGAGAAGGTGCCTCCCTAGCTCCTTCCTAATCCTTCTCAAGTGGGGAATCATAAAGACACTTCAAGTTCATTAAATACTCCTCATTTTATTCTCCATTGTTAAATCCTGTTAGGGATAAATACCACTGAAATGCTTTTCTTTTCTTTGTGGCCAAGAAATCTGCATGCAGGAGGAACTCTGTTACTGTTATTGTGATCTAAACCAGTGTAAAATGCATAGCTAGATGGTTCTGGTTTGTGGGATGTTCATCCCGTTATGACCACAGTGTTGATTTCTTGAACATGACAGTGAGTTCACTGTACTCCAACATGTTCAAAAGTCACCCTATCTGAATCCAATAGAAAACCTTTGGGATGTGGTGGAATAGGAGGTTGGCATCATGGATGTGAGGCCTTCTAAAACTGTGCCGCTCACGGTGGCTGCACGTTGGAGTGGCTCTGGTATACATTAGTTTTGATTTGTTCTTCTTGTGACTTTTGTTCATATTTCTTTGGGTGAGGTTTTTTGGACAGCTGTTTCCCTCTGGCTTTTTTAAAACTGACAGCAGCTGATTAGCATCTTAAAAGCTCAAATAATACCTGAACTACGACCTCAAATCCAAGATGAGTTGAAAAGGAGGCTTCATGAATGCAGAGCAGGAGCAAAGAGCAGCGAGAAGTAGGAACCAAACCATTTCATCCATCAATTATAATGGGCGAGGATCACCCCCCCCTCCAACATCCCTCTGCCCAGCTTTCTAACCCTATAGCCAGGCAGAGATTTAAAGAGGAGCGGCAAAAGCAAATGAGGATGGATTAGCAGTGCTCGCCAATGACTGATGGTGTCATCTAGGACATGTTACTGTGAAATATTGTCTCTGCTGCCCAAAAAGGTGAGCTGTAAGCGTATCATGACAGTCATGAAACTGTCTTACAGCAACATTCTTCAGTCAGAGGTGTTGTGATAGAGAAGGCACAGAGTGTGAGCGGGGGACGATCATAAAGTCTTTGCTCTTATCTGTCCCGTGCTCAACTCTGTGAAGCAAAAAAACACAGCCTGGAAGGCACGGGCTTCAAAGGCCAGACTCACCCCACAGTGGAGATGATGTTGAACAAAGGGACAATTAGCACTAGTTTTAGCAGACGATGGACCCCACGCGACCTGGTCTAGGGCGGGCAGCCAGCCCAGACAGGTGGCGGTACGGCTACAATCGACTGACGTTAACAGAATAAAAGGAAAAGAAAGAAGAAAAATACGTAGCACTGCTTCTAGCGATAACCAGTTTACAACACAGAGCATACAAAACTCAAGATAAGCTTCAAAAACAAAAAACAAGCCAATCAGAGATGGACACGTTCAAATGCAGGCGATGACCGGAATGGGGCCTGTCTTCAGAGATCTATTTTGGTATAGCTCAGATCCCAGCAGACTTCCTAGATACACAAACGGGAAGCCGGATAGCTTGGCAGGCAATACTTCAAAGTTTTCAGGGGAGTTCTTTCCTGGTCCAGCAGGTTGGAACAGAAGAGGGAAAGTTGCTAGAAATTTAATTGAGTGTCTCCATTCAGCTCAGCGATGAGCAGGGGAAAGACAATAATTTCATGTTCTGCGCCCCTTTATCAACTCTGTGATGTCATCACTGGCCACAGACCAATGAGAATGCTTTAAGGGTGGCACAAGGGATGCTGGGAGATGCAGTCCATTCAGTTCGTGGAAAATGAACCCCAACAGATGCCTCTTCATATTTGTTGTGAGACTGACTGGAACTGGAGATCCTTCTTGCCCACAACATCACCATTCACAACAACTCTTTGAAGATACTTGCGTGATGTGAGACACTACAACATCTAAATTTCCTTTTGGGTCAATAAAGTATTATTGAATTGAATTGAATTGACAAATCTGTAGCAGCTGTGTAATGTTGTCATCTCACTATGGACCAGAATGTCGCAATCAGAATATAGGAATGTTTCTGATACCTTGTTGAATCTAGGCTGCAAATAATTGAGGCAGTTCTAAAGGCAAGAATGAAAACCGGCATCAGGACACTATACCTAATAAAGTAGCTGGTGAGTGTATTTCAACCTGCAGAGATCCCACTGTAACTGGGGTCAAAGGGGAAATAATTGAGGTGTTACAAAAAATTGTTTGAATTCTAATGCAAGACATAACATGAAACTGGGGGAAATTGTATTCTGTCAGCCATTCATCAGTAATATCCTAATAAATACATTGAATTCTCCCCTTTTCTGACACATTTTTACAATTTTGTCAGACTCATCAGCCAGATAAAACAAGATGTAATCAGAATAAAACAATAACATGTGAAGACACCCAAGCTTTCTATAAAGCAAACATGCAACATAGCGTGATGATGTTCCTCATATTGTAGTCTAGAAGTCTGTGATGGCTTGTTTTTCCTTTTTGAAGCTTATCTTGTTTGACTGTACAGGAGCTTTCTTCTCATTTAAAGGCATTAAAACATAAATAATATGCAACCCTCAGGCAACCGAGAGGATCTTGCAACCAGCATGTATGCTGAAAATTACAGCCTTTTGTAACATTCCTCATGCCAGGTCTCACCTATCAGTCTGATTTTATGCACCTGTGCCATGCCTGATTGCTTTCTCCACTCCACCTGTCTCTCTCACTATTTAAACAGCCCCTTGCCTCTGCTTCCCTGCCAGATTTTCGAACGCTCACGCCAGTAGATATCAAGCCTTTCGTTACTGATCTCCACCACCGACCTGTTTCATGTTGTCTGAGTTTCTGCCTTTGCCTAGCCCTCGTCTGACCTCGATTGCCTTTCTGACCTCCCAACGCCGAACCCAGCTTAAGACCCTGACCACCGATCTCTGCCTCCCCTGGATAAACTGATCTCCCGCCTGCCTGTGTATGACCTGCGCCTGTTTTCCAGTTTTTGATTCTGATCAGCCCAAGTGACAAGGTGGATATTTCAAGCTGTTGTTTAAGTATCCCCACTCAGGAGGAGAAGCACGTGGTGCACCTTTCCTGTCGCTCTTGTGAGCTTTCTAAGCCCCGCAGCAGCCTCCGCTCCTGACGTCACCGCCCCAGAGAATTCCCAGTCATCCTCCCCGCCGCAGGTTAGTGAAAACTGCAGATCAACGTCTACATTCTTCCCCCCCGATTCGCTAACCAATAACCTTCTCTCTTCAGAGCCAGAGTTCCAGCCTGCAGAGTCTTTTGCACATTTATAATCTATTGTTTAATAAAACCTCCTCCTGAGTTATTGCTCACTCCTGTGTTGTGGCTGAATTTTGGGTCTTCCTTGTGGTCCGTGACAGTAAAATCTGGCCATAATGGACCCATCGCCCACACAGGAGTGGCGTGCAAAAGTAGAGGCTAGTGTTGGCCAACTGGAGACAAATATGCAACAGATGATGTCTATGTTAAGCAGGATGACGGCTGTGACTGCCCCGCCCACTCAGTCGGCTACGACTTCTCCTACTAAGCAGCAGTATGTCTCACCAATCCATGAGCCACGTCTTACTCCTCCTGAGGTGTTTAGTGGGGAACCAAGTCAGTGTCGGGCGTTTTTAACCCAGTGTGAGATACACTTTGAACTTCAACCCTCCTCCTTCCCCACAGAACGTTCAAAGGTGGCCTATGTTATCTCCCTTCTGTCTGGTAAAGCTAAGCTCTGGGGAACGGCTGAATGGCAGAGGGATGCTGCTATTTGCTACAGGTACAGAAACTTCTTTCAGGAGCTCATCAGGGTTTTTAATCCCATTTTACCTGAGCGGGAGGCTGCTCGAGGTTTGCTGACCGTTAAACAGGGCAGAGGGAGGGTGACTGAATATATTATTGACTTTCACTCCCTCTCTGCAGAAAGTAACTGGAATGAGGAGGCTTTGTGTGATGCTTTTTACCAGGGCCTCAACGAGGAAATAAAGGATGAGCTAGCCACCCGTGATGCCCCTGTGGACCTGGTCGAACTGGAGTCACTCGCCACTCGTATTGATCTGAGGCTCCATGATCGCAGACAGGAGAGGAGTCGCTCATACCAGGTACGACGCCCACAGCCTGCCATCAGGTCCTCCCCTGGTCCCTCCATGCCTTCGGCTAGAACTGAGCCACCCATTGCTGATTCTACAGAACCTATGCAGATTGGCCGGTCTAGACTGTCACCCCAAGAACGGGAACGAAGGTTACGCAAAGGGTTATGCTTTTATTGTGGAGGGGAGGATCATCAAATCCGTCAGTGCTCGTTAAAAGGCCAGGCTCAGTAGGTAGAAAGAGGCTTCTACTGAGCCATAATTCACTCCGTAAGTCCTCTCCAGTCAGTTTAATCGAGGCTCAGTTGATGGTTAATGGGACATCAAAGAAAGTTTCTGTCCTTGTGGATTCTGGAGCTGACACGGAGTTTATGGATTGTGATTTGGCCAACGGTCTGGGGATCAAATTACAACCTACCCCTAGGGGTCAAGATGTGATCGCCATAGACGGTCACGTTCTTCAACGCATAACATTAGAGACGATGCCAGTGAGAGTTATTATTGGGGGTAACCATCATGAGACGGTGTCCTTTCTAATCATCAAGTCCCCTGACCTTCCCGTGATTTTTGGAGCTTCTTGGCTCAAGAAACACAACCCACACTTAGATTGGAACAAGGGTGTGGTGCAGACCTGGTCACCGGGGTGTCTTAGTACGTGTTTGCTGTCGGCCCATGTTCCTAGTCAAAACCCTGGTGAGATTCAGGAAGTTTTTCCTGACCTGTCCAAGGTGCCACCAGAGTATCATGACCTCAAGGAGGTTTTTAACAAGCACCGTGCTTCCTCTCTTCCCCCCCATAGGCCCTATGACTGTGCCATCGACCTCCTTCCTGGTACATTTCCCCCTAGAGGACGTCTGTATTCCCTCTCTGCACCTGAGAATCAAGCCATGAAGAAGTATATTGAGGAATCTTTACGTGCTGGCATCATCCGGCCTTCTTCGTCCCCTGCCGGAGCTGGGTTCTTCTTCGTGGGAAAGAAGGATGGCTCACTTAGACCCTGTATTGATTACAGGGGGCTCAACGAAGTCACAGTCAAAAACAGATACCCTTTGCCCCTTATGAACACGGCATTTGATCTCATTCAAGGAGCCAGGATTTTCACTAAATTAGACCTCAGAAACGCCTACCATCTGGTTCGTATCAGGGAGGGGGATGAGTGGAAAACAGCTTTTAACACCCCAACAGGGCACTATGAGTACCTGGTCATGCCGTTTGGCCTAACCAATGCACCAGCTGTGTTTCAGGCTCTAGTTAATGACGTGCTGCGGGACATGATTGGTCAGTTTGTGTTTGTCTACCTTGACGATATACTAATCTTCTCGAAGGATCTTGCCTCACATCAGCAACATGTCCGTGCTGTTATTCTCCGTCTCCTACAGAACAACCTGTTTATTAAGGCAGAGAAGTGCGAATTTCACCAATCTACCACTTCATTCCTAGGTTTCATCATCTCCCCTGATCGCGTTTCCATGGACCCCTGCAAGGTGGCCGCAGTGAAGGATTGGCCTATCCCTCAGAGTCGGAAACAGCTTCAGCGGTTTCTAGGCTTTGCAAACTTCTACCGCCGGTTTATTCGGAACTACAGTGCTGTAGCTTCACCCCTTCATTCCCTTACGTCACCCAAGAACAAGTTTAGCTGGAACGATCGAGCAGATCAAGCCTTCACCAAGCTAAAATCACTGTTCACTTCAGCACCAGTACTCCACTCCCCAGATGCTACCCGTCAGTTCATAGTGGAGGTCGATGCCTCTAATACAGGAGTAGGAGCGGTGTTAAGCCAAAGGACACCTATGGGAGCTATTCATCCATGTGCCTTCTTTTCCAGAAGTCTATCAGCTTCAGAACGAAACTACGACGTGGGGGATCGAGAGCTGCTGGCTGTCAAGTTAGCCCTGGAGGAATGGAGGCATTGGTTAGAAGGAGTCAAGGAGCCCTTCATTGTTTGGACCGACCATAAAAACCTGCAGTACCTCCGGTCTGCCAAGCGATTAAACCCCAGACAGGCCAGGTGGGCTTTGTTTTTTAGTCGCTTTAACTTCTCCTTATCCTACAGACCTGGAGAGAAAAACACCAAGCCTGATGCCCTCTCTAGGATTCATGAGGATCAGGTCCAGGAGGAGCCAGACTTTATCCTGCCCCATCCTGTACGGTTAGCAGTGTCTCGACTCGAGCTAGAGGAAAGAATTAAAGAAGCCCACCGGCAACATCCAGTCCCTGAAGGGTGCCCCAAGGATCGCCTCTAAGTTCCAGACCACCTAGTGCCTGAGGTACTTACTCTTTGCCATGGTTCTCGTCTCTACTGTCACCCAGGGATAAACAAGACTTTGTCAGTGGTTCGGGACAACTTCTGGTGGAAGAACATGTCCCAGGATGTCAAGGACCTTGTTTCTTCATGCCGGGTGTGCTGCCAAGCTAAGTCCTCCCGTCGATCACCCTCTGGATTACTACGTCCACTGCAAATCCCTCATCGTCCTTGGTCTCACCTCTCAATGGACTTTATTACAGGTCTGCCCTCCTCTAATAACTTCACCACTCTCCTCACGGTCGTTGATCGTTTTTCTAAGATGACCCACTTGGTTCCCTTGGTCAAATTGCCCACATCCAAGCAACTCGGAGAGATTTTAACCCGTGAAGTTTTCCGTCTTCATGGCATCCCTGTTGACATAGTCTCTGACCGTGGTCCTCAGTTTGCCTCTCGATTCTGGAGAGAGTTTTGTAACCTCCTAGGGATCCAACTGAGCCTTTCCTCTGGTTTTCATCCTCAGTCCGATGGGCAGACGGAACGTATTAATCAGGAGGTAGAGACTAAGCTTCGCATGCTGTGTGAGCAGGATCCCACAAGCTGGTCTCAGAATCTTCCCTGGGTTGAATATGCCCTCAACTCTCTTCCTTCATGTGCCACAGGTTTGTCCCCTTTTCACATTGTTTATGGCTTCCAACCTCCAGTGTTTTCCCTACAGGAGGTTGCAGCCAGAGTCCCCTCTGCTCATGCAGCAGCCAGGAGGTGTCAAAGGGTTTGGAGGAGGGCTCGTAGGGCCCTACTTGCCTCTTCGGTTGTTTATACCAGAGCTGCTAACCGTCGCCGAACTCCTGCTCCTGCATACCAGGAGGGGCAGAGGGTGTGGCTATCCACGAAGGATCTTCCGCTTCGCTTAGACTGTCGCAAGTTGGCTCCCCGCTTCATTGGCCCATTTCCTATCTCCAAAGTGGTCAATCCTGTTGCTGTTCGTCTTCACCTCCCAAGGAATCTCAGGGTCCACCCAACCTTTCATGTATCTAAGGTTAAACCTGTATCTGTATCTCTCATTCTGAACTTCCATCGTACCCATCCTGACCAACCTGGTGGTCCGTCGGGAGCCGGACCTTGAGGGGGGGGTACTGTAACATTCCTCATGCCAGGTCTCACCTATCAGTCTGATTTTATGCACCTGTGCCATGCCTGATTGCTTTCTCCACTCCACCTGTCTCTCTCACTATTTAAACAGCCCCTTGCCTCTGCTTCCCTGCCAGATTTTTGAACGCTCACGCCAGTAGATATCAAGCCTTTCGTTACTGATCTCCACCACCGACCTGTTTCATGTTCTCTGAGTTTCTGCCTTTGCCTAGCCCTCGTCTGACCTCGATTGCCTTTCTGACCTCCCAACGCCGAACCCAGCTTAAGACCCTGACCACCGATCTCTGCCTCCCCTGGATAAACTGATCTCCCGCCTGCCCGTGTATGACCTGCGCCTGTTTTCCAGTTTTTGATTCTGATCAGCCCAAGTGACAAGGTGGATATTTCAAGCTGTTGTTTAAGTATCCCCACTCAGGAGGAGAAGCACGTGGTGCACCTTTCCTGTCGCTCTTGTGAGCTTTCTAAGCCCCGCAGCAGCCTCCGCTCCTGACGTCACCGCCCCAGAGAATTCCCAGTCATCCTCCCCGCCGCAGGTTAGTGAAAACTGCAGATCAACGTCTACATTCTTCCCCCCCGATTCGCTAACCAATAACCTTCTCTCTTCAGAGCCAGAGTTCCAGCCTGCAGAGTCTTTTGCACATTTATAATCTATTGTTTAATAAAACCTCCTCCTGAGTTATTGCTCACTCCTGTGTTGTGGCTGAATTTTGGGTCTTCCTTGTGGTCCGTGACACCTTTAACTGCTTACAGTACCTTGCAAAGGTATGTTCCTAACCCCTTTTAACTTTTTCACATTTTCACACATTACATTTTGTGGATTTTGCTAAAAGAATCAATTAATATGGGAACTATTAGTCCAACACTCCAAAGATTTTGGGCCTTGTGCATAAAAGGACGAAGAAAGCTCTAAGAAGTACCCTTGTAATTTGTCACAAGTCATGTAGGAGACACAGCAAACATGCGGAACAAGGTACTCTTGTGAAGCACAATGGTGGCAGCATTGTACTATGAAGATGGTTTCCTCCTGCAGAGTTAGGGGAGCTGCTAACAGTTAAAGGGAAGATGGATGGAGCAATCCTTGAAATAAATGTTGTTAGAGGCTGCAAAATACTTTAGACTAGGACAGAGATTCCCCTTCTGGCACACAAGTTTCCTTGAGGACCGATGTTCCACAACTTCTAGAGTTTTCTCAGCTTCACACCTGAATCAAATAACTAAGCCATTAACAGGACACTCAACAACTTTACAGTATATTGCAGACTTAATTTAGCCGTTTGATTCAAGTGTGTTAGACCAGGGACACATCTAAAAGTTGCAGGACATCAGCCCCTTAAAGGGCTTGAGTTTTACTCTACTGTTCTAGCTAGACATAAACTCTTGAGATACAGTTTAGATCAAAGCATATTCATGTGTTACAATGGTCTTGTCAAAGACCAGGACTTCTGTGCATAGACACTCTCCATCCAATCTGACTGAGGTTCAAGTGTATTATAAAGATTAAAGGAACAAGGGGCAGGATTTGTAAATAAAATAAACATCCATGTCCAGTTTTTTTTATGCTGTTGGGTGATGAAGCGTTATAAACCAAAAAGAATGAGCCCACCCACGTATTGCTCCATTTTCTTAAACTGGCTGTGTGCTGCAAAATGTGCTGCAGTTTGGGGTCTGAATTTCCCGTGCTGTCCTACGGATGTGGTGTCAATTGACACGGCTTGCGCGTTCTCGACAGCTTTAAAAGAGGAAGAAAAATGGTCGCAGACCTCCATTGATTTAATTGTGAGAATGGATTCTTCTGTTCTGCAACTGGGAAACGACCAAGGACAACTCACAGCCCACTAAAAAGTGGCACTAAGAAAAAGAAGTATGTCACTGTGAAGAGGTATGTGTTTTTTGTAAAGCGTTTGTGCGCGCTCCCGTGCGGCTGGCTGCAGAAACTTGCAGCGCCGGCCCCGTCGCTCGTGAGTTTCGTTTCTTCATTCTGCCCCCTGCTCCTTTAACATGCAACGGTTTAAGCTTCTAAATATGCAAAAACCTTTGAAACCCAAGCATTAATTTCCCTCCAGTTCACCATTAGAGCTGTAGAGAGTTATTTGGAGCTACTTCTTTTGTAGTTTGTAAATTACAGCTCGTGCCTCTTTTTGGTAGATTTCAGTCAATCATCAGTGAGCCTAAAACAAACCCTACAAACTAGGTCACAGCACAGCTGTTTCCAAGTCTCTTAGACTGTGGTTGGTGATTTTCCGTTTCATCAACAGACCCCTGACGTCCAGAAGCAGGCATGATCCCATCACTGTTTCTGCAGCTCTCTCTCTCTCTCTCTCTCTCTCTCACACACACACACACACACACACACACACACACACACACACACACACACACACACACACACACACACACACACAGGGTTGTGAAGTTGGCACAAGTTGAATTAAAGTATTTGGAGGTCAACTGGATCCACCTTATGACATTTGCAGCAGGCCATCGAAAGCCATGAGGAGCTGGTTTCATTCATCAAAGACTTCATCGGTGGTGCTGGGGCCGACCTCAACATCCATGATTTTGTGCCTCCAACAGGAAGGAGTTTTACGTGATGGCTCTGCTTTTTACATTTACTTTATTTCAAGCATATTTTTGCATCAAAAGATTAATGTGATTGTGTGCAGATATTCCAATACATGTTGATGTCAGACTAAGATAGCCTGAGAAAATACAAAATAATCCCTACTTCCCTTGAAATATACCTCCAAAAATGCCAAAAGCAAAAGCTCTGTTGCAGCTTTTGAGCTCATATTAATTCAACTGTTCACCTTAGAGCCTTGTGCAGCAGTGCATGCCTGTCTCGCAGTCTGGGTGCATGAGATATACAATAAGCAATTTCATTAATCTGCATAATATTAGTCCCAGGATACTGCATTCTCTTATGTTAGAGTGCCCCAAAGCTGTAGGTGAGCTTCTTTGTGTAGATTATCACATAAACAGGTAAATATCAAAGGAGAAACAAACTTCCTTTGTGTTTGCAGTGTTTAGACGGGCTGGTCTAACACCTTTCCTCTGCTTTTTTAGCCCAATCTATATCTCTAAATCCCCAAACGCTGATACCACAGAGATTTAATCTCTATTTTTTTATCTCAACTACTTCTTAATCAATTCTTATGCCCCCTCTGTCTGTCTTGGATTGCAACTCGGGTTCAGTTCAATCTCAGTGCAGAGGGTCCCCTTTGTGTTTGTCAAGAGCATGTTGACAGTAGATCTTATCCCCTGAGCTGTTCTCTTCGCAGAAAAGGAAAGGTGGAGGAGTTACTCTCACTAAGGGTGACAGGGTTGGACTGTGCGAACTTGACCTAAGTAGGAAAGTGAGGTCCAGCTGGGAGTCTTTCACCATGGAGATCAGTTACTCTTTGCCAGCTTTTCTGAACTGCTAAAACCTCCACCCATTTTCTCAAAACCTTAAACACAAATCCAAAACTCTTAACATCATTCACAAAACCTCAGAGTTTTCTGTCAAAATCAAACTATCACCTCAAAGTCAGTCATCATGTCTTCAAAACCAAACAATGTGGTCACCTCATACACACACCCAATAAAATATATTCACCACAGAACATTCATTAGACACTATATCAAACAATTGCATCCAGAGCACGTAGTTAATAGGAAATATGTTACATTTCTTACAATAAACTACCATGATAATGTAGATAACAGAAAATAAATAAAAACAACAAAATGAAAAGGTTCACAATAGTTGACTAAATTTAACCTGTGATGACTGTTCTTGGTCGTCCTCGTCCCCTTCCTCCTCGTCCACCACCTCTCACATAGACTCGCTTTGCACTCTGAACTGACTTTTATCCTGCCTAGTTGGTCTGATCACATCACCAGATACATGTGTGTTGAATTTTGAGTTGCTGTGTGTAAAATATGAATATAATGAATAATGAACATATAAATATGTGTTTTAGATGTGTTCAAGTGCAATTCATGAAGGACCCAAATCTGGCCCGGTAGCACAGATGGTTCACACGGATGGAGACTTTCTACTTTTGATTAGGCCAAAAATGATTAGCAACAAATTAACATTTTCTTCCAATGGAATGTCTGAGCCTCCCTGGTAAGGTCTATTCAGGGGTTCTGGAGAGGAGGGTCCGACGGATAGTCGAACCTCGGATCCAGGAGGAACAATGCGGTTTTCGTCCTGGCCGTGGAACACCTGACCAGCTCTACACCCTCAGCAGGGTCCTGGAGGGTGCGTGGGAGTTCGCCCAACCGGTCTACATGTGTTTTGTGGACTTGGAGAAGGCGTCCGACCGTGTCCCTCGGGGGCCCTGTGGGGGGTGCTCCGGGAGTATGGGGTACCGGGCCCCTTGATACGGGCTTTTAGGTCCCTGTACGACCTGGTCATCTGGTCAGGATGCCTCCTGGACACCTCCCTGGTGAGGCGTTTCAGGCACGTCTCAATACAAAAGACAATATTCATCTTTTAATAACAGTGCTTTTTGCAATTTTTTTAAAATTTCATACAAAATAAGAACATCATGTGACTTTCACTCAAAAGTGTTCTTGGGGCACCCACATTTACTTTTAAATAATTACTTAAACATGGCTAAAGACAACAAATGTGAAGGGAAACGTGACCCAAATCTCTTTTTTTTGCAGTCGAGCCCAAAAGAAATAGCTAATTAGATGCTTTTCTTTTACAGTTTATCTGAAATGCTAAAACACTAAACTCAATTCTCTAAACCAGATTCTCAGTGGCCTAAACTCATTTTTTTTAATCAAAGAGAATTTTGGCCTCAAACACTATTCAGGTACTTAAACACATTCTCAGTCACTAAACACGTATTACACTTCTATAGAAAACACTGGCAGCGACATGTGAACACAACTAAGACACAACCGTCATCTTTTACACACAGCAACTCAAAATTCAACCCACGTGTATCTGGTGATGTGATCAGACCAACTAGGCAGGATAAAAGTCAGTTCAGTGTTCACAGGAGGGCACATATGCATCTACAACGGATAGAGGAAGAGTCCATGTGAGAAGGAAGGAAGGGGACGAGGATGATCAAGAACAGTCATTACTGATTAAATTAAGACAGCTATTGCCCACTATTGTTAATCTGTGAATTAATGTGCTTTCCATTTTGGTGTTTTTATTTGCATTTTTTGTTGTTATCTACATTCAGCACTTCATATCACTCTTATCACTGTCATTTTTTGTGAAATACTCTTCAAATGTTTCCTGTTCACTACATGCCCTGGATGCTGCGTCTTAAATTATTTGATCTTTTACTTGGTGTGTGTATGAGGTGATTACATTGTTTGGTATTGAGCACATGATTACTGGTTTTGAGGTGATAGTAAGGGTTTGGTGAATGTACTAAAGTGTTTTGGATTTGTGTTTAAGGTTTTGAGAAAATGGGTGTAGGTTTCAAGAAATGTGTTTTAGCAATTCCGAACAACAGTACATGATGGCATCTTCTTCCACATGTTTCCTATGTCCTCTTCATGGCTTTTGGCAGGATTTAAACTGGATTTCTTATAGCTGTCGTGCCATTTGTGTTCACAGCATCTCTGCAGCTCCTCCAGAGACCTCTTGGCTGTCAATTTAGATGAACGACAATGTCTTACCAGATTTGCCAGTGTGCCATACTCTATATTCAGGAGTTGTTGTTTTCTAATCTAACCCTGCTTTAAATTCTGCTGTGTTTCTTGGTCTTCATGTTGCTGTTTGTTCACTAACCTTTTCTAACGAACCTCTGAGGTCTTCACAGAACAGCTACATTTATGCTGAAATTAAATCACACACATGTGCACTTGTATTACTAATTGTTTACAGGGGAGTGTATCTAGGAGTCAGAGTAACAAGGGTGCATACAATGTGTATGAGAAAAAGATTTAATAGTGAAACTGAAAACATTTCCCCAGACAAAGCATTGTATTTGAACTGATTAAACACAGAAAATATCAAGAGTGATTGGTGAATATTAAAGGTAACAAAGGTGATTGACCAGGGCCCTTTAATAAGAAACAAGCTCCCAAAGCTGACTCTCTCTGTGACTTCTGTTCAGCACAATCGAAAGCTTTATTGATCGCCCTCAGTACTAATAAGATTGGACGAAGCACTCCTAATGCCACCAGTATTCCTTTCCCACTAAATCAAGAGATAAAATTGGCATATACATCCATCTTATCCCCACCTCTTACCGCCTATGTATGTCAGGCAGCAAACAAAGAGAGGAAAACAAGTGAAAAAAGCAGGTGTGGAGACTAGAAAAGACACACCTAAAGGACTTGCATGCGGGAGTTCTTTACAAAAGAGGAGAAAGATGAGGTTTGTGATGGGCAGGCCGTCAAATCTACTGGGGGGGGCAGGGTGACAAGCAGCCGACGGACAGAAGGTCCATTTCCACTCACACAAAAGAACCGGGGAGATGAAGCAGATTAGTAGCTCTTTATTCCCTTTGTGAAGACTCTAAATGATAAGATTTGGCCTGTTCTTTCACATCCTTTTCTCTCTGTGTATGTGTGAGTGTGTGCGTGTGTGAGAAAGGGTAAATTCACACAAGACATCACAAGCTCCTTGTTTCTGTCTATTTTCTTTTCCTTCTCCACTCCACATCGGGGTATGCTTTACATTTTTCACCCCCTCTTTCATACACCGGCTTTTTCTGAAGTAAAAGTAATCGGAAGTAGAAGTAATTTATTTCTCTGCAGAGAAGGGACAGATATAGCAGTTGGTGTTTGAATCACTTTCCATTCTTTTGCCAACCCTTGAATTTACAGTTTGAATGGTGAGGCACTCAGCTTAAAACCTCTCATCACTGCAGGATGATGCATTTCTGTTGAGTTCCCTGAGCTGGAAATTACCCCTTTCAGTGAAACACAAACCCTGTCTCTGCTGGACAATATCACCAACCAGTCAGTCAGGGGCTTTTATTTGGCTGGCAGATGATGCACTGTTGTTAATAAAGTCTCATAGGTTTTGATGTGTCTTCTTGAGACAGTTTATCCTCCCCACCTGCATGAACGGGTAGAAAGATTTAGTAAAAACCCATTTTCAAAAGTCTGCTGTCTGCCTCTTTTCAAACCTTTGCATCTAGCGCCATCTACTGTTCATCTTTCAGCATTACAGGTGATACAATTGAGCAAATTTGTCCAATGGTGTTTTCTAATAGTGAACACAGCTGCAGATACAGTACCTTTGAAACATTTATTTATTGTCAAAATGTACGTGCATGCAATAGCTGTTTGGGGCTCCTTTTGCACAAAAAAAACAGAATCTGTGCATTATAGCATGGAAACAATCTGCTGTGAGACTCCAGAGGTTATGAAAATGTAGGTTGTCTTCCTCTTGACAATGCTGCATAGATTCTCTTTAGGGTTCATGTCAGGCCAATCAAGTACTGTAACACCATCATTAAAGCAGGTATTGTTCATTTTGGCAGTGTGTGCAAGTACAAAGTCCCACTGGAAAATTAACTCAGCATCTCCATAAAGCTTGTGTGTTGAGGGAGACAGACAGACCAATCTGCTTGAATTTGTTATTTTGTTTCAATGTTATTTATTTGTATAAATTGCTTTCATTTTTGTCTTTGAAATACCAGAATTTGCAGATACATTTAAATTTTGTCTGTTCGATGAGCTTATTTTTAAATATTAAATCATATGTTCTGATCAGGTATGCAGAACTTTGGTAGCCTTTTTATGGATTTTTTTTTTTTTACTTTTACTTAAGTAATTTCTTGAACGGCTACTTTGTACTTTTACTTGAATGTATTAAAGTACGCTACTCTCAATTGAGTACAACTTTTGAGTGCTATGCCCACCTATGGTCTGATATAATATTATAATCTTGAATGTGTTTTCATTACCTTCAAGTGGAAAATAATCATGATTAAGAGAAATGTAGGTTTGAAAACACATTCAGTGAAATTAATCTATTTTTTTTTTTTGACTTAGTGATGTGGTAACTGAAATAAATGAAATGTTCAATAATATTTTAACTTATTGAATGGGTTTGTTTGTTGTTGTTTTTTAGGATGAGTGCGCCTTTCGTCCACTGGGGGCGCTGCAGCTGCTCCCACGCCGTCCGGACAGTCAGACGTGGTTGCGTAAGCGTCGATTGCCGAGTCATGGATAGCTGTTGTTTAACACCTGAAGCTACAAGGACGAACTGTGTTTGAGCTTTTATCCGCTCAACTGAGAGCAGCAATGACAGAAACACAGCGTAGAAGAAGCTGAAGCTTCAGCTTATTACGGCTGTTTAGTTAAAAACCGAGGGGTTGTGGCGACAACAAGCCGGTTAACAGCGCTCCTGACTCTGCTTATCTCCACCTCCTTTCCCGATAAGTGGAGGGTCTACATTATCTGAATTGGATAAGCAAGGTGAGGTTCACAATCAACAACAAACGACTACTAAATGTTAAATGTCTCGGTGGAGCTCCAAATGCACGCTTGGTGCGGATATGTTCTATTATATCAAAGTTTAGATGTGAACTGTTTCCATATTTTGTCGCTCTTATTATCATTTAGGCGCCTGTCTGATGGAGAAATGTTGCGCACTTTACTGCGTTTCTATTTTTTTCTGTTTCTAAAGAAAAATCATATATATTATATTTCCTTACACCCACCATGGTGTAATTTCAGCATTTAATTATTTCTGTTCATTTTAACTGATTATGGCCAAACATTGTGTCTCAGAGCCTTGGAATATAACATGATAGCAATTAAAAGGGATTATTAACTTAGAAATGTTGTCAAAATTAACATAAATACAAGTTTAGGTTAAATTACGCTTTTTGCTTTGAATCTTTATCATGCATGTTTTCCACTTTTTAATTGTCTCTTATATCTGTTCCACAGCTGCAGTCATGGTGATCATCCAGAGCTACTGTGAGGCAAACACCTCCATCTCTCACACCTGGGTGGATTTAGGCATCTCCCCCTGCTTCTACTTCACCCTCGTCCCCACCATCCTGCTCTCCATCTCATTCTTCCTCGGCACCGTCCACTGCATTTGCTACCAGAAGTATGGCACCTCCATGGAGCCCAAATTCATCCCTCGCTCCCGCCTCTACGGCTTCCAGCTGGCCCTCACCGTGCTTCTCCTGCTCCAGTTTCTGGGTGGGATGGTGTGGCGAGCTTCCAGCAGCGGAGAGCTCCCGGGTTACGTGGTGCTGTACGGCTGCTTCTCGACGCTGGGATGGGCCTGGGCTTTGGCCCTGCTCAGGGTGGAGAGGCGGAGGGTCCCGCTGATGGACCGGACGAGGGGACACAGCACCGCGCTGCTGGTGTTCTGGGCCTTGGCTTTCTCTGCTGAGAACCTGGCCTTCGTCTCCTGGTACAGTCCGCACTGGTGGTGGGGCCTGGACACCACTCAGCATGAGGTGAAGCATCATTTAGGGGAAAACTTAGAAAGCAGACGGACTAAGAGGCTTGGTTTTAGTTTATTGCTTGGACTAACGTCTATAACCGTAAATCTTGTGCAATGTCCATGTATTAGTCAGGGTTTAACCCATTGCTTCACCACGATCGTCTGTTTAGCTCCCACAGTATTGATCCAAGACTAATCTGGTCATTAAGATGGAACACTTTTAATTGTTGGTCTTACAGCCCAAATGTTAGGTATGCATTTGTTGTGTTAGCCACTCCTTTTCAAGGTACAAAACCTGTTTGAAATGCATTGTAGTAGATAACCACGCAGACAACAGCACATGCTGAGAGATGCTGAGTCATGCCGACTCTTGTTTTGGATCCTCAACTCTGCTCTATTAACAGAGTTTTTAAGAAAAGCTATAGCTCCTCCCATGCTGGGTCAGAGGTAGTCAGTTCATAATGCTAAGCATGACATTGCATTTTTACTTTATTGCCTGCTGATCCACTTTCTTTCTAAAGGCTATATTTAAAATGTGTGGTTTTATTTGAATGTCCATATAATTTAACCTTTCATAAATTTGTTATAAAGCACACACGGCTGTTAAATAAACATCCATATCTGTATTGATTCAGTTTAAAATGTTTCTAAACTTTTCAGGTGCAGTTTGCTCTCTGGATGATCCGCTACTTCTGCACTGGGCTGCTCTTCTTCGTTGGTCTCAAAGCCCCTGGCTTGCCCCGAAGACCCTACATGCTTCTTATAAATGAGGACGAGCGGGACGTGGAAAACAGCACACAGGTAGAAACAATATAAGTAGCCCACAAAAAAATATTCTATTTTCCTTTTTTTTTTATTTTACATAAAAAAATTCTCTGTTCAGGGGAAACCCCTGAATCCAGAGCCGTCTTTTAGGGCATGTGACATTTGTTCCACTTTTTGTCGCTAAACTAGCCCAAATTTAGCTAGATTGGATGGAGAACAACTGTAAACATCAAGTTTTGCCTCAAATTCTTTACTGGCCATAAGCCTGTGCTCTGACTAGGTCATTGTGAGACATTGATATGCTTTGATCTAAGCTATTCTGTTGGATGTTTAGGGTTGTTCTCCTGCTGGAGGATGAATCTACGCCCCCATTTGCAGCATCTAACATCTGTTATTCCAGGATTTCCTGGTATTTAGCTCCATCTATTTCCCAAATAAGCCGGAGAAGCTTCTCTGTCTGTGCGGAAGGAAGCCATCTCAACAGCATCATGCTGCCACCACCATGTTTCACAGGGATGGTGTGTTCAGGATGATGTGCTGTGGCTAAAAGTTAAATATTGGTCTCAGTTGATCAGAGCTCCTTCTTCCACATCTTTGTTTTCAGATTTTTATATCTAAAAACAAAAACTCAGAGGATTGTCTTTCTTTAACTTCATAGTTACGTAATGCTTTGCATTTGTCTGTCATATGAAATTCATTAAAGCTTGTGATTATGTGAAATAACTTCAAGGGGTGTGAATACTTTTGTGCGGCCCTGTATTTATGCGTCTGCTTCTTTCTTCTTATTTTTTAGAACTTGTTAGGAAGAGCAGAGGAGAACCAGTCAACCTGGCAGGGATTCAGGAAGAAGGTCCGTCTGCTTGTTCCCTACATGTGGCCCAGAGGCAACATCATTCTCCAGCTTCTGGTCCTCTTCTGTTTGGGACTGCTGGGAGTTGAGAGAGCTATTAATGTCTTTGTGCCCATCTATTATAAAAATATCGGTGAGCGAGGCCACATTTTTTAGCTGTGTGACATTGGAGCCGTATAAAAATGTCCTCACAAACTTAGCTTTGTGTCCCTTTTTTTTTCACAGTTAATGGGTTAACTGATGGCAGCAGCTGGCATGATGTTGCTATTATAGTGGGTATATATGTTGGACTGAAGTTCCTGCAGGGTGGAGGAGCAGGTAAGCCTTTAATTTGGGAAATGGGTAACATCTAAGGGATTTCCCGATTTGTTGATCTAATTTACCTCTGCTTGTCCTCTTCTTCAGGTGCCTCCGGGTTTGTCAGTAACTTGCGCTCGTTCCTCTGGATCCGGGTGCAGCAGTTCACCAATCGAGTGGTTCAGGTCCGCCTGTTTGCCCACCTGCACTCCCTCTCTCTGCGCTGGCATCTCGGCCGCAAAACCGGCGATGTGCTGCGGAGCATTGACCGCGGCACCTCTTCAATCAACAGCTTGCTCAGGTCTGTATTTGTTGAAGTCCATGTATTAAAGGATTATGTAAACCAAATAAAAAGACTAAACAAATGTTGTTCTTCCACAGCTACATTGTGTTCAGCATCTTTCCAACCATCGCCGATATTGTCATTTCTATCATCTACTTCGTCACTTACTTCAATGCCTGGTTTGGCCTGATTGTCTTCATCTGCATGACCTTGTACCTCAGTAGGTGTTGCATGTTGAAACGGAACAAAAACACAGAAAGTTATGCTGCTTTGAAAAGGTATTTGCCCCCCCTCCCCCCAACCGAATTAATACTTCGCCAAACCCTTGGTTTGCTGTTCGTTCTGCTGCACAACCCAAATGTGGTTAAGGTCACAAACTGATGGCCGGACATTTTGTGGTAAAGAGCAGAATTCATGATTTCGTCAATCATAGCAAGTTGTTTTGACCCTAAAGCAACACATCAATCAATCAATCAATCTCAGTCCCTGATCATCGAAACAACACGTCCACTTTTGTTTCGTCAGTCTGTAGAATAGTTTGCCAAAAGTCTTGAGGGATTGTTCAGATGTTTTTAAGCAAATTTAAGACGAATCTTTGCGTTCTTTTTGGCCAGCAGAGTTTGGGCCTTGAAACTCTCACCAGTCTCCACCTCCTTTTTGGTTGAATCATGAACTCTGACCTTAACTGAGGCAAGTGAGGTCTGCAGAACTTTAGTTGTTGCTCTGGGCTCTTTTGTGACTTCTTGGATGAGTCATGAATGCGCTCTTGGAGTAATTTTTGTGGCCCGACCTCTCCTGGGAAGGGTTACCATTGTTCCATGTTTCTCAGCCTTAGAGATGACCTTGTAAACCTTTTGTAGACCAATAGATTTCAGTGACTTTCTTCAGATCAGGACATGATTTGTTGCTTCGTGTTGTCAGAGAGATTCTATTTAATTATTTTTTTATCAGGACAGGAGCAGGTTGTTTTGGATGCCTTTTTCCCCTTTAAATCTTTTTTTTTTTTTTACTTGATGCATTTTATATTTACTCAGGCTATGTTTGACTGATGTTTAAACATGTCTGATGATCTGAAACCTTCAATTGAGACAGAGAAGCAAAAGCTAGAAATCTGTGAGGGGAGCAAAAACTTTTTCACAGCACTACAGCTGCAAAAGACTTTTAAAGAATGCCTAGGATGGCGTTAATTATTGATGTCTCCTAGCTTTGACCATCATCATCACTGAGTGGAGAACCAAGTACAGACGAGACATGAATCAGCAGGACAATGCTGCCAAGTCCAAGGCTGTGGACTCCTTGTTGAACTTTGAGACGGTATATTCAACTTTTAATCTTGTGGTCATGAAAAGAGTTTTGTGACTAGTCCCAAAAAACTTTTTCTTTGAGTTTGGAATAACACTAACATACTAACCTATATTGTTTAAATAGGACAATTGTGTCTAACTGGATGACTTCTGCGAAAACAAATTTGTTTTCGCAGAAGTCAATCTGTTTACATGCAGTAAAAGAAAACCGAATTCTTGCCTTAGTCCGACTGAAGTTGAACCAAACTGGTCCTCTCTTAATCGGACTAGTGATTCTGGTCGAGCAGAATCCTTTACAAGCATGGCAGCAGTAGCATCATGCTGTGGGACTTCTTTACTACCAGTGACACTGGTGATTGGCACAAGTATAGATGGTTATAATTTCGCATTAAAACTGGGCTTAAAGTGGATAAAGCAGGTTTAAATTAAGCGTCTGGAATGGGACCACCATCAACACAATGGAAATGTAATAGACCATGCTTTTAAACTGGTCTGTGCCTGGAAACCAACAGATTGAATGAACCAAGTCTGCTAAGAAGACTCCTTGAATATTTACATTTAGTCATTTAGCAAACGCTTTTATCCAAAGCGACTTACAAATTAGTGAACATGACAGGCATAAATTAGGTCAAGGTCACACAGTGTAAGTAAGCGCTGTAAGAAAGATATGTTACAGCTGGGACATTTATTTATATATATAATATGTAACATTTACAGAAATAGTGTCTTAAGAGTTCAAAGTTTGCTTTAAAATCCCCTCAGTCAAGCTTGTTCTTCTTTGGTCTTTTTAATAGGTAAAATATTACAACGCAGAGAACTATGAGGTGAGCCGTTTTGAAGACGCCATCTTAAAGTATCAGGTAAGTAAGAGGTAGTGATTGATTGTAAAGTGCAGTGCAACCTGATGAAAATAGGTTCTTTGAAGTATGTAGTTTTACTTTGACAGGAGTCAAAGTAGGCTTGTTCAGTTCTGTCAGAAGGGATCAGGGCCTGTTTTTCGATGCTGAGGTTATTTTTCAATGCTAAGTATCACAGTGTGGTCTGTGGATGGGAACTTCAGTGTGTGCATATCATATAGTGCATATCCGTAGGTAAATGGAAAATAATCCAGGATTTTTTGAACATTTTCACAATCCTAAATCTGAAAGGTGTGCTCTTCATTTGTATTGTGTCACGAAATTTGCAGAAGCATCTTTTTATTGCCGTTACAGCTGCATATCTTGAGGTATGACTTGCAGGTTTAAACATCTAGGAAAGGAAATTTGAACTCTTCCATCTTTCCAAAGCAGCTCTAGCTCAGTCAGATTGGATAGAAAGAGCACAGAAAGGACAGATTCTCAATTGGATTTGACTCTAGACTTTGACTAGGACATTATAACACATGGCAAAGTATTCCATTTTAGCTCTGACTGTATGTTCTGAGGTATTGGGAACGTCCAACCTCAGTCTAGAGTCTTTTGCAGCCTCTAACAGGTTTTCTGTGAGTATTGTCCTGTATTTAGCTCCCTTTCAACTGCCTTTAACTCTGGCCAGCTTTCCTGTCCCAGCACATGAAAATCAGCCCCAGATTATGATGATTTTAGTTTAAAAATTGGTGTTTGAATTTACTGTATTTTTAGATTTATTTTTAGTATCTGCCTGAGAATCAGAAGAAATATTGGCCATTCTCATAACTGACTACATTCTCAACCTGGATTCGACTTTTCCTATCTGCTCCTGTTTTAGGCTTCGGAGTGGAAGACTCAGGCATCCCTTGCCTTCCTCAATCAAACCCAGAACGTCATCATTGGATCTGGACTACTGGCCGGCTCTCTGCTCTGTGCCTATTTTGTCACTGAGGGGAAATTTAAGGTGCTGACTCGGTTCGTTCTCAGCCAATTCTGATGGGTTTTTTTTTTCTTATTATGACAATGACAATCTTTGGATCCTAGGTTGGAGATTTTGTTCTCTTCGGCACATACATCATCCAGCTTTACACCCCTCTCAACTGGTTTGGAACCTACTACAGGTACAATGAGGCTGTACTGGTTTTAAATGAGTCCAGTTGAAGCCGTTTGCTTTCAAATCACGATTTGACCTTTTTCTGCAGAATGATCCAAAACTCCTTCATTGACATGGAAAGCATGTTCAAGCTGTTTGAGGAAGAAGAAGAGGTATGTTTGAAACCGGAGACCATTTTGACATGTGGTCTAGTGTTTCTTCTAAATGTTTTGCATTTGTTCTGCAGGTGAAAGATGACGTAAATGCAGGAAATTTGCTGTACAAATTGGGCAGAGTGGAGTTTGACAATGTTTACTTCAGCTACACCAATGGGTTTGTTATTGTTTCTTTTCATTTTGGTTCAACGTTGCAGAAGTTTACAAACACCTAACATTTTTATAATTTTTTACAGAAAAGAGATTCTCAGGGATGTTTCCTTCACCGTTCTTCCAGGACAGACTGTTGCACTGGTATGGTGAATTTAAACAAAGAGAAATTCTCATCATTAAAACATTTTATGTACTCTATTTTTATTTATTTTTTTGCTTTCCTTTTAAGGTTGGACCATCAGGATCTGGGAAAAGTACCATAATTCGCCTGCTTTTCCGCTTCTATGATGTTCAGGGAGGCTGCATTCGCATTGATGGCCAGGACATCTCAAAAGTAGGAGTCTAGTAGCAGCATTATTGCAGCAGAATGGTTTAAAATACTTATCTATTTTTAGGGGAAATATAATACATTTTACAGCTTTTTATTTAAGGTTTGCTCAGGTTTGAAGCATGATAGTTCTATATATTTGCATGAGTAAAAGGCAAAAATATGTAGAAAAGTGTGAGCGAGGAACATCGCCGAAAGTAGTTTGTGTGCAGCGCAGTGAAGTCATGTATGTAACTCAAAACTTAGGCATCAATACATTTCACAATATCCAACCTTGACAAAAGTGATAGCAAAATCTCCAGCTTCAATTTAAATTCATAAAGTACAGTTTTATATGGCTTTTTTCTCAATGAAGAGAAGGAAGTCAGAGGAAGTGTTTTCTACCTCCAGCAGTTTGGAGACGTAAAGAATCGGCACCTTTCCGATGGATTTAAAGCAGTCTGTGGTGTGTACCCTTGTCTGGCATTTACCATGTAAATAATCGCCTGTGACAAAAACTGTAATTCAAATCCTTAAAATTAGACGTCATCTTTTCTACTCCGCATTTCTATGGGTGTGCCGATTTACTATTTAATCGAATAATTGCGATGTGAAACGTACAAGATTGATGGTGATTCATAGGTGTTCAAACCTGCTGAGTAAATTTCGTGCCGCATGGCGGAAACGCCGGTCCGTTCCTTAAAACGTTTGGGTGGGATGCTGGACTTTTATGTTTCTGTTTATGAAGCATCATCGGTTTTAAACCACGTTTCACATTTCAATTAACTGAGGAAATGGTGAATTGGCACTCTTAATTTTTACTCGGATTTGCACAAGCATGCGTTTTTTTCCATTAAAATGTGCTTCCGGAATACTTTATTTGCAAGCAATTAGGGGGTTGTGTAACTCTCACTTTTCTCCACATAATCAGTCCCTGTTGTATTTGTGAGGGTTTTTTGCACTGGAAAGATAACAATGTACTGTGGTAACAAGGTAACTGTGTACTCCTTGCTTAGCTATTGTATCTGTATTAGCCTCAGCATGAACAGTGATGTTTCCTTGTCCTTTACCCCTATGCTAATAATTCATAATCCTGGGCATTATGTGCTTTAGAATGGACCCTACGTCAGATTCTTTGGTCGTACAATAACAACCATGTTGTTTATGGCTACATACTAATTATTATTCCCTTGTGCGTTCTCAGGTTAAGCAAACATCTCTGCGAGCTCACATCGGCGTGGTTCCCCAGGATACTGTGCTTTTCAATGATACAATCAGGGAAAACATTCGCTACGGTCGCATCACTGCCTCCGACCAGGAGGTGGATGAGGCAGCTATAGCTGCAGACATACATGATAAAATCATGGCCTTCCCTGAAGGTAACGTGTTGAGCTTGCAGGTTGCAATTCCTTCTCTTATTTTCTTGTTTGTTTTATCATTGAGTTTTTTGAAAGAACTCGTTTCACCATGTTGTGGTATCCATATCTGGCAGGCTATGATACGCAGGTGGGTGAGAGAGGTCTGAAGCTGAGTGGAGGGGAGAAGCAGAGGGTTGCTATTGCCAGAACAATCCTGAAGGCACCTCAGATCATCCTGCTAGATGAGGTATCAGGCCAATGTCACAGTGTGACAACCTTCCGCAAAATACCACAACACATTTTCAGCAACAGCAGTCTCTTAAGCTTTTGTATTTGAAAAAAGGGCATTCAGGACGAAGTTTTTATCTCGATTTTAAATGGGAAAAGTCATCTCACTAGTCTGCCGTGTTATAACAGAGTTTCTCTTTAGGCAACCTCTGCTTTGGACACGCAGACAGAGCGCAACATCCAGGCCTCTCTGGCTAAAGTCTGCACCAACCGCACCACTGTCGTCGTAGCGCACAGGTAGGAGGGTTGCTTACAGGTCTGAATAAGGCCAAAGTTAGACTTAAATATGTGTTATGACTATAGGGAAAAGAAAAAGTATGGAAAACTGGATTACAAGGCTTTATGTCTTATTCGTTTGTATTAAAGTTCAATCCATCAAACTATCCATCTATCCGTTTTTTCAAATGGTCTATCCATCTCTTACTCTCCTTCCAGTCTTTGGTTTTCCAGGTTCCATGTTAAAAGCCTGATCACTGTGGTAATATCTGCCTTAAGGAAGTTTTGATATTACAATTTAAAGCGAATCTGGACATTTAAAACGGTGGAATTTTGAAATACAAAATATGTAGGAACCATGTTTATGCGCTAAATGGTTTTTAGTTCTTTTCTTTCTTCTGTTGTCACTAATGGACCCCTTACTTCAAACAAAAACAGGTTGTCCACCATCATTGGAGCAGATCAGATTCTGGTAATCAGTGAGGGTCGGATCGCTGAACGAGGACGGTAGGTTATCTCTGATCCCATTTCCTTCGTGTAGCAAATTTCCTTGGAGTTGGGATTAAATGTTAACCCTTTGTCGTTCCAAGACATGAAGAATTGCTGTCCAAAGGAGGTCTATATGCAGACATGTGGCTGAAGCAGCAGCAGGCCCATGACTCTGATTCTTCATCAGATACTGAAACAAAAGATCGCAAGTCTGAGAAACTACAGCCACCGTCCACCTCTTCAGCTAATCAAGAGAATTGAGTGCATTTCTTGCTTGAAAAAACAAAGTGCATTTTTCTACTCTACTTTTCAAAGAGTTGATGCTTTATTTAAAAGTAACAGAACACAGAGCGAGGTGATCATGTTATTTATTTTAGGAAATGTTCAAGTATATGTGCAATGTCAGGTCAGGTAGAAAAGGGATTGTGCCTTTAAAGAACTGAGGTTTGAACACTATTATCAAATGTATGAAAATACACTTATGTTAAAGCTCTTATCATAGCTGATATGATTTTATATCGAGTTATTGGGCAAAAAGGTCAAAATGTTAGAAAAATAAACAAGCGTAAGATTTATGATGCTTGAACGGAAATATCTAAGCAGCACTTTGACTACCTGTTTCTGTTTCTTTTGTTTTTATAATTTAGTTTTTACTTTATGTTTCTCCCTTTTTTTTTCTTATCGAGAGGTTCATTATTAGACTCTGAAGCAATGAAAATATAAGGGAATAAATAAATAAAAGATTCAGCTTCAAGAAATAAATGACTTTGTTTCCCACTGACCATTACATGAACGAGAATAGGGTGAAGTACAAGATGTCGGGGATTTTCTTTTGTATGTTAATCTATACAATGTCATTTAAGGTAAAACTGTTTTTAAGTGTTCGTTTCAATCACTTTAGTATAGTGGGATGTAATAATGGCTGTATCCTCATAATGGTCTACAGTTTGTACAGAAAAAAAGTCATGCATGTCCACTGCTGTACCATCCATTTCAGTTCAACTGCTGGTTTCTTTTTCTTTACATTTCTGCAAAGAAAAACATACTATAAGATATTTCTCACACACCAACGTATCTATTAGTTCTCTTGGTATGTGAAATGTAATCATACACTTTGTGCTGATCCGTGCTATTTCTAAATACTTTGTTTCCCTAAATCTTCTGACCTGTGCATCAGAAAATCTATACATTATGTGAAAATAATGGAAATATTTGTCATGTGAAAAAAATATTTTTATTTTTTTATAACAAGTTTCAGGTTGTACATGAAAAACATCAAATTCCATTAGATGTTAATGAGAAAATGTTACCTTAAACTTAAGAGGAAGGATCTTAAGCTTCAGTTCAAAATCCAAGGTTTGTTATGGTTGTACAGCTCTCAATAAGTGCCAGGTGTTAAAATAAAAATAATTCTTGCAGATTACTGCCATGTTGCAGTGGGTGTTGTGTTCTCCGTGCAGTACTTGGAAAAAATATTTGGGGGTTTTATTTGCAGTTTTGTATCTGAAATTGTCGATTTGTTTCTGGTTTAAAGATAATTTGTTTGTTTTCAGATAGATATTAAGTTGAAACAATATGAATACTCGAGTTTGAAATACAGGTATTTTTGGACTGTCCCTTCTCCATGGTGTATCCGTATGAATAATCAAATAGTTTACAAAAATAACCACAGGAAACCAATTAAAATCCTCAAACTTGTTAAATGACTCTCAAGAACCCATTTAACTTTTCTTTTTTCGACGAGTTTTCAAGTTTTGCTGCAAAATATTCTGAAAACATTCCCTGCTCCTTTCTGCCTGGACAAGAAAATGTGTTTTACTAACAACTGAGCAAACCTTAACATTCGAAAGCTTGATGCAAAGTATTTTCTAAGCAAATTATGGATGGATGGAAATATATTTTTTTAATCCCACTTTTTTCCAGAGGGAAATAAAGCAGGCATATCTGTTACAGTTGAAGATGCATGTAGGATTTCTAGCCTCTTTTTCCTAAAAATCTAATAAATGAAATGACTGAATTCATCCTGTAAACAGAAGAAAGGGTGTTTCTATGTGAAGACCAAAACAAATAATGGATTTCACTCCTAGACATAAGGCACATTGCCTACAGCAATTTAGGCAAAGAAAAATTTCAGGGGTAATTTATTTCAATAAAAATTATTTTAATCAAATATGAACCATTGTGATGCAATGTTACATATAAACCCAATGCGTACTTAATACATTTTCTTCAGATGCGACATGAAAACCTCTCCTTGTATTTTTTTTTCACAACTTGCAACATAATACATACCACTGAACTGTATTTATATGTTCCTCTATTTATTTATTTATTTATTTATTCAGGCACTTTTTGAGCCCCGTACTCCTGTGTCTGCAGTGCCCCCTGCCGTCGAAGCGCCTCCATTTGTCTGGAAACGAAAGCAAACATAACGCCAGGCGGGGTTGTCGTCATTGCCTGTCTTCGGTCAGGGCGTGTTTTCAAGCCAAGTTAAGCCTGGCAGGGAGGAGGCACCAGGCCGAGCAGACTTTATTTCTCCTCCAAATTAGACGGACTGATGTTAAATTTACAGTAACTATGGATTTCGACGCGTTATTTAACGAGAACACGTTTCAGTTTTCGGACTTCCAGGAGTTCACGGTATGTCGAAAAGCTAATGTCATCCTAGCAGATGCTAAGCTTGTTAGCCCGCCGATGTGAGTGACGAATAACTCCCGACTGCCTTATATGGCGAGAGAAAATTGCGAAACTGTCTGCCCGGAGCTTTGAACTAAACTTGAAGACTAATTTTTGCTTTAAAATGAAACATTGCATGCTTGAATAATATGAATTTCGGATTTATTGGCGGGTAGCGGATGTTCATTAGCTGTTAGACTAGCGTGCTAACTAGCGCCAGAGTTTGGGGTTGTTACAGATGGCTTCCTCTACACTGCTGCGGTGTGAACAACACATTTCCTGAATCACTAGCGCTCTTCGCTGATGTTGACTTTCAGTTGTTTTTGAGGTTTTTATGTAACCATTTTTTTCCACATTGCGTTGAATACAAGTTTGTAACTTATGTTATGGTTGCAGTTTCTTCCTGGACACCAAAAGCTGACCGAGCGAGTGAGAAAAAGACTGTACTACGGCCTGGACAAAGATGTTTCTCTAGATGCCCTTTCTTGCCCTGTTACAGGTGAGTTATTGTCCAGGACTAGCATCACACGCGCGAAATGCCTATTGGGCAATTCCACCTAATTTTTCAACTAATTTAAGATTCTTTAATCTCATCCAGTTTAAAAACTGAAATACTTAAGACTCTTCAAATCTCAACTGAATTATTTT
Source organism: Valencia hispanica (assembly GCA_963556495.2). Classification (NCBI taxonomy): domain Eukaryota; kingdom Metazoa; phylum Chordata; class Actinopteri; order Cyprinodontiformes; family Valenciidae; genus Valencia; species Valencia hispanica. Next base: position 21,125,216 of record OY747723.1, read on the forward strand.
ACACTAATAGAAGAATAATTTAATCCCCAGTTTGTTTTGTGAAACTTCTTATTTGATTTGTGAATGTTCAGTAAAAGGCTATTTCTGTGTTTGGGTTTGTTGTTGTTTTTTTTGCATCTGGACCACATTAGAACTGGTCTAGCTCAAAAGCTACAATATTTAGACTCCTCAAACCTGGACTAAATTATTTTACACTAAGAGCAGAATATTTAAAACATAGTCTCGTCCAAATACAAAAAAAGTAGTGTTATAATGGTTAAAACTAGGTGGAATTGCCCTTTAGCCACTTCCCAAATTTGAAGTTACAATCCAATGCCAACTTCAGCTTCGTTTAGATTACCTGGGATTCTTGCCTTTATGTTTAGAAAAAAATATATTATTGTAGAACTTTATTATAATGTAAATGTATATGTACTGTGCTATCTTGCAAATGCACTTCACTTGCACTTTAGATTATTGGTGGCCAACATGTTGACTTTGTGCTTCCTGGAGGTGCAGATATTGCTGTTGAGATTTTCCAAAAGTCTGCCCCAAGTCCAATCCGAAAGCTCCAGAAGAAGTATGCTGCTCATGTTGCAAGGTTCGTTCTTTCCAAAATACCAATTTCTCCAGTTGTTGTTGTTGTTGTTGTTTACTAAAAGATATTTCTCTCTTGGTTTAGGGAGGCATGTATCTCTCCGTGTGCCATGATGCTGGCTTTGGTTTATATAAAAAGGCTGCGACACAGAAATCCCGAGTACCTGCAAAAGATCTCCTCATCGGACCTTTTCCTGATCTCCATGGTATGGGTTCGAGGGTCATTGTGAATGTAAAGTAGCATTATTAATAGCATATATGTAGAGTATAGTGCAGTTTTCATCAATGTTTTCTCCCTAGATGGTTGCCAGCAAGTACCTGTATGACGAAGGTGAGGAAGAAGAGGTTTTCAATGACGAGTGGGGAGCGGCTGGGAAACTGGACGTCCAAACTATCAACAACCTGGAGATGAATTTCTTGAATGCCATTGTTAGTGACTCTATGCGTGGTTTTTAATGTTTTCGTGGTTGTTGGAGAATAAAGCTTTTCATCTTGACTCATGTGCTTTTTTTTTCATTTTCATTTTTTCCAAGGAGTGGAGCCTCTTCACAGAGCCAAGGGACTTCTTTGATATACTCAGCCACCTGGAAACCAGGTTTGTACAAATCAAAATCTTGAGTCTGACCATTTTGTACTTACTTTATTTATAATGAGGTTGTTTAATTTGCATTCAAATCTGTAATGGCAGTACTTTGTCAGCTGTGGTTGATAAATTTCTGGGATGTTTGCAGCATTGCGGAGAAGCAAGGAATGAAACGTGGTTGGTTCACTTACACAGACCTGTGTGTGCTGCTGGATCACTCTGCATGGAATCACGCCCTGGCTGCCATCTATCAGCACTTTTTAAAGGTTAGAAACCTGTTTCGGAGTCAATTACAATTAGGCAAGGAACTGTGTTTTTGAAACAGAGGGGTTTGATAGAAAATAAAAGTAAATCAATTTTTCCCATCCTTGTTTTTAGGTATCCTGTATGCTTGGCCTGGTCTATTTAACGGGTGTAGCTGGTCTTATTGCTAGCAGTGCTGTGGTGCACCAGCTCAGTCTGTGCAGAGGTGACCAATCCCTGCCTCCTTCGTCAAACGAAATCGGCTTCACCCACATCCAGACCTCCAGTCTCAGCCCAGAAGCTCCAGCCCACCGCCCCCCCTGTTGTGTTCTGACCAACAAGTCTCTGAACGGTCAAACGGGTGCCCTTAAAATCAGCCAACACAGACAAACCGATTACCTGTTGGGTTCTGCAAAAAGCTCGCTTTTGTGTCTTTGGGGTTCTCTGTTGTCCTCAGTGGGTCGTCTCCATCCTGGAAAGAATCCCGAAGCGGAAACGCCCCAAACCCGGCCGTCTTCCTCCTTCGACTGTTCTGGCTGTTATGCGACCCTTCCTTATCTTCAGTGTGTACTTAGAAACACCTCGGCACTTCTTCACCACGGCCCTGTTAAACACCACACTCAGTCGATGTGGCTGTCCCCTAGCCTGATGGGAGCCGCAGGATCAAATCTGGACTCTGAATTTTTGCCGTTTTCAACTGTCGATCTGTCGCCCTGCCGCCCTGAGGCTCTGCTCGTGCCTGGCTAGAGGCGTCACCCGTCGTCATGCTGGAACCACCCCTGGAAACCGTAAAAGCTTTGTTTTCATGACTCTCCCCTGTCTCAAGATCATGTTTTCAGAACACGGACGTAAGGTTAAATAAAGTGGCACTTTTATTTTTACATGTGGAGCTCCAAAAATAATGCGGTCTTAAAGGCGACAAACCTTTTCCATATGGGGAGGAGCAGGATTTCTTCTGAATGTCTTGAGTCGTACGTGATTTAAAAAAAAGATGGTAACCAACTGCTTGGGAGGTTAGTGTATGTGTTTAAAGGTTGCTAAGCACATCGACAAGAAAGCTTTCCAGTGAGCGCTTATTTTACTAGCTTTATAAGAAGGAAGAATAAAAGCAGTTTAGGCTGTTTCCTTAGTTTTTACTTTGCCCATGTATACTAAGTGTTACCATTTGTTCTACAATCAGTTAGGGGTCGGGCTTTTGTCAAACATGCTGCAAGCACTGATTTATGTTCATAGTAGGTTAAGGTTCACTTCATACAGAAGAAGGTATCAGAAACTGAAAGTAGACTACTGAGTGGAAGCTTTATGTGAATATCCAAATGCACCTGTCACTGACATTATTTTCTCTGCAATATTTAGCATTTCCTTCTTTTATGCAACATAAACTCAGCAAAAAAAGAAACGTCCCTTTTTCAGGACTGTGTATTTTTACAATGTTGTAAAAATCCAAATAACTTTACAGATCTTCATTGTAAAGAGTTTAAACAATGTTTTCCATGCATGTTCAATTTACCATAATCAATTAATTAACATGCACCTGTGGAATGGTCGTTAAGAGCATAACAGCTTACAGAAAGTAGGCATTTAAGGTCACAGTTCTAAAAACGCAGGACACTAAAGAGACTTGACTACCGACTGTGAACGTGCATTAGGCATGCTGCAGGGAGGCATGAGGACTGCTGATGTGGCTAGGGCAATAAATTGCCATGTCCACACTGTGAGACGCCCTAGACAGCGCTACAGGGAGACAGGAAGGACACCTGATCATCCTCGCAGTGGAAGACCACGTGTAACAACACCTGCACAGGATCGGTACATGCGAATATCACACCTGCATGACAGGTACAGGATGGCCACAACAACTGCCCGAGTCACACCAGGAACACAATCCCTCCATCAGTGCTCAGACTATCCATAATAGGCTGAGAGAGGCTGGACTGAGGGCTTGTAGGCCTGTTTTAAGGCAGGTCCTTACCAGACATCACCAGCAACAACGCCGCCTATGGACACAAACCCACCTTCGCTGGACCAGACAGGAGTGGCAAAAAGTGCTCTTCACTGATGAGTCATGGTTTTGTCTCACCAGGGGTGATGGACGGATTCGTGTTTATCGTCGAAGGAATGAGCGTTACACCGAGGCCTGTACCCTGGAGCGGGATGGATTTGGAGGTGGGGGGTCCGTCATGGTCTGGGGCGGTATATCACATCACCATCGGACTGAGCTTGTTGTCATTGCAGGCAATCTCAATGCCTTGCGCTACAGGGAAGACATCCTCCTCCCTCATGTGGTACCCTTTATGCATGCTCATCCGGACATGATCCTCCAGCAGGACAATGCCACCAGCCATACTGCTCGTTCTGTGCGTGAGTTTCTGCATGACAGCAATGTCAGTGTTCTGCCATTGCCAGCGAAGAGCCCGGATCTCAATCCCATTGAGCACGTCTGGGACCTGTTGGATCGCAGGGTGAGGGCTAGGGCCATTCCCCCCAGAAATGTCCAGGAACTTGCAAGTGCCTTGGTGGAAGAGTGGGGTAACATCTCACAGCAAGAACTGACAAATCTGGTCCAGTCCATGAGGAGGAGATGCACTGCAGTACTTCAAGCAGCTGGTGGCCACACCAGATACTGACTGGTACTTTTGATTTTGAGCCTCCATTCACACATTACAAGTTTACTGAAAGTCAGAGGACGTTTCTTTTTTTTTTGCTGAGTTTATTTCATGTCATGGTAATGGCATCTAACATGCTTGGAGATTGTTTCCTGCAACCACGTTGATCACTGTTGAAGATGTGGCCTCTTTGGGTTTGGTAACTTTTTTGGGTCTGTGTTTGACATGTTAAAAGACTAACTGAAGTGTTTATTTTTTGTTAATGCAATCAGGAATTTGCACATCTTGCAGAAATACACTTGTTTTATTTTTGCTGTATTTAAACACAACAGAAGAAAAACAACATTTTTATGTGCAATTAAGAAGCAGGAATGGGGGGGGGGGATAAAAGTTTCAGATTTGATACATTTTGAAGCAGAGAAACATTTAATTTTGTAAATGGTGTTTAAAAAAAAGAGTGAAAACAAAGAATAAATGCTTTTTTAAAAAGAATTTCCCTGTTTTTTTCCTTTAATTCCAACCCTAATCACTGTTTATTCAATTCAAAAATACTTTATTGATCCCAGAGGGAAATTAAGTGTTGGTATAGCTCATATAATTAATTCTTTAAGGAGTTGTTGTAGATGATGATGGCTGTTGGCAGGAAGGATTTCCTGTAGCGGTCTGTATTGCAGCGAAACTGAAGAAGCCTCCGACTGAAGACGCTCTGTTGTTGTATGACTGTCTCATTAAGAGGATGCTCAGGGTTGTCCATAATTTTTTTGATTTTATGAAGAATCCTTTGCATTATCATCTCCAGATGTTTCACAGTCGTCCCCAGAACAGAACCAGCCTTCTTTATCAGGTTGTTTAGCCTTTTTTAGCATTTTTTTTTAATGTAGTTTTTATTAATGCGCACAAATTTATTTAGATATTGACATTAGTGAAGAAGGACCTGGACTATTCCTTATTCCTTTTTTATATTCTAGCATTTGTTATATCACAGTTGGATATATGATGGGCTTTAAAGTCTTAATCTTTAAATACCTCCAGATTATCTAGTCTATATCCTAGGTTTCATTTTGTTGCATCTTCATTTTTACATTAATTCCTTTGCTTTTAACATCAACTTCTTCAATTTTACTGTTTGCCTGATTATTTTTTGACAAAACAACTCCCATTATTCCTGGTGGCAGACAAAACCTGACTTTTAGCTCTTAAAAATGGTCTTAGTATCAATTCTTTGGGACTAAGTTCAATCTAACAAAATTTGGTTATAATACAGGTATTATAACAGTCAGCTAACACCTGTAGTAGCAGCCGCTCTTCAAAATGGAAAACACAAGCGCACATTCTCTTAGTTTTACGATCAAGCGCAGTGTTCTTGTTTTTCTATCACACCATCTCAAAAATAAATGTGTCTGCTTAACACTACTGAGCTGCTGAGATGAAATAAGTAACCTGATGCCCATTGGTAAGTAAGGTGGAGGATCTATGATGCGGTGGGCCTGATTCTCCTGGGGACCTCATTAGAGTACATCAACTCTTAAATACCAGCAGATTTTAAGTAAAACATGATGGCATCTGTCAATAAATCTGGAGTTGTATAAAGTATTAACAGCACGGGTGCCAATAATTGTGGTATACATGATTTCATGTAAGCACACCCTGCTCAATAAATGCCCTTAAATTACACGTCTTCACCTGGAGAGACAATAGGTGTAGAAGGACACTATGTCCTGAAAGACAACTGTTGACTGGCAAGAAAGCCGATGTCTAGATTTGGGAGAAAACAGACAGTGCCTCCCCTTGAACCTTTGCCAGCTTCCTTTCCCCTCCCCCTCCATACCACTCGGGGAGCTCCTAATATAGACCCAACTGCTTTGTAGGAAAGGGTAACAAACCAAACAGTCCCTGTCATTCGAGTCCTGTTTTTTTCATGGACATGCAGGATAATGGAGCCCCTTTCACAGGTTTGGATATAATCTGGGCTGCTAATGAGAGTTATTGTTTACAGAGGATGGATTTTAAATAATTTAGAAAATGCTTGTTGCGTTGTAGGTGTCGTGTTCACCAGAGAAACCGAAGATAATGAAACGAGGTACGTTTACTAGGACTGCTATATTGCAATTGTGCACATGCTGTACTGTATGCATGCATCTGCCTCCATGCCGATGAGCTGCTGTGGCTTCTCCTAGAGGCTGACGCCGCGGTCTACCTGAATTTCATGAAAAATCACACTTGCTATGACGCCATTCCAATCAGCTGCAAACTGGTCATATTTGATACAACATTACAGGTAAGACTGGACTTTTCCAATTGAAAGGCGGAGACAAGGGCTTCTCGAACTGAAATGAATACCCCAATCCATCTTACAAAGTTGGGGTTATGTTATCAGTGTACTTAAAAAGCTCAAAATCCTTAGAATTCAATTCAAAAATACTTTATCTAGCCCAAAGGGAAACTAAATATTGTAACTCGTATTCTTCAAGTGTTTTTTAGTTGTGGATAGGAATGTGGGCAGGAAGGATTTGCAGTAGCAGACAGTCTTGCAACGAATCTGAGGAAGCCTCTGTCTGAAGACTTGCTGTATGACATGCTAATGGTGGGTTCACACCGCACAATTTGTCTGCGTCAGGCAATGGTCTCAACGCATCTAGTTTGACGGATGTGCGTTGAAGCTTGCAACGCTTGCTTCACGCCACACTGCATCAGGCAACGTTCCCAACGTATCTAGTTTGACGCATGTATGTTGAGCAAAAAAGAGCGCGGAAAAGATACGTGTAGTGATGTCACTACAGTGAGACGCTCTGATTGGTTGGCGCATTGCGTCAAGTCCGTCAAAAGTTCAGCTAGCTGAACTTCTGCGTTGCTTGCATTTGCTACGTTGCCGCTTGAAACGCAGGTAACGCTTGAAAAGCTGAAGGAGCCAACGCACTGCAGAGACTCTGACGGACTCAACCGTAAACTTTACATGTAATCTTGCCGCAACTGACGCTTGGGGCGGTGTGAACGCACCATAACAGCTCAATATCTGGGCAGCAGATGACATTCCACAGAGACCTGCCCTGGATTACAGCATAAATTGTTGGCAAGCACAGCTAACCCATCTCGTTTGCTTTAGTCACTCCTCTGGTTAGAACGCCGGGCAGAGAGATGTTGGAGTAGGGGATATGATCCTTGTCCATTATAATCATTGGGGGAGATGGTTTGAACTTCCTCCTTCTCTCTCTGCACTTTGGTCCTGCTCTGCCTCTATGAAGCCTCCTTTTCAACTCCTCTGGGATTTGGGGTCATAGTTGAGGTATTATTTGAGCTTTTGACATGTAAAAAAAACCCTCAAAACACTTCGTTGTAATGCATCATAACAGAAAGTTAAACCAAAAGTCAAAAAATAGGTAAAATCCTTCCAGCTGCATAGCGTCCAAAACCAGAGGGAATAATAGTTCAAACATCCAAAACCTCAACCCAAAGAAATATGAACAAAAGTTTAGAAGAACAACTCAGAACTAACGTAACAGAGCCACCATGAGCGCTGCTATTCCAGAAAATAGTAAATATTAGCTTCTCGTTTCCATATAAACAAATGTGTTGCATGGGAACGCTGCACATTTTGTTCCAAACCAAAATATAACGAATAATTGATCAAATCTTTCATCAATATCTTACAACTATACTGTCAAAGAATCAGCTGAACATTTAGCTTCCCTTTGAATCGCCGAGTTAATATTTGGTTGTATCACCAGTGTTTCTAAAAACAGCTTCACATCATGGACTTGATCAACTTCTGGCTCCTGTGAACAGGTATTCCAGCGCAGGGTGGTTGGGCTACATTCCTCGCTTCCTCTGAATTTTATGCGTTTTATGTCGCCTTCTGAGTTTGCTGTTGGATTAAGATCCAAGGACTGAACTGAAATAAGAAACACTTTGACTTGTATTCCCAGGCATTCAGATATGTTAAAGACTCATGGAGGCCACTGGTGAGGGATAAGAGGTTGTGGTGGCCTTGCTCCTGAACCTCAGCTAACCTGTTAGCTCCATTTAATGAAAAATAGTTAAATGTGTATGAAAGGTCAGATCTGGTGTGTTACTGATCACTACAAAATGTATATCACCATGTCTTTCAAATACTGACATCATTAAACCGTAACGTATTGACTATTGTGCTGTTATCTCTAAAGGTGAAAAAGGCCTTTTTTGCCCTGGTGGCAAATGGCTTGAGGGCTGCACCTCTATGGGACAGCAAGTTGCAGAGATTTGTGGGTAAGGCACTTGTTTCCTCTTCTAGAGGTTTTGTTTTTGCTGGTTTGTGAAAGAATAGGGGTGTAAATGAGTTTCTTCCACAGGTATGCTGACTATTACTGATTTCATCAACATCCTGCATTGTTATTACAAGTCACCAATGGTGAGCAAGAAAATGCAGCAGTTTAACTTTGCTAACTCATTTAAGGTCAATGTTGGTGGGGGTTCTGTTTTACACAAACATTATAAACAGAGTAGGACTCAACAAGTAACAAGACTTTTCTGTTCTTGGATCATTATTAAAATTTTTACATTGTATTGCAATTTTTGGCATTTATTGGTTTCAGTTTGGGCACTTGTCTTATAGTTATTGTTTTGTGACCGTTTTTGGGTCTCTCTGGTAATTCTGCAACATTCATTCATTTTGATTAATTAACGTGAGATACTGGTTATTATTCCTTCACGTGTGGTTTATTTTTTGACTCATGAGTTTATTTGTAGATATGTTTATTTTAGCATAAGATGAGAGAGGTCTGTAATTTTACATCTCAGATACACTTCAACTGTGAGAGACCGAATGTAAGAAGAAATTGATTAAATCACATTGTATGATTTTTAAAGAACTTAACTGGTATAATGATGCAGAAAAATTTTTATTTGGTCAATAACAAAAGTTCACCTCAATACTTTGTAATGTAATCTTGGTTGGCAATGACAGAGGTCAAATGTTTCCTGTAGGTCTTCACCAGGTTTGCACACGCTGTAGCTGGTATTTTGGCCCATTCTTCCATCTAGATCTTCTCTAGAGTTGGGATGTTTTGGGGCTGTTGCTAGGCAACACGGACTTTCAACTCCCTCCACAGATTCTCTATTGGATTGAGGTCTGGAGACTGGCTAGGCCACTCCAGAACCTTGAAATGCTTTTCACGGAGCCTTTCCTTCGTTGCCCTGGCAATGTGTTTTTGATCATTGTCATGCTGGAAGATCCAGCCACGTTTCATCTTTAATGTTCTCACGGATGGAAAGAGGTTTTTGCCCAAAATCTCACGATAAATGACCCTCCTTATGGAAAAAACACGTTTTCACATGGGCAAAATCATATGTGATCACATGTGAAAAATTGTTGGCCCACATGAAATTCACATGTGAATACATGTTAAAAAACATGTGAGATGTGTGAAAAACATGTGACCACCTGTGTTTTGCACACCTTTTACCGTGTGAATTTGGGAAAATTTTATGGAAATAAGCTGGTAAATCCATGGACATTCACAAGTGAAGCACATGGGATAACATGTAAACCACATGTGAAACATGTTATTTTCCATATAAAACCTACATGTATAAAACAGTGTGAAACCCATGTGAAATTACATGTGAAGCCCATGTGATTACATGTGAAAAATATATAAAACTGTACATGTGAAGTCCATGTGTGTTACACATGTGGTTTATCAGGTACCACATGGGGATAACATGTGATCCCATGTGAAGAACATGTTAAACCCATGTGGCTTTGTCATAAGGGAACATTCATCCTTTCCTTAATACGGATCAGTCGTCCTGGTCCCTTTGCAGAAAAGCAGCTCCGAAGTATAATGTTTCCACCCCCATGCTTCACAGTGGGTATGGTGTTCTTGGGCTGCATCTCAGCATTCTTCCCCCTCCAAACACGGCGAGTGGTGTTTTTACCAAAGAGTTCTATTTTGGTCTCATCTGACCACATGACATTCTCCCAATCCTCCTCTGGATCATCCAGAGGGTCTCTGGTAAACTGACGTCCTGGACATGTACTGGGTTAAGCAGGGGGAGCTTTCAGGCACTGCAGGTTTTTAATCAATGACGACATAGTGTGTTAATAGTAACCTTTCTTACTGTGGTCCCAGTTCTCTTCAGATCATTGTCCCGTTCCCCCTGTGTAGTTCTGGGCTGTTTCCTCACCGTTCTCAAAATCATGTGTACGCCATGAGTTGAGATCTTGCATGGAGCCCCAGGTCGAGGGAGAATGTCAGTGATGTTGTATTTCTGGGATTTTCTAATAATTGCTCCAACAGTTGATGTCTTTTCACCAAACTGCTTGCCCATTGTAGATTAGCTCATCCCAGTCTTGTGCAGGTCTACAATATTGTCCCTGATGTCCCTGGACAGCTCTATGCTCTTGGCCAAAATGGAGGTTGGAGTCTGACAGTTTGACGATGTGGACAGGTGTCTTTTATACAGATAATGAGTTCAAACAGGTGGCATTAATACAGGTAACAGGTGGAGGATAGAGGAGCTTCTTATAGAAGAAGTAACAGGTCTGTGAGGGCCAGAATTCTTGCTTGTTTTTAGGTGCTAAATACTTATTTTCTGCACCATTATACAAATAAGTTCTTTAAAAATTGTACAATGTGATTTCCTGGATTTCTTTTTATATTCTGTCTCTCACAGTTGAAGTATACCTATGATGAACATCACAGACCTCTCTCATCTTTTTAAGTGGGACAACTTCCACAATCAGGGGCTGCCAAACACTTTTTTTGCCCCACTGTATTAGATGTATTTATGACATTTCCATTCCTTTATGTGGGTTTTTGTGATTGCATTGTGTCAAATTTGCTGCTTTTAGGTCTTTTTATTGTTTAATCTCTTAGATGAGTGGGAAGGAAATGGGTCATAAAGGAGAAGATAGTTGGATTAATTGGATGGAATGGGTAAAAAGGGATAGGGTGGATGCATGGGATGGAAAGGGGTGTAGAGAAAGATGAGTGACTAATTGTAAAGATGGATGGAGTGGATGAGGTTGTATGAAGGAATGAGGAAGAAGAGTGGGTGTTGAAGAGAGGGTGTAAAGGAGAGATGATTACGGCTATAAATGGGGATAAAGTGGATGAGTGGGATAGGAAGAGTCATCAGGGAGGAATTAGTGAGATTAAAAGGGATGGTAAAGAGGGATGAAGAGGGTGGGTGCACTTTAAATGGATTACAAATAGAAAAGAAATAAAAGTGTGGGATAAAAAAAAAGATTGTATTGAGGTGAGTAGTTGGGTGATTTCAATGAAAAGGGTTTATAAAAGGGATATAGTGGATGAGTGGGTCGTAAGGAAGGATGAGGGGGGATGAGTTGATAGAGAGCACAAACCAAAGATCTGCATGGGTTAGCTGCTGATAACAGGGGGGGTTGAGGTGGGACCCTGCTCCTGAACCCAGGATAACATGTTAACTACTTTTAATCTTTTTATCATTATTATTATTATTTCCTTTGATTTCATGATATATTTGCTTACTGCTATAGAAACAGAGTTAGCATAACTTATTTGTTCTGGTTTTCTCCCAAAGGTCCAAATGTATGGGCTGGAGAGCCATAAGATTGAAACATGGAGAGGTGATTCCCTTCAAAGTAAATAACAACCACTAACAACATTATCTTTAAGCTAAAATCTCCCTGAATATCAATTTGAGTTATCCCTTTTCTCTGCTCTAGATGTCTACTTAAAGTCTCCAACTCAGTTTCTCATCAGTATTTCTCCACAGGCCAGGTGAAAACGAAAAAACTTCTTCGTGTACGTTCTCCCTGACGTTACTGCAAAGCATTAAATTTCTCTGGTATCTCTCCTTTTCCTGCTGCAGCCTCTTTGATGCCATCTATTCCTTACTCAGATACAAAATCCACAGGCTGCCTGTCATCAACCCACAGTCTGGAAATGTTTTACACATTTTGACTCACAAGCGGATCCTCAAGTTCCTGCACATATTTGTGAGTTTCTACCAAATTGCGTCAAGTACTCTTCAGTGTCGTAAAAAAAGTTTTCTTTCCCCTTACAAATTTCTTCTCTTTTTGTTTTTTTGGTCTCATTTTAATGTTTCGGATCATGAAACATTAAATCATGAAGGTAAATAGCTATCTGGGCCTATATGAAAGCACTCTTCTTGGCAGAATTGATTTAATACAGTCACGTTGGAGAGTTTTTGAGCATACACAACCAATTCAAGGAACACCAATCAGACTTTGAGGAGGCCACTCCAGAAACTTCATTTTTGTTGTTTCTAGCCAGTCACAGGTGGACTTGCTGATGTGATTTGGATCATTGCTGCAAAATCTAAGTACAATTGCTGCAAATTGTGCAGGTCCTGAAGCAGGCCTAGACCATCATAATACCATCAACTGTCAGTATGATGTTATTTTTCCATTTTTTATGACAAAAACAACTCACACTTTTGTCCAAACAGACTTTTTGGTATTTTAACAAACACCTTTTGGATCTTCAAGATACATTTATACAAATGTAAGATGTTCTTTTGAGTCAGTAAAAGGGTTTGGCCTTTAAACTCTTGCATCCCTGCCGTTTTCGCCCTGTCTCTTTCTTATTGAGTCATTGGCCTTTGACCTTAACTGAGGCAAGTGAGTTCTTTAGATGTTCTGGATTCTTGTGGGGCCTCCTGGAGTGATTATGGTAGCTTAGCCACTCCTGGGAAGGTTCATCACTGTTCCATGTCTAAATTGTGGTTGAATGGAGACCCAAAGCCTTAGAGATTGCTTATTAGCCCATTTTCATACAGATAAATGCCAGTGACTTTGTTCCTCATTTGTTTAAGAAAATTTTTGCCCACTTCTGTCCTATAAAAACAGGTTCTGTTTTTATTGGACTGGCCGTCAGAAATGGTTGTGGCTCAGCTTTTCCCCAAAAAAAATGTCATAGCTTTTTCCCTAAATATATCAAATTAACATTTACAAATTGCACTTTGTATTCATTGTCTGATAGTAATTTTTTTAATGATCTGAAACAAAACAAGACCAGAAGAAATTTATATGGGAATAAACACTTTTTCACAGAACTGAATTCCATAGTTTCTGGAAATATTTTCAGGGAAAGGATTTGCCCAAACCTGCGTTTCTCAAGAGGCCGGTCCAGGAGCTGGGCATAGGAACGTTCAGGAACATTGCTACAGTCCACCAAACAGCGTCGCTTTATGAAGCCCTGTCCATATTCGTGGAGAGGCGAGTGTCGGCACTCCCTGTGGTGGATGACCAAAGTATGAATTTTAATCTCACTGATATTACCAGCAGTTTAGACCGTATCCGCATTCAGCTGTTTGTTTCCTCAGGCAAAGTGGTGGCACTCTACTCAAGATTTGATGTCATCGTGAGTACAGCAGAAAGGATCCGATCTAAGGGTCACACATGGCTCTGATATTTGTCCTTCTATACCATTGTTTGCCGACTTTCTGAGGGACTGTGGGTTTTTTTTTCCATACACAGAATCTGGCAGCCCAGAAGACCTACAACAACCTGGACATGACGATGCAGGAAGCCATTTGGAGACGCACATGTTGCGTCGAGGGGGTGATCAAGTGCTATCCAGATGAATCTTTAGAAACTGTCATGGATCGGATAGTTAAAGCGGAGGTTGGTGTTTGTCTGATATGTTTAGCGTTTAAATCAGGTGGGGTCAGGAGTTAAAAGAAACTTTTTCTTCTCACAGGTCCACCGGCTGGTCCTGGTGGACAGGTTTGACGTTGTGAAAGGCATTATCTCTCTGTCTGACCTGCTGCAAGCTTTGGTCCTCACGCCTGCAGGTATCGATGCTCTTCTATCCTAGGAGGAAACCACAAACGTTTCTCTTTGTTGCTTCACTGCCTGTCCAGGCTCGATGTCTGGCAATGAGCAGACGCAGGTAGGTTCTGTGAAGGCCTCAGAGGTTTGTTAGAGAACATTAGTGAACAAACAGCATAATGAGGACCAAGAAAGACATCAGATAGCTCAGGGAGAAGTGTCTGGAGAGGTTTAGGATAATGAAACAATATAATAACAAATGTCTGGTCAGATGAAATCAAAACTGAGCTTTTAGTCTTACATTCAAAATGCTACATGTACCAGAAACTAACACAACGCATCACCATCCAGTAGGCAAACAGCCTTAAACATACAGCCGGAGCTAGAATGCAAAGATTTAGATCAAAGCATTTTGATGTGATGGAATGGCCCAGTCAAAGTCCAGACCAAAAACAATTGAGAATCTGTGACGAGACCTGAAAATTGCAGTTCACAGACACTCTTTGTCAAATTTGACAATTATCTCTCAATGAAGAATGGCCAAAAAAAAAAACGAACTCACAAGATGTGCAAAGACCCCAAAAGACTTGTAGCTCTAATAGCACTGAAAGGTTCTCTTGATTCACACCTTTTCTATTTCTACTCTAGTTGATAATTAGGTGACTTCTAAAGGCAAGTGATTGCAATGGATTTATTTTGAGGAATGAATTTAAAAGTGACCGGATTTAAATTGGACGCCTCACTTCAGAATTATGCACTACTTTGTGTTGGTCTGTCACATAACAAATCCCAATAAAATACTGCAACGTTTACATTTGTAAGGTGGAAACTATAAGAAGGTTTAAGGGGTGTGAATACTTTTGGTAAGCGCTGGATATAATTTGCTATGTGGATTTGGTTTGTGTGTTTTAGAGAAGGACTAAAGGGGGATGTGACGTAAGGAGGGCAGATTTCCAGGCTCTGCCGTTTACAGAGAGATGATGAGTATCCACAATCACATCTGGAAACATCTCTCCCCTCATGATTGCTCCTCAGAGGCTCCCCACATTGACTCAGTTTGCACAACTTGATCAATATGTTTACTCAGTGTAATCCTTTGTGTTTGCAATAAATACATGTGAACAGCTGCAGATGTGTTTTATTGAACCGGCTTCTTGACATGTACACGCTGACTCATTGCTTTGTCATAAACATCTATAAACAACCAGCACGAACTGTAACCGCATGGTGCCACACTCTTGCTTTCTTCAACCCACTCTTCCCCCTTTTTTATAGACAGTAAACAAGGAACACGTGACCTTTTTTTCCCTTATCTGTGACGACACGCATGATGCCTCCGCCCATCTGTGTGCCCACCATCAGGACGTCAAGTTGAAATGATAAGGAACTACAGGGGAAGTTGAGCCTTCGTCATTGAAAAACACGCTCTTTAGCAAATGTGACAGGTGTTTGCAGTGGTAATTAATAATATTTAAAACTTCAAGCAGGGAGAAAACAATAAATATGTTGGCTGGGTTAGGATTTTTAAAATATTCCTCTTGCTTTTATTGTGCAAACGATTTTTCACAATATTCTTGCTTAGAATCAAAATTTAGATCCACATTGTACCGCTGTGCGAAGGGAACGTTTAAGAGAAACAAATCAATATTTGCAAAAGGTTGGACAGCTTTTAGAGCTGACAAAGGCGTTGCTTCTTTTAATTTCTGCTACCGCAAATTAAACCTTCACAATAATGATAATAATTATTATTATTTAACTCTCATGATTTAAATAAATAAATGCTTTAACCTCTGCAAAAATGTGTGACAGTATTTATTTTTTAGTATTTTTGAACTTGACAGATAAATAATAACGTAGCCTATCCAGCAAAAAAAGCTAAATAAATGTGCCACTTTATATGTTTGTGGTTTTTATTAGACTTGTTTTTTTTTACAGAAGGGGATTAGGGCCACAAAGTTTTTTCTTTTTTAAGTCTGAGGTTTCTCAGGATTCTGAGTAGTGCAGACGGACCCCTCGGGGTAGCCAGTTTCAATGACAGAAATGTGAATAATGCAGGAGAACCAATTATTTAGATGTTGTTGGGTTTCTTTTGTCTTTCTTTGTTACGTGGCCGAGGAGTCCCTGAAGCTTCATCAGTGGACTAAAGTCTGAATTCCCCTTCCATCACTTTGAATTTGTAACACGTTTCAAGCATTCCGCCTATCCACTCTTTACTGCAGAAGAAACCTTTTTTTTTTTTTTGTGTTTTCTTTTTGTTTAGTGTTTTATTTTGAAGGAGTCCGCCGGAACTGTACCCTCCCGCACATCCTCTTCACTGAGATCGTTCCATATACCCCGTGATCTCCAAAACAACATAACAAAAGTGGGTAAAAACCATGGCGAGCGGAGAGGAGGACACAAAACGCCCCTTGGTAACCTCCTCTTCGGTTGGCCTGGAGGACCTCTTCCCAGCCGGGACCTCGGAGCAGGTGTGCGGGGACGGGAACCCGGAGCTCGACCGCTTGCGGGAACGTCTCCAAGCTTGGCTATCGCAGTACGAGCCCCTGCTGCTGTGGGCGCAGAGGCTGCTAGTCTGGGAGAGGCCGCTGTACAGCATCTCAGCCGCCTTGACGCTCAACACTTTATTCTGGTAACCAATGAGTCTGTGTTTATTCGCGTTTCGGCAATAAAACGGCTTTCAATCGCATTTTAAGCCGATGTCAGCGAGGGTAGCGCGAATAAATGTCAAGCGAAGTTAGCTAATCCCACGTCTTTAGCCTAATGCTAATTTAGCTTGTAATTTAAATAGTTGGCACGGAAAGCTTTATCCGTGCCTGTTGGGGAAATATATTGTTGAGTAAATAAACAAGGAGTTATTTTCAGCTGAAACACCTGCTGCCGTTCGAACAGACATTTGTTGCCCTGCTGGGCTCCGGAGCCGTAAATGCATCAGGGGGTTTTCAGGCTCTCTTCTTGGCTCCACAGGCTGCTGTCCTCCACCTCCCTGCGGCCCCTGTTCCTGCTGAGTGTGTCCCTGCTGGGCCTGATGCTGTTGGAGAGATGGAAGCCCAAGTTACCCATCATTACAGGTGACGAGGCCAGGCCTATAACAACTGTTATCACTGGCACTCACTCAGTTTTAATTAAAACTGCATGATACATAGATATGCTTGGGTATAATATAAAATATCTAGGTTTGACTGCATTCATGCTCCACAAGGCAATCATTTATCTGGATAATTGCACAGGCTCTTTATCCTTGATGTCCACACCCCAGCAGACAGATGTTTGTGATCCAGATGCTGAAACTCAGAGAGTGGTGAAGATTGTGGAAAAGTTGTGGCTACAGAATAAGTGTCATTTCCCATTTATTTTTTAAAATCAATTCATTAATCCAATAGGGAAATTAAATGTCAAAAAACTCGTGCAATTCAACTGTTTTTTGGTAGCAGTCGGTCTTCCAACTAATCTGAGGAAGCCCTGACTGAAGACTGCTGCTGTATGACAGTGTCATAGCTTAACATTCAGGGAGTGCAGACAATATTTCATGGTAACATCAGTAGTTGGCGAGCACTACTAATCCACCTCATTTGCCTTTGCCGCTCCTCTTTAAATCTCTGTCTGGCCGTACGGTTAGAAAGCCGGACAGAGAGAGGTTGGAGCCTGTGATATGAGCACTCTTCTGCATCCATGAGGCCTCCTTGTAAACTCCTCTGGGATTCAGCGTTGTAGTTCAGGTATTATTTAAGCTTTGGCTAATCAGCTGCTCCATGTGTAAAAAGAATACTTTGTTGCCATGGTTATACATCATAACGGTTCAAGGGTAAAAAGCAGGAGTAAAAAGCCTTAGGGCTGCACAGCATCCAAAACGTGCTCGTTGAAACTGTTCTTAGTTCAGCCTTATTTTAGAGCAATGTAAGTCAAAAGAATGGTAATGAAAGATCATAGACATTATACTGAGATCTTAAGTTGTGCATTTGGACAGCTGTAGTATTTTAAAAGCTTAAACCCAGATATGACGATGCCCTTCAATTTAGGTTGAAACCTGCGACAAGCTGTGACTATAAAAGAAAATGCACATTAAAAAATTTTTTTGCAGAAATTACCATGAAATGTTCAAGAAAATATCTATTAATGTTCTGCATTTCTAATTGTTAGAATATATGTCATATAATTTACTTGTGATAGTCATTTGTTTTCCAGTCAGAAGTTCACATTTGTTTTTTACCATAAAAAGCAGCAGCAAATCTTTCGAAATATTCTGCGTTTTCATCTGTCCATGCTTGGAGCCCACCATATATTCCGGAATTGCGCCGCTCAAGGTGGCAGCATGTTGGAGTAGCTCTGTTACTTTGGTTCATATTTTTTTCTTTTTTAAAACTTTAATTCTTCCATTTTTGGTAGAAACATTGTTTTTGTGGACAACTGTTCTCTCTGGTTTTGAATGCTGTGCAGCTGGAAGGATTTTTGCTGATACTTTTTATTTTTGGACATTTGTTATGATGCATAACCATGGCAACAAGGTGGTTTACAACTGGCAGCAGCTGATTAACATCACAAAAGCTCAAATAATACCTCAACTACAGCCACAAAACCCTGATGAGTTGAAAAGAAGATGCCATAGATCCAGAGCATCCTCTACATCAGACTGTCATACAACTACAGAGCGTCTTCAGTCAGAGGCTTCTTCAGATCTGCAGAGCGCTACAAGAGATCATCCCTACCCACAGCCATCAGCATCTACAACAAATCTTTGAAGGAACTTGCATAATGAGTTACAACAACATTTAATTTCCCTTTGGGATTAATAAAGTAATTTTGAATTGAATTCAATTGAATATGTGGATCATTTCCATATCCGAAATTTAGAAAAATGTAATAATAGCTTGGAAAGGAAAACACAAACCGGCAGCATACCACTGGTTTTAAAAGCACCCTGTGAAGAGTCCAGCCTGCCTGTTAATTCACCTAAGTGCTGAATGAATATAACAAAACAGCCATTAAAAACACAAAAGTTTTAGTAGCATTCATGTTAAATGTTACCATCTCTGCTCCACTTCTGACCAGCATTTTTGCTCCTCTCTGCTCTCACCAGAATACTTTCTATTAACTATCCAAGCAGTGACGATCTGTCATTCCACTCAGGCTCTTAAGTCTATTTGCAGGTTTCTCTCTCTCCTGATAATTTCCAGATTGCAACATAACTACTATAACTATTTGTTATGAATATAGCTTTTTATCTAACATTTTGTCCTTTGAGTTCCTCCGTCATATCTGAGCTTATAACAGGACTATGTTTCAGTCAGGGCTCTTAGGCTGGATTCATCTTCAGCTACATATTAAATTTAGCTACTTAGTTTGTAATTTTAAGTGAAGTTAAAAAAAATGTGCAGTTTTATTTTAACTTTATTTTGAATTTTATTTCGAAACCGTATTTTGCCTGGATTTTCTATTATCTGCAATTTTATTAGCATGGAATTTACATATTTTTTAATAGATTTTAATGATTAATTCAAAATTGCTTGATATTGATCATGTCAGATTTACTAATACAACATGTGGTTGTTGGGTTACATAAAAATGTTTTGGTCAAAACTAGTTTAATAGCACAAATCAGACTTTTTGTGGTCGATACAAAATTCTTGGATTCAGATTTTTTTTAAGAACTTTAACTTTCTTAGTATTTTTTTTTTACTCTTAAAAAGTGCATCCAAGTGCATGCTGTTGGGTGATGCATTTATAGACAAAAAATGGTGGGAAATCTTACCTTTTAATGCTTTAGTTCAATGGGAAAAGAATATATCAGAATTTAACTTGCTGATCACCATCCAAACTCAGATCATTGGTCAATGAATTAGTTGATCACTGCTTTTAAAACAATGTGACACTATTGTCAAAATGTATGCTTGAGAATTTGTGAGTTAATTTATTTGTATGTATTTAATTAGACTGGTTGATTAGTTGAAATGACAGAACTCTACCAGGATTTTCTCCTTATTTACAAATTTATTATTGCCTTCATATGTCTTATTTGTATTGGTTTTTTTCTGCTTATGTGATAAATATGTATCAAACAGAGAATCATTATAATTGCATCAGATTTGGTACAGTGTGGTATTGCGGTAATGTGGTATTAATCAACTGTTCCTTTTTTTTTTTTGCAGTCCAACCTGCTGAGGCTGAACCTCCACAAAGGTCTGCTTAATATAAACATTTATTGTGTGTACTGTTTTTCATAAAAAATTTATCTCGTTTGTTGTCTAGTTTGTGTTTATCATGAGAGCTTAGCACATTCACATTTTAGGGTGCAGATTTATTTGCTTTACATGTGTTAATTTTCTCTTTCTTTGCATGCCTTCTTTTCCCCCCCCAATTCCAGTCAAACTTTGAGTTCGGAGCACCATTTGCTCAGTGTTCCTGAGCTCAGCCACCACCTCGCTGAGAGCTACCTGACCTGCTGCCTGTATCTGCAGGAGATGCTGCAGTTCAAGCGCAGAAACCATGGCAGGGTATGCACAGACCCTCAATCTATTTCAACTAAGGGAATTTATATAAATAATAATAATTTGTAATTTTTCTGGTTCCCAGTTCTGTGTGATGATGTGCAGCGGCTGCTTTGTGCTCGCAGTGGTAGGACATTATGTGCCAGGAATCATGATTTCATATATCATAGGTGAGTCATTTTGTGTCCAATTGTCATGCAGAAACACCGTCGAGCTGTCTAGTTGTCGTGACAAACACTCTGCAGGATGAGTAAATGCAGCATTGATACCATGCTAATAATCAAGCTGTTGAGCTGGGATTTAAACATAATGTGGACAGAGGAGCTTTTAAATTGCTGATTTCCTTATAGATCACTTTGTGTCCACATTTATTTTCACCCCTTGGTAAAATTGGCAAAAGCCTTGAAATTAATTCATGTTTTTAGTAGTAACATTCTTAAAAAAAGATTATTTTTACTAAAATATTTGGTGCCTCATTCTTACAATTCCTGTAAAATAAACTTGAAGGAGACAATCTTTTGTTTATATTTCTGTTTTTTAGTCACCTGTGACTTCCTGTTTCCCTGTGGTATAAATATGACGTGACATAGAGGCTCCGTTCTCTTAACCTCTCCTCAAAACGGGAAACGAGATCATGCCATCAAAGTATATATAAACTCAGCAAAAAAAGAAACGTCCCTTTTTCAGGACTGTGTATACACCGAGGCCTGTACCCTGGAGCGGGATTGATTTGGAGGTGGGGGCTTCATGGTCTGTTGTCATTGCAGGCAATCTCAATGCCTTGCGGTACAGGGAAGACATCCTCCTCCCTTCATGTGGTACCCTTTATGCATGCTCATCCGGACATGATCCTCCAGCAGGACAATGCCACCAGCCATACTGCTCGTTCTGTGCCTGAGTTTCTGCATGACAGCAATGTCAGTGTTCTGCCATTGCCAGCGAAGAGCCCGGATCTCAATCCCATTGAGCACGTCTGGGAACTGTTGGATCGCAGGGTGAGGGCTAGGGCCATTCCCCCCAGAAATGTCCAGGAACTTGCAAGTGCCTTGTTGGAAGAGTGGAGTAACATCTCACAGCAAGAACGGACAAATCTGGTCCAGTCCATGAGGAGGAGATGCACTGCAGTACTTCAAGCAGCTGGTGGCCACACCAGATACTGACTGGTACTTTTGATTTTGAGCCTCCCTTCATTCAAGGACACATTATTCTATTTCTGTTAGTCACATGTCTGTGAAACATTTTTAGTTTATGTCTTATGGTGTTGAATCTTTTAGTGTTCATACAAATATTTACACACATTAAGTTTACTGAAAGTAAAAACTGTTGAAAGTCAGAGGACGTTTCTTTTTTTGCTGAGTTTATGTGTGTTTAAGCGAAATGAAACTAGCATGTTTACATTTCCTCCAGGCACCGTGACAAAATTATTAAAGTGCCCCTGGCATGAAATTCCCAGCGATGTTTGGGCCCTTTTTAGTTACACTCTTAAGTACCTTAATACTGTATCAAAGGATCGTTTGCCGTAATTCAGCCTTGTTGTAGAATTGCAGCCCCTACTAGGAGGCCCTTCTGTTAGCATTAGCACAGAACGACCGAGTTTTGCTGGGCGGGGCCCAGGCCATGCGCCTCTATTGTCAAATGAGTCTAACGTCCGCATCTGATGAAATATTGACAGACATGCATTTGCGCACCACAAATTGCCCAAATTCCAATATTATGTATGAAATGTAATTAGGTTTAGGCCTAATTATATTGTGTTGAACAATAATCTTTTTACAAATTACAGACCGAATAAAATATTTCATCATCCATCCACACATCCATCCGTCCTCATTACTTCTCTAGCTTCACCACGGCAGTAATGGCTCAGTTATCGGCTACTGTAACTATGTAATGGCGTTTCAATTTGATCCGGAATCTGATCCGGACAGTGAGGCACCTGAGGAGGAAGCAGAAAGGTAGAGCACGTCTTCCATAGGTGATCCAGACAGATGTGCTGCACGGAGGGAAGAGGCTGTGTGTGTGTGTGTGTGTGTGTGTGCGTGTGCGAGAGACGCGTGAGTGACAGAGAGACGAAGAGAGAGCAGGGAATGATTACGCTGCGTGTTTTAAATAGCGTAAAAATGGGAAACGAAACGCAATATATGACTGTCGGTGTTGATTATTTTTTTTTGGGTCGTGTTGAATCTGTGGCGCACCGCCACAGATTCGTCTATATGTTTGAGAAACACTTGTATATAACAGCTGAAGGACATTATTGCGGAAATATAGTCTACTTACTTGTATAGGGATATTTGCTGGTTCATGGAGGGTTGGTATTGATCCTGGTAAAAGTTTAAGACGATCTGCGAATCCACTGCTGTGTTGTCCCATGTTAATAAAACATTCGCCAGAGAAATGTTTGCCACAAACGACCATGCGCTTCGGGAGTCGGTCGGGTACATTCCCTGCATCAATAAAGTCCATCCACTCCATGCTGTCGGTTTGTTGTTAGCCTTTTAGCGTAGCTCTCGTTGTTTAGGTTGTAATACGCGCCGCTGGGGGAGGGACTTGGAGAGTGTAGTTCAGAGAAAGGGGTAATTGGCTCGAACTCAATGACGACATATGCCGAAACGTGAGGTCATATGCCGAACTGCAAAACAGCCCGTTTCTGAGTGCTAATTTCACTATGTAGGCAGATATACCCAGAGACAAAGGAAACACTAATCAGTCATTTTAACCCCGGCTTAGGGGACATAGGCAGGCTGGGGAAACTAAAAAATATGACCAAAAAATGCAAATTTCATGCCAGGGGCACTTTAAGGAAGATAAAAAGAGGGAAGGCCATTTACTCTGCTTTACAAGGAGTTGTAATAAATGCAGCAGGCACTGTTGGCCTGTACTCTGTTTGTTTTTGTTTGGGTTTTCTTTTTTTTGCAGCGTCTTACCTTATTGAATTGGGACAGAAAAACTTTTTTTTTCTAAAGCTTTAAATGCTTTCCTTATGTGCGCATGTTTTTTAGTCCTGAGCGTGCTGCTGTGGCCCTTGGTGGTGTATCATGAGCTGATTCAGAGGATGTACACTGGCTTGGAGCCAATCCTAATGAAGCTGGACTACAGCATGAAGGGCGACACCGAGCACCGGAAGCACGACAAGAGGAGTGAGTGTCTGTCACAATAAAACGGTTCACTTTAAGAGCTAAACTTTCTTCTTCTTTTTTTTTTTTTTTTTACCTGTTTCTGATCAAATATGTCATGTGTTATTTATTTCATATTTTTCACAGAGGTAAAAAAGGAGCTTGAGGAGGGGGATGAGCCCAGAGCGGAAACAGAAAGTGAGAGTGAGGAAGAGGAGGAGGAATTGTCCTGTTTCGCTCCAACGGTATGGACACTTGCCTAATACTGCACAATATTTATACGTTTGTGTATTTCTTTAAATACTGGGACTGGTGGAGCAAGCAGGAGAGGACTGGAGCTTGAATATATTGTATGCTGAGATCAGCACTCACCTCTATGAATGCAGTGTGTTAATATAATGAAACTCTGGGCTCTGGCGCGTTTCTTGAAGGCTCGTGTTTCAAGTTCTACCACATTCCTCCAACTGGAACATGTATAAAGGTGTTCTGTGTTTTATTCGTTCACAGGATTAATTCTAGATCTGAATCCCAAGAAAAGAGGGTGTGTGAAAATGTTTTCTCTTTTTAGGTACTTAGAAAGAGGTTCATACATTTAAAGTAGTGTGTTTTTGATTAAATTACATTTGGAGGAAGCAGAACCAGATTTCCTTCACATTTTTACATCTCTCCTTTGCAAGCTGTAAACACATCTGAAGTAACATTGTCCTCAATACCACTAATACCGAAAATACTAAATATGTTGGAACTGGTTTTTTTTGTTCTGGTTGGTTTCGGATACAATCTGAGTCATTTAGATATGTGGATTTTCCACATAGTCCCATTCCCAGGTAATTAAAAGCAATGCGATGGAATTGCCTAAAAACTTTGAGTTCAGAGCATTAGTTGTGTTTAAAAACCAGTAAAACGCTGCAATACTCAGGAGCAGTTTCTGTGCTACAACCTTTTTTTCTATTGATATATGACTGAACACATACTTTAGAGCCTTCAATACTAGTGCTGACCATGTTTTCATCAAGAGCAGTTTGCTAAATTCTAGGATAACATACTTAACTCTTTGTTTTTATATGACTTATTGATAATTCAGCTCGTAACATTTCGAGGGATTATTAATTTATCAACGCCGCCACTGCGTGCTCAACCTGGCTGCAGGAAGAGACGCCACCTTTATAAATGACCTCCGGTTCACATTATTATTTGTGGTTACTTTGCAGTTGCAGTGTTTGTTAGCGACCGTAGCTTGTTTGTTAGCCAAGGAGGCTTACCTGATATGAAGTGATCGCTGCAGATTTTTTAGCATTTTTTAATCATCGTTCCAATCGCTTCTTCTGATGGCTTGCAACCAAAGACGACTTTTGTTTGCCTTGAAAGGGGTGCGAGTCGATGGATTTCTACAGAACTTTGCACATTTTGTTGTTTTTATCAAAGCGATCTGTGCAACCCAACAGCACAACAAGACATATTATTATTATTATTATTATTTGAAATAGCTTTTTATGAAAATGCTCCATATTCAACCTTTAATCCTGTGCAGGCAAAACTTGGGTTAAAAAGCTGTTTTCCTGCTTCACAAACTTGCCGCTTTGCTTTGCACCGTATGAAATTTAATAAGTAGAGTTTCAGCTGCTCTTCAAGCAGATTTGTTAGCAACAGACAATATCTGTGAGCTTATAGAAGGGCTAGCCTGACAGCAGACAGACCGCAAGCTGCAGCAGCCAATAAAAAGGGTGAAAACAGATTTTACATGTGTGACCACAGTGCCTCCTGGGGGTGTGGCTGACCTATTTGGAATTGAGATCATGTGTATATAATACATTTGTGTTATTAGGTGGATGTGAAAACTACAGCTCTGGCGATGGCCATCACAGACTCTGAGCTTTCAGATGAAGAGGCATCTATCCTGGAGAGTGGAGGGTTCCCAGTCTCTAGAGCTACCACACCTCAACTAGCTGATTTATCTGAAGGTGAATCTGACTTCTCACAGTGGCCTAGTGTTAAGTGGTGAGAGAGCTATAATGTTCTGTGTCACTTCTCCGTTCCAGACATGGACCAACAGAGTTTCCACAGCGACCCGGAGGAGGCCTATCTGCGGGATCTTCCAGAGTTCCCGTCTGTCGAGGAGTTCCCGTCTATAGAGCACGGTTTGCTCCACTTTCCCGTGCGAGGTCCAGGCCAGGGAGATGGAGCCCAGGCTCAGCCTGAGAAGGAACCGCTGAGCCCCGCCACCCTCCTCATCCAGCACCTAGCATCACCTCTGCACTTTGTGAACACGCATTTCAACGGACACGGACGGCCACCCGGGGGTGAGGAGGGCGCCCTGCCTGCTCCGGGCGTGAGGGAGGAAACACAGGTAGGCGAGCAGAAGGCAGAAGCAGTGAGTCATGGCACGCAGCGCTCCTTGGAGGCATTGAGCGAGGAGATAGTGAGCACGGCCATCTCCACCGTCGTGCAGAACACTCTGTCAGCGCTGCTGCGCTCCAGCGAGGCCAGCGAGGAGCCCTCCCTGGCCGAGTTCCTCCCGACTGAAACCCTAGCAGGCGCTCTGGAATCGCCCACCCAATCCGCTGACACCACAGTAGGGGCGCTGGATGCTGACAGAGACCTGGAAGAGGGGGCTACGACGGAAAGCGGCACCGGTGAAGAGTACCCGGATGACACTCTAGTTCCGACAGAAGAAGAGGACTTTGAGCTTTTGGACCAAAGCGAACTGGAGCAGGTTGATGAGGGTCTAGACAGAGAGGTGGGGGAAGCAGCTCCAGACGCACCTCAACAACCACAGTCATAGCCTCTGGTCCCCACCTTCTATCTGCTTTTGTTTTTACTTGTACATCATATCCATACATACCCCTATACTTATATATATATATAATACATTAATCCAGGAGTTTAATAGTGTTGGGTGGTAAAGGTGAGGACCCTGGAGCCATTCTGCTTTCACATTTCAAGATTCTTCTCAGATTTAGTATCTGAGCTGGCCTCATTCATCAGGTGGCATTCAGTGAAACAGCACTCTACTGTACCTTTTTAAAGGGGACATATTATGGGATTATTCGTTCAGACTTAACTATTGTATCCCATCTTTACGGTCCAACTTTTTATTTACTATGTATCCTTTAATTAACCCCTTATTGGTGCAAAGTCTTGCATAATTTAGCTCAAGTTGGTAAAATGCTTCATTCTTCAAGATGGCAAAACAGCCAGCAGTTTGTAGAAAAGTCCAGAATTAAGTAGAAATTCCTACATTTTCCTGCGCGTCAAAAGTTTACTTATCATAGGAAAAAAGAGTCATAGTTTTACTCCTTTTTTTAAAATTTAGCTTGGAATGATAATCCAACTTTTTTATGAGGAGGGTTATTTTTGTTTCATGAAAATTGGGAGAAATTTTAATGTAGATTTTCTCTAATCCACTGGATCCAAACTAAACATAAATGCAGAAATATGTATTTACACTTTTTTTTCTTTCTGTATTCCTTTTTTTTAGCTGGTGGTCTTGAGAAAAAAACCCCTCATATAAAATTAGTTACTACTACTATAGTGTTGTGACATCAATACAACCAAAATTGATAAACCAATTTTTAGTTTAAGGATGCTCATTTCAAACCGTAGTTGCTACATAAATATACACGACATTATTTTGTTAATAAACTTATTTTTGTTAGTGTATTTTACAGATTTTAAGTCTTCTGGCATCCACAAGAGGTTGTTCCTACCTGGCCTTGCGTACAACCCTTTACTCTTGATTACATGTTTTTCCTCATGTCCAGGCATCGGTATAACTCTTGTATTAATAATCAGAATTAGTTGAATTAGCGTTTAGGCCATAAACGTTCCATATGGTTGATTCCAGAAGCTAAATGTTATTCAGCAACCATTCTCCTCTTGCAAACATCCAATTGTGCCCAAATTGGTTTCCATTAGTCTTTTCTAGGTTATTGTATTCACTTTGTGCCACGCAGCAGTGCTAGTGGCAAAAAAACCACACAGCATGATGCTGTCACCACTGTGCTTGACAGTTGGTGTACCGTTTGTAGGAGCGAGAGCCTCACGTTGACGTCTCCAAACGTTCATCTCAATCTTTCTTGTTGCACTCCCGAAGCCGTCTTGCTGGTCCACAACGAATATCCAAACTGGTTTTGGATTAGATTAAGCAGGTTGATATTAAACTTCTGGAGAGGTTAGTTGTGCTGAAAGCAAGTTGATTCTTACAAAAAGCTTGGCCTGTATGAACATATTTGAGCCTGTGCATATAATTTAGATCCTGTTTGGATGAGAGATAATCTGCAAATTATTTGATTTAAAATCATTCCATCCTTGAAACAAATGCCCAAATTTAATGGCACCCTTGCCACCATGAGTTGTATGTGAACTTCTGACCTTATTCTGTCAAGCACAAATGTGTCCCCTTTAAATCCACATCAGTGTAGTCGGTACAGTAGAAGATGGTGTTTCCTCCTGATGTTTGAGGCAGACGTTGAAGGATTATGGAGCTGTCTGTTACAGGCTGTGGTTGCACGGCGACCAGGATCTGGGTTCTGACAGATTCGGTACAGTCAGGTGACCTGATTGCAGTAACGGCGCTCCGGTGCACCGTCTGAGTCCATCCGAGCAGAAGTTTATGAGATGGATTTAGATGTATAACTATTAATATATGCTATAAATTATTTAAATTAATAGCCAGCTGGTAGAGGAAGACTGAAAGTTTATTTTTATCCTTTTGGCTACCATGATGATTGTATATAGGTCTTTTAACGACACAATGTACATCCAGGTGTGAACTGTTGGAAAATTACATGAATCTCTCACTGAACCTCTGCGCTTTAGTTAAAAAAAAGCTTCTTTCAGTGACTTTTTGCCTGAAAGTTGCAGCTTTGACGTTATTGGATGTTAAGAAGAAAGAAATGACTCACAAGTGACTTTCATGTGTGGCGTAACGGGAAAAGGATGTGGTCAGTTCTACGTTTTACGATCATCTGTGCATAATTGGTCCGTTTGTGACTGAAATTTTTTTTTTATATAGGCCCTACATGTGTATAGCTGTCACTGTTCTTTACTGTTCATGCATGCGGTGCATCACGCATGTAGGAAAACTTCCAGGAGATCCCCCCCCCCCCCCCCCCAAAGCTTCAGTCATTTCTTTACAATTGACTCAAAAATGGTCAAATCTGTACAGAGGGGCCTTCTCTGCTTTCTTAAACCGCTCAGCATCCAACTCAGGTTGTACAAAGAGAACGTAACACGGCAGAACCCGTCTCCATTTCCTGACCAGTCATAGTGCATTGTATTTCTAACTTCTGATCTATTCTCCATCTGTTATTAGTGTAGAATTGCAAATAAAAAAGATGGAAAGTGTATTTTCTGCATGTAAAAATAGCACTGTTGAAGTTCTCCTTGTCAACAGACAAAGTACTGCACAACTTGTGATGGAAACAAACAAACCGTTGAATGCTTCAGGTGAAAAGAGGTTCCGTTTGTTTGATATTTTGTTACTAATGATGGGAATAAAAGTTTAATGTTTGAAGACTACCATCTATAATTGGAAAAAATGTGGGGTTTTATGTTTATATACTTCTATAAAATAGAGGCATTTATCAAACTAATTCTGAGTAGAAAAATAATATATTTTCTAATTTTTCCTTTTTCCACAAAGTTCTTCGTTTGATCTTTTATGTCTAAATGTGCTACAGGTAATCTTCATATAGCAGAACAGATTTTTTGACGTTAAATGTGAAATAAAAACAACTCGTTTGAAAGTAAGAGAATAAAAGGACAAATTGAAACAAAACGAGTCGGAATCAACCAAACCTTTTTTTTTTTTTATCGTGTCTTTCAAAGAGGATTCCGAAATTAGATTTCCTTTTCCTAGGAAAGAAAAAAAAAACTTTATTACACCAGGTCAAACCAAAGTTGGGACTGTATGGAAAACGGATCAAAAAACAATATAAAAGAAAACCTGTAGGCAGTTTTTTAGTCTAGACTTTAACTAGGCCACTGCAAAATCTTCATTTTGAGGCTAAAACAAGTTGTTCATGATTTGAAGTTTGCAGTTTCCATACAGTCCTCGTGTTTAAGTTTGGGTTTATTCAGGACAATTATTTAGATTTTCGTGTCGTGACAAACCTGCTGCAGTTCCTCTGCACAAAGCCCCAGTTGCTCCTTCAGCTCGTCGTCGACGGTCACATCCAGCAGAACGGACCACTCGCCGTCCATCAATGTAACCGGAGCTGAGAGGACGATGCCGTCTGGGATGTTGTACAAGCCTAAGTACAAAAAGTAATGTAATAGTGTTTATTGATTTCTTTCTACATAAATCTGTGTTCTGGTTCCTAACCTGCGCAAAGTACCCCAACTGAAAAGACCTCATCTTCACCATGAGCTCCATGCCAAGCCTTCAGCACTCTGAGGATCCCGTTGGTGGCGGATGCTGCAGCTGCACGGCCGGTCTTTGACACAACCAGCTCGCGCCGGTGACGAACCTGTTGTTGAAATTCGGTTTCCAGCCATTTCCTGGAATAAAGGAGGTTATTACCTTTTGTTTCACATCAATGTGTATGTGATCATCCCTCCACTCAACTTTTAACACAATATTGTTTAATATTTCACTCGGTGTGAGTCTATTGTTGTAGAAGTAGCTGAAATCTTGATGAAAATGTCAAGCAAACCTGTCTTGTAAAACCTTCAGAACTGGTTGGGAAAAGAAAGCTGGTCCACTGATTGCCCCTCGGTAGTTGAAAACTTTCGCCCGCTGCAGGTCAATGATAAAACTGCCGCTGATGTTCCCCCACACAATGACGTCTGTGACTTCTGAAGCAGAAGACCAAATGAGGATAATTCTCAATTTCGCTTAAGATGCAGAAGAAGAGTAGATACCTGATGGCCTCACTCTCATCTTCTTTGCAACCACTGCTCTGGCCTCATTCTCCAGCTGCGTTGCTGTGGCAATAAACTGGTGGCTGTTGATGGAAGGGGCATTCTCCACAAGCAGTAAGCATCTCAGGTTGACAAAAGACTCCCCAGACACTAAAACTTTCACCCGTTTGTTGGCCCGTCCGTCGATGAGGCGCCCATACTCTCTGTAGCGCTCAGATAGGTTTTTAACTTTCTGCTTCCTGTCCTCGTTGCTTTGATTCCCTGAATCATTGCTGAAATCATCCAACAGGAGGAGGATGTTTGCTTCATGGAAAGCCTGATCCAGATCTCTGTGAACCACCACCTGTGAATTCACTTTTAAGTTATGTTTTTTTAATTTTCAGATAAATGTTATGTTACAATTATGTACCTGGTGGAGCATACTGAGCGCCAAGTCCTCAACATCCATCTTGAGCTGCCGCATTTCTTCTTTATCCCCCTCCATGTCCAGCAGATGGAGGGCAACTGCTGCAACTTTAGGTAACACCTCAGTGGACAGCAGGGATGGGATCAAGATCTGGCATGTCAGGCTGAGAGCACTGCAAAGACATGAGAAATATCAATGCAAACAGATCGTGGTCTTATTTTCATCAGGTACATTCATCCTAACTTACCCTGTGATCCATACATGAAGGGGCTGAATTAGACTGAGGCGTTGTTGTTCTTCAGCCGCGAGGCTCAGTTGTGTTTCCAGATTCTCTGCTGCAATTCTCTGCATCACATCTGGGGACATGTCTGACGTCACGCCATAGTAGTCCTAAACGACGATCAATTAAAACAAGTTGTGCTCAGAAGTGATGTGAGCTCCACTGAGAAGTTTCACGCTGTCACTGTCATCTACTGGTGGCGGTCATCTGGGTTGTACCACATCCCTAACCCTACCAATCTCAATGGTTATTGAACAGTAGTAGTGGTAGTAGTAGCAAAAAAGTGAAATCTGAGGTGTTTTTTAAATCACTGCTGATGTTTGACCAGAGATGATGTTGGCGTTTACCTGGCAGTGGGCCAGGAAGTCACTGAAGCCACCCAAGAGCATCCCTTTGCCGCCTTGTTCAACCAGCTCCCTCCAAACTAAAGGACTGTTCTCATGTTTCCAGCCATGTCTTTTGCATGTGGATTCCAGCCATTCCTATTAGAAGAGTACCAGTACTGTCAATAGCAGTACCACCAAGATGGATATAATGAAATAATTGCAATAGAATAGAATAAAAATGCCATTAGTGTCCTTTAGAGGGGAAATTCCCACTGAGATAAAAATATAAACAGAACTGCAACTGTACCAAATGTGAAAATGTATGTTTGTGCATAAAAAGCTATAGCAGACTATAAGAAATGGAACCACCCTCCCTTGGGAGGCTGTTGGAAGGAAGGATCTGAGATAATGCTCCATTGCACACTGAGGGTGCGGCAGCCTATCACCAAAAGAGCTCTCCAGTTATTATTAGAAAAATAAAAATCACAATTTATTACTACAAACAAAAGACACTTTCATGAGCAGAAATGTGTTTATGAACTACTACTTTTATCATTCAGGATTTTCAGAAAGTTACACAATTTACAATACGTACCCTCAAAATGGATGGATGGATGGATGGCATAATACATGTGCATTTCTTAGTGTATATATTCCATTCATATCCCTCCCTGTATGCTTTATTACTAAAAATCAGTTACATAATTTTATATTTAGATGTATTTATTTTGACATTTTGTCTCTTGCTGTTTACTTTTTCACCT
This sequence comes from Valencia hispanica, assembly GCA_963556495.2. Classification (NCBI taxonomy): domain Eukaryota; kingdom Metazoa; phylum Chordata; class Actinopteri; order Cyprinodontiformes; family Valenciidae; genus Valencia; species Valencia hispanica. The sequence continues at coordinate 21,157,213 of OY747723.1, forward strand.
GCTGCAACAGAGGTGTTATGTTTGTAATGTGTTCATAATTGTAGAAGCATAAACTACCTTCCACTCAGCGGGCAGGACGGGGAACTTATGGACCCTGAAGTTCGGAAGGGTTCGATGCAGAGCTTCTGCCAACAGCTCCGCTTTGGCATAATAAGGACAATCCGACACACCTGTGGAGGTTAATATTTTTAAATACGTTCGTCATATTATAATTCCCCTTAAAACCTATGAAAACATACAAAAACAAGCTTAGAAATATTAATTTAAAAAAATAATTACCAGCGAGCACAAATTTCGCCATAATACAACAGACAGAGTCTGTTGCGTGGCAACTGGTGTGAGTTGTTGCGCTTATTTAGGTCCGTGTAGAAACTTTTTTTTCTTCTAAATATCTGGGGGCTGCACAGTGGCGCAGTTGATAGCGCTGTTGCCTTGTATGAAGGACCATCCATGTACAGGTCCTTCTCAAAAAATTTGCATATTGTGATAAAGTTCATTCTTTTCCTTAATGTAATGATAAAAATTAAACTTTCATATATTTTTGATTCATTGCACACCAACTGAAATATTTCAGGTCTTTTATTGTTTTAAAACTGATGAATTTGGCATACAGCTCATGAAAACCCAAAATTCCTATCTCAAAACGATTCTCTAAACGAGCAATTTACCTAATCATCTGAATCAACTAATTAACTCTAAACACCTGCAAAAGATTCCTGAGGCTTTTAAAAACTCCCAGCCTGGTTCATTACTCAAAACCACAATCATGGGTAAGACTGCCGACCTGACTGCTGCCCAGAAGGCCATCATTGACACCCTCAAGCAAGAGGGTAAGACACAGAAAGACATTTCTGAACGAAGAGTGCTGTATCAAGGCACCTCAGTGGGAAGTCTGTTGGAAGGAAAAAGTGTGGCAGAAAACGCTGCACAATGAGAAGAGGTGACCGGACCCTGAGGAAGATTGTGGAGAAGGACCGATTCCAGACCTTGGGGGACCTGCGGAAGCAGTGGACTGAGTCTGGAGTAGAAACATCCAGAGCCACCGTGCACAGGCGTGTGCAGGAAATGGGCTACAGGTGCCTCATTCCCCAGGTCAAGCCACTTTTGAACCAGAAACAGCGGCAGAAGCGCCTGACCTGGGCTACAGAGAAGCAGCACTGGACTGTTGCTCAGTGGTCCAAAGTACTTTTTTCGGATGAAAGCAAATTTTGCATGTCATTCGGAAATCAAGGTGCCAGAGTCTGGAGGAAGACTGGGGAGAAGGAAATGCCAAAATGCCTGAAGTCCAGTGTCAAGTACCCACAGTCAGTGATGGTCTGGGGTGCCATGTCAGCTGCTGGTGTTGGTCCACTGTGTTTTATCAAGGGCAGGGTCAATGCAGCTAGCTATCAGGAGATTGTGGAGCACTTCATGCTTCCATCTGCTGAAAAGCTTTATGGAGATGAAGACGACCTGGCACCTGCTCACAGTGCCAAAACCACTGGTAAATGGTTTACTGACCACGGTATTACTGTGCTCAATTGGCCTGCCAACTCTCCTGACCTGAACCCCATAGAGAATCTGTGGGATATTGTGAAGAGGAAGTTGAGAGACGTAAGACCCAACACTCTGGATGAGCTTAAGGCCGCTATCGAAGCGTCCTGGGCCTCCATAACACCTCAGCAGTGCCACAGGCTGATTGCCTCCATGCCACGCCGCATTGAAGCAGTCATTTATGCAAAAGGATTCCCGACCAAGTATTGAGTGCATAACTGAACATAATTATTTGAAGGTTGACTTTTTTTTGTATTAAAAACACTTTTCTTTTATTGGTCGGATGAAATATGCTAATTTTTAAAGATAGGAATTTTGGGTTTTCATGAGCTGTAAGCCAAAATCATCAGTTTTAAAACAATAAAAGACTTAAAATATTTCAGTGGAAAATAATGAACTTTATCACAATATGCTAATTTTTTTAGAAGGACCTGTATACGGGCTGTAAATGTGTTGTATAATATGTATGTCTTTATGCTCACACTTTATTAACGTATTTATGTAATGCAACATAAATATTAATTTGAATAAAGACGTTCTGAACAAAATAAAGACATTCTGAAGAGATATGTCTCCAGCGATCTTTTAGTACGGTCTACTATTGGTTAAAATAAATACCATTAACATACAATCTGGACGCCGTTTGAAACGCTGCTTATTTTGAAAAAACGCCATTTAAATCTCCACCCGGAAGTGACTTTTTATGATCACATCCGCTTTCCGTTCCATTAAATACTGCAGCGCACGCGCCTTTAACCTGCACATGGGAAAGGAAATATCTATCTTAACTGATTGCGTTATTTACCGTGATTAAGCTACGTTTTCTTTTTGATTCTACGTGGTGTGGCAAGTAGGAAGTACAGAATAGTGTTATGTTTTTGTGTTGCGGTAAAAAAAAAAGGGGATGCTAACGAGAGCTAGCTTGTCGCAGGTTTTTGATCTTGTTAGCCGAATAGTTTGTTTTTTCTTCCCAACTCAAAATTTCTTGTTCCAGGTTTCCGTTAAAGAGCATTACTGACCAAAACGATCATTAAGTGACGTCATTTAATAAAGTTCTTAAAATATACTTGACCTGCAGACTGTATTTAAACGAGCAAAGAAAAATAGAGCCCCAAGAGTCAATTTAAATCCACAATATGATAAGGGTGACCAACGATGTCATGAGATGGTCCCTGCGCTTTTGCTCCCGCAGGTTTCCATGGAAACCGCTCAGTGCCCCAGTGTCGGTATCAATCAAAGGCGGATCTTTATCTAGAAGTGACCTCATGCGACAAAACTACCTTTCTGGTAGTCTTGGCGCCACAAGGTTCTGCTCCCATGGAGGGAATCACAATAAAGACCTAAAAGAGAGCAACAGTCTCACTTCAGAGCATTCACTTTCTACTGATGTAGTCGACCAGACCTCAGAGGAGCAGAGTGAGAAGAGCTCCCCTTTCATGGAGCTCCTGCTTCAATGTGGCTCCCCATTAGACGTGTTAGACCTCACGTGTAAATACACGCCCACAACCCGCCTGATCAGCAGCTGCCTCTCCCACATGTGGTTCTCCACGAAGAAGCTGTCAGAAGAGCAGCGGCGCTACGAGTTGCAGCTGATGTTTGAGCATCCTGAGTTTGAACATCTTCTGCAAAGGGCAATGAGGTCTGTCCAGTACATGCGCAACCTGGACGTGGCTTACGCTCTGTTGGGTATGGTCTGTCTCGGGGTGCCTCAGCGCAGCCGTGTGATCCAGACCTTCCTTCGAACTTGCCAGGCGAGCAGTCGGAGGTTGTCCTCTACATTGTTAAGACATTGTGTTGTTCTCATGCTGACCCCAATTTTTCTTATTCGCAAACAGGAGAGACTGAATGAATTTGATGAGAAGTCGCTGTCTATCTTGGCCTCTGCTCTGGACCATGTGAAGGGTGGTCAGAATGTGGATGGTCTAAAGGAAGGCATTAGGTATCACTTTGAAGTTTTTCTTAAAGTATTAGATGACAACAGTTGATTTCAAGCCGATTTTACATAGATTTCTCTTGTACTTCAGGCTGGTGGTTGAGGTCCGTCTTCCTGAGATTAAAAACGTTACGGCTCTCCAGACCATGATGCGACTCCTGGGAAGAGATGCCCCACAGGAGCTCAAACAGAAAATAGAGGCAGGTCTTATTTTTAGTTTTCAGATTTTTCTCTCAAGTATCTGAATTTATGAAGCAAATAAATATACACTGCCTTGCAAATGTATTCATGCTCGTTGAACAGTGTTTTCCACATTAGAGCCACAAATTTAAGTGTATTTGTTCAGGTTTTCCGTGATATTAACAGATCTTTAAAGTGGAAGGTACAGATCGAGAAAGAAATTACCAGAACTTCAGGCTGATCTCCTCCCTTCAATAATTCATGCAAAAGGAAGCCCAACCAATTGAGTACATAGAGCTGAGCATTCTTTTCAGAAGCCTGACTTTTCTCTTTAAAATATCTTTTTTTTATCATCTAATATTCTGTGTTCCTGAGACACTGAATTTTTTATTTTCATTCTCTATGAGCCATAATCATCGAAATTACAAGAAACAAAAGCTTGAAATATTTCCCTCTATGTGTGATGAATCTATGAGTTTCTGAAATTAGTGACAAAAATATTTGAACTTTTTCATGGTGTTTTTATTTTTTGAGATGTACCTATAAATGAAGCAGTTTCCAAACTATTTTGCAATGAAAATCTGAAAAGGGTGGCATCCATTTGTATTCTTTCCCTCTGAGTTAATAGTTTGTTGAATTACATTTTACTGCAGCAACATCTGCAAGTCTTTAGAACTATGTTTTTATTGGCTTTTTATTTCTAGGGATTAAAATTGTTGCCTATTTAAAAAAAAAATAGTCCAAGCTCATCATTTTCCAGCATTTTTCAAAAGTTTAAAGCCGATGCATACTTCTGTAAGGCACTGTATCTGTTCTTTTCTGCCAAATCCGATCTGCATTGTCAGATATTCTGTATGCTGTGTGTTTCAGATAAAGGCTTTATCAATAACAGACCAGTTCAGCTTCCCCATTGCCTTCCACATGATCTCCATTTTGGCCACAATGGGATTCCGCTCCAAACCACTGTTGGCAGTTTGTTGTGGGAAAATCAAAGGTAGCACCTTAACCACAAGGAAAGCCTCTTATATCTCTTCAACTATTGACAAACTCAAAGAGCATGTTGCAGATATCTTTTGTCTTATGTAATGTGTTTTTTTCTTTCTTTATCTGTTAGAAAACCTACATGGCATTCCTTTTAGCAGACTGTACAGTCTACTGCAGTCCTTTAAGGAGCTTCACTACCGAGACATAGATCTGTTTTCTAGCTTGTCCGACCACATTGCTTCCACATTTGACATATGGACTAATAAGCAGGTGCTGGAAGGGACATTTATTTTCTACTAATGTATTGTTGACATTTGTAATATTTTCCAAACATTTTAGTTCCATAAAAACATTCCTTCTTTTTTGTAGCTGATCTTCTTACTGACTTTGTTTGAGGACCTTCTCTTCTGTCCTACTTCCTTAATGGAGGCTTATGCTGAAAAAGTGATCGCCAACCCTGATGCCCTCACCCTTAAAGACCTCCTGTCTGTTTTAAGTGTTTATTCCTCTCTTAACTATGATCTGCAGCATCAAAGACAGCAGTAAGTCACCGACCCTCCCCTACCAATCAGAATTGATGAAATGCGTGAAGGTGCAGACTGATTCCTTTTATGGTGCCTTGTTGTACAGCGACCCCCTGCCTGCTGCAGACCCGTGCGTAGCAACAACAAAACTGGGGTTTTAGAAAGACAAAAACTGTCTTAAGACATGTGCTTCAATTCATATTATCTAAAGGAAAGCATTCAAGCTAATGTGTGTCTTAAGAGCCTGAACTATGCCAATGTACATACACACAGCAGTCACCAAGCTCTTACCTTTGAGGGAAAATGTTGCATCTCTGCAAATAACTTAAAATACTCTCTAATCAATTCACTTATAGAACATGCTTTATATGTATAGATCTTGCTTTGGCTTTTACCGTTTTCAACGTTAATGTTGACAATATAAAGGTCTAGGAACTGTATGCTAACCGTAGCTGTTATTTTTTTGTTTCATAACTTTAGGTTTCTAGATAGTGTCAGCAATGCTCTCAAATTCTATCTGCACAAGATGTCTGGTATGGAGTTGCTAATGGCTTCCTACCACCTGTGTCTGCTGAATACCTTCCCATTTGCACTTCTGGAGCAGCTACTGAATAAAAGTACCTTGGAGGAGATTGCATGTAAGGATAATAAGCCCATAAACATTCACTGTCTGATAAGTTGGGGTGTTTCTGGTTTGTGTGTTTGAATTTGAATTTCTGATTCAAAATCATTCAATCAATTATTTGTCCTCAGCTTCAAAGTACCAAAAAACCATGAACAGAATGTTTCGGGGAGTGGATCTATGTCTCCGTCTGGACCGTCCTGCTCTTCCTCAGCCCCTAACTGTCCCCTCATCCGTTCTGGGAAAACCCATTCACAGGCTGCCATCAGTTAACCCGGAACTTTCAAAGAGCCTGCAGAGTGTGATGGCAGATCAGCCGAACGCAACGCTGCAGGAAATGTTGGTGGTGGAGAACTTTTATGTCATAGGTAAAGATGCAGTCTCGGAGGGAAGATGTTGGTGTGCACGAGCTGGTTGATCACACATGTTTTTATGTTTGCACTCTCAGATGGTGTTATAACCAGATCTCTTCCAAACCAACCGTGCATGACGGAAACAAGCAGCATTTCCCCAGCAGAGAGCAGTAAAAAGTAAGGAAATGGCAGCAGCAGACTGTGGTTGGTAACACTACTAAGCTCAGCTTTTTGCTAATCTACAGTCTGTGGTATTCTTTTTTTAGATCTTATTGTAAATGCTTATGTCATATTTGGTAAAGTTTGATATGAAAGCAGGTAATGAGGACGTTTCCAGGCATTGTCGTGCGCTGTGATCCCTCACGTACAACAGCTGTTCTCTCAACGGTTTATGGCAACAAAGCAAATACAGTTGTGTGCGAAAGTCAGGGCACCCCTTTAAAAACAGCATATTTTATATATTTAAAAATGTATATTCATATTTACTGTCTCTCTGGTATATGGGAAAAAAAGACAATATTGTCAGGAAACATTAATGCATAGTTACATTTTATTTTATAAATTGAACAAAATTACAAAAATTAAAAACATAATTTTGGCATGTGCAAAAGTTGGGGCACCCTGAGAGTTTCAAAGTTTCAGATTCTTTTTACAAGCTCAGACCTCTACCAGCTCATTAACAGCTCGTAGTCTGATCAGAAAGGTAAACCAAAACCCACATTTGACTTCAAAAGACTTCCAGGAAGATTTAGCAGACTCAGGAGTGGTGGTGCACCCTTCCACTGTGCGCCGATACTTGCACAAACAAGACCTTCATGGAAGAGTCTGCCGAAAAAAAACCTTATCTACGACCTCATCATAAAATACAACGTCAAAAATATGCAACAGAACATCTACAGAAGCCTGATGACTTTTGGAAACAAGTGCTGTGGACTGATGAAGTTAAAATAGAACTCTTTGGCCACAATAAGCAAAGGTATGTTTGGAGAAAAAAAGGAGCAGCATTTCATGAAAAGAACACCTTGCCAACTGTTAAATATGGGGGTGGATCCATCATGCTTTGGGGTTGTGTTGCAGCCAGTGGGACAGGAAACATTGCTCGGGTGGAGGGAAGAATGGATTCAATTAAATACCAGCAAATTCTGGAGGCAAATATCACAGCATACCTAAATGTCCTGCAACATGTCCTAAACATACCTCCAAATCCACCATGGACTACCTCAAGAAACGCAAGCTGAAGGTTTTGGAATGGCCTTCACAGTCTCCCGACTTAAACATCATCGAAAATCTGTGGGTAGATCTTAAAAGAGCTGTGCATGCAAGACGTCCTAAGAATATTGCAGAACTGGAAGCCTTTTGCAAGGAAGAATGGGGAAAAATCCCAAATAATAGAATCCAGAAACTTGTTGTTGCCTATAAAAAGCGTTTACAAGCTGTGATATCTGCCAGAGGGGGTGTTACTAAGTACTGAAGGTACTGATGCTGTAGGGTGCCCCGACTTTTGCACATGCCAGAATTATGTTTTTAATTTTTGTAATTTTGTTCAATTTATAAAATAAAATGTAACTATGCATTAATGTTTCCTGACAATATTGTCTTTTTTCCCATATACCAGAGAGACAGTAAATATGAATATACATTTTTAAATATATAAAATATGCTGTTTTTATAGGGGTGCCCTGACTTTCGCACACAACTGTATGTAAAGTTGGGCCTAAAAGGTTTAGACAATTAAATGCCCAAACAGATGTCCATTTAAGGATGAGACGTAGCCTATTTCCATCAAGGCTTGGTTAAAAACAGGAGAAGATAATCCTACAGATAATATAGTTCCAGGGTTTTGTTAGTTTTTTTTAATGATAAATAGTCCAAATCAGTTTTATTGGATCTCAAGAAGTTAATTTTCATGCATCTTTTAAAAAGAAGACCATAAACAACTCAAAGAGCTAATAAAGATTTATTTTGCGACATTAAGTCATCAAAGTCATATTTATTTACTAATATTATCTAATATTCTGTTTTCCTGAGACACTGGATTTTTTATTTTCTTTCTCTTATCAGCCATAATCATCGAAATTACAAGAAACAAAACTTGAAATATTTATTTACTGATATTTTTGTTGTTCTAAAGTCGAGGAACGGTTTAGAGCATTTTTGATGATAAAGGAGATTAACATTTTCGAGTGATTGTGATGATATCAAAAACATTTACTAAAAAATTAGTCACCTCTGAACATTGGATTTTTTTAGACTTTCATGCGATATGTCCTCAGTAGCTAAATTGCAAGTCTTTTTTAAATATCTATCTTTTGTTCTGCACTTTTAAACTCTTTTGAAGCCGACATGTTTTCATTATGTTGCATTTTAGTTCCCTTTCCAGGGAAGTTTAGTGAAGTTTCTGAACTTCAGGGTAATTTTACCGAACTTCACGGTATGCGTGTCTCTCCACGACACTGGCCAGGGCGGACAGGACCATTTCGGGGCCATTTTGGGAACCAACATAGTACCAGTCTCGGGTTATGTACTCTGTAATGGCCCGGTAGAGTCACTGGGCGGGAGCTGTGGTCAAGTCCCTCTGATTGGTTGTAATTCAGAGGGAAATGAGCAGACGTCACCAAACAACCGGCTTTGTAAAATTATAAGAGCTTCTGGCGAAGCAGTTTATAACAACATGGCAAACAGAAACATGCCAACATCCCTGCTTCTTCTATGTCGATCTCTTGTTCTCCCTGCTGCTGTGGGCACCTTTTGGCGCTGATAAGTGACACTACTCACTCCCGAGAGAGTCGTGATATCCGGACATCTTAGGTAATTCCTTAAAGGGTCAGTTTTGTATGGAGACACGACGGCTGAAAAGAGCGGGCCAACAGATTATCCCGTCAGATAAAAGATCCGGTTAAATTACCCTGAATTTCTGATAGTGGAAACATGCCTATAGTTGAATCATTAATTTGGACCTTTTTCTGGGTTCTTCTGTGACCTCCTTGATGAATCGTTAATGCACTCTTAGTGTAATTTTGGAAGGACTGCCAGTCCTATTAATATGTTCACGGTTCAATTTTTTTTCCCATTTTGTGGGTAATGTCTGTCGCTGTGGGTCATTGCGGTCCTAAGAAATAGCAATTTTCAGACTGCTAAATATCAGTGTCTTTGTTTCTCATTTGTTCTTTAATTTCAGTAACTAAAGTTATGATATGTTGGTTTGTTTAAGATCTTTTCACCTACTTCATGTTGTCAGAAAGGTTCTATTTACATGATTTCATGACCGTACTGGCTTTTCCCCTGTTTTTAGATATTTGTTATTGAAATCTCCCTGTGATATTAAAATTTGTTTTGAGTGTGACCAAAATAAAGCAAATGCAAAACTATGTAAAGAGGCAAATAGTTTTTCAGAGCCCTGTACATGATAAATCATTGCCTCAAGAAAGATTAATTGCAATGCACAATCATTATGAAAACAAAAACTTAAAACTAGAACACCTGCATTTCTTAGTAGTACTGTTGAGTCAGTTTAATTCAAGCCATTAATCATTTTTTGAATTCAGAGTGTAGAAACCGGCAACAATGTTCTATTAGAATACAGACAACATTGATCAAATCTATAATAAAGATAAATAAGTGAAACTAATCATACTAGATTTTATTATATCTTTTACAATATTGATTAGTATTTTCTGTTTTCTCCCTGAAGGACAAACTTTCAGCTAAACCTTAGTTTTAGTTCTCTCTGTATCCAGTTATTGAGTTTTTTTTGTTTTTTACAGCTATGACATGTATTATTTTTTGTTTCATCTTCTAGAATTGCGGTTATTTACACACCATACTCTAATTTTTGCTTTGGTACTACCAACGCTCGGGGACCCCTCGCTCTCAAGCTCCGTCATCTGAAGATCCTGGGATACACTCCTGTTTTGGTAAGACTTTTCTTCTATTTTACTCATAAATCGTCCTGGTTATCTGTCAGTAACACCTTGGATTCCCCAATTGCTTCATACTCAGTCGTGCTTTAACCATTTTTTACATTTATGTAATAAGTTTTTCTTTAAGTATGAAAGTATGGAAGCTAATATAAATTGAGAAGGTTTAAAAATGTTTAAATCTTAAATGTTATCGTCTACATGGAATATGACATTATTAAAATGCATCCAGTTTGATATAGCTGTCTATGATGAAATAAGCAGTTGTAATCAGATGAAGCAAAACCTAAATGTGTACTCTTGCCCTGAAGGTAACGAAGAAACATCTACGGTGTTCTTCTGAGGAGGAGAGGACGAATATTATACGAAGACTCGTATTTCCAGAACACGCGTCTGAAGCAGAACCTTCAGTGGAACATGTGGGATCCTAAAACAGGACTAAAGCCATGCATTGCTTACATTGCTATTGTGCAAATTACAAGTTAGTTTAAATGAAAACTTGTATACAATATTATTATAAAGTGTTTAAAAAACGAAGAGCTCTGACTGTATTTTTTTACACATGAAAGATGAGATCTGTTCCTTTTAAAATGTCTTTGTTGTAAGAGAAATATTTGCTATTTGCATCGCTCTTAGCTTAAAAAGTATATTACAGCAAATATTTGAGCTGCTTTTTTCTTCTTCGTAGTGGTGCCTTATCAGTCATTGTGGAAAAACTGAGTTATAACTATCAAACGACGAGTAAATTAAGCGTGTTTTTAGTCATTGCTTAACTCCCAAATCAGTTTAAAGGCTTTGCAGAAACATTATGCTAATTTCGTCAGTGCTTGTGGTGGTTGTGAAAAGGAACTTGCTACTAAATGAAACCAATAAAACCAGCATGAGCGCTTGCACAGAAACTGCAAGGTGAGCACGGTAAAGGTGGAGCGCCTTTGAAGCTCTGCAGAAAGCACCAACAACGAAAGAGAGAAAGAAAAAAAAATAAACGTAGGGAGACAGGAAATGGTGCTGCTTGTTTTTTTCAAACTTGCTTGCAGCTACTTGTGTTTCGGTCTCAACGTGGATTCTCAGAAAAGAAATGAGCGCACATGTTTGCAGGAGAGGTGTTGCAGCCTTTAAAAGTGTATTTATTAATGTTTTTGTTTTTTTTTTAGTTGTGGTCAATGTCGATCCACAAGGTGTTGCACTGATTCACAAACTGCAAGAGCTCTTTAAATGTGGTTAAGTCCCCTCAGTGACACACCACCTTCTGTTTCGACCACAAAGATAGGGGTTCCCAACAACCAATGTCTCTGTTACAGTGAGAGAAACAGGAAGTGAGCAAAACCTGTTTTTAATACACACATAATTGTTTCAGACATCCACATCAAGGAAGAGCTGCTTTTGCTGGAGATGAACACAAAAAAAGTCTCTTAAAAAATACACAAACAAAACCAACTGATTACAATAATGTTATATTCATTATAAGCTCCAAGGATAGTCAGTGTGTTGAGGGATGGCAAGGAAAATGATCCGGCGATGTCCAAATCATCAGAAGTGTTTTGGTATCGGATGCTGCAGTCCTCTTTTCTTCCTTGCTTTCGGAGGGGGTCTGGGTTTGGTGTTAATGTAGTCGTTCTGGGAATCTGCATCCTTTATCTTGTACTGCAAGATATTCAAAATAACTGAATCAGTTGCTTTTGCCGATAAATCTAAATATAGGAAAGCAGCACATATGATCGAAGTCTTAAGTCGAGATTGGTTGTGGTATTTGCTGTCTTAAAAAAACTGGATGGTTTGCTTAAATATAAAAAATTATGTAATTGCTCAAAATGTTTTTTTTAATCCATTTCAGTTGGCAGAGCTCTAAAATGAACAAACCAGAATTATAGTAAGGGTGTAGGGCTGTTTTTGTGACATAAAAATGAGACCATGAACACACGTTTGGAATAATTCAGTTAAGTTTAACATGACCCAGTTTGATCTGAGGAAAATAGATCCCTAATAGTGATGCCACTACCACCATGTTTCACAGAGTATGGTTTTCTTGTTGAAGCACGGTGTCTGTTTTTGTGCCACATTAGGACTGCACTATATATATATATATATATATATATTGCAAATGAAGACTTGTGACACTTGTTTATTGCAACATGAGAAGTTTTCAACATTAAAAAGCTTCTAAGGAAAGAAGAAGAAGAAACTAGAAACTAAGTTGCTTTAAAGCCAAAACATCAGACGTTGGTAAGAAGCAAGTTTTTCTAGTAAAGTTTTATATATTAAAAAAAAAATTTTTTTTACAGTAGCTGGACAGACCATATGCAATAAGATGGGATATTGCATATCCCATTTTTCCCTAATATAATGTAGCCCTATGCCAGACATGTTTTTTTGAAAATTTGCTTTAAATTTGGTTTCATCAGACCATAGTAAAATATCCCCTATGCTTTTAGAATAATTTAGCCAGGCCTGGATGCTTTTTTGGGGAAAATGCTTCTGTCTCCAACCCTAAATCTTAGTCCAGGTATGCAAATATGACAGCCGGTTTTCACAAGTAGAACATAAACAGTACTTTCAAGGTCTAACAGCTCCTTCAGTGTTGCCTCTTGGCAACTTCCCTAACCAGTTTTTGAGCTGATATGTCGACCAAGATGCTTTTTGATTCTTTGTGACCTCTCTTCAAACTGTGGCCTAAAGTACAGAAATGTGTAAATCTAACATCTACACTTTGTCTTTTATTTATTTAAATTGATTTTGTACCCATGCAATATGGATCCTACTCATCATTTGGTTAAGGCTAACAAAACCCGGTGCCAGGCTCACATTATGCAAATAAGATGAACATTGATGTCAGACACTGAAAAAGTTATTTTGCAAGAACTTTGCACAACTTTCACATGTGCAAAAACCTAAGCAGAAACGAATTTGTGCATAAAATTAGGTGTCTGATGTATCTAGCAACTAAAAAGAACGGCCAAGCAATGACATTCAGTCATTTTGCATCAACTGTCAAGGTCTGATAATATTATTGTGGTAGATGTTCAAATTAGCAGACTGGCTGAAAGTTCCATTCATGGCCTACAGCTTGTTGTAACACACGTTTCTAGCAGTGATGATACATTTCATACCTCTTTACATACTTTTTTAATCTTGTAAAAGAACTGGAGAAAAATCTGAATGTGAAATCTGATTTGCTCTTGATTCTCTCAATGTTGAATTTATCATTATTACCATTATTACACTCCAGCCTGCAGCTTCTATAAGACAGCTGGATTCTCCTCTGAGTTATATTTTGAAAGCATGCATTTTTTTAAAAATCACCTCTTGAAAGTGAAATAATCTATTAGCTTTTTTGCTATTCAATCCTTTATTTCGCAGCTACTAATACTGAGGACAGTGCATCTTTTTGATTGATAAAAATGTAGCTGGGGTTTGAGTGGTTCATGATTGCATGTGTCAGTATTCAATGGCATTTCACTGAACACAATTTTTCTGCATGTAGTTGTAAGCAGAAAATGCTGAGTATACAATGTGCAGTGTATAAACTACTAACATTGTTTAACAATCATAAATGCCGAAAATACATTTATAAATGCTTAATTGTCTATATCTAACATTTACTAATGCTTAAGTAACATTTAATAATGTGCAATTACCATAAATAATGTCTGATTAATATTTAATTCCCTAATATTTGGTTGTCTAACATTTATTAATGCCTAATTAACATTTATTATTGGTTAGTTAACAATAATTTGTGCATAATTAACATACATGTCTTAATATTTATTCCCTGATATTTGGTTAACCTTTATTAATGCCTAGTTAACAATTAGTATGGATTAGCTGACATTAATATGTCAATAACATATAATGACATTTAGTTATCTAGCAATTAATTACTACTTAGCAGCCTTTAAACTGTTATAAAGGTTGTTGATAGATATAATTAGCATCTTATTATCCAACTACTGGTTTTTTTGGGGTGGGGGGTTCTACCTCCACAGATTCCGAAATACTTAGTTACATAGTTATTAATGCATCAAGGCCAATAAACAAATCAATTTATAGTATGAAATATTCCATTGAGCTTGATAATTTTTTTCAGCAACGATAATTTCCATTTGCATCTTCTTACCAAAGTGACTGGATGAAAAAAGGTATATACGGTCCATCTATTTGTAGTGGCAGAGTGAAATGGAATGTCTCTTTTTAATTTAAGTGTTGTTAGTTTCCATTTTTTATTTACAAAACTAGTAACTGGTCGTTTGCCTGTTTTTCTTGTCTGAGCTAATTGATAAAAAAATTTAAAGGGCAATTTTGCTTACATAGTTCATACATTTTTTTAGCATTGTTTCTGTGCTTTTTTCATTTATATTGGGGAAAAAAATGTTCTTCCAGTCGGGGTGGTAAATCATCTTTAGAAATTAGTTTATTTATTGTTCAAGGCTGTACATGCATTATTATTAGATTAGTTGGTCTCAAAACAATTGATTATTGTTTATCGCAATAATCTCTGGGACAATTTATCGTCCATCAAGATTTGTTATTGCGATATGCCTAAATTTAAGGTATTTAAAAGAGCTGTCACAGATTTCTAGCTCTGATTAAATAACTTTTTCTACTTTGGTTTCACAAAAAAAGTTTACTTTTTACTTCAGAGACAAAAACAAACAATGGATGACTAAGTTTTCCTCCTGGGAAATGTGATGTTCAGGAATATCTTACCCAGAGAACCGTGGCAGCAATGGTAATTACTAGGCTGTAGGTGCTAAGAAGTACAACAACCACTATCCAGATCCATACAGGTTGGTTTGCTTTGGGTTTCTCTGGATTATCCTTTTCATCGGTATATGTTTCTGTTTTGCATGGGCATCCTTGTCCTGAAAGAAGCATATGTTAGGTAAAATTTTTAGGTAATCCTACTATATGCACATTTGATATGCACATACTTTATATATTTCATATTTTTACCATCTTCGAGGACCAGGACTGATTTCTCCTTGGTTGTGATAGGAGGAGGGTACATGGAAGTACCCTCACATACATAGACTGCTTGCTTTGTGATTGCTTTCCTGGTAAGGTTGAAACCTACAAGTTTCCCCTTCTCATCTTTTTGCGGGAGGACATCTGGATCGGTTTGATTGGACGGTTTTTGAGTATCAGTGTATAGTAGGTAGATCAATTTATTGTTCCTGAAGAGCTTAAAAGTCTCTTCTTCTGCGGCCATGTTTGGGCATGGCACAATCACATGCTCGGGACATTCTTCTTTTCTGCACTGAATCTCCACCTGTTGCTCTGAGAAGAAAAATATGGAAGTTATTAAGCGTCAGTCAAGTTTTTAGCAGTGATCGTACATTTCTTAGACACCTAATCACTAAATATGTCAAATCAATATTTTAAAAATTCCCTTTAAACACATATGTTGCATTTTCAGCTGCGAGTCAAATCATTTTCCGAAGACCTTCATAACTTTGCCCCTCCTGCAAAGATTTACAGTATGTTTTTGCTTTGAATTTACCTAACTGAAATTCACGCTTGGAAATGGTCGTTTCAGTGCAACCCCAACGCCCACAGTGGAATATGCTCAATATCAGCCGTTCTAGGCACTTTTACCTCTTTTAGGTATGGTGAAGATTCTCGTTTGTCAAGCGGGTGGCACAGTTGAGTCAGCCAGTCTTGCGTATATTCCATCACAAAATTGTGGTTCAGGTACTTAACTTCGTATTTGTACCAACTGCTTTAACTTTGTTAAGCGCTATTTTGCCATTTTTCTTGCATTTTCTATGTTTTATTAGCTGTGTCTCAACATTGAAAACTACACACAAGGAAATAAATAATATTTCAAGAAATTAAACTAAACTTCTATTACCACACATCGTTCTGATTGTAATTACTGACTTAAAGTTGATTATCATTCTTACCGTGACTAACCATAAACTACAAGCACTTATATTGTGCCTTTGACTTACCATTGCATCTGCAAGAAGACGTATAGCACAGTAGGATAATCAACAACCAGCAAACTCTCCTCATGGTCCCGTCTTCTGCACCGACAGCTTCCACCAGAAGGAATTTCCCTCATCACCTACCAGCTCCAAACTCCTGCGACGAGCTGCATGAAGCCGTGCACTACGGAGGAATCTGATCTGTCACGCCGATATAGTCAACCCTGCTTCCACGCACGTGTTCTTTTCATGTTAATACATCACATCCTCATTTTACCCCCGAATGAAGCTCACCCACAGAACTGCAGCGACTTAAGCTCACGCGCTCTCTTTAGAGAGAAAACATCCTGTGGCAGAAAACGCCTCCTCTTATGAAGTTTCCGCTCTCTCCCAGAGTTTGTGACCTGCTGTGACTTACAGTTTGTGACCGTCAATATAAATCTGGGAGAGAAAAAATATAAGAGATTCATTGTTTTCTTTTGTGTGTGGGCTGTTTAATTTCCAAGATTTATTGTATCAGTGTGTACATATTGGAGAAATGAAAGTCACAAGTTACTAATTCAAAAGACATTGATACAACACGTTTTGCTTTTACTTCCTCTATGCACCCCATATGACCCCAGATGACCATTTTTGCTTGTAAATGAAGGTATAAGGTTGCATAAGTGGGTTTTCTTTAAAATTAACACTAAATTAATAGGTATAAATGGGTACGGCAAGAGTCTAAAAAGTGTATTGTGTAGTTCCTCCTTCAACTTTGGGGTTTCCATCTTATTTGATCGAAGGTACACTTATTTACCAAAAATTATCGCAAAAACCTTAAAGCTGTTTGTAAGGAGTTAGGAATAGTGTGAATAGTTATGAATAGTGTGCCAATCCTTCCTCTACTCCCACATTCTGGAGATAATCTCAGATTAACCCTTGTGCCATGGGGGTGAGTATGGAGACCTTGGAAGACAGAGTTCAGCCCCTAAAGGTGGAGATGAGGGATTACCAGTTGCT
Organism: Valencia hispanica; assembly: GCA_963556495.2. Classification (NCBI taxonomy): domain Eukaryota; kingdom Metazoa; phylum Chordata; class Actinopteri; order Cyprinodontiformes; family Valenciidae; genus Valencia; species Valencia hispanica. The sequence continues at coordinate 21,174,188 of OY747723.1, forward strand.
GCAGCATCTAGTCTTAATATCTCGCCACTTTGAAATTGCCTCCAGTGATGCCAAGATTTGTTTTCCTGGAGATGCCACCAAACACCATCACACAGCCTCTACCAAAAGTTGTTTGACATTGGGAGAGAAAGCTTGCAAGTTTTCCAAGAGCTCAGCTGCTTCCTTTGGCTACATAAAGTCCAGATCACTACACCTTCACCAAATGTAACATTGTGCAAAGCGTCCAAACATGTCCGCTTTGGGCTGCTCTGTCCAAAGTCCATTCCTGTGGTTGCACAACCAAACAACAAAGTGCAGTGACCCAATCCATGTACCAGGTGGAGTGTTGACTGAACACACTGGGTGACAGCAACAATCACTCCACCGACATTTATGTGACTGCCCTTGTGTGATTTCAGGAAACGCTGAAAGGCGTGAGAAATACGCTTTTATGAGAAGTGATTAAGAAACAGTCTATGAGTCATTATCTAGGGAACATATACAAGCAAAGCGAGTTCAGACCAGGTTTGGGAGACGGTGACTGAAACGAGTTAGCATAACCGTCTCCGTTGGTTAAAAAGTAAGAAGAATCGTTCACACATGTCCACTAGATGGCAGCAAAGCACTTCCTAATTATTCTGGTGGCGGTTCACACTCAATCTGTTGATGCAAACAAACTAAACTGGCCTTCTTTTTTTGGTAGCTGAAGACATTTGCCTCCTTTTAGTAGCAACTATTCCCTAAAAATACAAAGGATTTGCTTGCATTTACTTACGTTGGCAGATGTTAGAAGCCTTAACTAAGAAGAAAATACCTATTTTGTTTGGCAGCACATGGTAGCATAGGATTGTAATTCAGGGATTAGTGCATTCTAAATGCAAGGAGGAGAGAGGTAGCACAGGTCAGTAATGCCATGTGTCCATATGGATGACAATAATCTCCTAATCTGCAACATCCACCTCAGATCTGGGGCTGGCATCTTTCAGGGGAACAGTATTCATGAAGTGGAGGAAAAATACATTTTGGAGAGACTTAAATCTTTGCAAATTAGCTTTGGATCAGTCAAATTAGACAGAGATGGTCTGTGAACATAAATCTTTGTGTCTCGTCCCAGATTATCCAATGGGTTTGGGTCTGGACTTTGACTGGGCCATTCTAACACAGGAAATGCATTGATCTTCGCCAGTGGTTTTCAAACTTTGTATAAATTCCTCAATCTTGACAAACATTTAACATCATATTGCAAATAGACTTGGATTTTTTGTATTTAACATTCAAATAACCAATGCAAAAGTTTAGTGGGAGTACCACCAGTGGTAAATGAACCACGGATCTAATCTATTATGTTTAGGGTCCCTGTCCTGTTGGAAGATGAACCTCCATCCTTGTTTCAAGTCACTCACCACGCCACCACAATGTTCAAAAGTGAGGATGGTGTGTTCAGAGGGATGTGTAGCGATGGTCAAAAGTTAAATCTTGGACTCATCCGACCAGATGACCTTCTCCCTCACCTGTCTGCTGTTTTCCTTTCCTCTTCATGATGCTGTGTGTTATCTAATGTTCTCTAACAAACCTCTGAGGCCTTCGCAGAACACCTGGATTTACACTCAAATTAAATTACACACATCTGGATTATAATCGGCTGCACGGTCTTTTATTTATTCTAGGTGCATCGGAGTAAAGGGGGTTGAATACAAAATACTTTTCATATTTTTAGTTGTAAAAACCGCTTCACTTAGATTCTCCACAAATACATTGAGGTCTGTTGTGCTAACGTGATCAGGAATGAACTTGTATGTGAACTTTCGCGTGACGCTGCAGCTTTTTTTTTTACCCTCCTCATCAGGGTCTCTCTAACGTAAATTTCCGAGGGCCCCTGAAGGCAGCGACCGTTCCTGGGCTGGACAGGAAACGACGGAGACGCGCAGCGTGTCTCCCCAGCAGCTGCGGGAGAGAATAATGAGAATGGGAACAGATTTGTGGATTGCAGGCGAGGCGGCGTGTGGAAACATGAGGACATCTTAAAATAGACTCGTGTTTTAAATCGTTAGTTATCCGCATCCTAACAGGAGTTTCTCCCTGTACTTTCTCCCGCTGAGGACCGGGATATTTTTTTTATCATCTTGGAGAACACTGAAGGAAAAGGGGAGCCTCTTTGTGAATCCCATTTCACTGTAAGTGGATTTAATTCTCTATTCTGGCATGTCGAGAACTTTAAGCGCTTTTATTCTCTTTTACTAAAGCTGTTAATGTAGATAAAAAGCCACAAATGTCGCCTTAAATGTTGTATATATTGCCCATCCCAAACTGTGACCTCGGGAAAAGAATGAAAGAAGTATGTTTTTGACTTAAAAAAAAAAAACAAGCTTCCCTACCAGCATGTGTAATCGTGTGTTAGCTGTTTTTTTTTTTTTGCGTTTGGATGTTTGAATGAAGGGGTCTGTGTGCCTCATCTGCGGCCATTGAACAATCCCTTTCTCAGGGAGAAGGGCTGTGCAGCGTTTGGGTCGACTGGGAAAAGAGCCGCCCCTCTCCTGGGAGTGACAATTCAACATGAGCTCATTGTTTTGGGAGCATTTACCAGTTATTTTAATTTGCAAAGCGCAGCTTCGACACTGTTTAGGTGTAACCCCACGGTGAATTTAGTTTTCTCCCGTTGTCTGCATCCAGCTAAACAAAAAGATGTAGTCTCCACCCTGTCACCGGGAGGAGGCTGGATCAGCCTCTTGGTAATGGCCGAGGAGACTGTCGAGCCAATGTTTGGGGTTTAGCTGCTGAACTGAAGGAATACAGCAGGTTAGAAATGCTGTAAAAAAAAATCACCGGGTTGTTGGTGCTGTGGTTACGTTCATCTGCCGACGAACCAGTCATCCTCTGCAGCTCATCAACAACGTTTTAATCCTCTTTGTCGGGTGACGCCGGCGGCAGCAGGTCGGATAACATGCAGCCAGTTTGCCCAGTGCATCTCTCTTTATTTCAATGCATTTGTGCCCAGCTCTCTCATTGGATCCTGGTGGGTGAAATAAAGTTCAAAACCAAGAAGGTCCATAAAATGACTATGACTTGAAGATGGCTTCCTCTGATATGCCTTTCAAGTGTCTTTAACAACAAGAAGCCTGTGACCCTGAGTTGACCTTAGTGACCCATATTTATGGCTGGTTATAGAAGTTGTGGGTTCTTCATGAGGGTGATATGGCTTTCCACTCAGGGAGGCGTGGTCTAAGGGGGCGCCACAATACCAAGGAAAAGTTATCAGTTGTGCCCAGGTCAGGTTTTGTTGCCCCTTTCGCAAAAAAAACTTCAAGGCGGGATTGAAGCCCTGTTTACACAATTCTTCCAATGAAAACGCAAGTAGCACTGTAAAGCATGTAGTGCGCATGCCAGGCCTGTAGGAGGTGGTGAAAACTTGTCAGGCGTGTTTATGTAACCCTTATGCACATGCTATCTGGCGCATGTGATGCTTGCTTTTTATTCTTGATAAATGTCCACAATATCGCTGTCTTCGTTGTGGCAAGAGGGAGTTTGGAGACGGTTCATGTGAAAGAAGCTAATGGCTTATTATTATAAAAGCATGTTGCTGAACACCAGGGTAAGCTGATGACAGTGAAGTTGGTACATGGTTTGGTCTATTATGCTGTTTGTTTTTTTAGGGCATCTGGAACCACCTGTAGTTAAAAATCTTAAACATTTAGATTGCTCAGACCTTCTGGATTATTCTTTACTTAACATGTTCTTTATAACACAGATGGGAATTGATGAAACTTTCATTCTTCCTTTTGAAACACTAAAAAATACAAATTTTCAGGAATTTTTGGGCATTAGGATCTGCACAGCTTTCGAATCATTCGGCCAGACAGAGATCTAAAGAGGAGTGGCAAAAGCCAATGAGGTGGATTAGCAGTGCTTACCATCAACTGATGGTGTCATCCAGGACATGTTACTCCGCTGCCTGAATTTTGAGATGTTGGCATGTCATTAGACTCTCAGAGGCCTCTTCAGATTCATTGAAAAACTGACTGCCACTGGAGATCCTTCCTGTCCACAACAACCTTTTGAAGACACTTGGATAATATGAGTTACGACATTTCATTCCCTTTGGGGATAAAGTATTTTTGAATTTAATTGAAATGCTGAATCATATCTTAATCAAGCTCATTGTACCTTGGACAAACCTTGCATAGGTAAAGTGTTACAGAGCTGTGGCTACCTCGCTTGGTGACTGAGGTATAACAGTGGTGGGTTGATTTTAAACCCCCACTAACCAACTCGGTGCCCCTTCAATCCCTTCAGAAAACACACAGAGACATCAATAGTGTTTTGTGCAGGAGGCTGGAAGGAGCAGTCCCATATTTTTCCGGTTAAGAACTGTTCCCTTTTTATGGTTTCATTTTGGTTATTTTCCGCTCTTTTTAATACTTTTTGTTTTGGTCAGTTTTGCATTTATTTGTTGCTGTTTTCTCTTCTACTCTTTCCAGATTAACCAACATTTAGTTATTCTTTTCTCTTTTTTTGTAGCCGCCTCACTTCATTTACATCTGTTTTGCCTCTTATTTGACTGGTTTAACGCATGTATTTCTGTGGATGACTAAAGCTGGCCTGACTACTTTATTCCCTTCTCTGCTGACATGTTTTCGTAATCTATGACTGTGCGCTTTTAATTTATAGCTGAACAACAAAAACATAATTTTTCTTCAAGAAAAAGCCACTAAACAGCCACTTGGCCCTGCCTTTATTCCCCACAGTGGCATTATAATAGACCGTCTGTGTCCTTAAGGCATGCTTGATTTGCAGCTAGAAAGCAGTAGACTAGAAGCACATTATTCTGGGCATAGAGACAGTGCAGCAACAATGTAGCCCATTCGTTTACAGTGCAGTTATTGGGCTGAAAATACCCACATGCTCCCTCCTCAAGTAGACAACATTAAGCTTATGCCTTTTCTTTTTTGTAAGAGGAAAGTAGCAGCATGTTAGGATCAGATTTCCCTCTTTGTCTTGTAAGAGAAGCGGGAGAGGGCTGACGTAAAAGATGTTCACCAAAAGCACATCTGGAAAACTCGGTGATGTATTCCTCTGGGCGCTGTTAGTGGTGTCTGTTTCCTGCCCCCCCATCCCAGTCTAGAAGTGCTCCTGGAGACTTTAATTACGACTGGTTATGTAAAATGGAAAGGTCTGAAGGATGTTTGCTCTCTTTCTGTTGTTGAGGCCAACTTTTCTTGGCTTATTTAGGGCTGTGGGGGTATTTGGAGAGGATATCGTGCAGCTCTGTCTTAAAAAGGACAGAAATGCATTTGGTGTCCAGTTATAACAATAACGAGCTTAAAGCTGCAATGCCCGGGTTTAAAAGTGTTTGTTTTTTGTGAAAGCTACAAAAAGACCTACTTTTACTAATTTTTAACATTCTTTGTTTCACAGAAATGTTAAGACAAGAACAGCAGTTCTTACATAACTTTTTAAGCTTGAACAATGATCCTGAGCCACATGATAGTTTATCCAAAAAGCTACTCACGTTTTTGTCCCTCCAGACTACCCCTCACAAAAGCTCACAAAAGATGAGATGGTGGACGGTGTAAGCTTACCCAGCCGGAGGTGCAGCTATAAGGAGGATGGCACTGAACGCAGCTGAAGGAAGGGGGGAACAGAACCTGATACAGGGTCTTGTGAAACTATCCGAACCCCTTGAACTTTTTCACATTTCGTCACTTTACAACCAGAAACATCAATATATTTTACTGGGATTTTATTTGATAATTGGTGCTCAACTATGACGTTGAAGTCATATTTACAAATACAGATCTGATAAGTGTGCTGTGTCCTTTTGTTTTCGGACCCATTTACTCTGATACCTTTAATTAAAATCCTGTCTGCCTCCAGAAGTCATCAAATAACTTGTGTGTGTGTGTGTGTGTGATTTAATCCAGATTTAAATCCAGATGTTCTGCAGAGGCTTTAGAGGTTTGTTAGACAACAAACAGCATCATGAGGACCGGGGAACAAGGCATAGAGGTCAGGGATGAGAGCTGTGGAGATGTTTAAAACAGAGTTGGGTTATAAAACAGTATCGTCTCTCAGAGCTCTGTTTTATCCATCGTCTGGGAATGGAAAGCGGATGCAGCAACTGCAGACCTACTAAAAGATGGCTGTTCAGTTAGAGTCTGATAATACTAGAGGAGCAGCAGATATCACCAGCTCAGGTGGAATAATAATAATTTCACAGGACAACTATTAGTCTTCAACTGCAGAGATCTGGCCTTAGTGGTAGAGTGGCAAGAAGGCTAGAGAAGTCATGTTCGAAGTTCATCACAAGCTGTGCAGGAGAGACGACACACACGTGGATGCTCTGGTCAAGTGAGATCAAAATGAAACTTTTTGGTCCACATCCAAAATTCTAACACTAAACAACACCCTGAACTCACCACAGTGATGGCAGCATCACACTTTTGGGATGTGCTGGGTTTTTTTTTTTCTTCAGCAGGGAAAGGGAAGCCTGTTGTGGTTGATGGAGCTGAATACGGGACAATCCTGGTAGAAAACCTGCAGAAGACTTTAGACTGGGATGGAGGTTCACTTGCCCACCGAGCAACATTTAAACCTATTAACATACAGCCTAAGCTTTATGAAATGATTAGAACAAAGCATATTCATTTGTTAGAATGCATTTGTTAGGACCACTCAGGTCCTCTAATTCCAGTCTACTCAACATCCCTAGAATCAGATCCAAACATGGAGAAGCAGCTTTCAGTTTCTATGCTCCTCTAATCTGGAACAAACTTCCAGAAAACTGCAAAGCTGCTGAAACACTGAGTTCTTTTAAATCATAGCTAAAAACCCACCTGTTTAGAGTTGCCTATGAATAATATTTTCACGTGACATATGCTTTTTGTGTGTTTTATGCCTTATTGCTGTTTTTACTTTATTCCCTAATCATGTAAAGCACCTTGAATTGCCTTGTTGTTGAAAGTGTGCTATCCAAATAAAATTGCATTGCCTTAGAATTGCCTAGTCAAATTCCAGTTGCTCTCCATGCAGTCTGGCTGAAAAATGTAAAAACATTTCAGTCTTTATATCTGCAAAGCTGGATGTTGTAAGTGCAGCCAAAGGTGGTTCTATGGTAAAAAACAAAACAAAAACATGCATCCTTTTTCTTCCACTTTCTGCAGTTCTATAGCATAAAATCCAATTATCTTGAGTCCATGGTTGTAACGTGAAAACATGTAAATACTTTTGCAAGGTGCTGTGTTACTGTATGATGATAGAGAGTCTGATAGATTTGGGTGGAAAACAGATGAGAGAGTGGGCGTGTCCACAGCTAGTCACAGTGCATGCCCCTCTAGGATTCGGGCCTGGCTCTGCCAACAGGTTACTGACCTTTAGTGGCAGCTGCCCCTGACGTCTGCAAACAAAGACAAATGGCTAACCAGCGCTGCCTGTAGCCTGCAGAACGTCTGCTGTTGCAGATAGCAAGTTGCTCTTCCTGTTGGCCTTTTCATACACATGTACGCATACGCATGTGGGGACTGTTTTATGTACTTTTCCAAGGCATTTACTTTTAATGAGTCTTTGTCCTTGCAAACCAACCCTCTATAGGATCCTAATGCATCACCAGGAAACGAGGTGTGTCAAATGACCTGCCCGCTCTGAGGCGGTGAATTGATGAACACTGCAGCGAGATCTTAACTGATTAGAGTCGGCAGAAAGAGGCCATCATCTTGCCCTCCTTTTTGTTTTCAGCAGTGAACTGCAAGCATGAGCAGAGTTTCTCTCCCAAAGATGTTTTTCTCGCATCTTACCACTGTTTTCTCCCTGTTGGATCCTTTTTCTGAAGTTTGTCTAAGCAGCTCAGGCAGCTAATAATGGCAGTGTCCCCAGCAGAGGGAGGTGGCTGATTCTCTTTGCTCTGTGGTAGGTAACACCCTCCATCCCCCTCCTCACCCTTTCTTCTATCCGCTACTGTATTGCAGATGGCCTGGTTCATCTAAAGAGCCCAACTAAGAGGAAACGTGGAAAAACTAAACTTGCTGTATGTGATAGACCAACCCAAATCTGAAAAAATGTTAAACATTTTCTTGTCGATAAAAATCAGAAGTGTTCTCATTCTTCTTTTCAGCACAGCTCAATGTCAGTCAAACGGAATGGAGAACGTCTGTGGAGATCCATTTTCAATTCTTGCCTATGATTCTCTATTGGATTGGGGTCTTGACTTTGACTAGGCCACTCTAACACTTGATATGCTTAGATCTAAACCATTTCAATGTAGCTTTGGCTGCTAGAAAGTGAACCTCCGTCTCAAATGTGTTGCAGCTTCTAACAGGTTTTCTGTTGCAGGTTTTCTTCCGAGATTTGGCTCCATCTATCTTCCCATCAACTCTGACCAGTTGTCCTGTAACGTCTGAAGAAAAGTACCTCACATTATGATACTGCCACTAACAGTTTGTGCTCAGAATTTTGTGTAGTGTTAGTTTTCCCTCAAATTTTGACTGAAAAGTTTGTTCCTGGTCTCATGATGAGTCCCCTAGATCAGTGGTCTGCAACCTGTGGCTCTTCAAGCCCTCTACAGTGGCTCCTAATAGTTTTTGGGCATATGACATGGAGTAGATAAACTGTGTTTTCATGCATTGGCTGCTGAAAATTTCCAGAGCAGAGTTGGAGAAGGAATAACTTTTTGTCATTAGATGACAAACTATGTACATTCTGATCTCAAATTTCTACACAGCTGCCTGGAACCTTCCACTAACGGAGAAATTAGCTCTCTTTTTGTGAAAGTTAGATGTTTATCATTGAATTTGGGTGCTCTGGTTTTCATTTTATTTAAATCTGTTATCACAGAAAATCCTGATCAACTTAATTTAGAAGTTTCTGGTGGCAATGTGGCAACGTGCGCGCGCTTGCAAGGCCCCTCACCTTGTAGGTCATAAAATTTCTCACCTGCAGTCAGGGTGATCAACACCTGAGACCGTAGACGCCCCAGGGCTCGGCTTTGTGCACTCACCGATAAATTAAGTTGAGCAATGGCCTTAAATCTGATCTCTATATCCAAGATTAATAAAATGCAAACACATCTCTGTGGGAGCTTTCGTCTGGAATTTCAACGGCGGGATCCAATATCAGCACGGAGAACGAAGAAGAGATGATTTATGGCTTTTGGTTTCTTCCTTCACGGGTCTAGATTATGCTCCACCACAACAGTAGCAAGGTGGGATGATGTATGGTTTGGGTTGTCTGTGTGGATGGAGTCAGATTCGGGATAATGGTTCGTTGAATCAGAGATGACAGAATGCTTAAGGCAAGCTGGAGTGCCTCAGCAAGAGTAGTACTAAGAGCAAACAAAGTGCTAACTCAGAGGAGGTATGTTTGTGCTGTAGTGCTGGCCTATAGAGTTTTAGACCAGGTGATTCATGAGCTGCCTGGCGTATATGCAGATGGATAACCAGGATTTATACTCTACTCACTAGATTGCTTTACATCCTATACTGAATTAAATGGAATGGTGATTGCAACAGATCCCAGCCTCCCTTCCTGGGACTAGGGGTTCACTTTTTTCTCATGAAACCACAACATCATTCCATCGATCCATGTGTTGACTTCTGTATAAGCTGTGTCCCAGTTCAGCCGAGATTGGTTTTTTTGGGGGCAGACAGAGGCACCACACACAAATCTAAACGAATTAAACTGTGCTGTTTCCTCTCATGCCGCTGTGAAAAACCCGCCTCTCGACCTAAAAATGCTTAGATGACCGCTGTTTAGAGCAGCGTGTGCTTTGTCTCTGTGAACAGTCGACCTATGGGTTGAATTCCAGTGAAATCCTCTGAGGATTCAGCTTTATTTGTTGTTTGGGAAAAATCTAATGGTGGCAGCATTATGAGGTTATCCGATGTGGTTTAATCAATTCTGAGAGCCTTTTATTGTGTTGGGTTTTAGGTACAGTCCCCTTCAAAATTATTAAAGTACACTTCTATGTTAACTTCAGTGTTAAGAAATTAACAAAATTACAGGTGCCACACATATTGGCACCTTGAGATATCCCTAGGAGCCTATAGCCGTTTTCAGACAGAAGTTCTGGAATATTTGCGGACAATTCCATCCGGTCTTTAACCGGAGTTGTTTTCAAAAACGCCACTTTTCTCCGAAACATTGCCTTTCGGCTGCTTTCACACAGCAAGAAATGTACCGGAGGATCCTGATGAATATCTGGGGGGGTGCGGGGGAGTGGGGGGGTCGATGTGGATATTACGTAAACTTAGTGAGGCGGGCGTACGTCAGTTCCCCAAACAAATGCATTATTGCAGAGATAGTAGACGAAACAGCAGATCTACTCGCAGGCCTCGACTTTGTGATGTGGAAACACTTAAGAGAGACATCGATGAAGAAGCTGAAAGGAAAATAGTGACATTTTTATGTCATTAATGTGTCCGCTCACAGCGTTCCCTGCCCCTCTCCCCTTTCCCCCACTGCCCCACACCCCTCCAGGTTTCGCAGAACATTACCTGACTGTCTGAATGCAAACACCATACCGCGAAAAGTCCGCTCTTGTTACTCGGTCTTCATCCGTAAAATTACCGGTAAAGGGTATCCGGACAAAGTCCGGAAGATTGCTTTCAGACACAAAAGCAAAACAGACGAAGTCCGGAAAATAACCGTTTTTCATGGCCTGTTTGAAAGGGGCTTATGAGACACGATGTGAGAGGAAATATTGTGGGACTATTTAAGAGATCAATGTCAGCGCACAGACACTAAAGATATTAAGCCATGCTATAAACTAACCGACGACTTGCTTAAACACCACCTTTTTTTTTTGTTTGTTTGCGCACAAAGTGACGGTTCCATAAAATCCTGATTTATGACCGAAATGTTTTTCACTGAGGATTATTTCCATTAGTAAATCTTTAACTGTAAGACTCTCGTCTTTGGAGTATTTCAGCCATTAGATCGTCTTAATTTAGTTGTCGGCAGTGCTGATTCTGCTGTTATTTTTAGTTTTTAAAGCAAGAGTCCTACAAGTAACGCTGCTGCTTGAGGAGAGTCGCATAATGCTGATAAGTGGGTCTTCAATGTGTCGTCTGTGTTTAAACTACAAAACAGTGCAGATTTGTCCCGTACTTAAGCTAGAATGAAAAAAAAGACAAAGCTGGAGTTATTCTGTGACTTTACGCTGCGCAGCTGCTTCATCTTCTCTCACTCTCTGCCCCTCCCCTCTCCTGTTGCTCCTAAAATCATGAAACTGATCAATGATCAGCTGTTCTGTCATCAGTCCCGTCTCTCTTGTTTGTTTATCGTCCACTTTGCGCTAGAAAGAGGAAACCAGCTAATGTTGCGCTGACCAACAGCAGCACGTTTAATAAGAATTGTCGTTAGAATTGTTTTAATAGGCCTATGACTTTCTAGTATCAGCTGATGTTTGCTGGAGCCACAGCCGTAAAAGCTGCTGGTCATGATATCAGTTTGGATATCTGGTGAGAGGGAAGATGAAGATGAAACCAGGAGATGTTCTTACTGAATCATCAGAGCTGAACAGGTAATGATGGAGAAGGTTTGAACATTTTCTGAGAGACAAATGACACCAGGATCCTTTTATGTAGCTGACAGCTGATAACTGTGCGGCGGCGGCTCTAGCAAAGTTGTGCCAGGGGCCAGGTAGGGCATTAACAAGGAATTAACATACATTTCTTTCTTATTCTCATTTAAAATTCCTAGCTTTTAATAAATAATTATCTGAATCTTACAACCAATTGGATTTAGTAGTCATAAATCCGTTATTATATATAGTAAATATTAAGTCTAATACAGTATATATCCTAGTAAGCTATAGTACTTTTTCCTTTGGGAAGGTACCATCTGTGCAGTCTTAAATTCTGTCAAAGAAAGATGTTGAATCTATTTAATTATTATAGAAGAATAATTGATTTCTGTGCATTTGTTTTACACGGGCATTAAATTGAAATTGATTAGGTCGATTAAGCATCATGAGGTGGAGGGTGGGGGGTGGTTCCTTATTTTTTTTGCTGGGAGTTGGCAACCCTAGCCGCCGGTAAAAACTAAAATCTCTTGGACTTCCGAAATGGAAGACCAACTGGTCAGGAATGTCTATATAACATTTCGTCCAAAAACTACCACAACTTGATGGGGAAAGAGAGGACATGGACTGAAATAGCGAGTGCAGTGGATGTACCCGGTAATCATCCAGCTACCTAGCATCACCATAGCAACGGTGTAGTTCGTTCAAAAGACCAGCTAAAGATCAAATAGCTTGGCATTTTAATATCAGTTATCTCGTGTATAGCTTGGCATTTTAATAAGTTATTTTGTTTTTTATATATATATATATATATACACACACACACACACACACACTGAAGTCACGTTTGACTATGCAAGATTTGAAATATTGAGCGTGAAGAAGCTGTTGTGTGTGGTGTGTTCAGTAGTGCACACCACACACTAAGATCAGCAGAGGGAGATCTTGTGCGATCTGTTTTTTGTAATCTTCTAGTGTGTGGTCTCTGAATCTGTGAAGGTTTGAAGAATCCTGTAGTGTGTGCCAGCCTTAAGATTGAGATTTTTGGCAACAAAACCCTCCTGGCGGGTCTGCCATATAACAAGGAAAGAATATAAGGAAAAATACCTGATACCCACTGTTGGGTATGATATGGACATTTTATTCTAGATCTAGTGGTCTAGAGAAGACTGAAAATGGGCCATCATCAGCAGATGGATAAAATACCCTTCTCTATATGCTTTATCCTTGTACAATGTTAAAAAGAAGAAACAATAGTTGTACCAATAAAACTAAGCACTTCTCTTAATATTTTTGCTTTGGAGTGTTAATAAATGTTGGAGAATTAAGTGATGTGTCTGAAATCAAATTTCAACCCAAGAATGGAGTTGGTGGGCAGAGTTTATATCAAAGAGCATAAAGTCTACACCAGAGACAGTTCTCCTATGTAAGACCTAGGGCGGGATGATATGACCTCAAATCTATATTGAGATAGAATCTGAAGTATGTGCGGTAACGAAATTACACTCTCACATACCAGCAGAAAAGCGACATTCAAAACAACATAGAATGCCATATAAAGAACATTTGTGCCAAATATAGGGCTGGGCGATATGGCCTCAAATCTATATTACGATATAATCTAAAGCATGTGGGGTAATGATATCTATTGCAATATATTCTTTTGTTTTCTTTATATATGTCAAAATTACAGTTTATGAACATTCTCACTTTCCAGATATATTGCAGCAGAACAACTCCAAAAAAGTTTAGAATGCCATTCAAAGAACACGTATTGTGCAAAATGCGTTTAAAAGATATTCAAATCCTTTTTCCAAAAAATGCAACACTAAAATTCTCACAACATAAATATGAAGATATTTTGAATTAATTAAAAGCTAAATGTAGAAAAAAAGAAAAACCCGACAAAGTTCAAAATTGTCTGATTTCCTGGTTACTTATTTATGAATTTAATATTGGACAAAAATAAACCTACACAAACTTTAATAAAAAATGCTTCATGTTCAACAGGCTTTTTTTCCGTGAAATGGAAAACAAATTTTAAACTTGCAATATGTAATGTAAAGACGAACACTGAGCATCAGTATTTATACTCCTTGATGGCAGCTTGATGACATAATCAAAATGCGCAATCACGGTAGGCCAGTATAGTCAAGATCTCTACCTTTGGCTAAATTTCTATCATTTCTACCTTATACCTTTAATATCGCCCACCACTAGCCAGATACATAAAAAAAAGCAAACCTTTTTCTGAAAAATGCTAAACAAAAATTCACATAAGTAAAGAGGAAGATAGGCTATTTGAAATTAAAATACAAGCTAAACTTTAAGGACACACAAAATAAAAAAATTGTATGAACTGAAATGCTAAATGTAAAAAGAGAAATAACATTTCTTTCTTCTTTCCTGATTACTTATTTATAAATTTGATTTCACACTTGCACATATTTAAACTGAAAATGCTTCAAGTTCAACAGGTTTCTTTTTCGTTGAATAGAAAATAACGGATTTTAAGCTCACAATAAAAGTGTAAATGCGAGCACTGAACATGAACATTTATCCTCCTTGCGTACCTGTTACAAAGTACGTAGGCACAGCCTGATGACAATATCAATAATGAACAACATGCACAATCACTGTGGGCCGGTAAAGTCAAAATCTCTGCCACTGGCTAAATGTAAATAATTTCTACATTATACCGTTTATAGCGCCCACTACTTGTAAGACCCTGCTGCTGAGTTAATTGCTTAGTCTCTTGCCTAAAAAAGTCATCCAACACTTTTAGTAGTTTTGTGAATAAACTTTCCAACTGGTTAGTTTCTATTTGACCAGAAGTATATAAAAAGGGATTTTTGTGTAACACCCCCCCCCCCCCCAACCCTGTTAGATCTATGCATAAATTAGAAACCTGTAACTGAGCTTAATATGGATTCTTCATGTTATCATTTTCTTGAACTTAAGCCACTGAAGCTGTTTTGCAGCTCTACATGCTTGCACTCGGGTGCACCCATACATTATTGAAATCCTCCAACTGTTTCAAGTGTTTCTGTGTTTAGTTCAAGCTGCAAACTAGCTCTGATCCCAAAACTGGGGCTGAAAACTCTTTAAATATGCACTGTAGCCCATTTTCCTCTATTGCATCTTGTAACCACGCGTTCAGCCACGAGCGGGAAAGTTACCCACCTCATGTCCTCAGCAGGCAGCATTTAAGTGGGCAGTGAAACCTCAAGGAAGTGAAACGTGAAGTGTGGGGAAGCTGGCAGATTGCCCTGCTCATCGGTGGGAGCTCTACATGCACAATGTTAGCAGTGACCCCCATCAGTGAAGGGTTCAGGAAGCAGAGGAGCACCTCTTAGGAAAATGTGAGACACTTGGGTGGAAGAGATTTCATATGAAAGACAGCAAATTGGAAACAGTGAGGTCATCTGTCTTTTCCTTGTTCTCTGCCAAAGTCTTGAAGTCACTCTTTTTCTCACACGCCTCTATGTAGTGCTCTGTATTTACTGTAAGAGCCTTGTGTTGGCAGGCTGCTCTGTTGCTCCTTTTTTTATGTCAGGGTTTATCGAGGACACCGAAAGAATCTAGAGTTTCACTGCAGTGACCTACAATGCAGAAAGAATCCAGCCAATAAAGGCTGCCGGGCCGTGCTTGCAGTAGCAGAAGTGGATTGGCACAGTTTTTTTTTTTTTTTTTGCAGCAGAATCCCTTGACAGTAACTCAAACTTACAAGCTTAATCTCATAAAGCAATGTGTGTATGTGTGACCGTTTCTATCCAAATCTGTTTGACTAATACCCCGTCAGGTCTAAAAGCGACTGCAAGGTTTTATTGACCGAGTTTCTGGGTTAAGTTGGTGGCTGAGTACCTTTTTGTAATCTCTTTTTGGTTGGCTGATCCTCATTCTCCAGTGATTTCTGATTATTTTGGTCCACGTCCCTCACAGCCAACTCCTCTCTGTGAGTAAAGCATAACCTGCTCCTTTGTCCGCCACTTTATATGTTTTTGGAGCTTACTCAAAAGGTCGCTGTCATGTTTAGGGTTTGCCAGCTTTACCCCCACAGTAGCTGGTGGTGATTGCTAGGATTTGCTAAAGTAGTCATGCACCTTGAACTTTTCCATATTTTGTCACTTTACACGCATGGACATCATGTATTTTATTGGTATTTTACACAATAATCCAACACAACACAACGGGTAGCCGTAAATACAGACACAACCCCAGACTCTTATAATTTAGATTTTTTGCTCCATTTTGTGTAAGATTAAAACTACTATATTTTAAAACCTTTGGTTGTAATGTGACTAAATGTGGAAAAGTTGGAGGGGTCTGAACAGTTTTGTAGGGCACTGTGAGAGATTTGTATCTTTTAAGACTATCAGCTGCTCTAAAGCCGTGCCGAGGGTGAGGTTATAGAGTACACGATATTCCCTTGTCATGAAGCAAAACCGAGGCGTGAATAATTCTACACAAAGGAGTGTCTCTGATCCAACGCAAAAGGAGCAGGTCCAAAATGTGGACTAACTCAAGAAGTATTTCACCATGCAACTTTGCATGTGTGTTATTACTAAACCCAACTGGCAGCCAACCAACCATCTCCATTAGATCCCACTGGCCATCGTGAGAACATTCCTGACACAGCATTATTCCATAATTCCCACCATGTGTAGTTTTTCCAGGGGCGAGTGCTCACTGAGAGCGTGGAGAATCCCACTGAGGAGAGGAGATGGGCTCAGTGTAATCAGAACCAGACTGCGCATTGTATGAGGGGAAACAGCTGAAGGTAAATAATAGTCAAGCATTATCTCAATAACCCCCTTACCACTGGAGGGAAACTCCAATCCCAGCAAGAAAAACTCACTTTTAATATCGTTTCTGGTTCAAATCTATTTGTAACATCATAATTATGTGGATGTTTGTTTTTTAAAGATGCTTTAAGTTTTGAATGTTTTGTGGATCCAGTGTGCCTAAAAGCAGCTTGGCAGTACTCTGCAAACAACAGCAAAGAAAGCTGAATATGAACTGAAAGCCCAGAGGGCCGGCCATCTCGCCATTTTTTGTTTTTGTTTTGTGGTTTTTGTTGGATTGGTCTTCCACATTACTGATTCTATGACTTTGATAACCAATATTTTAGAAAAAAACCATAGCTTAATAATGTGGTTACAGGACTTCATAAAGTATAGCTCCCATAAATATTTTCAGTAGAAGGTTGACTGGTGGTCATATAGTCTAAGAACATTTATCAGAACAATTCTTTGAAAAATGGTGAAATCTTAAGTCTTCAGAAAATGCTAAATTAAATTAAAAATGTGGAATGTATAACATAAAATGTAATTAAATTATACTTTTACCACCCAGTTTATTAGTTAGTTGCCTGTTGTCACAAACACCAAATTGTCCAATCACTTGGGAGCAACACAGCGCTTTTAGTAGAGATATGATGAAATCTCGTGATACTACAGTGCTTCAATAGTTCTGGTCAAGGTGAAGTCAAACTAGTAAAGTCTATCCAGTATATTTCCAGTGAGCAGTTCGGTTTGCTATTTAAGGTCCAGTGTATTGATGAGAACGTTTCTACCGGCAGGTGGACTCTCACTGGGCAGGCGGGGTGAAACCCAAACGCTCAACGTTGCGTCATACTAGTGCGACGCAGTCATGTTTTTCTGTCCCGAAATCAATCAACTGTGTTGTGTGACGCCAATAGCTCCACCCTAACAGTACCATTGTCCTATGGATCTGCAACTAAAGGGGGCCCTGGAATGGTGCGGTACGGGTCGGTCGTATAGGTTGGTTTTACTACGGAAACAAACTAGCATACGCACCGTCCCATGTCATACCGCTCATTAAAACGAGGCTTAAAGTTACAGTCAGGATGTAACTTTGCTTGGTAGAGTAAGTAATACTGATTAATGTTAGACCTGGGCATGAATTGGAGTGGCTTTAGCTTGAAACTCATTATAACCCAGGTATGCTGGATATCATCTCAGCACCGCAAACCCTGAAGCAGATGACTTACAGCAGCAGAAGACCACACCTGCCAACAAAGACAATGAAACTGAGACTACACTTAACTTAAATCGCCAAAATCTAACAATAACAGATTAGAAAATTGTTAAGTCTCTGTTTTAGTTGACATTTAGATGGTATGGTCTGAATTTTCTGGGTTCAGGCGGTGGTCTAATGCTGTGGGGGGAAACTATTTCTTGACACACTTTGAACCCCATATCACTGCTGATGGCCACTTCCAGCAGGCTAATACCCTGTCACAAAGCTTCAATCCATTTTAAACTGGCTTCCTTAACATAACAAACTCCCTGTACACTGATGACCTCCACAGTCAGCAGATTTCAATTCAAGAGAGCACAATGTGGGTTCACATCATGGATGTGGAGGTGACAAATCTGTGCCACAATGGAGCCCACCTCCAACATGCATGCTAGATCTATAGGAGCACTTTGACTCAAAAACACTGAAGATAAAAAAAACTTTGCTGTGTTTTTGTATTGACCCAATGGAGAGGTCAGCTGCACTTGACTTGGAGCAAACGCAATGCACTGATCAATACTAATGTGCCTTCCCAGCGAGGATCAGCTTCGTGGTACATCAGTGGGCTCCCTGATGGTTGACCTCTGTGCCCTCTACAGGAAGGCTGAAGGTCACTGCTAAGCCCTGGGCTCCTTCAGAAACAAGACTGTAGTCCTGCGGGCCCATTCCCATCTTCAGATCTGTCTGGTTGAACCGTTTTTAAAAACAGAACTTTGGGGAAGTGAGGATCATTTCTGTTTTGTCTCGATGCCTTGTGTGCTGCTCTGTAGACATCACCATCTTCGATTTGGTTTTTAAACCAGTAGTCCTCAAACTGGGGTCCCTGATCCTTTCCTACCACTTACCTTTGTGAACCACCATTTTCCACTCTGACTGTAAGGAAGAATAGGTACAGGGCTTGTTTACAAGTGGAATATGATCTTAGAGTCTGTTTGTCATCCATCCCCCCAAGAATAGAAAAGCTCTTGTGAAAGACAGGCTCATCCTTCTCACTAATTTAGGGAGTTATTGATTGTATTGTTGACTGGATCGACTGTGTGCAATAAAGTCTCAAGCGAATATTTATGACAAGGATAGGTTTTTCTATTTTCTGCCAATAGTTTGAATAAAAAGGGATATGTTGTGTTAAAATTAAAAATTTGAATCTTTAAATTTAGAGATAGGTACCACTGATCAGCTTAATTGGAATTGGTCCTGTCTTTTAAGTATTTTTTTCTGAAGCTTTGATTTTATTTTTGAAGGAAAAAGACACTGAGTTAAATTATAACTTGAATAAATTTGCTGTTTAAAAGTGTTCAGATGAATTCTTTTTTTTTTTACTTTCATGAAATCTGGTTTTTATGAAACAGATTGTGAGCATTTAGGTTGGAAATATTAAAATATAATTTCTACGATGTTTAGGAGTATAAAAGGCCACTTAGAAAATATGTTATCAGCATGAGGATTATAATAGGGCCCTTGGAAAGATTATACCCCCTGTAAGGGGTCATTGGGCCCCAAAAGTTTCAAGAGTCCATGTTTTAAACTGTAGCGCTCCCAGGCCACGCATTTAGCTCTGCCGTCATCTGTTTGCTGTACTTCCCCCTACACAGTCCTGCCTTTATTTCCTGCACTGACATCATAACCACCCATGCTCGCTCAGAGCCCTTCCCTCCTTCCCACTTCCTGCTCCAGACGGGAAATGAGCAAACCAAAGCCGGACTCTTATACCAGGAGACAAGGACACACCTGTGTCCACCACATTGGACGCTGTGTTCCTCTCACACTAACACAGTGTAGGTGTGTATTTTTTAGAGTGAGTTGCCTTCACTTTAGTAAAAGAATAAATAAAAATAAAATAAAGGTTGTAGGAGTTTGTATGAATAAAACGTTAACCTTTTACCTACATAAATAAAAGCAAAGTTCGTTGCTTTTTTAAGCGTTCCTGCATCTTAGTGGCGGGCTGATATTGTTTGTCGGTGCATGTGCCGCAGACCTGTCTTTGTCTTCAGCAGCAGAGCAGCTGCGAACCGGCCTCTTCGCTGTTGTGACTGGGGCGACTGTGTTCCCCGCAGCTGCGCAGACCCATGTGTCACTGCCACACCTGTTCAATAGCCTTGTGTTGACTGAGTGATATCACACGTCGTCGACCGTCTGCAAATTACAAGTGTGACCCAGCCCGGCCTGACCTATAATCTAACGAGGCGATTATGTTTTTGTTTTTTTTTATGACGCATGAAAGGACGTGAGTCCTCATACTATCTCTTTAAAGCACTCTCCCCGTTGTTACAAGGAGCCTGTTTGCTGTGAAAACACGCGCTCGGTCTTCTTTTGCCTCTCAGGCCACATGCTGTGTCTGAACAACAGTTGGTGTGCAGAAAAGCGAAAGAAGCAGCTGAGGCCAGCGGGAACAGCTTGTCTGTAGTTAGCCACAACATCAGCTGCCTACCTCTCACACACTTCACAACCAAATAACAGCGTTGATAGTCCACTGCAACCTCAGTCAGCACACTGTAAATGAAAGAAATATTAAGTTAGTTTGAGTTATGGAGTAAAATTGAGCATCTTTGACTTTTGGTATAAATAAGCATGCAGTTGGACACCCGGTATTCGCAGGGGTTAGGGACCACAACAATTAAGACGCACAGTGGAAACTGTTTTAGCACTACTGCAGAACCTAACATCTACAGTCTTCCTTCGCTCTTGGGGTGTACAGCCTATCAGCACCAAGGAAAATGAATAGCGCTCCTGGACTGGCTGCAAGCAAGCACGTATGGTGAAGGATCTGTGATACTTTGGGCCCATTTCTGGCAAAATAGGTAAATGCAACCTTGTTCAAGATCATGACATTTCAAAGTTTAAAGCTACATTGTGTAAGAACTTCTCCCATCCAGCAGTGAAATTCAAAATTACAACCAACTGAATATTACGCTCTACCCCCGCCTCTCACCCCCCCATTCCGAGCACGTTTTAACTACTACGGTGGCCGTTTCATGCCAAGGTTAACATGGCTTCCAGTACTACGACTTCGTCCAGTGTTCCTTCCAGCGATAAGGTTACTTTAGAAAACTACATTGCATTTAGTTATATAGTCAGACGTCTGCCGCGTCGCGAGTAGACAATCTCCCTCTGGCATTCGTCACGGTGCAACTGACTGTAGCCAAAGAGCGAAAGGTGGAGCTAGAATTTCCAGGAATGTCCCTCATTGGCGAAGGTATTTCAAAGATGGAGGCTCAACATGGATTCAGCCATTCGCGCGACTCGCGCATATGTTTTCTGTATAGCAAATTCTACACTTACGAGAATACTTTCATTAGTAGGTGGAAGTAATTAAACATGAATGAGCACATATTTTTGAAAGAACAAAGGGGTTTTTGCTAAGAATTAACTCAAAAAAATACACAATGTAGCTTTAATACATGATTCAGCATTTCAATTTAATTTACAAATACTTTAAAGTTCTTATTCACAGTTTTTGCTGTGGTCTCCAGTATGAATGAATGCATTGTGAGGCGTTTTACGGGAAATAAATGCTCTGGAAAAGGTATGGAGATGTATTGCAATGAAAATACAACTTTATCCTGGAGTGCAAACGGCCTCGAATGACTTTTTGCTCAGCAGATAGCTCTCATGTGCAGCAGGCTTAAGTGGCAAAAGGTTCATTTGACATATGAAATATATGTAGTTTCTGTTTTTTGTACCCTGTTGTCAAGAATTATTGTTTTATACATTTATTTTGGCATTTTATTTTCTCATTTTATGATTTGCTTCTCATAACTCAGACATCCGATCTGGGTATCGAGAGTGATTTGGACAACCCCCAACAGCACTGTTTAGTTTGTTCCTGTTTGAACATCTTTAGGAGACGAAACTACAACTTTGTGATGATCGAAGCGACTCGGACCCATAGGCACTCATGCAAAATGCGCACTTGTTTGTCTAGGGCTACCTCCCAGAATGCATTGCGCCGTTACGTCACGATCTATTTTTAGCTACTGTGAAAGGTGCAATCAATTCGCCCCACACATTTTGACTCTAATTTCCCCTCCAGCTTCTCTGTTGCCCCAATCTTCTCTCGACCTCAGCAGACTGAGATGGGCAGCTAGCTTTGCTTGCCTAGAAACCTCAACAACTTCGGTGTTTTGAGTATTTAATAAAAATAGAAAAAAACAAGAAGTATCAATATCAATAGTTTTGTGGACATGAAATAACAGTTTCAAATGTCTTTTTTCTTAAATGTTTGTTTCTCAAACTTGATGTAAATGTGTTGGATTAATCTCGTTTTTTTAATGAAAAAGAGTGAAGGGGCGTCCAATGCACAGTCATAGGCTGAACTCTACCATGAGTTAACACAAGGAGGACCGATTAGGTGTGCCACCCTAAAATTTTCACTTGCCCCATCTGGCCCCCCCTTTGAATATTTTCGAGGGGGGGCCTTTTTCGGACTCGCTTGTTGTCTGTTTTCTTTCTGTGAATAGTGCAGGCAGTGGGGGTTGGAGAAAAGGTTCACTAGCTGATTTAACTAGAGTATCTTCAAAGAGTCGCTGTGGATGGTGATGCCATTGGCAGATAGGATCTCTGGTAGCAGTCAGTCTTGCAACAAATCTGAAGAGGCCTCTAACTGAAGACTGTTGCGGTATTACAGTCTCATGACAGTTTCATGACATGGTAACAGCTCACTATCAAGGCAGTAGATGTGATATTTAACAGTATCATGTCCTTGTTGGAAAGCACTTATAATCCACCTCTTTTGCTTTCGCCGCTCCTCTTTAAATCTCTGTCTGGCCATATAGTTAGAAAGCCAGGCAGAGAGATGTTGGAGTAGGGGATGTAATCCTTGCCCATTATGATCGATGAGACGGTTTGAACTTCCTCCTTCTTTTAGTCTTATTTGGGTCGAATAAAACTAAGATTCCCGATGTGGAGAGGTCCCTCTTTCTAGCTGTTTAGTACAAATTACTTTGAAAGCTTGTTAAAGTACAGAAATCGTTCAGCATGCTTACATACTATAATCAGCATGAATTTCTTTAGCTACAAGCTCCTAATGTATCAGTCAGCTGAAGTGGGTTAATGATCCACTGAAGTGTTTAAACCTGCAGACTCATGAGTCACATTCGTCACACGCCTAACAGTTTTGGCAAGACTTATGCTCTGACTCATGTTAGAAATTACAACCCAATACAGCATGTTACCATCTTCACCAAGCTGGGTGTGTGTGTTATACGCCATAAGTCGAATGGTTTGAAAACAGAAGCATTGGCAAGGAGAGTTTATAGTATATAAGGCTACACGCAGATTGATTGCTTTTAGAGCTTCACAACAAGTGTTTCTCTGACTCTGCGAGTCATTTTGTCCGAGCACAGTTAAATCTCTCGCTCAGCCACCCTTCCTAGTTAATCCTCTGCATTCTTGCGATGGAGAACTCGCTGCGATCTGCTCCAGCTGCCGAGTATCTTCGTTGTTCTGCACTGCTGGTAGAAAAACAAATTTCTGTCTGTAATCTGTTACATTCGACTAAAAGGCCTTCAGTGGGGTGAGGTCAGGCTCAAACAAACTAACTCTTGGCTCATACTGGTTTCCGTTTTGTTTTCTAGGGGATAAAAGCCCAGCCGCAGAGTGGAGTGGTGGTCTGACCTTTACCCTCAGTAGGAAGAAAGGAAAAGCCACTTCAGAGGTAAGGTTTCCTGTAAATTATAGTTGGTAAATGCTGGCTTTGCTGTTTTCCTTGTGTAAAAAAATTTCAGTTTCAGGAAAGCATCAAGCCCAGAGTTTCAACAGTTTGGAAAAGTATGGACTTTGATGTCAGGATTATGTCCTCGCTACCCTACCTTGTGTTTTCCTTCAATTATTCCTTGTTTTGTGTGTCCCATCCTCCTTCTCTTCATCCCTTCCTTATTTCCTTTTCTTTCCTTTTTTCTTGAGTCTTGCCTTCTTTTCATACCTCCTCCTCATACTACATTACTTTCTTGTGTCCCACCTCCCTTCCTTGTGCCTATCCCTAATTTCTTCCTTCCGTCCATCCATCCAGGTTCCATATCTAAAACCCGTCCACTCTAGAAATATCTGGCATAATTTCATAATGAATTTTGGTGTTTTACATTTTCAAATAAACATAATGGAGGAAAAACAATGGAGTATGTACATGAGTGTGTAGGAATCCTTCAAGCCTCCTTGCACCGCATGTCACTAAGCTTCCTGTGAAGCTCTATTTCAGGTGCCCTCATACGCCAGGTTTATGGCCGTCTCTCCGACATGCGTGTCTGGGGCTCCATGTGCTCCAACCAGCATCATCAGTCATCTGGCTGAATTACGTTTTTAACTAAGTGGTTGACAATGGAGATCTATGTTTGTTGTGAGCTCAGAGTTTGAGGAGCACGGATTACGCCTCTAAAAAGCCTGGAAGGTTCTGTAAATCAAACCCAAATGAAAGAGAAGGGAAGAGTCCTCCTCGCCGAAGAAGATAATTCCTGACTTAAGTGGAACCATGTGACGGTGAATCGAAGCTGTGGTTTGCAGAAAGATGCTCTGCTTTATACCATGTAGAAGTTTCCTCTTTGCTGTCCCTGGATGTCAAACTTCTCTCTTTTCTACTTAAGAGACGAATGAGATTCTCACGGTATGATAACCGGGAGGTCTGTTGGGAAGCTAACACAGGAAGTCATTCCCTAATGGTAGCGTTGTATGTTTATTTCTTTGTATTGACATGCAGTTCATTGTCATGTCTTGTTGCAGAGTTTCCATTTTTTTGGAAGTCTGACCAGCCATTTTGGATTTGAACTCTTTGAACAAAGAATCTTAGTTAATGAAGTAGCTGTAAAGAACGGATGCATTTAAGTAGAAAAAAATTGTTGTTTACATGTTGTTGGGGTCATAAAGTGTAGCTAAATTTTAAAGCTGCCTTAAGGGAGCTGGATTGGCTGCTTTGCAATAGTGTGTCAAGTAGCATTGTGCCCAGGTATTTCAGCTTCCCTATAGCTGCATTGTCTTTCAAATAATTTAGGTCTATAAAAAAACCTGCAAGTAGTCGAATTTTTTGTGAATAAATTGGAGCCACGATCCACAGAAAAATCTGCGAATACTGAACCACGAATAGGCGGCGGTCCACTGTACTGTTTTTACTAGGGCTGAAAGGTGCCAAAAAATCGGTTTTTTATGTATTAAGGGTTTAAAGTTATGATTCAGTATGCTTCAATCAAGAAAATAAATAAAAATCTTAAAGAAATTGTACTGCAATCAGGAGTAAACTTTTAATTTATTTCAATTTCTGAAATATATAGGTATTGAAAACAAATGGTTTATTTTGTTTGTTTTTTTTACCTCTTTTTTTAGTTTTAGAATGTGAATGGAACCATTAATGATAGTAATTTTTTTAGTAAAATTAAAAGTATGGCTGGTAGTTTGTGGCTGTTTCCACCTTCTTTGTTCCAGTGGATCAACTAGATCTAGTAATGAAACTGGATGTGTTAAAGTATGAAACAGGGTTGTGTGTTTCGAAAGCTGTGACAGTTTCTCTACAGTTAAATTCAGTTTTAAAAATCACAATATATTGTCTTACTCACAGTATCGCAATATATTGCATCGTCTCCCCTGTATCGCGATACGTATCGTATTGCCAGATTTTTACCAATACACATCCCTATAAATAAGGTATAAATTAGGGTGGGAAATGTAGAAGCCTTCTTTCAGCCAGCTGACCAGCATTATGCAGCAACAAGTGGACATTACTCTGGGCTTCATTCAGCCTGAGGAAAAATCCGCACCTGTAAATTATAGTTGGTACTGTATATGCTGCCATTGCTGTTTTCCTTGTTTAAAAAAAAGGGACCAGTTTCAGGGAAATAGTTCTGAAGCTAAACAAAAGAGACAAATTATACACCATACACTGAATCCTGTTTTCCATATTTCTGTTTATGGAAATGATGCGCTAGTGTTTGTGTAGTTGGTCAATGGTGAGCTGAATGCAGCAAACTACCTTTTAGGAAATATTGAAATTGTTCTTATTCTCAAACATAATTTTCCCATTTGTTGAAATGTATATATTAAAAAAAGGCTCCTTCATCAACATAGATGGGGCTAAAAAGGAAGAAGCTTGTTGCTGTTCCAGGAAGGAAGGATGCTGCCGGTGAGTCAGACCGGTTTTTCCACAGCTTGTGGCGGTGTGCTGGCGATTCACACGGTTTGTGTGTCGGCGTCACTCACAGAGACTCCTACTAACACCTCCAATCACCTGTCTGTGTCACTCAGCACACCCTTCGACACAGGCGTGTACATCACACGCAGCTGATTGCAGTTATCATGGCAACTGCTTTATTCAGGCACAGGCTCTTTTAAAATGCCACCCGGGAACCCATTTCTCTTGCCTGTTCTGAGATGCGACCATGAAGGCCTTTGGGGGATCTGGTATGTGATTGTGCGTCTCTGGCACAGCAAGGAATGCTGGAGGAGGTATGGCTGGAAACGAGTCTCGCACATTTTCTGGGTCTATCTGATGAGATGTATAAAAACACACAGCAGCTGCAGGGGCGGGGGGGTATGTACAGAAGGGGAGATACATTAGTAAGAAAACACAGGAAGAGATTCCCAGCTGGTCATGCTGTTTGTTTGCCTTTAATAATAATAATACATTTAAATTCAAAACCGCCTTTCAACACCCAAGGAGAATGTACAAAGAGGCACATAAAAATTAAGCAAAACACTAAACAGAAACATTAAATGTTGAATCTGAATCTAGGTGGCATGCCTGTCAAAGGGATTTTGATTCTGGATTTCTTCATTGTGCTGTAGTGTGGCAGATTTTCTGCAGTCGATTAAAATGCTGATTTTCTAAAATCCAAAGCTTAGATGCACCAATCAGAGATTTTTGGCCGGTTCCAGATCACCGGTTTTTGTAAAGCTCTGCCAACGCTAATTTTAGTCCATCCCCTATTCTACTTTCAGGATAAACTGAAAACATGAGTGGACCTTTCTAACTCCTGCAAATAACTAAAATCCATGAATACTTCAGACTCTCTCTAAAAATACTAATAACTGTCTATTTTAATGGTTCGAACACCAAATATACCTTAATATGCATTAAAACACACAGTGGAAACTGTATTACCACTACTGCAGAAGCTAACGTTTACAATACTCATGTCTTTGCAGTACAGCCAATCAGCACCAAGGAAAATAAATGTCACCCAAAAGCGAGTCAAGCTGCATTGTGTGTAGGTTTTTCTGCTTTCTAAGCTGCATTTTATTTAGATGACTTTAGATATGCTCTGCAAAAAATGTGCAAACAGGAAAATTTTCCATGAAGAATTTAGTTACGTTGACAGAAAAATCCTTGAAATAGATAATATACAATACAATAAAGATATCATGTATCTCATTTACCTTTGTATAAAACGCATTACAGCTCTCCAACCTTTCTTTTTTACACATTTCAAAAGCTGGAAGTGCAGCATATCATAACATATTTTTTGTACAGGATTAATTGAAAACAGGTAACGGCTATTTCCAGCTAAATGTTTTTTTTGTAGCTTTAATAGCCTAAAGCATCCTTTTTGTTGGGAATGACCATTGGTGAATTATTTTAGGACTACAGGCCAAACTGTGTACATGAGAGAGAGCAGTTGGCGTTTCACAGCTTTGTAGTTAAACAAGAGTTCACTATTATTTTAAAACAAAATATTCAGTTTTAAACTCTTTAGAATTTTAAATTGCTGTCTAGCACAATTACCACAGTTTATGTAAGTTTATTCACATTGCGATATTGTATGGTTTTATGTTGCGTATCTGCAATCCTATTGGTTGAAATTTTTTAACTCGCTGAAAGTGTTGTGACCTGGTAGCGCTTATGTAAAATTTAAAAAAAGATTGGATTTCTAGTTCCCGACGGAGGACGACTGCTTCATCTTTGGCTAAAGTGCAGTTCCAGTACAGTTAATCCTGCTTAGAAGCTCACAATGCCATCACATTTGTAATGATTAATGTAGTTGTTTTATTCATAATTTTCTATCCACTTTATCAAATTATCTGCATTTGCTGTGAAATGCTGACAGTCATAAATCTCTTAAGGCTTTCCAGCATATAATTCTGTCAGGTATGCCTCTTTTTTTAAAACAGTATTTGTTTGCGGAATCCTTTGATTTGGAGCAGCTTTAATGCCGACCAAACAATAAATATCAGCTAAATCATCTCCAGCTCTGTGTTCACAGCCTCTGTTTTCGGCTGCTGCAGTGCTGCATCATGTTTAAAAGTTAGTGTAGGTGTGCAAACACATTGCAGCAGACCACTTGAGCCCCACTGTGTGTGTATATATGGGGGGGGGGGTCTATGCCTCTGGATGGAACCTGATCTTTTTAATGATCGATTTCACATTTGGGCTCATGCCCTACAGGGAAGCTGACAGTTATGTTTGTGCCTTGATGTTCAAACAGCTTTTACCAAGCACAGATCACCTTTTTGTTTTTTTGCTTTTCTTTTTTATAATTTCCATACCGACAGATAGTGGAACCCAACAGCTGATTGCTCTGTTTGTATTTAGAGGAGCTAGCATATAACCGAGTCACTTGTCCTGCCAGCCTCACAATGAAGCCAAGTGATGAGGCTCGTGTGTCGATCTGCGCAGAGATCTGTGCGTGTGCACGTGGGTTGCCATGACGATGGCTGCTGAATTTTGCCTCGCCGTGATACTGGTGAGCTTGCCGTGTCCTCACACTTCCCACCCACTAGTGTGACCATGCACTTCCACTATCCCCCTCCTCTCCAGATTCTCTTCCTCTCTGTAACTCCCTCTCCATCTGTCAGCTTGTGCCTTGCTCCTCATCTTTCTCCTCTCTCTGGCCCCCCTGAGCTCTTTATGCACCCCTCCTTCCTAATTGGTTGTAAACCGTCTGGGATTGCTGTGTCATGCCACGTTCGAGTGATCCTGACTCTCTTTCTGCGTCCATATGTGTGCGCCTGATTGGTGGCTGTTGCTCGTGCACGGCTGATGTCGCTGGAGCCGTTGTTTAGGCGATCAGCCCTCGACTCTATTCAGTCTAATAGTAGCTCTTCCCCTGTTATTGTGTCCATCCATCATCCCCTTTCTTCCTCTGCTGCGCTGAACCAGCTCATCTGTCCTCACAGCAGTCCCTCCTTTACATGTCACTTTTTTATTACTTATTATGGTCCTGATATAACAACACGGTGACATTCATGTTCAACTAAAGACAGAAGTGTGTTAAGGTGCTAATATTTCTAAGATATTTTACACATTTGAGAAATTATGACGAATCAGAAGTCAGAGATTACTAAAGATGCACCGATAAGAGATTTTGATGACAGATTTTTGTAAAGTTCTGACCTGCTGGATAGCAATTTTTCTAAAGGATCTATTAACAATCAAAATATGTTTTTTCTGCTTCCCTGAAAATGATTTAAATTCCCCATGTTCCCCAAAAAATCTATTTATCCAAATAACACCCGACTAAAAAGAACATCATACATATATACCTCAAAAGAAATATTACAGCTCACATCTTAGATTTAGTTTGTTGGTCAAAGTATAATTACAGATAGAAATTTACATTTTTAACCGTCTTATTGGCGATTTAAACAAGTGTTTTTAACATTGCCTACTGTAAACACAACTGTGTGTGTTTCCTGCCGTAACTGTGAAGTTGCCAAAAGACTGTTAATATCCATCCACCTATCCATTTTCTTCAGCTTATTTGAGATTGGGTTACGCACGTAACGGGTCTAGGAGGAAAATCCAGATATCTTTCTCCCCAGTAACATCCTCCAGGTAGGGTAGAATATAGAAAAAACAAATTATATCACGATAATATTTTTCACTTAAGTTGATATCGATACATACCACAACTTCAAATAAATCACTGTTTGTCAATATTTAACATTTTCTGGTACAATTTGTAGATATCAGGTTACTTTTGATTTTAAAGATTTATTTTCAAAAGTTGAACATGTCATCGGACATTATACAACTGTCTCGGAAAAATTAAAGGAGGTTGGGGCTGGGCAATATGGATAAAAAATCTAAATCTATTTTTTTTCCATTCCAAATTAGATTTTTGATATGAATTTTTTTTCTCCCTTTCTATTCTTAGAAATAAATAAAAAATGACAAAATATTTTTTTAAACTTGCTTTTATATCATTTACCCCTCCTTGGAGTTGACCTGAATTCAAAGTCCAAATAGACACATGCTAGAACATGCTTTTAAAACAAGATGCAAGGCCTTGGGCGGGCTGACATTACTTTGAACTATAAAAAGCCAAGAGATGCACTGGTAAAATTGTTTTTTTTCTTGATATTCCAAAGATTCAATCTTTATAAATAGAAACATTCAATAAATCTATTTATCAATTAATTTGATAAAATACATTGCCCAGCCCTACCTCCAGCTCATTCTAGGTTATCCCAAGGTGTTTCCAGGCCATACGGGATATATAATCCCTCCAGGAGGTTCTGGGTCTATTCTGGGGTCTCTTTTCAAAGGGCCATGCCTGGAAAACCTCCCAAAGGGAGACGGACAGTAGTCGTTCTGATCATATGCCCAAACCATGTCAACTGACCCCTTTCAATTTGGATGGGTGCGAGGTTGAAGAACCTATCTTTAAGGCTGAGTCCAGCCAAACAATGGAGGAAGCTGATTTTGCCTGCTTCTATGCATGATCTCGTTCTTTTGGGTCATGATAAATATCTCATGACCATCTGATGGATCGAAAATTAATATTAGAGACACGTGGTAGGAGGAATCTGGAATCGAACCCACATCTTTCTGATTGCAAGACTAGCCACAGTTACCTGAGGATTGCCAGGTGTAGTTCCTCAAGCAGAACGTTTTCAGATATTGGGTAACCGGCTTCATGTTTGCTTCTTTGACTGGAATCCACCCAATTTTTCTCAAACTCAAACATTATTAATTTACCTTTAGGGCCACAGATCAGTTCCCCTAAAGGTCAAGAGTTTAAGTCAGCCACACCTAGTTAGAAGCTGGACTTCAGACAAATAGAAGCCAGTTCTTTTGTAAATAGTTTTTTTCTGTCACTCTAGTGTAGGTAGGTTTCTACTATTTTATGTATTATTTATTATATAGGTTTTGATTCAGACAGGATCAAAAAAAGCGAAGAAAAGAAGGATAAATGGCAGCGGATATAAGCGAGTGACCACATTTGTTTGCAAACATAAGCCTGGAAGTTATTAGGCGTTCTCACATTTGCAGAGAGATTGAATCTGTTTTTTGTCTTTGTGGCCATGAGACCAAGCATTCAAAATCGGGAGGCTTTATTCTTTGACCAAGGCCTCCTTCTGACAGACTGATCACACGCAATATCACAAGATGGACTTTACAGGTTTTTAAACAGGCTCATTGTGATGCAGGATGTCATTTATGATATCTTCTGTCTTGGGATTTCAGTGTCTGTTTTATGGCTTCAGTTTATAGGCCATGAAGGCTATTTTGACAACCAGACACATGTATGTGTAAGTCGTGAGTCATAAGCTGTCTGGCTGGAAGCACTTTTCATACTAGATGATGCGTTGACATGAGGAGGAGAATGAAATGTATCCATTTGAGGATGTAAACCTTCAAATAGAACCATATTGTGTATAAATAGCTATATATATCCTAAATATTTATACTTATGTGCATATCAGTGTATTTGTCTTAATAGTTAAATATTTAAACTGAGTAATATTCATAATCTCCTGTGTAATCTAGTTTAGTTTTGTACTGTTTTCTGAACATTTTCTTTTAGTACACCATGCTTCCATTTATTGTGGTTCTGAACCTCTGTTGGGCCAGTTGAAAGTTGTGAAATTACCGAGTCAATTATAAAAAAATATCTCAAAGTATCTGATATAAAAAGTTGGTACAACATTTTCTTAAGATTATTTAATGTCATAGTTGACTCTTTGATGGATGAACAGAAGCACATGGCTGCAAAAACCTTTCCAGAACACTACATCATAAAAGGCGGTGTTGGTACCAGATGTTCTTGGCTAGCCAGATCTGCTCGGGGGGGGGGGGGGGGGGTCACATTATGGCAATGCCACACTGACAAACTACATTGAGCCCCATTGTTAACTCTGCCAAGCACTGTACATTACAATTCAAAAGAGACATAAATGTTGATAACAGTTCGTGTGGGGGATCATTAAAAAAAATGTGACTCATCTTTTCTGGTACTGCTCTTTCACACATAGGCTTAGGAAAGAGTTTAGCAGGTTGTTATCACCTCACGATGGAAAAATGCTTTATTCTGTTTGGTGTTTTTAATTTAGAATACCCAAAAAAAGATAAATGCTTAACTATACATAAAATCAATAACAGACTATCCATAAAAAGGCTTTTGCTGCTTGCTCAATGTCAGCGTCCAGCCAATCATCTAGTGTAATGTTAACGTCCAGCCAATTATGTAATATGACGTCATATAGGCAGGCGCAGGCCCCCGAGCAGATCTGGTACCTATACCAGGCCCAAAAAGATCAGTACTGCAAAAATACAAAATGGCGAAAGGGAAAAATGACCAGTAACCAATCAGGGGCCTCCCCAACTAACTGCTAGGGTAACAACAACAGAGTAAACTCAATCAAGAAACCTTTGACTTTTAATTGGGACTTTTGATGCTTGCCAAAAAAAAAAATACGCTCCACAATCACTAAAAATAGAAATGTTATTAGCTTAATCTAATAATAGTTTCATTTGATTGAGTTTTTATATGCAGAACCACTTTCCTTTCTTTTTTACCCTGTTGGCAGCATCAGAAGCTAATGCTAGCTATTAGCTTTGCTAGGAGCATATATCCTTTATATTAATTCCATCTGCAGGGTTTCTCCATTACTGTGTCATCAAAAATTATTCAAAGCTGTTATGTTAACCATATATGGTTAGAAACAAGTGTTTTAAATATCAAATAAGCTTCCAGTACTAGACTCCAAGAGGGGAATCTTGTTGCCAAGGAATTAGCATGGGGATATGAGCCTTTGGTGGCTATGGCTGTCATTTGTGTACATTGTATTTTAAAAAGAAGGGGGGGAAACTGCCAATTAAACAAGTTTAATCACCGAACTTTGTTCCAAAATCATTCAAATGTGACTTCCCCCTCTAACTTTGTACTAGGGCACATCTTAACTGGCCTGTTACAATCCTCATACCTGGCAGATTTAAAACTACACCTAGCAGTGGTGAAACTTCTGCATCTGCTGCCAGAGACTTTAAGAGCTTAAAGCGTTTATATCCCACTAAACTCTCAAGAATTCCCAATCTGTGTTTACAGCCAAGCACCACAGCAGTTATTCATGCTCTCTTAGAGTTCAATGAGTTTCTGTAATTGACCTCTTGTTCCCTACTCTCTTATTTTCCATAGTGGTTCCCTTTAATTTTTGCTCACTTTGGTGGTATTATATAATGTGTTAATGATTTTCAGTTGGGAGGTGACAAGCCTTTTTGTGCATATATTGTGAAGGTAAATGGAGAAAATTGATGCAAGAACAAGATGGAACAGTTTTCATTTCATGGAGACATTTAGCTAAGTGGGTACTTTATCTAGAAATAGTCTTTTTAGAAGTAGTCGATGGAAACATCAACTGAGGTGGGAGTATCTGGCTACAAAACTGTTTACTTTGCTATGTCTATATTCCACATTTTAGTCCTTGTGTTTCCTGTCTGACTGAAATATGAAAGGATTTAATGCTAACCCACGTCTATTGGGCTTTGGATCTTTGAATGTTAACTGGAAACACTGGTGCTGAATCAGCCAAGGTAGGACTTTTACACTTCTCTTTCCCAGTTCAACAAACCCAGTGGACAAAAAACAGAGCACTCTCTGTAAAACTCTTTTGTGGTGGTTGAACATGTTGTAACCTCATGCTTTATATCAGGAAACCTCATAATGATTGCTCTGTTCCTTGGAAAACATCCAGTAACCCTGTTGGTAACTGAGACATCAGCAACTTACAGTTCTTGTAAACTACTCGGACCTGAACTACTAAGACCTAAAAGTACTACTTGTCTGGCGTGAAAGCTGAATCATAAAACATGTTAGTCAATCTCAAATTATGTTTTAATGGGAACCAAATGGTCAGGGATACTCTGTCACCACAACACAAACTGAATAAAGGGCAGATTCAGCTAACAAGACCTAGGCTGACCTATGATGTAATTTTGTGCATTTTTCTCTTAGAAATTGGAAGAAGCAGGGAGATCTGGGGCCTCCTGGTGTAGTTCCCTTGTTTGTCTTTTTTTAAACTGCATGTCGACACAGAGATTCAAACATAAAGTTGACACAAAAGAAAGAAAAGTTGTTTGCCATTTTTCCTCCCTTTGTTGCAATAATGCTTTTTGGCAAGAAATCCTATACGATTGGAAAAGCTGGTTTATTTCCCCTTGAGTGGTGCCACAGTTAAGTTAAAGGCATTGGTCGGTTGAGCGGCACCCACGAAAAACTTGTAAAGATCTGCTTGAACCAAACAACTTTTAGTGGAGGCTGTGTGATGGTTTTTGGTATGAGGGTAACTCAACTTATAGATATCAAGATCAGATCCTGCAAGCTGAGGTATTTAGACTTCTCCACTATTAAGGACTGAACTCTATCCTCCAACATGTCATTGCGTCTCTTAACAGAGTGGAGAGGATGATATGGCCTGTCTGTAGTCCTGACCGCAACGACAAAGGATTAATCAACCAAGTCCTTAGATCTGACTTGACGTTAGTGGTTTGGTATCTCATGTGTGCCAAGTTTGGCGTGAAAAGAGGCCTCAGGGGGAATCAGTCATTCCAAGTCATGTGCCTAGAAGTCAGGGAGTTAGTCACTTATTAACCTACTTTCTCTGGTGACAAAAATACACAATGCACAAAGGGAGAGCTGGCTGACCAAAAATCCAGCACTTTAAAGCACTTCTTCGGCAGTATTCAAAATTTGCATACAGTATCTGTTCCTTTTGTTACACAGCCTAAGTCTTTATTCTGGTTTCTTCTAATCCTCTGGACACTCTTTGAACTGAACAGCTAACGATAGATATCTCTTCTTTTCCTTCATTTTCCACCTCCATCTTCTCTCTTCCCAGGGCCAAATGCTATACTTTCTCTAGTTTGTAGAGAAGAGCTTCTCATTGTAAGCAATCTACCTTTCTGTTTCTGATTGCGATTTACCA
The DNA here is from genome assembly GCA_963556495.2 of Valencia hispanica. NCBI lineage: Eukaryota > Metazoa > Chordata > Actinopteri > Cyprinodontiformes > Valenciidae > Valencia > Valencia hispanica. Next base: position 21,208,839 of record OY747723.1, read on the forward strand.
ATTAGTTGGTCTGAGTTTGGCAAGCAATAAAAATTATTTTATTTAATATAAACTTTATAACTGAGAACTCCCACCTTTTTCTAATCTAGATGCATTTAAACCCAGATGTACTTTGATGTACCTTTTTTGTTTTATTTAAAAATCAGATAAAGACTTTGCGTTTTATGTATAAACATTATTATTATTAATATAATAATAATAATAATAATAATAATATTGTAGTTTCTACTTTTTAGAAATGGTCAAAATCAGAATCGGTAGGTCAGACCTCAAAGGAAACCAATAATCCGTATCTGCCAGTAAACGCCTGATTGGTGCATCTGATTCTGACTAAAACACACTATCCACTCTTATTCATTCCCTTTTTGTGGATGCAACAGCATCAGCAACAACAGCAATCGTTCACAAAAAAGCAAGGTAGAGAGTCTCCTCTGGGATGTCCTTTGACCTCTGCTTTTCAGTTTAGACCCCTGACCCATGCAGATCAATGTCCGTCATGCTCAGAAAAGACAGAATGGCACAGCACAGTATCTGGAGGGAAAAGGCCAAGGCTGGCATTTGATTGTAATAATGCTACTACACATACACCCTGACACACAGCACCTACATCCTAACCCTGCATCTTGGCCAGGTCATGGTCCATAAGCTTAAAAGCAGGGCCGCAGGTGGTAATTCACTTAAACTTGCAGCAGGATCTCTTGTTGAGGCTGTGATTCCATTAGGATGATGTAACCAGAGCCATTGTCGAAGAGCACTTTGTTTTTGGTTATGCACTCGTTATTTATTGGGGAGGGTTTGCCTAATTTGTTTTTAGATTTCACCTGCTGTAAATAGAACCAGAGTTCCTATACCGTTTAGAAAGGTCTTGAAAATATGGAATATACGTATTTTCTGTTTCTGAATCACAACTGAAAAAAATAAGCCATGGATATGATTGTGCCCTATCGTAGAAAAAGCTGTATCCGTTCTTTTATCTAACACTCAGCCTGCCTGTCCATCCATCTATCCAGTCATCAGCCTGTCTATCTCTAGCCAGTCCATCCATATATGCAACCATCCAGCAGTCCTCCACCTGACTGTCCATCTATCTGTCCATTATTGCATCTGTCCATTATTGCATCCATTCATCCATCTATTATGACATCCATCCATCCCTCTATTATTGCATCCATCCATCTCTCCATTATTGCATCCGTCCATCATTGCAGTCGTCCACCCGTCCATTGTTGCATCTGTACATTATTGCATCCATCTGTCCCTCCATCAGTCCATTATTGCAGGCATCCATCCTTCCATCCATAATTACATCCATCTATTATTGCATCCATCTGTCCATCCATCTGTCCATTATTGCAGTCATCCATCCATCCATCCATCCATTATTACATCCATCCATTATTGCATCCATCTGTCCATCCATTAGTCCATTATTGCAGTCATCCATCCATCCATCAATCCAATTATTGCATCTATCTATTCATCCATTAGTGCATCCATCCATCCATCCATCCATCCATCCATCCATCTATTATTGCAGTCATCCATCTGTCCATCCATCAGTCCATTATTGCATCCAGGCATCCATCCATCCATCCGTCCATCCATCATTGCACCTATCCGTTCATCCATCATTGCACCTATCCATTCATCCATCCGCCCCTTATTGCATCCATCGGTAAGCCCATCCACTGTTGATCCATCTATCCATTTATTTTAGTTTCTGCAGTCTATTAGCCATTTTGCATTCATCCGTACGTCCCTCCATTCATCTATCTGTCCGTCCGTCCAGCAAATTATTGCTTCTATTCATCCATCTGTTCGTTCATCCGTTCATCCATCTATCCCTTGATCTATCATCTGTACATTAGATTGTCGTTCTATCTTGCGATCCAACCTTTAATCTTTTTTTCGTCCGTCTGTCCTTGGTTTTTGAAGGCTAGATTATTACAACTGAACCAGAGCAGAAATATCTGCCATTTTTTATTTAGAAGTCTGGAAATTTCAGTCTATGAAAATATTTTGACATTAAATATGTAGTAACCTTAAAACAAGTGTTATGGATTCAGATCTCTGGAGCCACATCTACCAAAATCAAGAAACTGATGACTAAATGGTAAACTAGTAAACCACAGGGACTAAGTAAAAGATTCACTTGGTGGCTGTAAAGGTGGTGGAGTCTGGACCTCATTTTTAAATTGTCTTCCCACACCCACAAATCCCTCCCATACCCAGTAAGTGGCACAGAAAACCAAAGGACAGCTGGAGTTTCCTGACATGGAGCGAGTCATAAGGGAAATGAGGAATTCTGCACATCCAGGCCTATTCCTGTTTCACCTCGCACACTCGCTTGTGAGAACACGGATGTAATTTCAAACACGCTCGCGTCCAGATTTACTCGGTTTGTTTTTAGGTTGCACATGCAGACTCCACTTTCTTATGCAAACTGATGGGCCAAGTCCCAATGCCAAAGCAGGAAGCTATCAGTCATCAACACTGTAATGGGACACTGTAACAAGTGTCTCTCAACTGTTGTGGGATTTCAGTCTCTGTTGCCATGCATTGCTGGTTTGCTTTTCTGCTCCTGCCTTATGCAGGCCTAGCTTTTGGAAACATGGAATTCAAACAGCCTTTCTTGTAGAAGCTCAGGAATTCCTATTAAAGCATAAAAATCTTTTGCCAGATCAAAAGAACAAGGGTCATCAGAGGGGTTAATCCTGGTTTGGTACAGCCCCAACTGGTGACTTACACTACATGGCTTGGATAACTGGAGGCAGTGACACCGTCTGAAAACATCAATGGGATTACTGGGAATATTCCATCAGACTGCTCTTGAGTGAGATTAATAGACTGTAATAATAGATATGAACTATACAAGGATAAACTCTCTTTTACTGTCCACAGATCTTTGCATCGTGATTTATAAATGCATCTCTAGATGGATTCAGTGGAATACTCATGTCCTTGTTAATCTAATCAGTTCTGCTACTCATTAAGATGTCAGTGTTATCTGAGTAAACCAAGGATACTAGTAGATACTTTTGCATACCTCAAGGCTGCAGACTGTAACCTATTGGCATTTGTTTTGAAGTTTTATCTTTTTTCAGTCTCTAATGCTTTCTCTGTATTACAGTGACCTTGTGCTCTGTATCAGTTTTGCTGCACATGTTCAGGCTACTTCATATTAGCCTAATGCCATAAATTTTCTTTCTTCTTGTCACTGTTGTGATTGTTGTTGTTTCCTTCTTCTTATCCCTCCCTTTTCTTCCCTGGTTTTCTCATCTCTATTTCTTTGGAATAGTTGCATCTGATCCTCTTGGTTGCCCTAACCACTTATGGTCTTTGTTCTTTCATTCCAATTTCTATTTTCCCTCTTTTTGCTAAGAAAATCTGTCCCAACACTCCATGGCAACCAGACCCATCATAGTGTTGGCCTAAAATGCCAGTATAGATGAGCAGATTGATCAAAAAACACACAAAATCTATCCCAGGAAGCTGAGAATACAGCTGAACGTTGCCAAAGAGTCCCTTTTGGTAACCTGGATGATGATCTTGGTGTATAAGAAACAGAGCATCTAACTCAAAGTAGCTATATCAACATCCGCAGTTTGAATTGGAGTGCATAAAGTGAAGATTTATGTGGATTTATACCGTGATATGGAAGGAAGGCAGGAGAGATGTAGCTGGGAGACCTAACAAACTGGCACCCCGTGAAGAGATTTAAAGGCTCTCTGGGATAAAGTCTGCCTGTCATTCACCACAGTGATAAATACCTGCTTCTGTCAGGAACTGTATTTATACATACTAAAAATTATGACTGTGCTACTCTAATGCCCACTGCCGTAGGCACTCCCATTTCTCCAAACTAGTTTCATTAGAACACTTTACACAAACCTGGCATGCACGTCTCACTTTCTCCACATAATCAGTCTGAGTTCTGCTCATGAGGGTTTAGTTATGCTACAGTAATGTCTATGTCCAACTGTTATTTCCTGGTTATAGTGTGTCACATCACTCAAACATTATCAGTTCAGCTACAGTTAGCTTTCTCACAGATTTGGTCCTAAAAAGTCGCTAGCTAATGCTACACATGGCATGGAAGAAATAAAACTATACTGCTGGAATTAATTATTGTGGATGAAAATGTACTGTAGAAGAGGGTTATTGATTTATGTAATCCATGGACATCAGCAGATGTTTTCTTCTGACAGAGGACCCTATTTGTATATATAGACCATTTTTGGGGATAAATAAAGTATATTATCTATATATTTAAGGATTTTCATTTTTAGTTGCAAGCTTTTTAGGCATTCCGGCTCTAAAATACAAGGTTATGAGCAGTTTAAAATGATAAATTCCTATTAATATTACATTCTTTTTTTGTTTTCTTTTTTTATGCCGATCTGTTGAAACGCCTCTTCATGTTTTTACCTTTATGCTTTACAATAAAAAGACAGTAATTGGATTTGATTTTATGGTCAGATACACGATCATTCATATCCAGCAGAGCTACTCTTTCTGTCCACTTGGGGGAGCTCTATTATAAAAAAAGCAGCTGCAAAGTCCCTCAGCTAACACATTTCTGTTCTTATTATGGCCTTAACTGCTCTGTGTGGCCTTTTAATGTCTCCCCCATCACTTACACTGTTTAATACTAGGATAAACTACTGTCTTCTTATCCCAGAGGAGGATGCTTAGTCTTCCTCTTCCCTATAATCCTGAAGATAATAGTTTTTAATGTTGCTCCTCATCTTTGTGCTGTGTGCAGATGGATCAGGTGTCGGACGACGAGTTGGACCACGGGGCGGAGGAGGACAGCGACAAGGAGGACCAGGACCTGGACAAGATGTTTGGGGCCTGGCTGGGCGAGTTGGACAAGCTCACACAGGTAGACAGGCAGAGGGAAATAAGGAAGGGGCTGTATCCATGGCAACCTTAACACTGCTAATCCTGTCTCTGTTTCCTAGCAACTCTCCCCCCGACCCTTCACTTTACATTGTGCAGATACGCAGCGCTGTGAGAGAGACTAAGGAGTGTTGCAGTCAGACGTGGTTGCTATGATCCTCTGCTTTGGTTGTGTTTCACAGTCTTTGCTTTTCTTTTTGTTCTTTTTTTTTTGTCCTTGTGTGCAACGTAGAGTCTGGATGACGGCCGGCCTCAAAAAGCACTGCAGAAGGCACCTCTCAGGCAGGAGACCAACATAGCCAACTTTTCCTACCGCTTCTCCATGTACAACATAAATGGTGAGACTTGGGTGTTAAAAAGCAGCACAGCAAATAAATCCCTATCTGAGATCCCTCCATAATTATCCTGCCTCCACCTCCAAACCCTGTAAAACCCTTTCACAGAGGCTCTCAATCAGGGAGACACCGTTGACCTGGATGCTCTCATGGCTGACCTTTGCTCCATCGAGCAGGAGCTCAGCACCATCTCCAAACCAAACTCGACGTCTCGCAGCCAGAACAAAGGACAACAGAGGGGCCCTGGGGGCCGCAGTGCCAGCACCAAGCACACTGGCACCAGTGGAGGGGGAAGCAGCGGAGGTAGTTCAGTCTGTTTATAGCATGCTGCATTTTAAGGAGGTTGTGTTATGAGTTACTCCCCTGCTTTGTGTGCGTATCAAAGGTCAGCAGAATTACAGAGACTTCAGTTTGTCTCTCTGGGTATAAAAAAGATTGTTTAATGACTCACCTCGAACACAGATTGAGCTCTGGCTTTGTTTTCCACGGGTTCCAAATAGAAAAGGCCAAACCAAATGATCGGAGGCTCACAGGAAGCAGGATTTTATTTACTCTCCTCTCAGACAGAATAACCAATCGGCTGGAGGGTAGAACAGGCTTTTTCATGAAAGGATGTCCAGCTCATTCACTACACCCATGGAAAATCTTTGGGGTTTCTTTAAGTAGTTAACATTTTTCATTTTGAAATGTAAAAAATAACCTTCCCACCCATTCTGGCTTCACAGAGGATGAAGTGATAGCGTTGCCAGGGAACGAACCAGCCATCCATTCAGACAGACACACTGTAGGAATATCTGCCATAAACTCAACTTTTGTTTTTATTCTTAAAATTGAGAAAATGACAACTCTACAACTGGAAAACTTTGGAAAAGTTTGTCATTTTGATTTGACGTGAAAATGCAAAGAAAGAGATTTGAGAACATGTAGATGGTCACTGTTTTGTGGTGAACATGTTGTAGTAAAAGATTACTTCTCTGTTCTTGGATGATTTTGACGGTTTTTTGTTTTTTTACTTTCCCTCCAGGGAGTACCAGCAGCAGTGCCAGGGCGTCGCCGGCCAACACGGTTCGGGGCGGCAGTTCTAACTCCCGACCCGCGGCCTCCAACATCTCCTTGGATGACATCACCTCCCAGCTGGAGAAGGCCTCCCTCAGCATGGATGAAGCGGCGCGTCAAACTTCTTCTTCTTCGTCTTCCTCATCTTCCGTTTCCACCACAGCTTCGCGGCGTCCCTCTTCCGGATCGTCCGGTGGCGGGCAGCACCGCAGGACCGGGTCGGTGGGCACGGTCTGCGAGCAGGAGGCTCAGTCGCAGCGCTCAAGCATTAATTCGGCGTGCGCCTCGGCTTCCAGCATGGACTCCTTAGACACGGATAAAGGGGTGACGGGAGGAGAGCCGGATGAGCAGGGCAGTCCAAGCTCGCAGGGGCAGAACCAGGCCAGCAGTGAGGTATGATGTGTGCACAGAAACCAAAGATAACAGAGGGCGATTGGTTTAATTTGAGTTGCATGTTTTAAACCATGCTGCCGTGTGTGTTGTGCATCCTCCCGTTTGTAATTCAACACACTGCAATCTGTAATGTTTGGGATTGCAGTGTTAACACCACCTTCTTCCAAGCTCCTTTGTTAACTCAACAAGTGTTGTTAAGACGCATTTAACCTGCTTAAGTCACAGCAAATCTCTGCTAATGCTTCACGCCAAGCCTCTAGAAGCTTAAGATAAGGAGGCGTCCAAAACAGTCAGTTCAGATCGACCATGTTATCCTGCATGTCCCCGTCTCCCTCCTGCATGTGTTCACTTTGTTTCTGTTTGCATCGTTTGATTTATCGTTGGCCTCTTTCCACAAACACACTCGCACCCGCTCGTCTGCCTGCACCTTCCGACTTTTCCAGCATGTCACACTGCGACGGGCCAACAGTAGGCCGGCCAGACGCCAGCTTGACTTCACCTCATGCGACGGTGAAGTGGACCGGGTCACTGTAAGTTTGCATGTGTGTGAGTTTGCATGTGAGAGTGCACATTCTCTCATTTACACTGTAAGAAGTGCAGTCAAATAGCTTCTATGGTATGAAAAATGCAAATATGAACATTAGATATAATTTGCATATTCATGTGTTACATAAAGACTGTTTTATTTTTACAAACTAAACAATTCAGAATCATCCCACAATGGCAGTACGTAAGAAAAAGATATTCACATTCGTACTATGTTAGGATTTTATGCAATACACCAACAAAATGCAGTGCATAATTGTGGAAGTGGAAGGAAAGAAATACAAGGTTGGTGAGCAAACAGCATCCTGAAGACCAAGATTCCAAGCTTTGGAGATCTTTTAGAGCGCCGTTCAATCCATCACCAGAAAAACAAAACGGTATGGGACAACTGCTAATCCACAGAATGATGGCTGTCCACATAAACAGACAGCCCTGGTAATTAGTGTTAATCAGAGAAGCAGCCAAGTGGCGCATGGTGACTTTGGAGGAGATTCAGTGCTCTTGTGGTGGGGTAATCTGTTTAAATGGACAGCTTTCCCCACTAATTTAGGCTTTTAAGGAGGAGTGGCCAAAAGAAAGCTACAAATCAAAGGCACTTGTAGGCATCATCACAGAAATCTGGAGGAAGGGGTTATCAGATGAGGCCCACATAGAACTTTTTGTCCTATAATCAAAACTTATTGTAAAAAACTAACTATGCACTGTACCCTGAACTCAAGAGCGCCATGGTGAAATCATAGTGATGGAAGCATCATGCTGTGGAGAAACTTTCCTTCCACTAAGAAGCAGTAAAAGATTGGTGTGGAGGTTCATCTTCCAGTAGACAGCAGCCCTAAACATACAGCAAGAGCTGCAATGGGATGGTTCATTGGATGTGATAGTGGCCTAGTCAAAGTCCATATCTAAATCCACCTAAAAATTCTGCGACAAGGCAAATGCATGCCACAGTTTTCGGATTATTATTCATTAAATTTGTGAAAAACATGTATCATTTTGCATCCACTTTGTTTGTTTATCACATAAAATCTGAATAAAACACATTGAAGTTTGTGGGTGAACGTGAAAACACCTAAATTACCGTTCTGGTTTTCTTTTCATTCTTGGTTCCAGAAAGTCTTTAATGGGCTGTAATAGTGAATGGAAGCCATGCAGAATGTTACAAAGTGATCTTCCCGGTTTTTGGAATTATTTTTCTCCTGTTTGGGAAAAAAAACAAAGTTATATTTTTATTTGTGTCTTTCACAGTTTCCTGATTTACGGATGTAGTTTTTCTCTCTCTTTCAGCTTCTTGACACATTTGCAACCCCCTTTTTTGCAGAGCTATGATTGTAATAGTTCAGTTTTGTTTGTAGATCCATCCTTTGCATAAAAAGGTGAGATAGAAACGCTGTGTGCTGTAAAAGTAGCTCTGGATGCTGTTGTGTTTTCCTCTGTCTCCTCACACTTCACACAATCATTGCTTCAGTTCCCACAGCTAACGACAACCACAATTGCTGGAGTCCACTCTCTCTTTCACGCTGCTTTATTTATAAAACGGATCAAAACACCTGCAATTAATAAGCCTCAGAGAATCATCTGGCACTGACTTCACTATATTTTGTCTCTTCCTCTGCTCTTTCTTTTTATCTCCTCTTCCTCACCCAAGCATTCCTATCTGGACCGAGAAACCTCACTCATTCTGAAAAGCATAGCTGGGAAGCCCTCTCACCTCCTGACCAAGGTGACTTCCTCATACACTCCATGATTGGTGTGGATGTTTGTGGGTTCTCTGCATGCCTGTTGTGGAAAAATCCATCTTTCAGGGTTCCTACACATTCTGGAAAACTTTGGAATTTGATTGTAGTGTTTTCAAAGTTTGGATAACTTTGAAGGAAGACAGGAGTACAGAAACGTGTTTGTATTTGCAGACTTTCTTCTAGATAATATTGTCTAAATGTTGTCGTTCCTTTGAGTCGTTCCTTTCTTCTTTCCTTGTACACTTTATCCTTCTTCAGCCTTTCCTATGTTTTTTGGGGGTTTTCCTTGTCATTCCTATCTTCTTTACCGTTTTTGGTCTTTGTTCCTTTTCTCTTCCATATTCGCTTCTTTCTTTCATCATCTTTTCTTCCTTTCATCCTCCGATCTTATCTGTCCTACCTTCCTCCTTCATTTCCATTCTTTTCTTCTTTGTGTTCTTTTCTTTCCTCCCCCATTCTTCTGTCCTTTCTTTTTATATTTCCTTCCTTTCTTTCCCTCGTTGTCTCTTTTATTCTCTTGCTGTCAACCCTTTTTGGTTCTTAATCTTTCCTATTTTTCCTTACCCATGTCCTTCACATTTCTCATTCTCCTTCCTTCCTTCCTTCCTTCCTTCCTTCCTTCCTTCCTTCCTTCCTTCCTTCCTTCCTTCCTTCCTTCCTTCCTTCCTTCCTTCCTTCCTTCCTTCCTTCCTTCCTTCCTTCCTTCCTTCCTTCCTTCCTTCCTTCCTTCCTTCCTTCCTTCCTTCCTTCCTTCCTTCCTTCCTTCCTTCCTTCATGTTGTTTTCTTTCCACCCCTGTAGTCTACACTCCTTTCTTATTTGTGTTTGTTCTTTTTTTTCCCTTTTCTTATTTCCTTGCTTCCTTATGGTTCCTTCTTTCCTTGTTCCCTTCCTTCCAGATTCCATATTTGAAGCTTGCCCACTGCAGAAATATATGCTATAAAATGTCAGTATGTATTTTAAAGTTAATATAACAGAGCGTGGACTCTGAAAAGTTAAATTACAAGTTTTCCGTAAAAAATGTGTCGAAACCCTGATCCCTATTATTGGGGAAAGACAGAGGCATATTCAGTGATCTGTATGAAGGCTTTGATCATACTTTTTAAGGCTACAGAGTACTGGATGGATTTTTCTTCATTGTTTACTTTCACCGTGAGTTGGTCTTTATTATACATCATTCAGATGCATGACTTTAGTCTTGGGATCTGTGTTGGTTCTCTTTTCCAGGTTTCTCTGCATGTGGCTGACTTTTGATTTGCTTTTTTTTAATATGAGGAAATAATCTAGTCAAGTGATGCAGGAACCAAACTAATATACCAACCTTTTTCTGGTTTAGCTCCTCGTGTGTCACAAGTTGTTGAATCTGTAAATGTTATGCAGTAATTCTGATTTATTTAAGTTTAGACTAGAGCCAGATTGAAAACGTGCTCCGATGCCTCGTCACCTGTTGATTGTAAAAGAAGTGAGAGACTGATAAAGATGGATTCAGGCGCTTCTCCAGTCAAACTCTGAATAACTGATCCGTCTGCACTCCAGCTCTTACCTTCTGCAGAGGTTTTCTGGACACGTCCCACTAGGGGAGACCCAAAACATGCTGAAGGGATTTTATATTTACTCTCTGGTCGTAGGGTCCCCCAGAATGAGCTGGGGAGTCTTGAGTTCTGTTTTTCCCTGCTGGACCCGTTATCCCCACAACCTGATCTTAAAACAGACTTATGGTCAGTTTATTTGAAACCAATTGTGAAGAAATGTCATCTCATGATACTTTATAAACATATAGTTCCAATTATACAGAAGTTCACAATATGTCAAACCCATACCAATGCAACCCTGTCATAAACGTTAGTTTCCGTCTAGTTTGATCCTGAATTAGGCAATCATTCCACCTCGGAAAGCATTTTTAGATCAGATGAACTGAAATTTTATGGCTTGTCTGATTTATGTGCATCTGTGCAGAAAACAAGGAAGATAAAAGAGAGGGGAAATCCTGCAGTGCACAAGCTGTGAAAACGGACTCACAAATGTGGAATACTGAACTGCATGTCTGAGAGAGTGGAAAGACATCAAAGTGGGAGGGTACCAAATAAATAAATAATCCCTCAACAAGGCAGACGAGCTCTTTAATATCGGCTGTGTGTGAACATGCCAGTGGAATAGGAAACGGGGAGTAGAAGGAATAATAGAGGGGAGGTAGAGGTGTGGAAGGGGTCAGAGGGTTAAATCTGAGGTCAAACCTACAGTTTGAGTCTGCGAACCTCCCTGACCTCCTTAATATCTATGCCAGTTACAACGCTTCGGCCAGACTGCCTCCTATTCCACTAACGTGTGGTCGCTTTGAAGTTACTCGTGTGAAAAAGAGAGTCTGGGTCAGAGGGAGGAGGGGGGTTCCTGAGATGAGAGCTGGTTTATACCCCCTCGCCCTCTTTCTGCAAACGCAAACACATCTGTAGACGGCTTCAAATATTCATTCAGCCAAATTCCACCGCTGCACATCCCTGCCACTGTGGTTTAGCCTCAGGACCGGAGCCTGTCACGGTCTCACGCCGATTGGCTGGAGGGTCCTGCGAAAGGTGCTCGCTGGTTGGCCGGCCCTTTGCCTCCTACTACATTTGTGGGGATTATGGTTTCATCGATTGGGCACGCTCCCAAAGCCTGGCTGCTGTTCTAAAGAGAGGGAAGGGAAGAAGCAAGGGGGAGGGGCCTCTTCCTTCCTACTATCTCGTTTGGGGTTTTGTCAAATTGTGCTCATCTTGGGTGCACATGTGTGAATGTCAGTGAACCACACACCAGCTCAGAGTCCTGGTCACTTTCATCCTCAGTGAGGATCACGGTGGAACAACTTTACGGTGCAAAATTTGGATGTTTCCCCACTTCATATGAGGATTTTTCTTTGGGAATGTACAGATGCTCTTTGAAGTGATCCTGCATCCGTCTGCAGCCTCGCGCCCTTTAGGGATCTTCTACCATTGTTTAAGAGGATCAAAGGAAGCTGCAGCAGCTTCCTATGAACCCTGAATGATGGAGTGCCACGTCTGAGGGAACATTAAACCAATGTCACAGCCGCAACGATTCATGTCAGTTATATAACATATTAATTAAACAGGTATAAGCGTAACCTGTAGCATGGAGGTGATGGCCTCTTGCTGGAGAGGGCAGGTAAGCTACGACAAGAAAATGCCGAAAAAATCTGACTGGTTTGTGCGTTTTAAAGTTTTAAAATAGGCTTCAATTGACAGAAGCTGTGTCGGTCTGTCTGTCTGTGGGTGTGTGCATGTTACATTTAACATGTTCCTGTGTGTCCGTCCAGGAGGAGCAAGCTGCCAAGATCAAGGCAGAGAAGATCCGTGTCGCTCTGGAGAAAATCAAGGAGGCACAGGTCAAAAAGGTAAATGCATTTTTTTTTCCTGAACACTCCTGCAGACTTGGTCTGTCGTCATGAAAGTCCTCCGACTTTATATAACGCATCGTCTTGTCATATTCGCGTTTCTTTTGAATTTCATTCATGTCACGGCGGCAAAGCGCAGAGAAAATAGGTCATTGCAGCGTTTGCTTGTGGAAGCAAGAAGTCGATCTGTGCATTTGGAGACAATGCAGCGATTTCCTCCCAGTTCCACCGTAACCAGTGCTGATGTTTGGCCCGACAACTGGAGCCCCCTTGATCCACTGAAAGCCGAGGCGTGCCTTTGTCTACCATTTGGGTATCAAAACTGGACTCCACAGGCGGACCATTTTAGCCAGCGCTTCTGTCACTGAATGAAGCGTCTTATGTGAATGAGGATAAATCCATGTTGCAGAATGGTGTTCCTTTTTGTGCAATGAATGGGTGAAGCCCAGCAGTGTTTCCACTAACAGATATTCTCTGACATGACGAGATAAAGGGGGCTTGGTGCAGCTGCGACAGTGAGCTTCATCCATGATCTGGAGTGATTCACAGTTAAATATGCTCTGAATGCATGAAATACCATCAGCATCATTATGTCTCTCATCAACTTTTATGCCGTAGAAATTCGGAGGGGGTGGGTTGGTTTGTATTCTGAGAAATGTAGGTCAGGCTCTGCATGTCTGAGGCTCTGTTGTTGTGCCTTTATTGGTTTGGGTTTCTGCTCAATCACCCATAGCGTTATAACGGCTGAGTGAAGGGTCTGAGTGGGGGGCAAAATAAAAACTGGAGGTGTCGGGAACTACTGGCCTTGTCAGTATAGATGCACCTGTCATAATTTTCAGGCTGGGCCCCAGTTTTTGTAACGTTTTCACCAGAACATCTTTCAAAATGTTTTTCGACTCCTAGAGTCTACATTAAATCATTTATTTCAGGAATATATGTATAGGTGTCATCAAGGTACAAAGCAGGTATAATCTCTAGTGAATGTAGGTCCTTACCCTAGCTTTCCAAAAAGCTGCCATCATTTTCAAATTCAGCATGTTCCTTATGATAAAACAACTGAGACGTTAAGCCTTCCTGTTATCTGCTTAAAGTCTTGCTCTCTCTTTTTTTCCCACTGGCTGAACGAAATAGTCATTTTGTAGAAAGTAGTTTCCTTTTTAGTAGCTTCTTGGATCCATGTCCTCCCCCTGCGGGAGTTTAAACCTCAGATGTTTAGTTTTTTGCTCCTGACTGTTGAAGTGGGAGTGAAAACATTAGAGAGATCAAAGGTGCTGTTTGAGGCCTTTAAAAAGAAGATTGGAGTAGCTTATGAGTCTGAGAGATCTCTAAACAATTTCAATTTAACCATTCCACTTAAATGTCATCATGGATCCTACATCTGTTTCTTGCTGCCGTTTATATGAAAGGTCATGCCATTAACTTTCTTCTAAAAAAGATGCCTTTGCCCCACTGTAAAACAGTCCAGTTCCTTTCCTCCTTTGCGCGGGTAAAACGTTTCTGATATTGTTTAAGGGCAACAATTAATAAATAAATAAATCCCACCCACAATCTCCTAAATGGGCCTCCACAGTAATCTTGAGGTTATCAGTTTTGCTTGTTCACCTAATTTTCCTTTCACTAAACTTTCCATTGATGTGCTTGAATACAATACTCTGAACTGCCAGCTTTAGCAATGACCTTTCAGTGTCAGTCTGTCAGACATCTGTCAAGGAAGCACTTTTCATCATAATTACAGTATGCAGGTCATATTATTGATGTTTTAAAATGCTTATTTATTGATCTTTTAAATTATTTATTTGTAAATATTCTAATGTATTTAGATGTACATGTCTGGTAAATCAGGTTTCTAAAAAATGTAATGTCGTCTGTATTGTATTTTCTCCTCTCTAAAACCAATAAATTGCTCTAATAGTCATTTCTAACACTTCTACCTCAGCTGGTGATTAGAGTCCATATGTCGGACGAGAGCTCCAAAACCATGATGGTGGATGAGCGGCAATCGGTCAGGCAGGTTCTGGACAGCCTGTTGGATAAGTCTCACTGTGGCTACAGTCCTGACTGGTCTCTTGTGGAAACCATTACTGAGCTACAGATGGGTAAGGAACGATCCTGATTTAAAAAGCTTAATGATCTACTTTAATCTGCATCATAGACGCAGGGGTGGTTTTTTCATTCCGCCACTGTCTTTTTCAGAACGTATATTTGAGGATCACGAGAACCTGGTGGAGAACCTGTTGAACTGGACCCGGGACAGCCACAACAAGCTCATGTTCATCGAGCGCATCGAGAAGTACGCCCTTTTCAAGAACCCCCAGGTGACACTAGCACACTCAAGTCATCGTCTCAGCAGGCCTATAGTGTCTAAGCTCACAAAGTACGCGGCGTGCACACAAACGCATAGTTTATGCATGCTGAGTGCTTACCCAGCTCCCAGTCAGAGAGGAAACTTGGGAGAGTGTTGGAAGTAGGTCAAAGCTCTAAAGCGAGTAAAAGTGAATTATTTATTTAACGTAAGACGAGGTGTACTGCCAGCTTCACCCCCTACCCTTTGTCATCGACTCAATTTCCTGTTCCCTTCAATCCCTTTCAGAACTATTTGTTGGGGCGGAAGGAGACTTCAGAGATGGCTGACAGGAATAAAGAAGCTCTACTAGAGGTAAAGCTGTGCAAAACGACAGAGAATAGAGAATAGATAGAGAATCACACTGATTGTTTTGTCTTGGTTTTCAGGAATGTTTCTGCGGTGGATCGGTGTCTGTGCCAGAGATCGAGGGAATTCTGTGGCTCAAAGAGGATGGGAAGAAGTCGTGGAAGAAGCGTTACTTCCTCCTCAGAGCTTCAGGGATCTATTATGTCCCAAAAGGCAAAGCTAAGGTCAGCTTAGACTTGCTTACATCTAACCCACATTCATTGTACCCTACCAGAATTATTTTTAACACGAACACCACACATCTTTATTTTGATAAAGCATTTCCAAAAACTATACGTCGTTAACTAAGCTATTACTTTTATTACTTTTGATGCAAAGCATATCAAGAGGGATACCTAAACATAAACATACCTGTTGTGCAACATTAAAGACCATTTTGAATTGAAGTATTTGTATAATTTTATTTGTATTCATATCTTTATAATCGTTGTTGAATCTCCTATATCATCTTCGATACAACTAAATTTCTTAAAGATGCATTTACCTTTTCTTTAGGTTGTGAAATACTATGACAAGTGATACAAGTACAAATGTTAGAGATAGATTTCTCAAAAAATGCTTTTATAAAATGTATGAAGCATTTCTGACACTTCTTGCTTGGTAACAAAGGCTGGAGACCAAAGCTAAAGAAAGAAATATACAAGTATATATGTGATTTTCATTGTATCATTTTGCATCAAATACTATTTGCTAAAGAGGTGGAGGACTCATAAATACTTGTATCAAAAGTGATTCAAGGTGAAGCAGGCGATAACAGCAAAGTAGTAGCATTGTTTGAGAAATCTCTGAAACCTCGACTACTTTGACAAAGTTATTACTTTCCCCAAAAACCTGCTGTACTGTGTGAATATGTTGCAAGAATTTGTTTGGCTATGATAATTGCATAGTTGCAAAAGCCTAATGTATCAATAATGATACAAAGATTTTAAAAGAAACAAGAAATGATTTTAAAGAAAATTCACAGGTGTTATACAAATCAGATTTTTTTTTTTGTGACAGGATTTAATGGGTTAAACAGATATTAGAGTTGGGATCATGAGAACCAGATCCACCGTCTGCTCTGTGGTATTTCCTGTTGTGTGCTTGATCACTTTGAAGAACAGTTGCATCAAACAACACATGTCTTTTGTTATGCATGGTGCTAGAACTGAGATGCACATGTGCGCAGTGCATAATTCCCTAAATTATTTTCCACTACCAACTTTCTAAGTGTTCAAACTTCTATGTATTTTTTTTTCAAAGTCATACAGAAAGTGTAAAAGTTGTACGTGTGTTGTAATTACTGCTGAATAAAACTGATGCTTCCCTCAGAGCTGGGGTTTTTTAATCACAATGAGTCAAATATGCTTGAATATATACAATGTTATATCCTGTCTTTGTAGGCGTCCAGAGATCTTGTGTGCTTCCTGCAGTTGGACCATGTTAATGTGTATTATGGCCAGGACTACCGCAGTAAATACAAAGCTCCTTCTGATTACTGCCTGGCCCTGAAGGTAAGAGAATCACTGACCAAAGCCTTTTTAGACAGCGAACATTTATAGAAAAAGCACTTGGCCATTAATATAGTCGTCTCTCTTTTTGTTGATGCTGATGATAGCTCCTGAGGCCATTTTGTAAAAGTAAAGGAGAAAATCACTTTCGTTCATGTTGGCATGCCAACCAAGTGGAAACTGTGGGAAGTATTAGACTTCTGTTCTTTGTGTTGTGGTCTACAAGTGTGAGCAATGCAACAAGAAATCTAACAAGAATATTATCTGCAAACCTCTAAAACTTCCTAAATATTGTGTTTATGACATAAAATACAATTATCAGCAACCCTAACAGTTCCTTTTAAAAGCAATAAAACTGAAGCATTCGGAAAAAAAGAATTGAAATTTGAATTTGTTACCCATTATTTATATTTGCCTAGGATTTAAATGGCACAGATGCCTGTTTCTCTCAGCCACTCCTTAAAATGGGGAAGCTAAGAGAGCATGCCATTCAAGTGAGGCAGAAGTGTGTCTATCTTTATAAGTCAGGAAATGGCTACTAGAAAACATCCAATTGCTTAACCTTTCCCCATATGATCATGCAGACCAATTATTAAACGTGTTAACAACTAGACTTATTTATTTTGCAATCAAAAGATCTCTAGATTCACCATTGGTGAACCCAAGATGCCACTCTTTGTTGCAGTTCTCCAAGTCTTTGTGACAACCTTTAGCTGCTGTTTACACGGCAACTGTTGGGGAGCCGTGTAAAGAAGGATCTTTTCTGTCGTACCTCCACAAGCTTAAAAACGGGGGATGCTAACTGCTACTGGGGCCTAAACTGGAACTGTGAGCTTTTGTCAGAGACTAAAATGAAGCTTTTTGGCATCAAACTCTCCAGGTGTATCTGGCCCAGAGGTCACGCTAGTATTTTTGGACGTCTGTCATTTGGACTAATGGGCTCCAAAAAAATCCGGTCATATTCTGTTTTTACCAATGATAATTATAACATTCAGTTTTGTATAATTGTCATTAATTTGAGTTAGTTTTCAATCTGAAAAACTGAACAGAGAATCCACATTGAGCCGATTAATAGATTCAGTGTGTTATGATCACTTCACCTGCTGTGGTGTGGAGCTGAACTGCTGCTTGTGCGTAATGGGGGCTGAATGTGGCCTCTGTTTCCACATTGAATACTGGAAATACAAGCTCCTCTTCATCCAAAGTTTTGAAATCAGGGAACATTTCTCCAATTGAAATGATCAGAAATCGGAGAGACTCGCTGATCGACAGCTTTCCTGATCCACAGCCTCCGTTACTGTACTTTGTGATGTCAGCTCTTGGTTAGTGAGATGTGTTGATTACGGCGTCCGAGTGTGAGATGATGCTCACATGCTCTCAATATTTTTTTGCTTGATTCAGTTACCTGATCTCTATGCGTAAAGTTGAAAATATCTGTGCATCTGCACCAACTTGTCAGGAGTGTGAATTTCAATCTGTCAAAATGGCCGATGGCCGACAGATTTTTCCGTCACTGTTTAAAAAAAAAAAAAAAAAAAAAAAGGGTCATTTATTTGGACTCCTGATCTGGCTTGAAACGAGACAAATGAATCAGTCAAGCTTTATGCATAGATGCATTTCTTAGAGCTTAATGAAAGAAAAAGTGCTTAATAAATGTAAAGAAAACATGAAACCACCAAGACACACATTAGGAATGTCCAAGCTAAGTAAACGGACAAAACAAAAAGTAATAATAATAAAACATTTGAAAAGAGACGTAAATTTATTAAAATCTGAATCTAAGATTACAATTGGCAATATCACCAATACATATGACATTACTGGTATTTATTATTAATCATTTAAATAGACCTTAACAGATGGTATGATTCTTGCTGATTTTATAATCTAATATCACAATAAAATATTAATAAATAGACTTCAACTACAAGCCAAACTGAATACATTGGAAGAAATGTCCATAGTTATATAGCAAGATAGAGATTTAAAGAGGAGTAGCGGAAGCAAATGAGGTGGATTAGCAGAAATTCGGTGGAAAAAAATGAAAACAAATCAACATCGGGAAATGCTAATTTCTCCTAAATTCTGCTGAGCAGATATCAGATTTTTGAGAGGGAAAATGTTTTTCATTATCTCTCTTATGTCCATAATAAACCACAAGATGGGGCTGTTTATTATTATTTTTATTTTATTTTACAGCATCCCCAAATCCAGAAGAAGTCCCAATACATAAAGTACCTGTGCTGTGATGATGTTAGGACCCTGCACCAGTGGGTGAATGGCATTCGCATCGCCAAGGTGGGTCAAAATCAGACTTGATACTCCAAACAAAAGCAGTCAACCAATACATGTGGTTTCATTTCACGTCATACGTATGTGCATAAATGACTTTTAGTATGTGTTTATCTATAGTATGGGAAGCAGCTATATTTGAACTACCAGGAAGCAATGAAGAGGACAGAGGCAGCCTATGATTGGTCATCTCTGTCTACCTCCAGCATTCGATCTGGGTCCAGTTCTGCCAGCATACCTGGTGAGTTTATTTTCTAATTACAATGATGAGTAAAAATGGTCTCTGTGCAGCATTAAGATGATTAAGTCATATACTTTATTCTTATTAAACTAAGATTTGCTGGTATTTGCATCCTGTCAGAGTCGCAGTCCAATCATTCAGGTCATTCAGACAGTGGAGTGGATACAGCCTCCTCTCATGGCCGGTCCCAGAGTGTGGTGAGCTCCATTTTCTCTGAAGCCTGGAAGAGAGGGACCCAGATGGAGGAGAACTCTAAAGTAAGGTGTCTGTCCACAGAAACGAAGATGCATGTTGAATTAGAGATTGTGATTCACTTATTTGTTAATTTTGCTCAGCAGATGAGGATGGAAGGATCGCGCGGATCGACGCATTCTTCCCACAGCCACCGACACCACAGCCAGCATTCGGTGGACCACCCGATCCTCACTCCACCTCCTCAGCTGCAGCAGCAGCAGCAGGCTCCGCCTCAGCCATCACCAGTGCAACAACCAACACTGACCCAGGCTCCACAGCCTCCATCTCCTCCCCAGATGCTGCCACCCCCACCCACAGAAACCCCACAGGCTGCGACTCAGACCCCCAAGTCTCCAGAGCCGCAGCCCAGCACCAGCTACAACCACATCCCCCCACAGCAGCAGCAGGAACCAGCTGCTCCCCCCAGTTCGCCTCCACCACCACCGCCACCCCCACCACCTCCTCCTCCCCCGCTGCCTCCGGTCCAAATGGTGTCGCAACACTCTCTGGCCCCCACGATGTACAAGTACAGCACCATCACCAGGCTGCAGAACCAGAAAGCCTCCCACAGGTTACCTGCTCACCTCCACGCCACAGCACAGCAAGTTCTGCCTCCACCTCCGACGCCGCCCGCTACGCAGGTCATCAAGCCCAACGTGAATCACATCGCTGCAAGGACCAATGTCCCGCCGCCGCCGCCGCCGCCTCCTCCTCCTCCTCCTCCCCCTCCACAATCAATGCCAACCCCAGGGTCCGCTATGGCTGTTTTAAGGTTTGGCCCTCCCAGCCCGGCTGCCCCTCCTTCCTTCATCCCACCACCTCCTGCTCTGCAAGCCAACAGTGTAGCATTTCCTCCTCCTCCTCCACCTCCTGCACCAGCCCCCATGAGCCAGACGGTTTACGCCAGCGGGCTGAAGCAGACCTTAAAGGAGCGGTTCCCCAGTCCGCCGCGAGAACTCCTGGCTCAGAACGGAGACCTCGAGGACTCCCCGCCGCCTGCTCCAGCCCCACCTCCGCCTCCACCGCCGCCTCCGCCGCCGCCACCACCTCCTCCTCCTCCACCCCAGCAGTGCCCGATACCAGCGCAGTTTCCACCTCCTCCAGGGCCCCCACCAGCTCCACCCAAAACCTTTACTCCTGGCTTCATGCCTCACCCCGCACCCAAGCCCATGTCCCCGGTCTCACCGTTCCCTCCTGCTCCACCTGCTGCCGCTCCGACTCCTCCCCCTCCACCCCCTCCCCCTCCACCCCCTCCTGCACCGGCTCACCTAAAGAAACAGCTCAGCCTCCAGCAGGGACACACCTCCAGCTATCCTCCACCCACCCTGCCCAAGCAGCACAGCCTCACCAAAGCAGCAGCGAGCCTTTCCACAGGAGCCGCTCCAACCATGTCTTTGGTGAAGCAGTTGGCAAGTCAGTTTCCAGGAGCTTCATCCCAAGTCGCTAACCACACAGAGTACCCTAAAGCCCCCCTGTCCCCTCCTGCTGTAAAAACTAAACCAAAATGGCAGCCAGGCGGTAACCAGCAGCTGCAGTCTCCAGAGTTCCCACCTCCTCCAGCAGAGAGCAACAACGGCTTCCCCGCCCCACCTCCACCCCCACCACCTCCCCCAGCACCCATCACTGGCCCAACACCTCCTCCTCCTCCACTTCCTTCTGGAAATATGGGCTCTCCAATAAGGAGATCACCGTCTGGCTCCTCCAACTTCTGTGGTAAGAAACCCCCTCCGACCCCTCAAAGGAACTCCAGCATGAAGTCCAACTCATCTGCCTCCTACGAGGAATCCAGGAGGAATTTGCTCAGCAAGTTTGCTCCCCAGAGCAATAGCACCCCCTCTCCCCCATGTCCCATCTCCTCCTCCTCCAATGGATCTCCTTCAAAGGACCCTTCAAATGGGCCACCCGCTCCCCCAAAACCAGGAAAGCTCAACCTTTCTAACTTGCCCATGGCACTTCAGGCCAAAGTGAGCCAAACTAAAGAGGCCAGTGGTGACTTTCCTTCTCCTCCACCCGAGTGCGCCTACTTTCCACCCCCTCCCCCCGTCTCTGAGCTCTTCCCTCCTCCACCCTGTCCAGGCAATGACACGCATAGCGGAGGTATCCCAAGGGTAGCCGTGGTGAACCCTCAACCCCAAGCTCCCCCTCCACCGCCACCTGTCTGTCTTGTTAGCAACTCAATATGGGCAAAGAACTCTCTAAAAAAGACTCCTCCACCCACCCTGGGGCGGCGAAGCAACACCACCCCAGAACCCCCCAGGGTAACGCCACCCCCGCCCACATCCCCAAAGGGTAGCTCAGGTCAACCGAACTTCCTGGAGGATCTCAGCCAGACGTTGAAGCGAAAGTCGGTGGGCCGCCAGGGTCCAGGCCTCTCCGGCAAGCTGGACCCAGTGGGGACCATGGATGACATGGCGCTGCCCCCACCGCCCCCAGAGCTGCTCCCGGACCAGGGGAACCAGAGCAACGGAGGAAACGACAGCTACATGTCCGGAAACATCTCAGGCTATGCAACGCTGCGAAGAGGACCGCCACCTGCACCACCCAAACGTGGGGATGCGACCAAACTTACTGGATAACGCCGAACTCTGACATCAGGACACAACGCAGCTGACTGAACAGACATTATTAGCTAAATGGATATGAAATCCTGAACGTATGAGATTCTGATAAATAAGTGATCTTGTATATAGAAAAAGCCAAATCCGACCACCAAATCCAAACAGTGCTTTTTTTTTTTACGCAAAGCATTGTAAAACAGAAGGATTTACAGTACCAAGACTGTTAAGACTGGACCAGGTAGTTATGAAGTATCCAGGTCTGAGCCTAATCATGTGTTTGCTTTTCTTTCTTTTCTTTTTTTTATTGCCATGAAGCTATGCCACGTACTGGATACGAAAAAGCCCTGGATCGGAACCACATGAGGATGTGTCTGCTTTGATTACTGCATGAACCACATGTGATAACGGGCTGGAAAACATGAAGCTGAAGGTTGAGTGTCTCTGTGTGTGCGAGCGTGTGAGAGATATAAACATGCATCATCTGCATGCATGATTACATATGGTGAAGTAGTTGACCATTAAGGAAAGGTTGTCATGGAATGTGACTGTTTGGTTTTCTTTTTTAATGAAATAATTTAAAGACTTTTGAATCTTAAGTTGTTGTTTTTTAAAATGCTGGTCAATAAGTTTTGTCTAAATCAGAATAATGTTTGGTCCATATGGCATGTAGGATTGAGGCAAGTTTACACATGTGAAGGAGTGGCTTCTACCTGTATGGGTGAATCTCAATAAATTAGAATACTACTGAAAAGTTCCTTTTTTTTAATGAATTCAGGTTTTGAAATGAAAGCCTCAAAATTCAATTTCTCAGAACATTTTAATGTTGCGTAAGATTTCTAATACAGAAATGCCACGCTCATGCGATAACTCGTGTAAAAGCAAAATGCTGAAGGAGCTGGCTGCTCACAAAGTGGTGTTTTCAAAGATTTTTAAAGGAAAGTTGAGTGGAAAGAAAACATTTAGCATTGTTTCACTGTGTTTGATCAAATCCAAAGTGAGCTAAGCCGTTTAAGATGAATTTATGCTCCCCTGAATTGATTTTAACTTAGAGCAGGACTTGGCACCACTTGAATTCACTGCCAAACTCATTTGTTGTAAATGAAACCGAGAATCTGTGCTGCTCAGTTGAGCCACAAGCTGATCACCTCTATGCCACCTAGAAATTCATGCAAAAGGAGCCCCAACCAAAGATCG
Source organism: Valencia hispanica (assembly GCA_963556495.2). NCBI lineage: Eukaryota > Metazoa > Chordata > Actinopteri > Cyprinodontiformes > Valenciidae > Valencia > Valencia hispanica. The sequence goes on from OY747723.1 coordinate 21,231,910, forward strand.
ATCTTACACTGAAAAGTACATGGTCATACCTTCCATTGAGATTACATTTCTGAATTAGAAATCATTGTTATTGCTTTAATTGTCTGGAACCTGAATTTTCTGAACTAAAATACTGAAATATAAAACTAACTTTTGGATGGTGTTCTAATGTACTGAGATGCACCTGTAGTATATCTGCAAAAAGCCCGTCATGAACTCAAAATTTCTTGACCTTTTAACGAATGCAAATCTGAAGTCATCTTGCACTGTGCAACAGAAAGAAAATGTACTTTTTTATTTTTATTCAATGCAAATGTAGGAGCAACTATGTTTAGAGGGGAGGCCTGTGTGTGTTTGTTTGTTTGTTTTGTGTGAGTTCCTTGTGTGTTGGCTTGATTTTTGTCGGACCTCATCCCTTCCGTTTGCATCTGTGCGCATCCAGCTGCTGCTTCATCACCACTGGTTCCCAGCGCCTTTTTAAATCCCATGAGATCACCACAGTGACAGCAGGAATACAGACTGGTATCTCATGTAAGAACACACTGAAGGAGACGTATTCGCCTGGTTAATGTACAGAGCATTAAATCGTGTATTTAGTAACCCATCATCAGACTTGCATTAGACCGAATGTGCTTTGAACCCCCGTCTTTGTTTCTTCACGGTGCCATTGCTGCTTTAGCCGACAGCGCACAAGGACAGCAGTGCCTAGAAAGCGGATCGTGAAGGGTCTCCTCGCCTTGCAGCAGTGCTCGTGCTGTCCATAAAGTATCCCCATGTGTCCTTTTGTGCCATGACGACATATCAGTGATATTTCCACATAATTTCACCGGTGTTACATACAGAGCAGCTTCCCTGCTGGTTACTTCCACTAAAAAAAGACTTTCTCCAACATGCTTCTCATTTCTCTCAGTCGGCTAAAGACGGCATATCTTTAAACCACCTTGACGGGATGTTTGCTAGAGTGCAGTTTGTAAGCTATTAATGTGCTAAAGTGTGAAGTAAAGATACAGAAGGTTGAAGTAAATGTTTCCTCTTGCATATAAACTGAAAATCCCAATATACATGTTCAAAACCAGATTTCAACCCCGTCTCAAGAGTCCTTATTTGTTCACATATTGGAGCGTGGCTGTGTTCAGGAGGTCTCCTCCTCCCTCTAGTGGTCTCATGTTGCTCTACACCCCATAGTAATCAAGCTATGCAGTCCTGAACATTTTATGTGATGATTTGATTCAAATGTGGAAGAAAATATCCAAAACTTGCATTAGGAGTTGAGCAAAGAGCAGTACTCTATTTTAATGTAGCATAAATTTTATAAACATTAGTTTTAATTGTATTTTTCATATTTCTAACTCCCCAACACATTCTGTATCTGATTTCTATTAGGTTCTGTCTGGAGATGCACTCTTTACTTCATTGGGATTATCCCAACAAATAAAGCTAAAATTTAGAAATTTATTTAAAAAACGACTTCCAGGTTGGCAGTATTTGCATGCATATATATATATATATCTAGATAGATAGATATAGATATATCTAGATAGATAGATATAGATATATCTAGATAGATAGATATAGATATATCTATCTAGATAGATATAGATATATCTATATCTAGATATAGATAGATACAATAATGGTCAAATACCGAAGAGTGCAGGAGTATTAGCGCAGGTTTTGGTGGCACCAGAGCTCCAGGATGGGATCTTCTAACAGGTTCTATCATTGGTTTTATAAGATTTGGATATTCAGAGTTAAAGCGACAGATCTTGTAAAGAAGAAATGCAGATAAATAAAAACATTAAAAATCATGATTGAGCGCCTAAATAAAAGTTTCATGTATAGATGTTTAAAAACAGGTTTGCATTTTTTCTGTCCTCTTAACTGATTTTGTGCACCTCAGCGGCTCTAATAAGCACACAATCCGCTGGTGATTATTAAGAATTTGTTATATTTTTCTTTCAGATCCATTTTAGTTTAAAGAATTAAATCAGGGAAAACAATATAAATTGACTAAAACTAGTTCCAGTGTCATTTTATTTTCATCACACTTAAAGATCTCTTCTTTTTTTTTAAGCTGCTACATGAGTATAAAAAAAATCCTAAAACACAATCTTTGTCTGCACTCTTGATATCAATAATGCATGGGTAGAATTAAACATTTTTATTTTTAAACAATTACTTGAATGCCCCTTCTTCAGGTTTTAAACCAAGGATAACTTGCTCCAGCTGAGCATTTTACAAAATGGACACAAATTTTACATAGCACTGCAGCAAAACTGCTTCAATTCAAGAGGGTCTTGTTTGTCACCAGTCCTGCAGGAAGCAATGAGTGCATTGTTGTAAAGGTGCTTCAGTGTGACACAGAAAGCTGGTCATCGCTCCAGTGTTCCCATCAGAGGCTCCATGGCCGCCAGGAAGCAAGCCTCGAACTCCTCATCTGAGAAGCGTGCAACGGACTGGCGTGCGTTGCGTCTGATCTGCAGACGTCCGTCAGGCGGCAGAGCCAGGATCTGCTCTATGGCTTCAGCGTAGCTGTCCTCGTCGTCCGCCAGGAATCCGGTTTGACCTCCATTAAAAGGTCTGACGATGTCCAGTTTTGGGCCTCCCGATTTGTGAGCCAGGATGACCTTTCCTGCTGCCATGCACTCCACAACACCTAGAAGAGAAAATGTCAAATGCATGTTTACCGTCACTTAAAATTATTTTTTTTTAATGTATTTAAATGCCGGATTTTACCTATTCCAAAGTGTTCATTCCACATGGTGTGAAGACCGATGGTGGCTTCGCTCAGCTGCCTCTTCAGCTCTTCGAAGGATACGTTCAGTTTAAACTCCACCCTGTCTGCCACGCCCAGCTCCTGGCAAAGTCCCCTAAGCATGAGAACTCTCTCTTCATCTTCTTGGTTCCTACATCCGCCTATCAGAACGAGTTTCAACGCCTCTCTGGTCCCCGACCACTCCTTCCTTCTGTCTAACACCTTCTTGAAGGCCCTGATCTGCAGCTGGTGATCTTTCTCCGGCCTGAACTGCCCGACGGAAACGATGAAGTGGCACTTCCTGCTCCTGTCCTCCTCCAGCGGGATGTCCAAGAAGGAGCTGACGTCGCAAGGCGGGTAAACCACGTTGGTGCGGTTGGGGGAACGCCACAGAGACAAGATGTGATTGAGGGTCCAGGAGGAGTTGACCATGATGACGTCGCTGCAGGAGCCGGCCATCCCGTAGAGCACGGCGAAGAGGCAGTAGTAGACCAGCTTAAAGGCACTCAGGAACAGACTGTTGGAGATGAAGTCTGGGTTGTTGAACCTGAGGCAATTGCACATCGTGTTAGCTTAGTGGTTGGAAAGCAACATGAGTTAGTTAAAAGAAGCTGGACGTTACCTTGGGTTCCTCTCCCTCACCACAGACAGCATGTCAGTGCTGATGGTAGGATAGTGAACGTAGCTCCCAACGCTGCAGCCTCCCAGGTAGCGAAACAGCGGCAGAGTGAAGGCGTAGCCCATGGAGTCGATGTACAGATCCGGTACCAGCTCGGTCAGGGCCTCCCATCCCAGGAAGATGGAGCCCACGCTCTGTCCCAGCAGGGTAAAGTGCGGAAACATGCCAGGCTCCACGAGGACCCGGTGCTGCAGGAACACAAACCGGACCGGCCGCGGGAGCACGATGTTAAAGCGCTGACGGGCTCCCTCCAGGATCTGCTGGCCTGTCACGCCCAGGTCCCCGGTGTACACCACAAAGTTGATGTCTGCATACCTGCAAATTGGTTGGTTATGTGTCACAGCATCTAGCAAAACTATTTATACCCCATCAGCTATTTTTTTTATTTAATTTTTTTTTACATTTTGTTGCATCAGAACCTCAAACTTCAGTGCTTTTTATTGGGATTTTCTCTGATAGATCCACAAAAAAAAGAACAGTTGTTAAATTAAAGGCAAATGATAATACTTGGTGAATACTTTGTACAACCAGCCTTGCTGCTATTTTGTGTGCATCTACCAGATGAACTCCTTATTTCTAAGCTAGCTCAGTCAGATTGAATAATTAGCACCTGTACACCATTTTTTTCAGTTTTACCACAGATTCTCATTTATTTTTACGTCAGGACTTTAACTAGGCCGCTACTACTACTTCTGTTGTAGCTGAGGGTGTATGTTTAGTGTCGTGGGCCTGCAGTAGGGTGAACATCAGGTTTTCCTCCAGGAAAACTGTAGTTAGTTTCATCTACCTTCCCATCAACTCTGACCAGCTTCCCTATGCACACTGAAGAAAAGCAGCCCCGTCTACCTGTTTTGTAGAGCCCTGATGGCACACCAGAGCACCCTCTCTCCCCCACCACCAGCGTTGCAGTAAGGGTGGAAAAATGCCACAGTGGGACGACCCTCCCTGGCCCGGCGAGCATTCCTGCTGCTCTGCAACCAGAGACGAATGGCCAGCACCAGCAGGACAAGGACGGCGACCAGCAGCACGCACAGAAGCACCAGAGGGAGCAGCAGCTTCCACAGCAACCTGAAACAAAGAGTTTGTTCGGCTCATCTTGGTTTATGCTGCAGACGATCCAGAGTGGTTTACAGGACAAGGTCAAAGTTGGAAACAGGTGAAAGGCATGGCATCTGGAAAATCAGAATAATCTATCCGGTCCAGTGTGACTGCTAAGTGTAGTCATTCAGAAATAGATCTTTGTTTCTTATTTTCTTTCAGTTATTTTCTATGCTTTTTAATTAGATTTTAGTGACCACTATGCACTCACACCCATCTACATACAATCTTGAGCAAGCTCTGCACTGGTGGCAATATGATACTGTAGGACAGGCCACCTTGAACCCCTCATACTGGTCAATTCAATTAAAAAATACTTTATCCTAAAGGGAAATTAAATGTCGTAACTCATATCCAAGTATCTTCAAAGAGTTTGTGCATTGCGAGGGTTAGGGAAAGAAGGATCTCCGGTTGCAGTCAGTCTTGCAACAACTCTGAAGAAGCCTCTGACTGAAGACTGTTCCTGTATGACAGTGTCATGACACGCTAACAGCTCAATATCCGGGCAGCAGAGATCATATTTCACAGCAACATATTTTGGATGACATCAGTTGTGAAGCACTGCTAATCCACCTCATTTGCTTTTGCAGCTCCTCTTTAAATCTGTCTGGCCTGCATGACACTGTTGAGGGTCTAGAAAGCTGTTCTTTAAGGTGACACTAAAACATTGCTACAGTTTTTGGCCATGAATTTACAACAGATTGATAAGCGACGTGTTAAAAGATAAAATTTCATGACAGCAAAAACAGAATAGCATTAGATAAGCTACTGATGCGTAGAAACATAGATATCAATATATTTCTGTTTTCCTAAGATATCTTTGGCACAAAGAGAAAAAAGGAAATTTTACATTTCACCTTTTAAGGGCGACCTATCATTTTATCCGTCAGTTTCTGCAGTTTGTTTGCATCTTACCTCGTTAATTCACACAAACACAACACCAGCTGATCGTGAGCCGACATCTTTGCGTGAGCCTAGTACGTGCGTCACAACAACCTCTTCAACCTCTCTCCGCCTCGTTGTTCTAGCTATCTGGCCCCACCAACAGGCGAGGAGGTATCACTGCGTCAACGTTTCAGTGTGAAACGGGTTGAAAACTCACAAGTGTGTGGATTATTTTACACATGTTCAGATTATACAGCTCTATATGGCACTGGTGAAAACATTACAAGCCAAGTTATTCAGTCTGTACAGATCTCTGCCCTGCCTCGTGTTTTTTCAAAGGTAAAGTTTACTTGAATAAACACGGCTTCAATCAATACTTTTGTACCTACCCCCACACTTTAGACAGAGCTTGGACATTTTCATTTTGGGCTGTGACATCATGATGGCTCTTTGGGTGTTGTTTTTGTTTTTTAATTTGAATCTCCTTCCACAGACAGGACTGTGCACAGAAACAAGGTAAATGGCTTTAGTTGATGTAAATATTGAAAATGTTTGCATTTTCTTTCTATAGACTACAGAAAATAATTTGTCAGGCAATAGCACACTTATGTAAACATTAGTCATTGTGTCACATGCAGTGCTGTGAAAAAGCATTCTCACCCACAAATTGATTCTGCTTTTACTTTTTTGTCAGACTTAAATGTTTCAGAGCATCAAACTAGTTTTATTTTTGACAAAAAAATACCCTGAGTATATAAGAAATGCAGTTTTAAGAGAAAAAAAAACCTTATCCCAACAGGCTTGGTCCTATGTCAGCCTTACAACTGGTTGTGCCATCACGTGTTTGAGATACCTGTGAGTGAGTGTTTTACATTGCTGTTGAGAAATGAATTGTTTTTAGCCACATTGTGGGTTTTCGAGCATGAATGACGTGTTTAAGGTCATATCACGACATATTAACAGGGTTTAAGTCCAGACTTTGACTAGGTAACTCCAGAATCAACATTTTTGTTTTTTGAGTCATTCCTATATGGACTTGCTGGAGTGCTTCAGATCATTTTCCTGCTGCGTAATAATCCTTTAACACTGTCCTTTGGGATTTTCTGGTAGAGAGCAGAATACATTGTTCGATCAATCACAGCAAGCTGTCCAGGTCTTGAAGCAGCAACGCAGCCCCAGACTATTACACTACCACCACCATGTTGCATGTTGGTATGATGTTCTTTTTCTAAAATGTCCTCAGGATAAACAAGAAGGTATATGGGGCTTTGTGTTTTTTTTTTAAATATCAGTAATGGTTTTTGTCTCGAAACTTTCTCGTGGAGGCCATTTTTTTCTCACTTACTGTTGTATCCTGACCTCTGACCTTAACAGAAGCACATGAGCAGAGCTTAGATGTTCTGGGTTCCTCTATAACCTCCTGGATGAATCTTCCATGCTCGCTTTGAATAATGTTCTCCAGCTGGTCTCTCCTGGGAGGTTTCTCCACTTCTCCATGTTTTCTCAATTTGTGGATAATGGTTCTCGGACTCCTAAAGCCTTAGAAATGACTTTGTAACCCTTTCCAGAGTGATAAATGACTTTGTTTCTCATCCATTTAAAAAAAATATCAGAACATGATGTTGGCCTATTGCTTTTGGGGGTATTTTTGCCTACTTCATGTTGTCAGACAGGATCTGTGTAAGTGTTTTCTTTTTTAGACATGTCTAGGAGTGATCAGGGATTCTTTAGGTTGGTTGTTTTGGATAACTTTTTGTTCTAAAGAAATAAAAGGATCTTTTGAAAACTCCGTTCTGTATTTACTTTATGGTTTGAGACATGTAAGTGTGACAAAAATGTGTTTTCATGGCACTGTACTACTCTAGAGAAGCATACTAAATGATTTCTGTAACACTCATTATTTACGTCAATTAAACATTTACATTTTCATTAATTAGATTTTTTTCACATTTAATTCAGTGGCCAGGTTTTATCAATCACCCCTAACACACATGAACAAGTGGAGATTTTGCAGAATGTGTCCACCCAGTATCAGGTAGAATAGTTTTTATCTTTATCACCATTTACTTGCATCTTTTAGTTATTTTCTTTCTGTAGACGATAATGTTGGACATTTTCTCTCAGACAGCTTTATGGCAGCCCGTTTCACCTCACAATATTAAAGAGCAAACTCAAGTCCACCTCTATGTTCCTGCAAACAGCTCCGAGACGGTCAGGACCCTGCTGCAGAGACACAACATTACACATGAGTATGTCGCTCGCTCTATAAAGCACAGCAGGCTTTATCAGCCGTTAATATCACATTTACCTCCAGGGAAACCGCCTTGCTTTTCTTTTCACTGTAGAGTGATGCTGCCCAATGCTGATGAGATTATTGAAATGCAGATGAGGAACGACTCCACTGACCCAAGAAGTGGCTCGACGTTTTACCACAGATACCACACTTTAGAGGATGTAAGACTCCCAGTGGGAGATCCTAACTCAACCTTTTAGTGATTTTATTCTTTAATAGCTGTATTGTTTGTAACTAAGAACATACTGCCTGTTGTAGATCTATGACTGGATTAATAGAACAGCCCATGATTACTCTGACAAGGTTCAAGCTATTCTTGTTGGCTCCTCACACGAGAAGAGACCGCTGTATGCTCTGAAGGTAAAGCTCTGTTTATTGCATATATTTAAAATTTTTTAAAACCTGTTAGAAATCCAACTTTTAATTTGAATACATTCATTCAGAATGGAAAACAAATTCCATGTTAGGAAATTCTTGGTTTTTCCAGTTCACTTAGTCTTCATCTTTTATACTTTGCATGGAGGATACAGAGAGAGAGTGCGTTCCTCTTTGCACCGTCTCTTTAGATCTTCCACTTTCCTGGATTCTCTCCCACGTTCTCTTCTCTTTAGCTCACCCGACATGTTTTCTATTGGATTTAGATCTAGGGAATGGGATGACCATAGGAGAAGGTTTATTCTTTGGGAACATTATCCTGCTGAAAGCCAAACACTGTCCCATTTTCAGTTAAATGGTAGATGGAGCAGTTTATATAATATTTAATATAATATTTTAGTTATACACTACTGCAATAGAAGTTAGATCTATTTTAAAAACTCCTAACACATCTTTACCAGAGGTGCTTTCAAAAGCAGAGGGTATCATATCTGACATACTTATTATTTTAAGACACAGATTTAATAATTGGAAGTGAGTCTGAGATATATACACTAATGTTGCACTATTTGTTTCAGCTGTCTCTAAATAACAGGCCAAACAAGAAGGCCATGTGGATCGACTGTGGGATTCATGCCCGAGAGTGGATTTCTCCCGCTTTCTGCTTGCTTTTTGTCCAATATGTGAGCACGCTTCGTTTAGTGTTACCCCAAAAATGTATCCGAGTCTGTTTTGGCACCAGGGATCTTAAAACAGCTGCTCGTTCCTTCACAGTCACTGAGCCATTACAATCAGAACCAAGACATTACTCAGATCCTGGACAACATGGATGTCTATGTCCTGCCTGTCATGAACCCAGATGGATACAAGTACACATGGACAAAGGTAAGAACATCTGGAACATGTACTGTTTCTCTGGGTTAAGAAGATAGCAGTGATTGCTCTTTAGTCTGAATGGTGCTGATTCCCCTGCCTGGCTCCTGTTTTAAAGGATCCTCAAGAATATGGAGCCAGTCCACCAATCTGGTGTTTATGCAAGAGTGGAAACATTGTTGAATTGTTCGTAGAATGCCATAAGAAGTTCCATTTGCATTCACCATGTTTCACCTTGATGGATGATATGTTCAGAATGATGTGAAGATATTCAGTTTTGGTCTCGTGTGACCAGAGCAACTTTTTCCACATACTGAGTCCTCCACACGGCTCGTGGTAAACTATTTAGACTTTAAGAGTGCTCATCTAATTGTGGTCCTGTCAACAGATTAACCCACCTGAGCAGTGGATCTTTGCAGCGTCTTCTTGTGTTTTTGTCGCAACTTTGTTCATTTTAGTGGAAGATTTTCTTTCACTGTACCTATCCTCCCCACCTTTAAACGTTCTTTGTGCTACTCTTGATTCTTCCACTTTATTTGTTGTAATTTAGGATCTACTTGCATTATATGTCTCCGGGATGATCTTGTGAGCTACAGTGGTTGAGAATGCTCAAGAATTTGTGCGCAAAATAGTTTCTTTTTTTTCCTTTCTCTTCATCTCAGAACAGAATGTGGAGGAAGAACCGTTCCCCCCAAAAGGGTACGTCTTGCATCGGAGTCGACCTGAACAGAAACTTTGATGCCAACTGGTGCAGTAAGTTCAGAAAATTTAAATCCCTCTGAGGTTTTACCACTGTTTTACAAATATAAAAGAAAAAAAACGTATCATTTATACAGTTTGATCATTTGTTCTACGCAGCAACAGGAGCCTCTCCTGATCCCTGCACTGAAATCTACTGTGGTGCCTTCCCTGAGTCGGAGCCAGAGTCACAGGCTGTTGCCAACTTCCTGCGCAGCCACAAGGACTCCATACAGATCTACTTGAGCATCCACTCCTACTCTCAGATGCTTATCATCCCGTATTCCTGCTCCATGCATGAAGCTGAGAATCACAGCGAACTGGTGAGCAGTTCAGTCTGATTCATTTAATCCAGCAGAAACATGAAGTTCCCATAATCCTAAATTCACATTATTATTATTATTATTTTTGTTTGTTGTTCTTTTACAGTACGAGATGGTCAAACAAGCTGCAGCAAACATCAGAAGATATTATAGAAATGTCTACACATATGGAGCTGGAGCAAAGACAATTTGTAAGGAATATTTAATTACTGGCTTTTGACTTGATGAAGACACATATTTAACCTTTCCTCTCTGCAGACCTGGCTCCTGGTGGCTCTGATGACTGGGCGTATAACCTCGGCATTAAATACTCCTTCACGTTTGAGCTCCAGGACCAAGGCCGGTACGGCTTCCTGCTGCCGCCATCCCATATTCAGGGCGCCTGCAATGAAGCTCTAATTGCAGTGAAGACCATTGCTCTGAAGGTCATTGAGAAAAGCCAAGCTGCAACGAATCCCCGTCAAAGTGTCTGAGAAGATTGGACCTGCATTTTGAGCTGTGAATGTAGATGGTTTTGGCAGTTTGTGAATTCGGCTGTCCAACACTGAATACATCAATATGAAAGACAATGTTAGGAAATTTTCATATCTATAGATAATGGTGTGGCCAGAAGGGAGAAATTTCAAAACTGATGCACAATATTGGACAAAAAAAATCACACAATCACAAGTGGCTAAAAGACTAAATAAATGTAACTCACTGAAGTTCCTTCTCTCTTCTTTTAAATGCATTTTTTTTTGTGCATATGTGACTGTATGGCCAGAGGAGGACAATGGTGGGTGGGCAACAACTTTATAAGCATGGCTGTTTTTCATGAACGATTTAAAGAAAAATAAATAAAATGATACAAATACAGTTTGCATGGGTGTATCTCAGTAAGTTAGAATCATGCAAATGTTACTTATTTAATATTAAAGCTCCCATATTATATAGATTAATTGCACACATTCCTATATTTCAAGCTTTTTTTCTTTAAATTTTAGGGGACTTCAGCTTGCAGCCAAGAAAAATCCCATAACTTTTTCAGAAGTTAGAATATCACATAACATCAATAAAAACAATTATATACAAAAATGTGGTATGTGTTGGCCACTTTAACGGTCTCCATAATCATGCCTTGACAATTGTACAGCACACTGTCACTGACCCTCTCCACAAAAGATCAATGGTAAAGAAGCTAGCTATTCACACACACCGACGGATCTGGTACATAGGCGAAAACTCTCACAATCTTTGTGTTAAGCCATTACTAAGAAAACCAGAAACAACATCCGAAGTTTGTTAGTTGGATAAAGAAGAAACAGAACTTAACTGTTGCCCAGTGGTCTAAAGTCAGGATTACTTCATCCAGGAGCACAAAACGCGAGATACACTTTTTGAAGTGATGTTTTGAAAAATCATCAATGGTATTCTTAATTAGAGAAAAGTTTGGAAGAGGATAGGAGTGACTGACAAAGTCTGATATTAATCTAAGAATTTGGACTTTAATTTCAGAATGCCAACCTTTCCCTCTTAATTCTGACTTTAAATGGTAGAATGGTTTAAAGAATGAATTCCCCCAGCAAAAGGTGAAAGGTTTAAATGGTCTGCACCTGGATAGCCTTTATATCAAGTCAGAGGACTCCAAAGTGCTTTACACTACAATCAGTCATTCACCCAGTCACACGCTGATTATGGTAAACTATGTTATAGTCGCAGAAGACAGAAGTGAGGCTGCCATGCAATTAGCGCTGCTGGGGCTTCTGACCATTTCAGAATTCTGACTTTAATCTCAGAAATATAACTTTAATAGACCTCATTAAAAAATCCTTTATATTCAACGTGTTCCGTCAGAAAATTGGTTCTCCTGCACAACACACATCTCTGTCATTGAAACTGGTTGCTTCCATGTGCCTATCAGCACTAAAGTCCTATTTTTTAAGAATACAATCTGAGATTAAAGTCAGCATTCATCGATTAAAATCAGAATTTAGATATTTTACCCCCTCGGAATTCTGACCTATTTCTCAGAGTTCGGAAATTAAAGTCAGAAAGAATGATTAAGATTTTTGTAAGAACTGTGAGGAAAAAGACAGGGTTCAGAGATTAAAGTCAGAGTTCTGATCGTATTCTCAAAATTTTGAGATTAAAGTCAGAATTCTGACCTTTTACACAGAATTCTGAAAATAAAATAATGATTTTGTTAAGATTATTGTGAGAATTATTACAACCAAAAAATCAGGACTCTAAGATTAAAGTCAGACCTCTAACATTTTTCGCAGAATTCTTCTTTTTTTTAGTGGCCCTAATCCTTTTCCGTAGAGAAGCTACTTCGCAACAGCAACGAGAAAAGTCACTGGTGGCGGTAATGCCTCCGCTTGCAGCAGAGTCTCCCCCGAACAATACCATAGAAGAAGAACGGGCAGCGACTCTCCGCCAACATGTCGCCTCTCAGGGCAGCCTTCGCATTTGATTTTAAAGAATAAGCCTTGTTATCCTAACAAGCGCCCACTTCTCTAACTGGTCTAAAGTAGATGCGACACCAAATCAATATCCTGGGTGAGACCGAGTTTATAAATCTGCATTATTAACCTGTGTTCTGCAGCAACGCTCTCCAGGGCCCATGCTAGTGTCAGCATTAGCCTTACCTTGCTAGGACTCCCCCCGGTCAGAAACGGTAGTTATCTAACGGATTAGGGCTTAAAATCAAGTTATATTCAGATTAAAAGGCAATATCGTGCAGTATTATGACTATAAAACTGATTTTAAGACATTGAGCTTTGCAACATTAATTCTAACTTGTTTTAGGCGCAGAACAGTGTTAATACATCTGTTGCACATCATTCATTGCTATGTTGCTGACTAGATCTAGCCACGTCTCTGTATATATTAAAACTAAAATCCTGATTGTAATGCACTATAGCTAATTAATGACCACATTTACTGGGATTTCCTATCCAGTGTTACTAACCTTTGCATCATGTCATCATTTTATGCATTTCTGGACAAAGAAATGTCAGACTTCATATAGTTTTCATCAGGGATGTGTATTGGCAGGAATATGGTGATATATGTATCACAATACAGGTGCGGCGATATGATATATTGCGATACTATGAGTGAGACAATATATTGTGATTTTTGAAGCGGAATATAACTGTAGAAAAACTATCACAGCATTCTAAACACTCCAACCTGTTTCATACTTTAACACAACCAGTTTTATTACTAGATCTAGTTGATCCACTAGAACAAAGAAGGTGAGAACAGCCACAAACTACCAGTCGTACTTTTAATTTTACTACAAACATTACTATCATCTTTGATTGTTCCATTCATTTTCTTACATCCTTAGTTTGGATACATTTAATGAAAAGAACAAAAGAAATTCCACTATTTGGCTTGATTTGAATGGCACATCAATAGGCAAAACAACTAGTTTGAACAAAGGCTATTTTGGTTCAGAATCCACACAACAATCAAATCCGTTTGTCTATCTATCCACGCATCTAATTTTATATCCACTCGTCCATTTGTGTGTTTTCAGTCCTGCAGAATGTCCAAGATCAGGCGGAAGGTGACAGTGGAGAATTCAAAAACCATATCCGACAGCGGGAGCAGCAGCAGCACCACGACTAGCAGCAGCACAACCAACCCCACCGCCCCCTCTCGCAGGCCCAGCGTGTTTGAGAGACTTGGTCCCAGCACTGGGAGTAATGCTGCTGATGTACATATCACTCAGTTTTTCTCTTCTCGAACAGATACCTAAAGATATTGGTGTTAAAGTTTTAAAAGCTATATCCATTAAACAGCTCTCTGTTTTTCTTTTTTTCATGTATGTTTTCTTATGTTACAGCTTTTAAGTTGATCCTTATTTCATTCATTTAATCGTGCTGGATTTTGTACGGGGAAGGCATGGTACTTAGGCAGTCTGAAACCGTATAGGTGCCTATGGTTTTCTGTCCTAAAAATATCAGTATATCCATCTGTCCATCCATCCATTTGTCTAACTTCCATCAACCTACCCATTTATCCATCCGCCCCTCTATTAACTTGCCCATCACCATTTCATCCATCCCATGGTCTTTGGTAGTTGTCTAATTAAAGCATCACCTCCATAGCAATTTCTGCTGTAAACACAAAAACAATATTTTTGTCTTGAAAATTAGCTTTTTCTAATTTTTGTCAGGAAAAATTAAGATTTTTTTTTTTTATCTAATAAATGTGCAGGAACCCTTAGATTTCCCTTTAGGTTTGACAGATTAACCCGTGCACATCTTTTCAGAGTCACTGCAGAAATTGGCTGAAGACCGGTACCTGCAGTTACGGCAACACTTGCCGGTACACACATGGAACTCAGCCACGGAGCAAAGGATTCACCTTCAGCCGGTAAGGCTCAAATTCAGATCAGTGTTTCATCCCGTTCGCATCAAATCAGAAGCTGAACAGGTGTCTTTGTGCGAGCAGGACAGCCGAGAGGCCCACAGGTGATCTCCGGGAGAGGATGAAGAATAAAAGACAGGATGTTGACCCGGAAAACCTGAAGCGAGACCTAGACGAGCCCACATCCCCTACAGCGAGAGTAAGTTGCGCTGTGGTGCAGTATATGTTTTCCCAGTAGTAACGACAAAGGATTTCGAGCTTGCTATCGGTTCACCACTGCAACAATATTTTTCTTTTGAGATTGAATCCATAAGAACCTCTTTTAAGCCCAGATGAATCAAGTACAACAAATAGAACGATTGATAAACTTGAGAGTGATTTGTATGTTGGTGCTCCTTTAGCAGAGAGATTCCTCTAGAGGGCGACACAGAGAGAAGGAGGACATAAAGATCACAAAGGAGCGCACCCCGGCCAGTGAAGAAGAGCCTGCAGAGTGGGAAGCTAATCGTGAAGGTGTAGTAACTCATCTTGCTCCAGTTCAACCAACAACAGTCTTATAATCAGTCAGAATTCAGTGTGAAGGAGGAATATAATTTGAAGAGTCTCTGTGTCTGGATTAGGATTTTTTTTAGGATCAACACTGACGTAAATGCACTTAAATTTAAAGGACAGATTATTAGAAGGAATTTTAATCAGCAATCAAACGGCTGAACGACATCCTCTGCATGTCATGTTCTGCAGAGGCCTGTGTAACGAGCCGCTCATTTGATTCAGGTGTGTTGGAGAGTGGATGCATCTCAAAGTTGCAGGATTTGTAGCTTTCGAAGACTAGAGTTGGAGCTGCTGGAAAGTGAAACGCACAAAGAAACAATCAAGCTGACAGCGTTTCTACTCAGTCTGGAGCAGTTCAGAGTTCCTCCCTCCCTCTCTCGTCTTCACAGTTTGTAGGTTTTGCAGTTTCCATATTTAAAGGCTGACAGACGTAGACATTTCTTAAAAGACACGAGGCATCATTGATCCCTCATCTTGGAACCCCATTACTGCCTGGGATACGATTCTTACTTCCAGTCAGATGGGAGCTTATGTTGTAGCTGCAGGGTTCTGTCTCCTCCATCTCTTATCAGCTGGATGGACATGTAGCTTTGGGTTCTTATTGGGGTTCTGTGTATGTGAGATCACTCAGACTGCCGGCTGTCAGTTTTGGCCTATTTCAGTTGTCTCGATTTTACCGCTCTCTGAGTTTAGATATGAGGGGAAAAAGGTTTATTAGTGATTCTCCGCACTGATGTGTCGCTAACAAACTGCAATCTTGCACAGATTTTCTCCAAAATAGACAAATATTTCACAATCAAACTCCTCAGGATTATCAACCCTGCCTTGGGAGCACTTTTAAATGGTTTCTGAACCTATGCTCGGCTCTCCAGTTGTAGCTGGCTGTGCTGTTGGGAAAGGAGTCGTCAGGTGTGCCTGACTGGCCAATCAGAGGGAGGCTTGGAAGAAATTATACAGCACAGTTTTTTTCTAAACCACGTTCTGTAGAGAGACTAAAAACGTCAACTATGAGTTTAGATAAAACACTGTCGCATGATTTGATTATTTCTCACATCCTGTTGGATCCTATTATTTCACATTTCAGAGTTTAGTATAAAAGTATATATTTAATGTTGTTTTATCATTTTTAAAGCTCTTCAGAATTTTAAAATTAGCAAAATACCTTGAAGTTAAGTGAGAGTACTTTAGAGTTTCGGGGATTTGAGGTTATTATGACTAGACCAGAGATCTGTCAAGGATATTTTGAAGTGACTTTGGTGAAAGGGTAATTCTAGAAAAACTAGAACAGATTCTGTTCCAGTTTCTAAGTAAAACTCAGATTTTTATTTCCTCCCGTTCTGACGTTCAGATTCTGATATTGGCGACTACGACTACGAGTTATCTCTCGAAATGAAGCGGCAGAAAATTCAGCGAGAACTGATGAAACTGGAGCAGGAAAACCTGGACAAGAGAGAAGATATCGTCATCAAGAAAGACGAGACCCCCAACAAACCCAGAAACTCGGGTTTGCCAAAGGTAAGAAACACCAGAAATACAATCGCAATTTGCTCGTTACCGTGCTTCAAACTGATCTCTGGTCTGTCCCTCAGCTCTCTGATGAGCTTTTAATCTCCAAAGAGTCATCTGCATCCAGAAAGTCCAGCGGCTCCCCGAAACACAAAAGTGGAGCCAAAGGGGCAGGCTCTGGAAAGAAGGAGAAGAAGTCATCAGTGGCCTTAGCTGTTTCAGAAGCGATCAGGTAGGAGAGTCAAGTCGTGACTAAACATGAGTTATTATCACAGAAAGCGATTGTTGTTATATTCTGTGCGGATATGAATGAATGAATAAATAAATATTTTATTAATCCGACAAGGGGAAATTCAGTTTATAACAGATATAACGGACTTAAATTCCCGTTTCAAATCTTATTAGGCCAGCGAAAGCAAGCCACAGCAAGAAAAAAGGGCCCCGCACTCCAAGTCCTCCTCCCCCTGTCCCGCTGGACATTCCTGTGGTTGCGAAAAAGCACAAAGGGAAACACAAAAACAAGGAGAAGACCGAGGAGAAGCTGAAGGAAGGGAAAGATCGGGGCAGAGATACTGAAAAACACAAAGAAAAGAAGGAGAAACGCAGGTCAGCTGTTTATATTTATATTCACTAACTTCAAAAATGAATGTCGTTTTTATTATTTTCTCCTTACCCTAAAACCTCTGAAAACAGATTGTCATGTTTTTCTTGTTTTATGAAATAGGTCAACAGAAATTGGTGCATAAAGGGGAAGTGAAAGAAAAATTACACATGATTGTCCAAGTTTTTTACAGAATCATTTCAATATTGTAGTGTGCGTTTGTATTCAGACTTATTGGGTCAGTACTTTCTAAAACCACCTATCGCTGCAGTTACAGCTGCGAGTCCTCTTTTTGTAAGTTCTGCCCATTCTTCTTTTCAAAATGGCTCATAGAAAATGTCTGTGGGCATCAATTTTCAAGTCTTGCCACAGATTCTCAATGGGATTTAGGTCTGGACTTTGACTAGGCCTTTCTAAATCACAAATATGCTTGGATGTAAACCAGACCTCTGTAGCTCTACCATCGCTGTCCCTCTGGAAGTTCAAACTCCGCCTCCAACCGCTTTTTATCCCCCATCAACTCTGACCTGCTTCCCTGTCCTTGCATGATGCTGCCCCTACCACTACTTTTCAACTTGGTGATCGTGTTTTCACACAAGTTGGTCAAACAGTTTAACTTTGGTCTAATCTTTCAGAGCACCCTTCTCTACATGTTTGCTGTGCCCCCTACATGGCTTGTGGCAAACTGTAAAAGTGAAATCTTACAACTTCCCTCTTCCATTCTTCCTTAAAGGTCAGATTAGTTGCATGAATAATGCTGTGGTGCTCAAAAGCGTCTCCTACCAGAGCTGTGGATCCTGCAGCTCCTCCAGAGTTACTATAGGCCTCTCGGCTGCTTCTGTGATCTATTAGGGAGGCAGGTTTTGCTGGGTTTTCGTTTGTGACTAGTCTTTTCATTTTCAAGGTACAGATTGAACCCTGCTTTAATTATCATGTTGCTTGAATTAATTTCCGTTATTCTAGGGATCGTTCGGACAGTTCCCACAAGGCCAAGCGTGTGCTGACGTCAGAGGACCATTCGGGCAGCGTGTCGTCCCCCTCCAGGGACGCTTCACCTCCAGCAAGGAAGAAATCGGCCTCTCCCAAAGTTTCATCCCATAAAACCTCTTCTCTGGCCTTCCCCCCTCAAAGGTTTGCGCATGTGGACTCCCACAACCATGTTCTCCTTTTAGTCTCTCTACATCATCTGATTTATTCTGAAAACTTAAAAATAGTTGTGATGAGGGAATGGTTTTGTCACCGCAGGTCTCCTTCCCCGCTACGCCACCAGCGAAGCCCCACTCCTCCGCGACACCACTCCCCCTCCTCCCACTCGGGCTCTTCTGCCCATCGCCACTCCCCCTCTCCTCGACAGCGCCGCTCGTCGACCCCCTCTTACCACCGAAGCTCCACGGCGCAGGTCAGCGCCTCCTCGCCTCCCCGCTCCCGTCGCTCCCGATCGCCTCCCGCCTCTCACGACACCTCCTCCCCTCATCGACGGTCCAACAGGTCGAGCCCCGTCCGGCACCACTCCAGGGGAAGAGAAAGGAGCCGTGGGGACCGAGAAAGGACCCCGCCCACCCAGGAGCGCAGACATGACCACAGAGATGGTATCTTTGCTTTTCTGGTGTATCTCAAGGGTCAAACCTTTAAATTCAAATAAATGTTTATGGTTTTGACACAGTCTGGGAGGTATAGAGCGTGGATATATTTAATAGCGTGAATTAATAAAGATCCTTGAATGCTCCTAAACCTCTTTGTGCCATCTGTGAATAGAGGGCCGCAGCAAACGAGAGAAGGACCGTGATGACTACGACTCCGAAGTTCTCTCCTCCCGAGACGATCGCGAGACCAGAGAGGCCCGCGAGCGAAGGGACACTCGTGAGCGTGGAAGGGAACCAACCCGGGATTCCCGGGATAACCGAGACAGCAGGGACCTGAAGGACTCCAGAGAGAGCAAGGCGGAGAGCCGCTCTAGTCGAGAGTCATTGGAACGCCGTGACCGCGAACGAGAAAAGGAGCGGGGGAGGGAAAAGGAGAGGAGTGACGCCTACAGGAAGGAGGAGCCAGCTCCTGACGACCGGGCTTATGGAAGAGGTCATGGACGGGACGATGGAGGCAGGACGGAGAGCAAGATGGAGAGCAAGATGGACAGAGCCGAGAGGAACGGAAGAGGAAGGGGGCGCGCCAATGAAGCCTCGGATAAAGGTTGGACAAAAACACCTCATCATACTGTGCGATAACGCATTTCAAGTGCTTCATACAGCTCATTTATGTAAATTTTTTTTAAAATGTCAGGCTCAAACAGAAATTCCCGCAGTTCCCAACTGGACAGCGGCTATGACAACTGGGAGTCGCGGAGCAGCGCCACCCGGGACCGAAGCGTGGAGAGGAGTTCTGACAGAGCTTCGGACCGGGATCGCTACGAGAGCGACAGAAGAGATCACGCTCGAGACTCCTCCTACGATAGGAGGGGAGGACATGGAGAGCGGGAGCACAGAGACAACCGAGAGAGAAGTAAAACAAATAAATTTTATTTGTTCATTTTCATTTTATTCATATGCTGTAATAGCATTTAAATAAGAAATATAAGTTAACAGATATGAAGTGTAAAGCAATTAAGTAAGATAAAGACCTAAAAGTAGGGGTTAGCTTATACTTAATAAAATTTTACTGAAATTGCAGCAGTTATTAAGAAAAAGTACCAACATCAACAGGGAGATAATCCCCAGAGCAAGCAGTAATCAGTGCAGATTAAAATCTCAGTTTGATGTTTGTTTACAGTAATTACTTGTATGACGATACTAAAGACAATTGACCCCCATTTTTACACACTTTTCTTAGTTTAGCATTACACAATTTGCCCGCCAATCTCATGAACTTCAGCGTCTCTGTTTATAAAGACAGCTGCTAGCTGTTATCTGAGAAAGAAGTGAATGAAGGTGGTGTTGTGGTCAAGATTCAGAAACGTTACGTGTACTTGGGGTTTCACTCAGCCTATCCATATTTTGATTAATTTTTGCTTCTGTTTTAGTTTACATTTGAGTCGAATCTGGCTGGTTATGATTTTTTTTTCATTTTTTTTTTCAGGTTCTCCTAACAGATATCAGAGGAGGTCCGAGGAGTCTGAGAGGGAGGAGCGGAGGACGGACCGGGTAGAGGACAGGAGGGACGACAGGGTCCGCGAGAGGGACAGAGAGAGAGAGCGGGAGAGAGACAGAGAGCGGGAGAGGGAGAAAGAGAAGGAGAGGGAGAAAGAGAAGGAGCGAGAGAAAGAGAGGGAGGCAGAGAGAGAGCGAGTTAGGGAAAGAGAACGGGAGAGGGAAAGAGAACGGGAGAGGGAACGGGAAAGAGAGAGGGAAGAGCGAGAGCGCGAGAGGGAGCGGGAGGAGAGGGAAAGGGAGAGAGAGAGGGAGGAGCGGGAGAGAGAGAGGGAGAGGAAGGAAAGGGAGAGAGAGAGGGAGCAGAGGGAGCGGGAGAGGCAGCGAGAGTGGGAGGAGCGAGAGAGGGGGAGGGAGGAGAGGAGGGAGAGGAGGGAGGACAGCAGGGATGACCGGACTGTTCGAGACGATCGCAAGATGAGGCATGTTAGCTTCCACCTCTTCATTTCAGTTTTAATCTTTTTAAAGCTATAGGAACACATCCATTTATTTATCCATTTTTATTTCTATTGAATGTATTTTAATCAAAGTGACTCTGCAGAAGAGTTGAATATATATATATGTATGTATGTATATATATATATATATATATATATATATATATATATATATATATATATATATATATATATATATATATATATGTATGTATGTATATATATATATATATATATATATATATATATATATATATTGCACAAAGCAGTAAGGAAAGTAATTTAGATTCTGATGTGTGATAATTTAAAATAAGTTGTAATAAAAGCATAAAATAATAAATGGCGATTTAAAGTATATCTAGAATCCCTTGAATGTTAGAAATGTACCTATTAGATACATGATAAAATTAAATTTTGAAGTTTAATGAAATGTTTATCTGTTGAAAATCAAATATAACTGAAAACCGAACCCCAATATTTGCTATTCTGCAATATGGGACAAAAAAATTATTTTCTAAAATATTTAAATAGCTGTTTTTGGCTCGGATGAATGAATTAATTTTTTTCAATATTTTTGTAATTATTTTTATGCTATTTATTATTGTCATATTTAATAGATAATGAAATGTTTGAATAATTGTGGTTAAAAAAAGAAATTATATTGATTTATTTATTTCTAATTTTAATATATATTAATAATTATTAAGTATATTGTGACACTTTAACCTGCTTGTCCCCTCTCTGCAGTCGTAAGAGGCTCCGGGTGGAGAACAGTCCGAGCCCTCAGCCATTGCCTAAGCGGACGGCGCGGGACTTCAGCCCGGCAGACAGCGACGGCTACAACAGCGGCGAGGACAAAAGTGAGCGCCCGGCCAGCCGAGGGCAGGCCAAGCTCCACCCACAGCCCCTCCTCCCCAGCCCCGTGTGTCCGCCTCCATCTGACAGTAGGAAAAATCTTTTTGAAGGGGACACACTCCTGTTTAATTTGCTTGTGTAAAGCAAACACGGCTTTTGTTTATTGACACGCGCTGTCCAATCAGACGTGACCAGATTTGCTGCCGTTCTAGGTAAAAATGTGAAAGCCATGAAATAAATGCTTCTTTTATTGCAGCAGTAGAAACCAGCACTGATCATTAATGCATGAGTTTATTCAGTGAGGGGAAAACAAATCATGTTAAGAAATAATTTTCAACATATTGATGGAAAATGTGAATTAAAAAGCTGCCAAACCCTTTTTGCTGACACGATTTGCTCAATGTTTATATCATCCAAAGCTCTGGATCCTTTCTGAGGCTCTCTTCTCCACATTTTAGATAATTACAATGTGTGAAAACTCATTATTAGTTTTCAACTTTGGTCCCCAGATTTATCTTTAAAGTTTTCTGGTAGTTAAAAGATTTTATGATACATTGTACTCTTAAGGTTCCCCAGACATGTAGAAGAAAAATGGCCCCACAGCACTTCAGCTTCGTCAGCTTACTTAACAAATTCAATCTTTGTTTCAGTCCAGATCCACCTTGAGTCCTTGTGGCTTGACAGCTTGTTTGGACGTCTTGACAGCAACACTAGAATGTGAAACCTGATGCATACTAATGTGTTTTTCCGTCACTTTTTACAGTTAAATGCTTCAAGTATTTTTTTAAATTATCACGGTTATCTTTAAAGAGTCATTGTGGATGGAGAAACTTTGGGTAGGAAGGGTCTCCAGTATCAGTCAGTCTTGCAACGAATCTGAAGAAGCCTCTGACTGAAGACTGTTGCTGTATAGCTATATACAGCTATATAAGTCTCATGACTGTCATGACATGCTAGCAGCTCAATATCCAGGCAGCAGAGACAATATTCCATAGTAACATCTCCTGGATGACACCATTAGTTGTCGGCAAGCACTACTAATCCGCCTCATTTGCTTTTGCCACTCATCTTTAAATCTCTGTCTGGTCGTAAGATTAGAAAGCAGGGCACAGAGACGTTGGAGTGGGGAATATGACCCTTGGCAATTGGAAATCCAGCTCCTTGGTTCTCCCCACGTTCATTACTGAAATGTAATGAATGAATGTGAATAAAACAATCATATGCAGATCCTTCTGTTCAGTTTATTATTACCACTCATAGACCTGTAGAAACTATCACCTTTATGAACATAAACATTCAGACAAAAGCCTTTTTATGAGTAATGTTTACGCCAGTCTAGGTCCTTGCACAATCCAAATGTCAAAATCAATTAATCAGAAACCATATTTACAGTAACACTTCCTGTGTCAGTGTAGTGAGGGACGCACTTACCATCAATTATGGCGATCCTGTACATATTCTATTGCGTAAGTGTGAATTCCATCTCTTGTTCATGTTTCATGGATCTTCAATGCATGTAGCATTTTCTACAAACACGTTTAGTCCGTTTTGTTGAAGTTTCAGAGGTATTTTCCTCATCATCGCTGCTCTCTCCAAATCCGCGTACATCATCACGTTGGTTAAACTCTGCCACCGCATTGGGCTAAAGCGGTCACATAGCAGCCGCTTGACTACTTTTTCACCAGAGTCAAAATAAACTAGTCCTGAATTAAAACATAGATCATAAAAAAATTTGCCATTACAAAAGGAGAAATTTTACTCTTTAACTCGGTATGAACGTAAATATTTAATTAAGCAAACGGTACGTAGATGCGAGAGGTCAAAACGAGATGAAAGAAAAACCAGATTTATATTAAGGATTTGGGGTCGTAGTTCAAGTATAATTTGAGCTCTTGAGACGCTAACGCTGCTTCAAGTAAAAAAAACACAACACACACACGTTGTTGCCATAAAAACGCATCAGGACAACTATGGTTATCCCTGCTACCTGTGCACATTTTTTGTTCAGCAGTTTATCCTTTCACTAAACTTTACATGAGCTTGAATACAGCACTGTAAATAGGCATCTTTATCTTTTTTTATTTTTAAAAATTATTACTCAGGCATCCACTCCGTTTTTTTTGTTTGTGATCATAAGACGGAATATAAGTTGTTATATATACGCTTCCATAAAGTTCCTCGGTTTAGAGGCACCTGAAGGTTGTTATGGCGACCTGGTTGTACTGAGATGCTCTCGTGCTCAATTTGTCAGATTATTCTGCTGCAATAAATTTTTTTATTTATTTTCAAGCTTTTTACACGTCTTTGCCAGGGGTGCCAAAAAATTTCTCTACATCGGTAAATATGAAGGTTATACCGCTAAAAGCAGACTCTTATATTATATTTTGACTGTTTTCCCGTCCACTTCTTTTGTGCAGATGGAGATAAGCACCGCCTGCTTAGCCAAGTGGTGAGGCCCCAGGATCGCTTGTCACGGTCACCCCCACGGAGCAGCACATCCAGCGAAAAGGGCGCTTACTGGAAAGACGAGGACCGCAGGGTAGCCGGGGACAAGCGGGATGCACGCAGCCGCCACGACGAGCTGGAGACACGTGCAGATCGAGGCAGAGGAGGCGAGAGACGTGGAGAGTACCTTACAGACGTGCCCACAGAGTCTCGCAGCAGAGGCCGGGAGCAACGAGAATCAACTCCACCACCTCCCCCTGCAGTCCTTCCCACTGGCATTGAAGACAGATACATCGCTGGTTCCCAGTCCCACGAGGAAGGCAAAAAGAAGACAAAGACGCAGCGGAAGGGTTTGAAAAAAGGGCGCAAAGATGAGGAGATTTCTGGGGGCAACACTCTGGCCCCCGCAGTGGAGCGGTTCAACCCAGAGCCTCCGCCTAGCACGTCTGCAGATGCTCCTCCGCCTTTACAATCACCAAAAAAAGTAGCCAAGAAGAAGGGACACGAGCGCAAGAGGAAGAGGTCCCCAGGAGGAGAGTCTGATGTTTCTGAGGAGGAGGCGTCCGTCCAACAGCCTCACAGTAAGAGGAAGAGAGGTCCTCGGACCCCCCCGCCATCAATGAGGCCTGATCGTCATGGAGCTGTAACAAACGCAGAGCGCTCGCCTCTTTCCAAACCAAGCAATTTCAGCGATTGGTCCGACGAGGAGGAGTCAGACCGAGGAGGTCCGGTGGATACTCAAGTCCCTCCTCCTCCTCCTCCTGCTGAGAGGGCTCCATCCGAGCCTCTCAGGAGAGTTGCGGGCCACAGGATGGGCAGGGACAGGGGTAATCCCCCAACCATAGCCCCACTGTTATCCCCAGACCCCCCAATGCTACTTCAAACCATGACGCCGCAGCCGCTCATGTCCCAGCCGCTGCTCCGGAAACCCCCACCAGAGCAGGTGCGCAGCAGCAGCATGGGGAGCAACCAGAGCCGAACGTCGTCTCGGCGCCCGCGGTCGCCTTCAAATGAGTCGGCCCACCTGGAGGACCCTCAGGGTCCTCGCTTGCGCCGCGGCCGGCTGCAGGGCTCCAACTCTCGGGACCGAGAGAGGGAACGGGAAAGAGAAAGAGAGAGGCCGATGGTAAGTGATCCTCCTGGGGGCGAGAGGAAATCCCGAATCGATCAGCTGAGGAGAGGAGAGCCCAGTCGCAGCACCTCGTCAGGTCAGCTCTCTGGATTCTTGGCAAAGTGAAAACTCTGGATTGATAACTTGGCTTCAGCTTTAAACCAAATCTTGATTCCCGTTTTGCAGATCGCCAAGATTCTCGTAGCCACAGCTCCAGACGCAGCTCTCCGGATTCAGAGAGGCAGGGCAGGTCCAGGTCGCGAGCCGGCTCCTACGACAGTCGAGAGCGGGAGAGAGACCGGGAGCCTTTTGAGCGGGAGAGAGAGCGGGATCGTAAAGACTTCCGCCCTCAGCAAATCCAGCAGCAGCAGCAGCCCCTGCACCTCCAGCAGCCCGTTCAGCCACAGAGAGACTGGGAGCCAGAACCAAGGGACTGGCCGAGCAGGGGGCGAGACCCCATCCTCATGCGTCCTGGTCGGGAACCGCTCCTCAGAGGTGAGCGGGACATCAGAGATCGGGAACGCCTGCTCCCAGAGGGACTCATCCAGCAGCACGAGCGGGAGAGAGACAGCCGGTTGGAGCGAGGCGGAGATCGAGAAAGGGAGAGGGTGATGATGGATCTGCCTCCACACGGTGACCTGAGAGCTCCAGGGCGAGGTGAAATGAGAGGAGACGTACGAGGTGACTTGATGAGGCAGGACAGGAGCGACTTTGAGCCTCTGCTCCCGAGAGAGGCCTTCACCCCCCCAGAACCAGAAAAATCAAGTAACAGCCACCATCTCGCTGGAGATCAGCGTGAGCTGGAGAAGGCAGAAAGCATTGATGGTAAGAAGATTTTTTTTTAAGTCACATTCTGCATTTCCTGTCACAAGTTAAATAAATTATTTTATTTTATTTTAGATGAGGATGATGTTAAGGAAGATGAGCAGTCTGTCGCTTCTGTTGGAGAGGAGTATGAACCTATCAGTGATGGTGAGCTGGATGAAATTCTAGCTGACAGCCAGAAAAAGGAGGATCAGCAGGAGGATGAAAAGATCACAGGTATATTTGTAATACTTGCTTTTCTCACATCGTAGAATTTCCTGTCATTGTCAATGAAACCTGACAAACTATAAAGATTTCCTTGGACCTTCGCCGTGTCCCCAGGTCCACTGGATGTGATCGATGTGGATTGGTCCAGCTTGATGCCCAAACAGAAACAGGAGCCCCGGGCGGCGGGTGCGGCTTTGCTCCGCTTTACCCCAGGCGCCTTCCTGGTGAGGGCAGGGATTTCGAAGCGCCTCGCAGGACCCGAACTTCTAGAACAGGTCAAAGAGGTGTGCAAGTCGGAGCTGGATGATCCCAAAGGTGTGTTTGGATTTCTTAATTTTTTTAATGATTCAGACATTTTATGACAGTGATATTGTTGTTTTGCTATTTTATGCAAGTTCCAAACTTCGTAATTTTGACAGATTTTGGGAAATGTTTGTTCATTTTTTACTTTAAACATTTTTTTTAGGTTTAAAATTTCTGATTTTTTTTCTTTAATTACTTGATTGCTGAAAGAATTACTTAAAACTAGGATTATAAACATGTTGTCCATTGTGTCTAGACTTACTTTAAGGAATATTCCACTGCTAAGTGAAATTTTGTCTGTTCCCATATTTCGCAAAGTTAGAGAAGTGAGAAAAAGCATTTTGTTACTAGCCCAGTCTTTCTCCTAATCAGGCAGCAGTCTTTGCTTTAGCTTTGCATAAACAATATAAGTGAATGGTAACAGCTAGCATTTCATGTGCAAATGTCCTTGCGCCTTGCAGGGGTGGTTTACAGCAGTGCTTTGTCGTAATGTAGTTCCAATTCTAAATCGGCTCCTGTAATTCCTTCATGTTACTTATGATTTTCATTTGCAATCGATATGATTATTGAGGTCACCAGGAATAATTAGGATCATTACTGAGTAATTTTCACGACTTATGCATACGAAATGCTAGCTGTGACCTCTCACTTACATTGTTTATGCTAAGATAAAGCAAACGGACTGCTGCCATATTGGTAGAAAGAGAGTCATAGAAAGTATGAACTGCACTCAAATTATTAGCACGGCAGTGGAGGGTTCATGATTTGGGCTTGCTATTGGCAACATGACCTGAGTATCTTACAGGCATAAACCCTCCCATATAAAGTATTGTTGTGAATAAAGTAAAAAATGTATAAATGTAAGCTCCTTTTTTTTTTTTTTTTTAGCAAAAACGAATTCAGATTGGGAAAATATAATGAAGAAGAACCAAACACAAATGCCTTTTATCAATTCAATTCAAAAATTGTTTATTTATCCCAAAACGAAATTAAATGCTGTAAGCCATCATCCAAGTATCTTCAAAGAGTCGTCGTGGATGGTGATGCTGTGGGCACGAAGGATCTCCAGTAGCAGTCAGTCTTGCAACGAATCTGAAGAAGCCTCTGACTGAAGACTTTTGCTGTATGACAGTCTCATGATTGAAGAGATGCTTCCTCCTCATTGAGCTTTTGAGATGCTAATCAGCTGCTCCCAGTTGTAAAAACAATACCTTGTTGCCATGGCTATGCATCATTTCAACTGTCTGAAAGTAAAAAGATTTAGAGCAAAAATCCTTCCAGCTGCACGGCATCCAAAACCAGCGGGAATAATTGTCCAAATGTGCAATGAACCAACCAAAATTTTATGTACAAAACTCTAGAAGTAGAAGAAGTCAAAACTAATGTAACAGAGCTACTCCAACGTGTCGCCATCGTCAGCGGTCTAATTCTAGAGCAGGTTTAGATCGGGTGTTATACATGGTGGTGGAGTATTTGGGCTACTTTTAACCTTTAGGGAATTTTTGTCTTTCAAATGATTTAATATTTTTTCTTCTTGATTTTAAATTATTTTGTGATCCATTCCGCTCTTGGTACTCTCCCCTCAGACGCCGACAAGCTCTTTGAGCATGACCTCGGAGCCCTGAATATGGCTGCCCTGAACAGACGGGTGGAGAGGGCCGGTTTACTGAGCAACCTCGGCCCCTGCTGTAAGGCTCTATGTGCTCGCAGGGACTTCGCCATTCGCCGGCAGCTGTTAAAAAACGAAAAAGTAACTGAATTATCTTTTAACGCGTTATTAATACCACTGTAAACCTTGTGCAAATATGAAAAATATGTTTTCTGTCAATAGGGTCAAACCAAGCAGTACCCCAGTACACCTGTGGTAGACAATGAGCTGCTCCAGATGAGCATCCGTCTCTTCAGAAGGACCATGGCTGGTCAGAGCTCAGCCCCAGAGAGGTCTGACAGGGGGTCGACAGCAGCACCCGAGGTTGCCGAAGCTGGTAACAGCAAGCTGAGCACAGCACAACCAGAGGTGTGCGTGTCCTGAGAGCAGGAAACATTAAAAGTCGTTATTCTCCATCACTTTTTCGTACATAAGAACCTTCTAGTCATGAGAGGACCATGTAAAAAAGGTCTAGGATCACCTGCTGAACATTTGAGCCCATGGAAGTGTACTCTGTATTAGACGCATCTAATTCATGACTTTGTGCAGTGTTTTAAAAATGTTTTTTAATTTACAGATCTCCCAGACTAACGACTTCAAATTACTAGTTTGTTTGTATATGTTATGCATTGGTTGCTATAAATGTGCATTAAAATGCTTAGTTCTGCGGGGGGGGTTTCTTCCGGCTTCTTTGCTCTGTACGAAACTGACCGTCTAGCCATGAAAATATGGAACATTTGATATGTTTGCTTCTGCTACTGACACCATCCTACATAGCCAAAGAGCAGATTTGTCTGGGGTAAAAATCCACACCATCAAGACATCCTGCAGAGACTTGAACTTATTAAAAAGCACTGCCAAACTATTCTGTTCGCTTGTATAAACAGTATAATGTCCATTCATCTAACTGGTATGAATGGCTTGAACTGAAGAGAGTGCAGAGCACTAGCAGACTTAACGCTGCCATGTTGAGGTTCCTCGTCAACCCACAAGGAAAGGAAAGCTGAAATGTCTCCTTTAGGAAAGAGAGAGTGCTGCTTGGATAACGATCAGTGGGGATGTGAAGCGTGCAGGTCGCATGTTGGGACACAGGATCAGCAGAGCGGGCCTTGGATTCAGTGTGACATCACCCTCGATCCACCTTCGTTTCAGGATTTTGTGACACCCAGCATCATCAAGACGCGGACAAACCTGGTTCTGGTATTGGGACTGCCCACATGAACGCTAGAAAACACTTTCTGTGCAACGTAATTTTCAAAGTGTACAAGTGATATTTGGTATGGTGCTGCATTGTTTTCTATTGTAAAATAAATGTAGAATAAAATCCTTACACTGCGTTAATAAATTGGGACAAGACGGGGCTTGAAAAACTCCAAACCACGGGTTCTGACTTCAACAGGGGTCTCCAACTCTGCTACAACACATGAATCCATGACTGAATCACCTCTGCATGACATCAGGGTCTGCAGACGCCTGGAAACAAGCACTTTATTTGATTCAGGTGTGTGGCAGCAGGGACAGAATAGGACTGGAGTTTGAGACCTCCCTACCTTTCAATGCTTCTTTCTTTCCATCTGTACCTCCTTTCTTCCTTTTGGACTTTTTTTGTCCAACCTTCTGTCGTTTATTCCTTGTGTTCTTCCTTCGCTTCAGTTTCCTTGGGCAATTGTGGACACATTGTTGCTCACCAGTGTGTGAAGGACTGAATGTAGTGTGAAACACGGGTTCTCAGGACTAGATAAAGTTCTATACAAGTACAGGCCATTTACCATTCTGTCTTTATCTTTTCATCCTCATCTTTCTTTCTTTCTTGACTGGCTTTTCTTGTCTTTTTTTTCTGTACTCCTGTGTTGGTCATTCCATCTTTCCTTTTGTTGCATCCTTCTGGGTAATGGTTTCTGCCTTTCCTTCCTTTTCTTACTAATTTCTCTCCTTTGCTTATGGGTCCTGCCTATCAGCCTTCCTTGTGTCTTCTTTCCTTTGCTTCATTGCATCATTCTTCCCTTATGTAATTCCTTCTCCCCTTGTTTACTCTGTCCACCTTCCTTGAGTGATCCCATTTTTCTTTCCTTTTATTCCTTTCTCCCTTTTGTTACATTGTTCTAGGTCATGGCTTGAGCCTTTCTTTTGTTTTCTAGGCCCTTTGTCTCAATCTTTTCCTTATAGGTCCTGCACTTCATTCTTTTCAGCTATCATTGTATCCTACCTCTTCACCCTTCCTTCCCATTCCTTAGTTCCTTCCTTTCTTCCTTGTATCCTACCTTCTTGTGTACTTTCTTCTTTCCATGTTGCCTATAGTCTTTTATTTACTTTGTTTTATCCTTCCTAGACTTCTACCTTCCCACCCTTCTTTGGGTCCATTGTCCCCTCTCCTTCCTTGTTTCCAGCCTTCCTTCTGTCCCTCTTTCCTTCCAATCTTGTTTCCATCCTTTGTCTCCCCTTTACCACGTCTTTGAAATTCAATGTCTTTTTCCTTCCTTGTGTCCTGCTTACCTCCCTTATTTCCTTCATTGTGTCATCCTCCGTGTTATTTCCTTTTTTCTGTCCTTTCAATTATTTTTCTCAGTGAATAAATTCCCTTGAATTTAATGTAGGAAAATTTCAGAGATTACTGTACTGTGATAAAATGTATATTTTAAGGTTTGGTACGTCTACGCTGGGGTAAGGAGTTGAGGGATTTGGAATATGCCAGCGACTAAAACAAGAAGACAAGGACCAACAGATGTGTCCTATTCGCTAAAAAAAACTTCCTAAATACACACATTTATGGATTAAAAATAAACTCAAATGGGCATCTGTCACTCAAAATGTTTATCTCAGAAATTTAATGTGAATTGTTACACACCGAAAGATCCAATTCAATCATTGACTTATGTCATTTTTGCGCATAATTAATAAAATCCCGTCCAGTTTGAGATGCTTCTGTTATCCGTTATGAAAATGTGTAAGGGGGGGTGAAGACTTTTTTTTTTTAACAATGCAACAAGCCTTCTGGTTTCCAGTGATTGGTGCTGAATGAGATGAGATTATGTGGTATAGGTGTCCTAAACTAATTCCAAATGCGAACTGAGTTAACCAGGCAATCTCAAAGCACAGGGTACTAAATTCCACCTGATTTTCTTGTTTGAGATTTATAAATTAAACAAATATATATATATTTTTTATTTCCTTAGCTTTTGGTAGTTTTAAATGGTTTTGTCACTTTTTTTCATGGTTACTAATCTTCAAAAATAACTCCGAGCGAACAACAAAGCATTCGGAACTACCACTCGTCTGTCTGTTCCCGGAGTACTTTATTTCCACCGGACCTGTTTCCTTCAAGCACGCCGCTCTCGTTTTGGTCCGTCCTTCCGACTTCCGCCTCAGCTACGAGCCGAGGTGAGTTTGTTCATCTGGATGAAAACCTTTCTTCAATCCATCGCCATCCTATGTTTTTAAAACCTAAAATTAACGCTTATGTGTTAATAGTGTGTATATAAGCACAGTATCGTATGTGGCATTGTGTTTTCAAGCTGGTTGAACGTGTGTTTTGATCGCTAACAGGGTTGAGTGGTAGCGGTGCTTCAGGAGATATGGCTTCGACTAGCATGGCTAATCTGTGCTGGGTTTCTGCTATAAGTACAGCCGCTCTGCTTTAGGGAACACTTTTGCTCTTGTGCCAAGTTATTTGTTGTGTTTTTAGTTTATATTATCTATAATTATGCTGTTAATGTCTTAGTAAGCCTAATTAACGCTAATGCGGCTATTTTCTGTTGGGAGATTTATGCTAGTTAAGCTGTAGCCGCTTTGCAGGTCCAACACTTTCACCAACATCCCCAGCTCCTCTATTATGTTTGTGTTTTCCAGATGGCCCCAACCAAGAAAGGAGAGAAAAAGAAGGGGCGTTCAGCCATCAACGAGGTGGTGACCAGAGAGTACACCATCAATATCCACAAGCGCATTCATGGAGTGTGAGTAGAAACGACCATAAAACGTGTTTAGCTCATGTAGGGAGGCGTTAGAATGAGGACATAAGTGTTTTAAGATCTGACAAAAAGTTGTTTAATTTTAATAGCTATTAACCCTTTTCATATGTTCTTTAAATAATGTTTAACAAAATATTGATTTGGATTATCCAATGCAAGAGTTTTATTTGTATTGCACATTCAACAACAGGGCAATTCAACGTGCTTTGCATGATTAGGAGCAAAATAAATCGACCAACAAGCAACAGCAAAACACATGATATTGCAGTTGCAAGGTTATGGAAAACGATGACCTGTTGAAAGACTGAATGCACTTTCATGTTCCAGTTACTAACCAAGGGCAGCAAATTGGTTTTTAACCTTCTTTTATAGGATCTAAGTTTTCCAGCAGTTTTCTGGAAGTTTGTTCCAGATTAGATGACAAAAACGAAAAGCTGCTTCTCCATGTTTTGTTCCGATTCTAGGGATGCAGTGTAGATTTGGAACAGAACACCTGAATGATCTGGAAGGTTGATACCAAAACAGATCTTTAATGTATTTTGCTGCTAAGCCATTCTGTGATTCATAAACTAACAAAATGATTTTAAATTCTCTGTGCTACAGAGAGCCAGTGTAAGGACTTTTGAAACTGTCTGACTTTTTAGGCAGACCTGTGAAGACACTGCAGAAATCAGTTCGACTAAGGATAAACATGTGGCTGTGTTTCTTAAGACCTTATTGGGAAATGTTCTTTAGATAAATTGAACTGTAACTATAGCTTATGCTATGGATGCATTGGGTTTTACAAAATGTGGTTTTAAAGTCTATTGGTTGTTTTTGCTTTTGTTTTACATCAAGGCACTCATGCAATCAAGTTAGTTTTGTTACTCTTTTTCTGGGACGGGAAGAATATCAGGATAAGCACGGCGATTTATTGTAATGCTGATCAAATTAAAGACTATCTCAATGTGCAAACCGGGCATAAAGCTGAAGTACGGGAAAGGCTAAAGGGCAATTCCTTATTTTTCACTGCTTTTAGCACCTTAAAAACTGCAATACTCAAGAGGTTTAAATTTGGACTAGATCATTCTTCACTGAGTATCAAAAAATAAATTTTGAACCATCACCGTAACTTCTCGTCGGTCAGATCTCACAGCGAGGGAGCAGCGGAGGAAGTTGTTCCGGATAAATGTTTCAGTGACTCGGGTAAAGGTTGCATCCCGTTTTGAAGCGATCCTCAACGCACTAAAACACTAAACTTAGCAATAATAAACCAAATAAAATACTATGATCAGTTGTCTTAGCAGGACTCCCGGCTCGCTGCGAATCCGTTACAGAGAGACACAGGAAACTTACCCAGGTCGCTGCTAACAACACCTGTGGCTTTTAAAACGTCCCCCTCGGTTCTGCCCGCGGTCCCCAGAAGCGAAAAACCCTTTAAAAAACACAACAGGCTTGGATAGGCCAGCCGGCTGAAATGAATTATAGAATAAGGCCCCGTTTACACAAAAGAAAAACGCAGATATTTCCCTGCGGTTTGGCCTCTCACTTACAGGAAAACCCTGTTTGTATCACAGAAAACAATTATTTCTAAAAACTCCGGCCAAAGCGGAGATTTGCATTTTCTGTTTTAAATGTTTGCGTGTGGACAGAAATAACCGGAGTTTTCAGCTCCGCAACGTCACTTTCCGGGACAAAAATGCTCCGA
Source organism: Valencia hispanica (assembly GCA_963556495.2). NCBI lineage: Eukaryota > Metazoa > Chordata > Actinopteri > Cyprinodontiformes > Valenciidae > Valencia > Valencia hispanica. The sequence goes on from OY747723.1 coordinate 21,265,552, forward strand.
CATCACTTGTGTTATCTGTGTTTACACTCAAAAACAGCATTTATGCCCTGAGAGATGTGGCATCATCGATTGTCCAAGCGCTTTTTGCTTGCTAGCTTTTACAAGCTCACGTAGAAGTTAGAGGTTAGAACCATTGACTGTATATGGTTAGAACATAGAAATTTACTCTGAGTGAATAGGATTTGGGGGGAACTACTGCCCCCTACAGGTTTGGCATGTCTATGAATGTGCTTAACAGCACACTTAGGCGGTTAGGTGTGGACTGAGATTTTTTTTACACGAGGTGGTGAAAATATTCGTTTAAAAAAAACCCGGCTACGTGTGCACATACCCTAAGCTTTATTGACAAACTAAACCAAAGGTTTCAGCCATTAATATTATGTTTAAAAGATTAAAATGCATCAAGATATGCCTTTAATTTCAATTAATAAAAAAAATTATATATATATAGTGGTTAATAATGACTTTTCTTTTGTATTTACTGATGTTACTCAGGTCTATATTTGTTTCTATGTCTTACAAACTTATTCATGATAAAAAGAGGTGTTTGAAAAATTAATTAATTTAATTAACTCAGTGCCACCCTGGAGCATTTCTTTGGTCGTGAAAAACAAATCTTGATGAGAAACAGGGTGCGTGCTTGTGACCAGTGTGACAGGCTCCCCGGCAACTTATTTAGTGCTCGTCTTACCAAAACCAGCCGTCATGAATCTTCAGGCACTGCCTGAAATTCTACAACCACAGAATGCCATGAATGACGTTGGCGCGTCCTACAGCTACAGCAGGACGTTGCACAGTTTGACCCACTGAAATCTTGGCCCGTTCAGTGCGACACACCTCTAGAGCTCAGTGTGGCATGAAGCAGTTCTTTGAGACAGCCAAAAAACAGTGTGAACCGGTCTTTAAACATGCAGGGCAGTGTGTCTTGAGGAGCGGCGTTAAACACTGCTCTAGAGTGAAAATGAGTAAAATTGTTATGCTAAAATTATAGTACAATCTGCTTCACTGCCAAACCAATCAGCAGAAGGTGACCTGTGAAGTTTTAGATGCTTTTTCCCTTGCCCTGTGTAAATTTTGTAGCAAAAACAGCGCTGTCAACCAACAGGTTTTGGTAGTTAATGTAAATCTGGACATTTTAGCTGGATCTCTTAATAACTGGAGGCCATAAGAGTTGGTTGTTGCACACTAAAGGATTACAAAAAAACTGAACTGATATTTAAAATGGCGAACTAAATCTGCCCTTTAGAGAGAAATAAAAATTCTGTTTTTGTCTTGAAAGCTAACGCTCATCTGTTTTGTCATTAATTTCTATCAACTCGCTGTGGTGTCATTAACCTGGGAAGTTGAGTACAGTTAAAACTTGTATTGTCCTACTTTGTAGCATTTAATAACTGAATGATTTTAATGTCCCTTTGTAGGGGTTTTAAGAGGAGGGCTCCTCGTGCCATCAAGGAGATCCGCAAGTTTGCCATGAAGGAGATGGGAACCCCTGATGTCCGCATTGACACTCGCCTCAACAAGGCAGTGTGGAGCAAGGGGGTCAGGTGAGTCAATCCGTTTATGAAAGAAATTGAAATATATATGCTCAATGTCAAGAAACGACATTATTAAAATAGTATTAAATACCGCAGTTATTAGAACATTTAACCCAGATTTTCCTGAATCTTTATTTTTTCCACAACTGTAGCTCAGTCGGTAAAGAAATGTGAAAAACAGTGAATAGTTTCCTTTACGGTCAGAGACCTTCCAACTGCATTCTGCAGCTCTGGCCCATCTTAAGTTACAGTTTTATATTACCTTCTTTTATCCACAGATGTGTGTAAGATGTTTAAATTTGGCATATAAACATTTGAGAATATTGTACTTTCCGCTTAGTTTGGTGACGACTGTATTATGCAGAGTGTATTGCATGCATACTGATTTGAAGCTACTTCTTTCTCTCCTGAATTCATTCATTGCCATTTTACCTGATGAAATTAGGAGAAAATAAACCGTTTTGACTTGTTTTCATTGGGATGTTAGTTCAAATAAGAGCAGAAAAAATAAACATAAGAAAACGGTACTTTGAATACGGGATGCAGATGGATGAAGCCTGTAGTGTTTCATAACTGCCACCCTGAAATGAAACCCATTTCTTGGTTTAGCTGCTGCTATTTGAGTTTCCTTCTACCGATGTGTTGTACAGGAACGTGCCGTACAGGATGCGCGTACGGCTGTCCAGGAAGCGTAATGAGGACGAGGACTCTCCCAACAAACTCTACACCCTGGTCACATACGTTCCTGTCACCACGTGCAAAGGTAAAATACGCAGCCCACTGTCTCAGAATCATCCATCCAAACAATACAGATTTTCTTTTTTGTAATTGATTCCTCCTCCTTTTTCCAACAGGTCTGCAGACAGTCAATGTTGATGAAAACTAAATTTGTGGAATAAATGAAAAATTGAAAAAAGCTCCTGTCTTGTCTTTTTTGCTGAGCACATTGTTGAAACTTATTTTATGGGGTTTGGTGTCCAATACATGGAAGACAATCTGACAAATCTATATCCAGACTAATTTGATGCGCTTAGGTTTCACCACTCATTCGTCCCCACAATAAAGAACTATGTGGTTAAAAAACAGCCAGTTGCCTTTTGTTTATAAAATGTCCTAAAAGATTATAATCCTGATTATGTTTGTAAAAAGTGATTCTTTAGGTTATAGATCTTAATGTTGAAATTGCTGGATCAGTTTGAATGTGTGTGCTGAAGCAGGGAAACATCTAAAACATGCATGGGAGTTTGTGCTTAAAAGGGTTGGAAAATGCTGATATCAAGATAGGAAGATAAAATGTATTTTTCAGCTTAAGTGGTCTGATAAAGTCGTCTTGCAAAAGTATATTGTTAAACCCTAAACCTTGTTGAAATCTTGACAGGTTACAAACTTAATGTGTTTCATCTGGATTTTATGTCACAAACTGGAGCATAATTTTATGAAAGGAGAGCAAATTGTGAGTATTCAGTCTCTACTTCAACACCCCTATATAAAATCCAGTGGGGCCCTTTTCTCTTAGAAGGTGCCTAATTAGAATCCATATAAATATCTTGCTAAGTGGGAGTGTCAACCAAGCTGTTTTGTGAAGACCAAGGTTTATTGGAGAACAAATGGCATGAAGACCAAGGAGCTCTGCAGACGGGTCAGGAAGAAGGTTGTGGAGAAGTTATAAACCAATATCCCAGTCATTTTAATCTGAAGCATATAGCTCACAATCAAGTGAGCACATTCACCCTCAGTGCAGCTCAATCAGACTTTTTCTAAGAGCTGTAAATGTTACATCACTTAATGAAAAATGAAGCATATTCAATTGGACATTTTTGAAGAGCCACCATTTTATTTCTATTTTTTGGTTTGAGAATAAAGAAAAATGTAAAAAAAATTGCCAAATAAGAGGAATGGATACGTTTTCTTCTGTGATATTTGTGTAAAAAAATGCTGTTCCCTACCTAATAGAAATTGATCTAAAAATATTTCTGGTACATTGTCATTTTTGGGGGGAAATCCAATGCAATTTCTTAATGAATAAACTAACTTCTCCTTGTAATTAAAATTGATTTACCATTTCTAGCCAAAGCTATTAAGAGCTGTTGCTTAAGGTCCAAAGAGTCGCTTGCTGCTCCAGAGCTGCAGATTGTGGTCTTCTGATCTCAATGGACAAGACAGGCAGGTTAAAGCAGTTATCAGAGAAGCACCAACGTTTGAATGCCACCCTGAACGCACCATCCCCCATGGAAGTGGCAGAATCATGGTGAGGAAATGCTTCAGCAGGGACCTGGAAGATGGAAAGAAACCCACGACAATCCGAGGTTCACTTTCTTAGCTATAGCATTAAACTACGGAAGAGGATTAGGGCCAAGTCAGAATTCTGTCTTGTTTTTTACTCCTCCTTTACTACCCCGTTAACTCAAAAGTTTAAATTTCTAAGTCAGAAGCTGGAAAAGTTTAAATTTCTAAGTCAGAAGCTGGAAAAAAACAGGGCCAGTGTTGTGCTCCACGACTTGGGAACCAAAGATCAGTCACACACAGAGACTACAGCGTGAACATGTTTTCAAGCCTTTTAAAAATATTCTAATTTCATCTGCAGCAGGAAAACAGGAGCAACAAAATCTGGGGTGCAGTTACGCGGTCCTGTCGCTAGGGGGAGGTGTTCATTTTGTTTGCAGTCGGATGTAGTGGAAAAACACATTAGCTTCGATAGCATCGTGCAGCGTTTCCTCATTTAGTTTAGCTGTGTGCTAGCAATAAGTCCACATAAAGGTAAGGGAAAGCGCATAACTGGCTCTCTATCTGTTTTGTTAACTTTTATGAACCTCATAGAGATAAAGGTAGAGATCTGCTGGCTGTCAGGGATATGCAGGCGTGGCTTGCTAACTGGCAAGATACCTAGCTAGCCAATTAAAGCATATTTAAATAAACCACTGGAGCTGGAATAGATAACATGTTATAGAAACCTGTGCTGCTCAGTGGTTCCTCCTTGAATCACGCATTAAATGACAGCGTCATATTTTAGGCGTGTCATTTCTGGGTGCCTACGTGTTCTAAACCTCTGTCCAGGTGCGAGCTTCCGCTTTCCATGGCCCTGGGCTGATGTGCACATCATGCGGCACCAATGGCTGCTCCTCGGGGCTTGTGGCTGGGTCCTGCTTGTCCTCATGTTTGTTAGTAAATTCATAAGCTTAAAAACTGTTGAAGGTAAGCTAAGTCCTCCCCTTTACTCTTATTTGTTTTGCTTTAGCTTTTTTTCTGATGCGTTGATGAAGCTTCCTGAAGTTTCATGTACTAACTGATATGGGACCTAGTGCTTACAGGAAATTTTTAAAAGAATTTGGTATGCCCATTAAGTTCTGCCATTTGTTTTCTTTAAATTTAGCCCATATTGTTATTTTCTTTTAGTTACGTTTTTGTTATCTCCCCATACCAGTGCTTTAAGTGGTACGCAGAACCGGCACTTCTAAATTTTTCTCCTCAGCGTACCGGGACTTATTTCCAGCGTGCGCTGCGTACCGGAACGTTTTTCCAGCATGTGTTAAAGATTACTGGGACTTTTCCTCAGCAGTCAATACCCTCCTTGAAGCGCTGTGATTCATCTGTGCCCTGCTCCTCCTATGAGGAGGCTTGAACTCCTGGCAAGATGGCAGAGAGCAGTATCACAGCTTTGTGGAAGAACGGACATTATTTTAATTTCGTCAACGAAAAATATAACGGTAAAATGCACACTCTGCATTGGGAAAAAGTTTCTGCCGACTGCAAAAAATTCCACTTCAAATTTAAAACATCTTGTATCCAGACACCACTCTATCAGGCTACCCGGGCTGGATAAGTGTTTTCGATTCATATGTTCTGTGATCAAAAAAATAGTTAATAAAACGCTATGTGGAATAGCCTATTGCTGGCTGTCTTTCCTGTTATCCTGCAGAGTTAATTGAGTTGGATGACTGACGTTATTCATCGTCACGACTTCTCAGTGCATTTAAAGGAGGCTGTGTCTGTCAATTAAGTTGCAATGTTTGTGACGCGCTGCGAACTGGCTTTTCTTGGTAACGCATAAGTACTCTAATGCGTTGCTTTTATGAATGAATAACGCTGTAACGTAACTGATTACTTTTAATTGATGGTAACGCTGTAACCTAATTACAGTAACTATACCCAACACTGGTTATTACCAGAGTACAGGAGCCACAATAGTTTCCGACATGCCAGAGGTTTTTGTTTCACCTGCATAGCATCTGAAATATTTAGACTTTAGAATCTGGAATTTAGATTTTTCATGTCCACGTTTACATTTGTCTTGATTCCGTGGTTCCGTGACACTTGCTCATTTGGCTCGTGGATTTGATTTAGAACTGGATTTATCCTTTTATTCTTTGTAATTTCTGTACAATAAATCTATAGATCAATAGATTGATCTATATGTACATAAATATCAACCATGTTTTTGTCCCATATTTGTATCACAGACTGACGGCAGGTCATTAAAGGGAGTACCGGCACTTATTTTGTTCCACTTAAAGCACTGCCCCATACACTCTCAATGTTTCATGGTTTGTGCATTTCAATGGTTTCTGAGTGTAGTTATCAATTAAAATAAGCTGTCTTATCGTAAATTACTGTTGCATCATACTGTTGGGTGACAATCTCATTCAAAACACATAATTTAGATGCATGATTTAATATTACTGGTGAGAAATCATAGTGGCCAGCTTAGCAAAATTACTTCACACGTCAGCAACTAAGCATCTAAAGTTCTGTAGGAATCACACTGATTCAAGAATTAGACCGAGTTGGATTGTTCTTAGTAAATGGATTTATTTGAAAAATGTATTTTGTGTTCACTCAGATTATCTTTGTCTGATATTGAAACATGTTAGTAAGATGTACACATGATTTATTTTGTTTTATTGTGCCTATTTCAATCGCTTCCCTCTGCTTTGTGTGTTCTCAGGTTACAGGAAGCAACCTGCTCTAAGTTGGACAGAGGGAGATACAAAGGGGGTGAAACCGGCTTCTGTGCCGAGCCCAATGAAGCAAACTCAAACGCCATCACATCAGGTGAATTATTTATTTCAGAACTTTTACCTTTTTCCTCCTCAGTTGTTGTGAAATTCAGTCCATCAGTAATGTCGGTTGTCTTTTGTCTCAGCCCACAGCGTTGCCTACGGTGTCAGCTTGGCTGGCGGTCTCTGAGAAACGGATAGAGCATCTTTCTGCTGTATGTAAGAACAGCAGCCTGAGAAATTTGACTCACGCCTCCATCAGCAAGTTCGTCCTCGACCGCATCTTTGTCTGTGACAAACGCCAGATCTTGTTCTGCCAGACACCTAAAGTGGGAAACACACAGTGGAAGAAGGTCCTTATTGTGCTCAATGGTGGGTAGAAGATAAATGGTGTGCATTTAGTGATGTTATCCTGGGAAATTATGAGAATAAAGCCACAGTTTAAACTTGTTTGAAGCTTAGTAGGTTTCTGGTTTGTATTTCCGCTGCAGGAGGCTTTCCCAGCGTGGAGGAGATCCCAGAAAACCTCGTTCACGACCACGACAAAAATGGCCTGCCCCGCCTCTCGTCATTTTCTCCGCAGGAAATAACTCAAAGGTTGGTGCAGATGATCAAAGTTTGTAGAGAGGTTGGGATGCATCAAGCGGATCTCCTGGCACAAAGTTATCAGTCAGGAGAAGGGTATAAAGAAAATCTAGCCATTATTTATGTATTTTATGGCAATGAAGCGTTATGGAAGAATGTGTTACACTCTAATGAAACCAAACATTAACATTTGGCCACAATGACAAAAAAGGCATATTTGGCACAAAACCAGCTCGACACATCACCAAAATAACAGTAGTTGCATCATGATCAAGGGTTACTTTTCTTCAGATCGAACTGGACTTTATAGCAGTATGAATTGTTTAAAAACACAAAAACTTTCTTTTAAAAATTGCCTTTGTCCACTTTATATCTCTGTGAGATTTCCAGAAATTAACCTGTGAATCCTTGCTTTCTGCCTCAACAGATTAAACTCTTACTTTAAGTTCTTCATCGTGAGAGATCCCTTTGAACGTCTCATTTCTGCCTTCAAGGACAAGTTTGTGAAGAACCCTCGCTTTGAGCCTTGGTACAAGCATGACATCGCCCCAGCCATCATACGCAAATACCGCAAGATCCACCGCGACAGCGACCTCGCCACCTCTGGTCTGCACTTTGAGGACTTTGTCCGTTACCTAGGAGACGCCGACGGTCGCCGGCGAATGGACCGGCAGTTCGGCGAGCACATCATCCACTGGGTGACTTACTCGGAACTGTGCGCGCCGTGTGAAATAAGCTACAGTGTGGTAGGGCACCATGAGACTCTGGAGCATGACGCGCCGTACATCCTGAGGGCGGCCGGCATCGACCAGCTGGTGTCGTACCCGGCCATTCCTCCGGGTATCACCCGCTACAACCGGACCAAGGTGGAGCACTACTTCTCAGGGATCAGCAAACGCGACATCAGGCGTCTTTATGCACAGTACGAAGGTGACTTCCAACTGTTTGGTTACCCTACGCCTGAGTTTTTACTGAACTGAAACAGTTAGCACTGGTTAAAAAGCTATAAACTATGGTGCCATAGGGAGAGCAGACTTTAAAAGATAATGCCTGCATTTATTCCCATGGTTTTGTTGGAATAACTGAGGTTGGGATAAAGCGTGTTGTCTTGTAAGCAGGACAAAAGCTGCACAATTATCATTGTGGTGGAGAACCTGAAGGAAAATAGTCAATATAATAATCAAATGAAGAACACATTTATATTTTAATTTTCAATGCGCGAGTTCTTATCTGTGATACAGGTGTATAGCCCTGTAAATGTAGCTATATTATTGCACTGTTTGGATCTGCTATTTCAGGGATTCGTCCTGTAGGTGGAAGTTATGGATGAAGCTGCAGGTGCATCTCATTGAATTAGAATATCATTAAAAAGGTAATTACAGTAGTTTAATTGAACTATGTTTACTATATTAATTAGACATTAAATACATAAACTTCTTGGTGATATACGTTTTTTTAGATGCATCTGTGCAGCTTTGTATCCTTGCTGTGATGTCTGTTTGAACTGAAGGTGCTCCTTGGAGAACAAGCGAAGAACAAACTGAGCACTCGTGCTTTTCATGGAGGTTTTTATGACTTACCGAGCAGCATTACCTTTTTACATTTTTTTATAATCATGGCGTTTGCTTCGACCGAGGCTGAAACTCTCCCTTAGGTCATATTGTGTATGATGACTCCCTTTGTGCTGACACTGGATTTTGAAAGCTACCTTTTTCTACAACAAGTGTAACACTTAAATGTTCTTAACATGACTTGCAATTAAACATTTGTATTAAATGTTAATATTTATATTATGAACTTGATGACTGCAAGATTTGAATTTCTGAGATGTAAAGCATTGTTGGCTCCCTGTGGGTGGTTGTGTAATCAGAAACGGGGTTTAAATAAAGGTGTGAAATACTTGTGTGGTGGTATCCATTCATATATTCAATTTGTTTTTTCTAGGTGGTGACTTAGTAATGTTTTTGAGTTATTTCCAAATAATGTTGCTAAGTTGTTTTTGGCGAATTTCTACAAGAAAACAAATGTTTTTGGTGAATTAGGGATTACTTTACCAGCAGATAGGCCTTACCTTACCTTCTCTGCAGTCACAGTAAATGGTAAATGGCCTGTACTTGTATAGTGCTTTATTTAGTCCTTGAGGACCTCCAAAGTGCTTCACACTACATTCAGGCATTCATGCAAACATTCACACACTGCTGATGGCAGCTACATTGTAGCCACAGCTGCCCTGGGGCACACTGAAAGAAGCGAGGCTGCCGAACACTGGCGCCACATTAAGCACAGGTATGCCCCAAGGCTGTTTACTCAGTCCTCCCCTTTACTCCCCGTGTACTCACAACAGCAGCACTGTTGAAATTTGCGAGTGATGCAACCGTTTCGGGTCTCAATGGCAAAAACAAAGAGGGAGCCTACAGGGTGGAGGTTTGAACGCTGGCAGTCTGGTAGAGGGAGAGCGGCCCCATCCTCAATACCAAGAAGACAAATCCAGAACAGCATATATGGTGAGAAAGCGTAGAGAGTTCATACTAAACAGCTGATAAAGAAGGCTCAGCAGAAAGACTCCAACAATGTGATCAGGCCAAAGAGCTGCTTGAATGGATTTCACCAATGCACAATAAGTCCAAACTGAATTACTGCTGCACAGTGTGGTGCCCTAACTGCACAGCTTCGGAGAAGATGAACCTGCAGAGAGTTACCAAAACAACTCAGTGGATCATTAGATCTTCTTTGCCCAGGATTGAAGACATGTACTCGTCAGGTAAAACAAGGGTGCACTTACCAACCGGCTCAGAAACGTCTTCTTCCCTCGCTGTTTCTGAGCTGGAAACAACAGCTTTGTCATTGTACGGCCTTGTGCATGTGATAAAAAAAAAGAAGCTGTATTAACCCATCAGTTGTGTTCATTGTTCTGTTGAAACACTTGTTGCCAAGCTTCAGGCATCTAGCTGTCGATTTGAGGTGAAGTTTAATAATTTGGAGGTGCTCCACCTTGCTTGTTCCATCCACTTCACAATGCTCCACTGGTAGAGAAACAGACCCTCAGCATGGTACTACTGCCACCATGCTTGACAGCTGTAGATAATCTCGAGCCTTTCTCCACCGACCTTGGAGGAAATTCTCAAGAAATGTAGCAGAAGTCACATCAACCAAGTCCAGCACAAGTATTTTTGGCTGTTTGTTCACATATATCTCTTTTGTCCATCTTGGTTTTTTGCAATGGGAGAACTGAGGCGTCCATAGGTGTTCACGGAGACCAATGTACAGTATCTGTTGTGGATTCGCTCTTGAGATATTTGTAGCGTGGTTTCAAAGAAAACATTTTAGCAACCATTTCCTATTTTATTTTATCTGGAGATCATCTAATAAACTTTCTGTTGGGCTTTCATGACCCAAAGAAGGGTCCAAAACCCGTACTTTTGGGAGGTACCTCCAAGTCTGAGGCCGTGATCCTCTGCTGGAAAGTGCTTCTTTAAGGTCAAGTTTTTTTTCTTTCTTTTTTTACCTTAAACAGAGGAGTTCAAGTATCTTGGATGGGATGGTAGGATGGATAGTGAAGTTACCATTCTCTCTATGTTCTGACCCTCACCTATGTCCATGAGCTGTATCTGATTACCAGAAACTAAGGTCCTGGATACAAGCAGCATTCATACCATCTGTAAGGAAACCATAGCTCTAAGTTTTCCTTTGAGAGACAGTGAGAAGATACCGATTAAAGCAAGTTAGATTAGATGGTTTGGACTATACACTTGGATTGCCTTTAATCAACTGAAAACTATCACTGGGGAGAGGGATAACTGGGTTTTCTTTTGGTTACCCCAGCTACCTGTCCTCAGATAAAAGAAATTCACTGGATGAAGGGATGGAGATTTACCAGGTGATCTACGTTCCTACCCTCCTCATCTGGTCATGAGCTTTGGGTAGTGAACGAAAGAACTTGATCACAGATATAAGCGGTCAAAATGAGTTTCCTCCACAGGGTATCTGGGGTTTTCCTCAGAGTATAGCCGCTGCTCATCCACACCGAGTGGAGTCCGTTGAGATGGCTCAGGCATCTGGTTAGGATGCCTCCTGGATGCTTCCCTGGTGAGGTGTCCCGGGGCAGGTCCTACCAGGAGAAGACCCAGAGGAAGACCCAGGGTAAGCTGGGGGGAAGTCTGAGTCTCTTTGCTTAGGCTGCTGACTCGAGCTAGGATTTAGCAGAAAATAATTGACGGATGGATGGAGATATATACACATAAAAAACCAGCTGTATGACTTGATCCCACTTAAGATACTCTTGATTTATTGTTGATGATGATTGAAAGCTTAGCCACATGAATAGTTGGACATGCATTCTCTAGGGTGACATCAGGTAAATTGGGACACTTTTTGGTTGATCGCAAGTAAACCATTTAAAATGCTAAACCTGGTGAAATTAATGAATTGTATAGCTTAATATGAGTCTAGGTAACATGTTTCTGCAGAAAATATGTTGCCAATAACAATACTTTACAAGATTTTAACCTTTAAAGGCTACAAGTGACCACTATCTGATCTGGGTAGAGGTTCAGGTAAAACGGGACAGGTGATGTGGTTTGAAGAATTGGCAACAAATTGAAGAATAACAATGCAATTTATTAGTTCATAAAGTCAGTTATCAATCATCAATTATTTATTTAGTTAATGAAGTCCGTTATCAATTAAACAAACATGTTTTCTTTAAAACACCCAAACCCCAAGCACTTGTGTGTGGCACAGGCGTGCATGTGTGTTCACACAGAAAGCTAATGTGCCAACAGTTACAAGCTAATTAGCTAATGCTATTAGCACAAAATACAACATATTCTCTGGTAATTTATCTAGCTTAACTGTCACACTATTTGTAATATCTCACAATGTGGCATAAAAGGGACATTTTCATGTGATTTCTGATCCTTGTGGCTTAAAATCATACTCATTAACATCAGCCAAAAGTGTCCCATTTTAGCTGAAAAATAAAATCATACTGCCTAATCATTTTGATATCAAGCTAAACCTAATACACAACAATGTACATTTCATTCATGTTTTTTATGTTCACATTAATTTAGCTGCAATATCCTTACGAATCACGATGACAAAATTTACATGTTGGGTCTCACTTTCAATGTTTCGAAAGCACTGATTTTTTTAAGCTTGACTCCGTCCATCTCTGATACTTCAGACCAATAAAAATTATTGTATATTACAAACAGCAACTGCAGTTTAAAGGTCGTCACATGCTTTTTTATTGGCTGCTGAGATTTAAAGAGATAAAGGGTTGAAACCTTATTTGTCCCATTTTACCTGATGTCCAAATTTACCTGATGTCAGCCTACCTAATAAATATTACAAATTTGTATATTTTCAAAGATATAGGCTATATTACACAGAAAGTCTGGATCTTAACAATTTTAACGCAATATTCAGCTACCGGAGACTGATCAACTCTGGATGCAGTAATACCAAACATCCACAAGGTGGCGGTACGGTACATGCTTAAAATCAATGGTGACAAGAGCTTTAAACCTCATGAACCCTTGATCTAAATTCCACCACATGGGGCTGCTGAACTGAAATACTGGATTCATAAATGTCACCTCTTCTGTGGGCAAAACAAACATCCCAGACATTAGTTAGCAGTAATCACACATCAACAGATGGAGAAGAGTGGGACACATTACATTTCTCGACTGGCAAATGTTCAAGTTTGGTTTCTGGCATATTTCTATAGGCTAAATCACAAAGCTTCAGCCATGTTTTTTATGTTTTACATTGTTAAAGCTTTGTGCTCAGACAATGGCCTTTAAACATTTCGATACATACTAAAGTATTTCCCATTTTTAGATGTTGCAACCACAAGCTGCATTGTATTTTGATTGAATATTTCTTAAGACAGACAAACACAAAGTAGTGCATAATTGTGAAGAGGGAGAAAATTAAAAACTTAACCAGGCTGAATGGAGAGCATCCGTGAACATCAGTGTTCTAGTCTTTCCACAGATTCTCAGCTGGATTTAGGTCTGACTGGGCCATTCACACCTGAATCGAATGGCTGAATCACCTCTTCCATATCTAATCAAGTTCCACAGAGGCCTGTTAGGGAGCCATGTATTTAATAGGTAACTTTCAAGCAGGGATGTATCTAAAATATGCAGTATAGTGACTTTTAAGGAGTGAAGAACATTCCATTGTGTTAGGTTTCCACAACCCATAGTGCATGTTGGCTGTTGGCATTTGTGCCACACTCTTTCCATGTTCAGATGATGGACTGGACAGAGAACAGAGACTTGTTGGCTTATATGCCTGCTAAAAGCAGTTAGCTGCAATTTTATTTGGGGGTATTAAAGAGAAGTGGGATGAATGGAAATGTATGGCACATTTTGTGGTTGTAACCTAAAAATTTTTTGAAAAGTTCAAGGCCTGCTCTGTGTGTCTCCTTTCAGCCCAGTTGATTTTCTTCCAGCCTGCCTGACTGGTTCCCCCTGTTTTTTATTTTTATTTGCATGTCTTTGTAAAGTTTTTTCAAGCAACAGATTGTCTTTCTCTGTTTGGACATTTCACTGTACTATTGCGGTAATTTCCCGACATCCTGCTTTTGCTTTTGGCTTTGTTAGAAAGCATTCAGAGCATGTCGGCATGTAGGGTACTAATATGGTTTAGGACTATTGGTGCAACTGCAGAATCTCTCGAGATAAAGATGCAGAGCGGACATTGAAACAAATCAATAAACTGAGTGAGGTTTGCAGAAATTGCATAGTTTACAGTAGGCTATAACTGACAGGCCTGCGAAACTCTATTGATTTTTAATTTGCTTGTTATTAAGATGGTAATCAGTTGTGCAAAAACAGCCGAATGCAAAAAGGTTGAACCCCTCACTTATTTGTTCCTCAAGCTCTCCCACGTGTCCACTGTACAGGCACAACATCCCTTCTGGTTCTGCTCACCTGCCACACCCATGCTTTTACCAGTGTGGACATTTTAGCTCTCAATGTACACATGTCCATGTGGATGTTGTGTGATCTGGGATCCAGCTCCCAGTCTGTCTACCTGCTGAGATGCTTTGTGTAAACACCAGCTTGCAGGCTGATGTCGGATGGACGGTTCGGGGAGGAATTGTGTGTCATCATCCACTGTATCCACGCTCACTAGGAGAGACCCAGCCCTAATCTTACTGTGTGCAGTAAACCGGCTTCCTGTGTTTGAGGGATTCTCTTCTAAAACAACGTGAAGCCAGAGGAGAGCAGACAGAGGAGAATCTCTGCTGAGGTAGCTTCACCTTCAGCATAAAAGAAAAGCAGATAAAGTTTCACTTTTGCTTAAAAACAACAAAAGCCTTAAGATACATTGTTATACAAGAAAAGAGAAATACAACGGTTAAAAATTAACCCAGTATCCCTGTGGATTCACCCTAAAAACATCCTCATTATAAAAATAACCATAGAAGGGATTTTTTTTTTACAAAGATAAATAGTTTCGTTATAGCAAGAGACCCAAAACCAGAGACAGGTGACCTGCAAAAATCAGATAAAAAAACATATCCTTACATGTGTTAAAGTTGTAAATGACCCAACTCCAGACAGGAGGTAGGCAGAATCATGGGAAAGTGTGATTTAATGAAAATAATGGGGTAAAAAAAAGAGTATGAACAGAGGAACACCAGGAGTAAAAGAGTGAATAAGAGCATATGATTATAAAAAAACAAAACTGGGCATGTAATTTAACAAAACAAACTGGAAACCTTGGGGAAAATGATATAAAGAGTCACACACCGCTGTAAAGGAATAACCCAAAACAATATCAGAACACAGACAAAGCTAAACTCAAAGTCCTATGGATTATGTCAATCCTATTAAACTGATAACTAATGTTTAATAAGCATGAAGCTTTTTTTTTATGTCTGAAAATATCGGATTCAAGCTACTCACAAAACGCAAAATCAATAAATTAACAAATAAAATAACAAAAAAGAAAAGAAAATATTTGAAATTCAAAAAGAAACATTTGCAGCAATATACATTTGGCTTCTAATGTGGTGGGTATTATTGTCAGGAGTAGTTCTGGTGTACTTTTCTGTCATCTTTCTTCATAGCCTAGATTTATGTCTGAACACAAAAGATAGAGTTTTTTCACAATTTGCTAAATAATACACAAAACAAATCAATTTTTAGTCTTAATTTGACTGAATTCTAACCTTCCTAGTGGAGAAATATGTGTCAGAAAGCAAAAAATAACAAGCAGAAATCGATTATTTTTTGTACATATTTATACATACATAACCTGGTAATGTAAGCTGATTAGGCTTATATTTGAGTGTAAGCAACAAAATACACACATATAAAAATGTTGCTTTTATTTTGAAAAGACCAAGCGAAAGTCCGACATTGACTGTTGGCTTGACTACAGAGCAGCGAGGCAGCAGCAGCTTACAGGGAGACCGCTGCCACCTCAACATGGAGTAGCTGGAGCCGAGCGCTTACTGCCGAACAGCGGATTCCGTTGAGAGGAATACCCGGCGCCATACATTTAACCTATCCGCTACTAAAAACCCACGCAAATGATACAGCGGCCATATTTAGCAGAGTCACAGGGAAGCCCGGCTTTTATTTGAAAAGATGGCGAACGACTCTCCAGCTAAAAGTCTGGTAGACATAGACTTGGCTTCATTGCGGGTGAGTGCTGCCGACCCGAGACGATGTTTTTTTGTGTGTTTTTTTCCAGCTCTTTTTGCCTCGTCTTTGTTTCGGCGTTTCTCCTTAAAGCGCGCCGCCTTTAAAACCGTGTAACACGGCCAGGCTTTAGGCTGGGTTTCGTCGTTTTTGTGTGCGCTGAAGATGCGTTAAAAACGAGCGCTGAGGCACAGCGAGGTGTTGCCAGTGTCTGCTTTTCCTTTGTTCGAGATGCGTTTGGCATGTAGGGGAGACCAGGGCGCAACAGCTGGCGGACACCGGACAATGTTGTTAATTTAAAAACATAGCAACGCTTCTTATTTAACCCGACTGTCCTTTTTCTCCTCTGCAGGATCCGGCTGGGATATTTGAGCTGGTGGAGGTAGTTGGAAATGGCACCTATGGACAAGTATACAAGGTTGGTTGGAGGCATGGCCTGTCCTGCTTTATCTGATCTGTCTTTCCTCTCTTAAACTCTAAGGACAAAGGAAGGGACATCATGCTGGAGGGTTGGGTTGGACCACATGGAGGGAGAAGGAGCCAGATGGGTTGCAGCACTTTCAATCTGGTGTTATTGTTAACAGTTGGTCTGGGAGGTGAGGGTTAATGGCTGAATCAGACCATCTCTGATGCATCACCCGTCTTACATCAACTGGAAAGTAGATAAGAAGGCGAGCATGGAGTAACAAGACGTCTTCTAGCCTCGCCTTAATGTAGGCAGAACATCCAAGAGTCGGATGTAAATAAGAAACTTTAAAATCCGGCCAAGATCACGAAGATTTAACTTCCTGGGGAGATTTTTATGTACCTAAATTTGCAATAAAACCTGGCTTGATTGTGGAAAACAGCATCAAAATCACTCAGAAATTTTACTTACAGAATATTTGGGGGGAAATAACGAGGGGTAAAATCAAACCAGAAGGGATTAAATCAGAAGTTTGCATCAACAATTCTGTCAATTGGAAATAAACTTAA
The DNA here is from genome assembly GCA_963556495.2 of Valencia hispanica. Classification (NCBI taxonomy): domain Eukaryota; kingdom Metazoa; phylum Chordata; class Actinopteri; order Cyprinodontiformes; family Valenciidae; genus Valencia; species Valencia hispanica. Next base: position 21,282,310 of record OY747723.1, read on the forward strand.
AAAAAAATCCATGTATAAAATAAAAAATAGCTGAAACTTACCTCTAAGTATTGCATTGACAAGTTGATTATGATTGACCCATATTTACTTCTATACTTTGTTTTTTTTCTTTTGGTCACCACTACTCCTGAGCTTTCTGACCTTGGTCACTAAGATTAATCAGTTGTGGGCATCCAGGACAGTAAAAATCCCACTTATTGGCCAAAATATGATATTGGATGCCAATTTTTAAAGCGTTCTTATATTGAATCCAAGCAGTTCTTTGCAGTTTCAGTGCTCCACAGATTGAAACTACAATTAGGTTTTGATATATTTTTTTGACATTTTCACAAGAATTTCCACACACTTTAGTGCACTGAGCTACAAAGAGATTGTATACAATACTTTTCTTTTGAAAAAAAAAAGTGCATACATTTCAGGATGTCAAACAGATCTGTTGTGGTGCAGAAACCACCCCCAAAAAAATCAGGAACATTATGTGTTTTTTGATCCACACCTGTATCTTTGAAAGCCAAGTGTTCGCACACAGATGAACTTACTCTACCTGTTTGGGTTGCAGCTTGTAACGACAGATTTGTGCACCAGTCGGCAGATAATGCAAAAAAAAAAGAAAGCTACTTTCTAAGAAAAATATGACACAAGAATTTCAATAATTTATTTTTAATATTGTTTCATTTAAATTTTTTAGCCAAATAACAAATGGTTTACTATTAATCTGTAAGGTTTTGGACCATAAGTTGTTGACAACATTAACAACCTATAATAAGCAAATAGAACCTGTTTTTGAAACTGTTATCAACAAACCTACTTAGTGGCGAACTTGTTAAAGAAACCACCCCGTGGTGTTTTTTTTTGTTTGTTTTTCTGGGTGTTCCAAGTGATAAATGTCCATAGATACACAGCGACGTAATGATGAATGGATTTCAGAAAAGATAATTCTTAAAAAGCACTCTGACAACAAAACAGCTGACTTTGCTTTGTGTGTATTGTGTTGATGACATCACAAGAGGCACAAGGATCTAGCCAATTCGCTTTGGCTAGAAAAACAATACGACGGAGCAATATTTGACAGATTCTGACGTAGATTCTGAAGCATCAGACTTTCCCCAGCAGATTCCAAATTTAAATGTATTTTACATTACAGATGCTTTAAATCAAGATGGAGGAAATGCACTTATCTCTGTTTATCTATCAAAGCACTGGTTCCTAACCTTTTGCTGATTCTCGACTTAAACACTCCCTAAACATTGATTAATCCTGCAGTCAATGGCTAAGTGGAAGCAACCTGGAACAATAATTGTCTACAAAACATCTTTATCTTTTCCTGTTGTGTTGGCATGGCAATTGTATGGGTGGCGCTGCAGGTGTATGCAAGGTGGAGTTAACTAGGTCAATACAAGCATGTGGTTCAGCAATCCTTCAAAGTAATCTCAATGGACAGTTGCTTAAGATCTTCAGTAATTGAAATTGTTCTGAAATTGCCCTCTGTGTGCCTTTACTCTCACAACTATAGAGAATACAAGTGAACACCTTTTTTGAAGGAGGGATTTGATTTAAAAACATTTAAATAACACTGAGAAATACAAACGGATGTGCTGTAAAGTATCTGCCTCTTGTGATGTCACCAGAGACATGTAGGCATCGATGTTTGTTTTTGGGAGGCCTATTTTCTTTCAGTTTTAAAACTGGCAAAACAAATTGGAAACATGGCCGTAGCATATCTTGTAGCTGACAAAACTACACGCAACATCGGGTTTTTAGAGGATTTTTACACAAAAATCCGATCAGTAGCTTTAAGCTTGCTATTCTTTTAACACAAACTTGCTTACATGAAGACTTTTTTTTTCTGATTTAGTGAATAAGAGTCTGTCTCTCTTGGCCATCTGGGCATGGTGTTGCGTTTCCATGCCTTAAACTGCCATTGCTTACTGTTGAAAGACATCACCAAGCGGGGAAAGAGGCAGACGGATTCATCTTTCTCTGCACGTTGCAGAGCCAGCCTTGTGTTTTTTCTTGCAGCTTACTTATAAGTTGGGGCTGTATTGCTAATGGGCACGAACCCAGCAGATATGTCTAGTTTACTAAGCGCGGCATTGATGGTTAATACTGTTTTGTGCAAGCGTTTAACAGTGCTCCGGTGACCTGCATTCACCCATCCGGCATAATAAACCCCCAGTCTGTCCCCTCCCTGAAATTGCATGGCTAGCTCATGTGATTTTTAGCTGTCGACTTGAAGTCAGCTCTTTTAACAAGGATGCTTCCATGTTATCTTCCCACCACATGCTTTTTAAATTGGACATATCATGGGAAAGGGAATTACAGCTTCTCCTTCTTTTCCACCCTTTTAATCTCTCCGTACATTCGGCTTCGCTCCTAATTCTATTTGAAAACGCTGCCACGTGAGAATGGGGCTCGTAGTCCAGAGTGCTGTCAGATTAGCTCGAAGTTGACACAAAAGATGTAGTAGTTGCAGGCGGCCTGCATGAGATAAGCCCAAACCGTCTCCAGTGAAGACGCTGCCAAGTACTGGAGCTCTGCTGCAGTGGCTTCCTGTCGATCGGCTGTCGATTAGTGAGCTGGCGGTCACGTTAAGCCCGGGTTGTGGGGGCCGGGAGCGTGTGCAGGGATGGAGCAGGGCGGGGGGTTTTGCAACTGAAAGAAGAGCAGCTGTCCACTTCCAGAACCTGCTCTAACCCATGCTCACAAAGCTGGGTTTGTCTCCTTGGCCGTTTGGGTCGCTCATTCTGTCAGTCGCTGGGGTCTGTAGAAAGGAGGTGTTTGTCTGCAGCGTTTCAAAGTCCAACCGACTGAATAATCACAACAGGCTCCCCTCTAACAGAAAACTGGGAGGAGTTTAGTCTCCCTCCGAGGCCTTTTCTGCTTTGTCCACTGCTTGGTCACACTTTGCAGGCCCCCATTCTCCCCCGACTTCTTTTTTTCTTAGTCACAATGTGTTTGAGATTCTTCTCTCTGAAACATTTGGTGTCTTTTCATTCATTTAAAACATTTTCCTAAATAGGTTTCAGAACAATTTGTCAAGAAACCGTTAACATCTAAATATTTCTGATAGTAAAATTTTAATATCTGATAAATATCAGGTTTAAATCATTGTTTCATTTATATACAGAAAAATGGGATCCAAACCAACCTGCCCCTTACTTAAATCATGAAAGATCGGACAAAAGCCCCACTAATTACTCTAGTCATTTAGACTTATGCGACACCTGCTGGCATAAATCGATAAGTGCATTTACAAAAATTAATGCATCAAAAGATGTGCGATGTGCCGCGGCGCTCCAGAAGTGGCCACACTAAAATACATTTTTAGGGTGTCAAGGTTTCATAGGCACTTAGAATCCAAAAATGTGCAGCCATATTGGAATAAAGTGTAATAAAGTTATTTGTTTTTATTTGCATAAAATTGGCTTTTAACAGGAATACAGAAATCTGGAATGAATTCATGGCTTTACACCGTAAAAACTGCCGTCTTCCTAGGTTGTAAATGCCATGTTAAATGTTTGTGCTTCCACGCTGTGCTGCCGGCTCTCTAAACCAGCCCGGGCTGTCAGGATTACAGCCATCGCCCCTGGAGAGGTGCCAGATTACAGTCAGCTTCTGAAAACACAGCGAAGCAGTTTTCTCCCCCCCCCGTTTTGTGACAGACAGCCTTAATGAAAATTTCTTTAGGGTTAAGAAGCGCATTTAAATCACTTATTTTGGTTTTGGACAGTTAGCTATGACAGCTGATGGAGATTAATTTAAAGAGGTTTCGGAATAAAAAAAAAAGCTTATATTCTTATATTCAGGTTGTTTTCTAATCCGATTGTGATTTATTAGCTACGTTGGTTACACAAGATGTATTGGTCTCATCCAGGCTGTACATTGATTCGTCAACACTTCTGTCATGTACAAACTAACCAGTTGTATGGATGTTGTTGTTTTTTCTAACACTGCTCTTCTGTTAGTCAAAGTATTTCAAAACATTTGGCCTCTGTGTTTTTACATGCTCATGCATTAGACAAAGAGCTTCTCAGTAAGCTCTCTCTGCTTATCAGTGGCACTAACCGGCTAAGTAGACCTTGTGTAGGGCCTCTCTTTAGATATAGTGACTCATAAAAAAGGAGGAAAAAAAAGACTCAAAGATAAGCCTGAGAGAAACATGAATCCTTGAATTGTGGTTGGTATGCAGGGAAGATTCTCCCTGCTGCACAGAATCACCATATATAGTCACGCCCGCGTCCACAGCGCCCATGTTGACCTGTCTGCTATGCATCCATGGGGTGTGCCAAGGCTGTGCCCTCTTGTTATTTTCACACCGACTTCCCTGCATTTATGGAATTAACACCAGAATGCCCAGTTTCAGATGTTCCCCACCTCCAGAATAGAAACAACCCATGGTTTGTTCTGTACTTGCTGAAGGCTTTGGTTGAATCTGCAGAAGCCCGTGATGAATCTCTGCAGCTTTGTAGCTCGTGTGGTCCATCTTCTTCCTTTGTTTACTCTCCCAGCCGGAGTGGCAGCCTCGCCCCTGCCCTCAGAATAAGACTGGTTGTCCTCGGGGGGGCGAGCTCTGCCTGACGGCCACAAAGGCTGCGGGCCGCTGCTGAGCTGGGAGTGGAAGCTCTCCTGCATTCTGTTTCAAGGCCCACCTGCACCATATGGGGCATGTCACAGATGTTTTAACAGGGTTACTACGTAGTTTAGTAAATTCTGGAAAAGTTTGATATAAGCATTTTCCACATTTGAACAGGCATGGGTTAAAATATTTGTATTTTTGGACTTTATTTCCTGTCCTCTTGTCTAAATGTTGCATTTATTCACTCATGAGTTCAGTCCGTGTGTCCGCATGTCCTTCTGATTGTTTATTCATCCTTCCGTCCATTCTAGCCCCGTTTATCCATGATTCCTTCTTTCATCCATCCATCCATCTGCCCAACCATCATTTATCACTCTGTTCCTCTATCTGTTGCCTGTCTGACGATCCCGTCAGTTGTCTGTCGTCATCTGTCCTCGCCATGGAAAATAAATGGTGCACCTGGGTTGGCTGCTTTGCAAACGCTAGTCAACGGCATGTCAAGTAACATTGCGCCTCGATATTTCAGCTTCCCAAGTGGTTTTGTGATTGTTGAACGATATCAATGACTTTATCGATTGCCAACATTTTCTTTGGTCTTTCTCTTCTTTTCTATATGATGATGGCAGTTAAACACTCTAATATACGGTGAACGCTTTTATTTGAAATCTCCCATGAAAGAGACCGACCTCTTGAATCTTTACACGCTGCAAACCTGTTTGAGGTTTCTAACGCTTGAAGCATGAATAAGTTGCGTCAGTACTCGGGCTGGTAGATGTCAGCAGACTTGAGGTTAATCCACATTGACCCCTCAGCAGCTGCATTTAGGTTTTCCACAAACGCGCCTGAAAGTATTGCTTTTTTCAGCAATTTGTGGAAGTGCCTGAAAGATGCAAGAACTTTGAAACCTTTGTGAATAGGCAAGTATTGATCCATCAGACCCCAATAAGCAGTCAAGTCCAGGTAATGGAGTGTTTGTAGTATTTTAAATAATTAGAACGAAACGGGACAAGGTTTGTTATTTTATTATGTAAAGACAACTTTAAGAATGATATAATTTGATCTTTATCAATGCGTTGCACTCACCAATAGCTTTTATGGTTAAGATGCCATTGCTGAATCCAGCAGCAGTGCTCGTCTTGCCTGCTTGCCTAATAAATTTTTGCCTGAATAGAACTCACTTGTAAAGATTGAGGAGGCTTTAGGTCAGAATACGGGGGCGTTGGATGGCTCGCTTACGCTGCAACCAGGACTGGGGTCATGTGTCGGGTCCACATGCCTCATTAGCATGCAGGATTGTATCTGAGCTGTGAAACATCGCAAGCAAAAGCTGCGCATATTAGCCACTCCTCTGCTTTTCACCCTGCACAGTGTGTATCTCTTTTGTCCTCATCTCCCCCCACAAGTGGCCCTTCTCCCTAATTGGTGTCACAAGACCTAGCATGTCACCTGACTGGTCACACTGCCTCAACAAAACTTCCTGTGTTTGTCTGCATGTCTGCTACTGTCTGAGCAGAGCTCATTGAGCTGCCTCATTACTAGAGTGATCTTTCGTGGAGATAGCGAGGCGGTGGGAGAGGACATGCTCTCCTGCAAAGAGAGAAATCTCTTCCCCAAATTTGGACGTTGTGGGATGACGAAGATGTTGGTACAGTTGCAGGGTTCCTGCTCAGTCTGGAATAGTATGGTGTTTAAGTACTGTGCAGGTGTAGATCGAGTAGGAAAAAGATGGAAAATAGTTTTGAAAATAATTTCTTCTTATACTCCGTCTCCAATGATCAAAATTTTTCCTCATCCCCGTCCATCATCCCAGCATCCATTCCTTCATCCATAAATGTATTAACCTGCTGTGGATTCATTTATATTTCCATTAATTTATCCATTTGTCCATCCACCAGACTTCTTGGTCACTAAAGTGTAGATTCATACATTCGTCCTTAAATTCATTCATGATCTTATTAGTCTGGCAATCATTTATCCATCCATCTGTGCACCCAAACTAGCATCAATCATCTATAACCCGACCATTGCTCTGTCTGTTCAGTCACCCAACTGTTTACCTCTCCTTGCATCCTTCCATCAATCTGTTCATTCATCCATCCCTGCGTCAGTCAATCAGTCTATTCATTCCTATGTCCATCTATTTATCTCCGTCCATCAACCTTCAATCCTTCATTGGTATTTTTTTCCATCCCATTTTAAAGCTGCCCAAAGCAGAACGATCCTAAATTCACGGTGAACCTTTGTATTAATTCAATAAGTTACTACTTTGAAAACACGAGTTTGGTGAAATGTGTGTCTGTCTGTCTGTCTGTCTGTCTGTCTGTCTGTCTTTCGATTGTTGTTCATAAGCTGTAAATTCATGTGAATCTTTAATACTTCTCAGCACCAAGGTGCAGCACTGTGATCAATCAGATCAATTGCCCTCTTGTTCTGATTCTTGTCTGCTCATTATATCCAAACGTTCCTCTGGTCTCATGGCGCTGTTATCCTAACCCCTTTCTGCCTCCTCATCTCTAGCTTTCTATCTTCAGGGAGGCAGTCTATGAGAACTGGGTCATTGTGATGTATGAAGGAGCGGTGGAAAAAAGAAAAGACTGAGGTCAGATGCAGTGACAAGCACAGGTTCATGCGTGTTGCTTCCTACCTGCTGCGAGCTGATGATTTCTCTCCTCCGGCTTTAACCGATGCATGTTGGAAAAGCTGTAGGCAGAGCTGTGAGTGTGTTCAGAGAGTTTGGAAATGGATTAGTAAACTTCCCAAAGGCAGATGGATGGTGCTGCGAGCTGAACCCTCACCCTGCTTACCGTCAAAGTTCAAATGTCACCTCAGATGTTCACGCGACCCCACCTTCCACACACCAACGCTTTCAGCAGTAAGCTTTTGGAAAAACATGCCATGGAGTCCAACGGCTCTGTCAAATAATGTGAAATTCAAGTTTGTTTTTCACCTACTTGAAGTCTTGTAGCAGTCTTCACTTACACATAAGCTAGTCGTTTCCCACCACTGTTTTACATCAAAGATTAAGTTTTATACTTTCACCTTACAAATTTGCCATTGGTACTCTTTATGGTGAAACAATGCCGTCTTCTTATCGCCTTCCTAGCTTTGAGTGAGATTTCTCCCCAACTGTAATGACTGAGCTCTTTATAGAGGAGTGCTTTTTGTTTTAGGGTAGATATTTTTTCTTCTTTCTTTTTAGCTAATATCTCTGGCTCTTAAGACTCCAAGTCATTCAGTGGTCTAATGCTGAGCTGGAGAGAGGCCAGCAGGACATCTGGCCATGGTTAAGAGGAGCTATGATTGAGGGAGTAGAGATATGGAGGCCAGGGAGGGCTGGGTGATAACTTAGTGCCTCAGATAACCCTCTCCCCAGCCACGCCTAGCAGCAGGGCTCTGAGAAATCTGGTGATTCTTATAGCTAATACGGCACTGTGAAAAAGCATTTCCTTTTCGATTTTCTGTACAAATATTAATATCAAAAATACCCTGAATACATAAACACATTAAGTCCATTTGTTGGTAAAGAAAGGAAGGATTCTGAGTGGCCCACTCAAAGTTTGTACTTTAACCTAATAAGCGCTTAAAATGCTGTTCTTGCTCGAAAACCCTGTTGTGTGACTCAACTAAAACAGTTCGGCAAACAAGAGTGTGCTATAATTCCTTCACAACGATTTAAAAGACTTGTTAGTATTTACTGCAACTGCTCGATGGCCGGTTTTGCTTTTCACTTAGTTTGTTTGTTTGGAGAGCATTTTTTCCTCTATTAAAAATGTTTGAAAAATGCTTTCTAAAACTATTCAGGTACATTTTTCTGTTATTAAAATTTTGTTTGATCTCAAATATCAAAGTGTCACAAGAAGCAAAAACAGACTAAATCATTTTGTGTAGCAGTGCATTGTCAAACATTTTAAACATTCATTTTTCTTGAAAAATGCACTTTTTAAATTGAAACTTTCTAATTATTTGTCAACAAAAGTTGTAAGAAGTCACTCAGGATCATATTGAGCCATTTTCTTTTTAAATAGCTTCACAATTTTTGAGGAAAGGTGAAAGTAGCATAATCAAGTCTCTCAATATGCTTGAAATCTAACCTACACCAAGAAAACCAACAGCCAGATGCAAAGACTAATTTCCCATAAGCTTTCTATCTTCCACATTTCTACTTTCCATTGCTGCTGTCATTCACCAACAGCAGGACACAGATCGTTCGCTACACGTGCAAATACTGTTGGAAACCACAGCTTTGAATATGAGCGCCCAAGGCAATTTTATTTGTAAACCAGTCTTCATACCCGTCCAGATTACTGCAGTTTTCAGGAACTGTTGAAGAGAAACATTTGCCATGTGCAATATTTAAGGTGCAACAAAGCTTAAAGCATAAAAAAACAAGGGGGAACCTTATCAAAGCAGAAGGATGAATCATATGAGTTTAGTCTTTTAAAAACTATTGTAGGACTTCAAGAGGGACAGTGAGAATCAACAGTTCACCAAATTTTCTTTATTTTATCCCAAACAGCCGTCTGCTTTCACTGATGAAAACCTTCGACAGTAAAGTTCAGGGATACTTGCCACCAAAAGTAGTTTCTTCTGTATATTCCCACATATTAGCATTGCATCATCGAGTAGCCGGCAGCTGTGTCTTATCGTTTGTTTACTCCCTCTCCTAAATCAGTTTTGCTTGCAGGCATTCCTCCATGCAGGTGGTTTCAAAATACTGCATCCTTTAACTTTTCATTGAGACATCACTTAAGCCTGTTGGAGTTCCCATGTCCCGTATTTGATGTTAGATGGCAGGTGTTTTTGAGACATCTTGACTCTAGTGTAAAATAAATTTTTAGTGCTGCTATTACTAAATTAGGACTGGAATTAGGATGACTGTCTTTAAGAGGCTCCTGTTTAAAATAAAACATGGCATAAGGGTTTAATAAACTTTATTTGTACAATAGTTTTGATTTGGGTTGCAACACAAAGCAGGTTGCAGCCGCATGACACTTGGCTCCATGATATTTAAAGTGTTTAAGCAAAAAGTTGTCCTCCTCCTTCATAATCTTAGGGGTTTGCTTTAATCGTCATAAAATTGAATGACTAGCATTTCGGCTGCTCTCTCTCCTACACCAGGTGCAGCAGACGATGCAATCTCTTTCACCTTGAGCTTCATTGTAATGGGAGAATTTACACTAGGGATTGTCTGGACAAACTTTGACCCAGAAAAGGTCCAGGTCATGCACAAAAAAGGCTGAGTTTTAAAAATTAGCTGCCCAAACATGTACGCACAGCTTCCTGGAGGTGAAACAAAATCATTTATGCAAAAACAATTTACTGACTCTGATACCAATCGATTAATAAAAACTTTTGGGACTCTCTCTATATGCATTTGAAGGGAGATTGTCTAGAATCTATAAACCATGTTTGTCGAGTTTAGTCTGGCTATTTTCCAGGCTGTTCACTTTTTTGGTTTGCTTATAGGTTATTTAATCTGATTATCTCCCTTAACAACCTCATTTATTTTAGCTGATTTGCTGTTGATTGCGTGTGCACTATACTTCATCTTCAAAGTAGCCAGATGGTTTAATTTATTACAAGGACAATAAATAAATGAGGGATGGAAAGGATTTTTTTTTTCTTATCATTGATCATGACGGTAAACCAGACTTTCGTCATTCGTTGCACTTATGAAGTGTAACCACCCAGTTGCTTTGTGGCATCAGAGGAAAAACCTTGAGGCTGGGATAACCATGCCAGATGCTAGAAAACATTTGGAAACATTATGTGACCATAAATACTTCAGACGGGATTGTTGGGAGGGAAAAAAAGGCAGTTGTACATCCTGACATCCATTCCAAGGCACAGATTTTAGGTATTAGGAATGAGCCCACTTTAACAGGCACTTCAGCTAAGATGTCATGGGTTCGCACAGCTCCATTGAGCTTAACTAAAATGTTAAAAAAAATCCTAATTTAAACGGTATGTTTAGACTAGAAGATTTGAAATGAGAGACAAATGTTGGAGGTTGCAATCAAATGCACCAGATCTGAGGCAATCTGGCGGTCAACAGTCGCTGCGTTGAGCTATAGTTCAGATTTTCAGGCCTTGCAGCCACATCACAGATGCTTACCAAAAACCTGATATTTAATATATTTTCATGCTGTGCTTTTTGAGTATATTGATATATTGGTTAGCTGTAGAATTTGGATTCAGTACAGAGATAATGGGAAAAGTGGGATTAATTATGGGGAAAAAAGATCATCCTGATTATTTTAACCACGATTATTTAAAAGGATTGTTCATTGATTTTGTCTTTTTTGCTTTTTTGGCCTTTAAGACTCTCTTTGATCAAGTTTTTTAACTGGACCAGCTACTCAACATGTTACCATTGGTCATCGGTTTCTACGTGAGCAGATGGCACTAGTGTTTGGTCTGGATTGTGTGCTATTCTTTAAAACTAAATCCTGACTGAACTGCTGTCGTAATCCCTTGTTTTTTTTTTAAATTCTATAAAATGCTGAAAGTTTTCAATTTTGGAGCAAATTGGTTTAAAATGCATTATATTTGGACTGGCCTACATTATGTTTATAGGCTCATATCTGACTGTCGCCTCTATTGTTTTTGCCTTTGTATCACTGTCTCAAACTGTAATATGATTTGCATAGAGCCCACTGTTGTTTTGTTTTTATAGTTAAATCTATAATTAAAGTTTTCTAATTAAAAAATAACATTTCCTTGCATCTGAGGGCGTGTCCCACAATCTATTTCTTGTTGGCTGTCGGCAATACGTCTTTGTAGTGAGGTTGTAATCTGTTCACTCCACCCCACTGCATCCAGATTAAACAATCCAAATATGTTTTATACTTCCCGACGGGGAATTGTGGGTAAAATTATTCCAGAAATAAGGGAGTGTGTCCCCAGCTTTAGGATTTAAAGTGTCCCTGCACAATTAACCGAATCTACCATTTTCTGTGTGCCAAGTGCCATTTCGTAGCTTTGCAGTTTTGGTACGGTCTGTTGTGGGATGTTTCGTACTGAGCTTGCTTCAATTGATACTCTCCAGGAGGGAAATGATAAACTAAGAGCATGGTTGCATTGCAGAGTATGTATAAACACCTATGACGCCAGGAAAGCACAGGGAGCTACCTGCTTTATCACCAGCTCCTGTGTTGTTTTTGTGAAGTGAACCCCTGGAATCAAAGTGGAGCGGATTAAAATCACTGTAAAGCATCCCTCCTTTTGCTCCTGTCAGAGGAGAAGGGGGGCCTCTAAGCCTGCATAGCGTTTATTGTCATAATCCATACAGTTTCAATTGATGATAGATTGTACTGGCTAAGATGACAAGGATGGTGTTAACTGGGACTCGCAGCACCCTCCCATATATAAATGTGTGTCTCAGAGAAGGAAGCTATTACCGATTTGGCCAGCTCCGAAAAATTTCCCATGTTTCATCACAGGATTGTGGAAAGGGGGGGGGGGGATGTAAAGAGGTCTCTATTTCTGTCCTTTGTTTATGTAAGGAGTGGCAGCAGCAGAGTGTTGGAGAGCAGAGAAGTCTGGGAATGTTGGATTCGTACGCTCATATCTACTCCATTATTTGGGCTTTAGTTTTGGAGATTTGATTTTAGTAAATATTTCCACGTAATATGATATACACCAGTCAATTGCACCTATATACATCAGCATTGATATTCTCAGTATTTTCTCTGTTTTGCTAATTCATTATTTCTAATAATTGTTTAAAAACTCAAGAGTATTGAAACAAGTCATGGAACTTTGCCCAAAACGAGACAATTTTTGTAATAAAAATGCTTATTTCATATTTTATTTCATATTCTGAGGCATAACTGAGCCTGGAGTGTCAAAAATTGGCAGCGACATTAATTGTTGGCCTCCACCAGGAGGTATATGTTTTCGTGTCTGTCGGTCGGTTAGCAACATAACTCAAAAAGTTATGGACGAATCCGATAAAAATTTTCATGAAATGTCCGCACTTGGACTAGGAACGAGTGATTACAATCATTTTGGGGTTGATCCGACATAAAGCGCGTATTCACCCACTGAGCAGCGGTGCTAACCACCTCTCCCATGTCAGAGAGCTCATATGCGGCTCACCTCGCACAGCAGTTGGAGCACAGCGACAGCACGAACACAGCCATGCGCCTCATTAAAAGACATTTTATTGGAAAACTACCGAAAGTTAGTTAGATAGCAACATGGGGATGAGTGGCCCTGGCGGAGGTCTGCGCTCTGAGTGCTTTTATAGTTCTAACCAGTTTTTATTTTATTGCATTAAGATTAGCAGAATTAAAAAATATCCTTGCTGAGAGGCAATGAAACATTAGAACAAATTTAAGTGAAAATCAAATCTCCATCGTGGTGTTTGGAAATAACTTTTTAAAAATATATATATATTAACAGGCAGAACAGAAAAAAATGCTAAAAATGTAACCCCAAGATCCACAACCAGACCCAATTTTGGCCTTTGCTTAAACACATCCAGTTTTATACAAAAATAAAATTAATAAAAACTTCTAATTACACAGAAGGGTTAAACCTCAAAGCTCTTTTTACATCCTGTTATTTCTCCTATATACCTAAAAAAGCGAACAATTTTTCGGTTTATTCTACCTGTTTATCCTTACCTTATTCTCTCACATGCTCACTTTTGTTGTTTTTCTTTACAGGGACGACATGTCAAGACTGGACAGCTGGCTGCCATTAAAGTCATGGACGTCACAGAGGTAAGGCTTTACAAGACCTCGCTCATAGAATAATGGGACAGAGTAAGCATGTTCCTCGTTCCTAAGGTTAAATGCATAAAGGATATATGCAGCCAATAGCTCTGGGCGATATGGCCTCAAATCTATTTTGCAGTATAATCTAAAGCATGTGCAGGAACCATATTTATTGCGATATATTCTTTTCTTCTGTTTATATATGTCAAAATGAATATTTTTGAACATTCTCACATTCCAGTTACATTGCAGCAGAACAGCAACTTCAAAAATGTATGGGATGCCATTTTAAGAACATTTTAGGAACATTGTGCAAAATGCAATTGGAAAATATTAAAATGTTTTTCCAAAAAATGTAACACAAATTTTTGTAACATAAATAAAGAAACTTAAACCAAAATGTTATCAAAACACAGTTCAAACAAGTTCAAAATTGTCAAGTACAAAATTTCCTGATTACTTATTTATGTTTAATATCACACAAAATAAAGCTGCACATATTTGAATTAAAAATGCTTCAACAGGTTTATTTTCCATAAAATACAAAAAACAAATTTTTAACTTGCTATACCTAGGTTAAAGACAAACATTGAACATCAGTATGTATCCTCCTTGTGTATCTGTTAGAAAGTAAGTAGGCACAGCTTGAGGACATCATCAACATGCGCCATCGCGGAAGGCCGGAATAGTCAAAATCTCTACCGTTGCCTAAATGTATATAATTTCTCCTTTATACCCTTTATAATGCCCACTACTAGTAGCCAACCACTATAAAGCAGCATATTCAGATTTTTTTAAAACTTGGAATGAAAGTATTGAAACTAATACTGGCATTGGCTAAACTTTACTATTCTACAGTAGGATAATTAGTTGAAAAATCTATATATTTTTTATAAATAAGTATATTAAAGGCAGAGTTATGCATGTTAGATACATTGTTTATTGGATAATAATTTTTTTTTCTAAATTCTGATTTTTTTTTATTTTTTAAAGGGCTACATTGAAAGTTTGCCTTTAACCAAAAAAGCTTAATTTTACCAAAAAGCTTGGGTTATGTAATGTTGTCTTTGTTCCCGCTAAGCATTTAGCAAATAAACACTCTACCAATATTTACCTCCGTTCAGAGGTGAATCGATGTCATGCTGTGTGTGCAAGAGATGTGTGATCAGAAACATAAAATGATTTCAGCCAATTTAAGCTGTTTTTAGCAGCCCTTTCTTTAGCGATTAGGGCAATTTACATGGTTAGTGTTGCTACCTGTAAACAGCGGTCACTAAATGTGTCCCCACAAAATGTAGATCCTTACCAAAGTTTGTAAATCCAGGATGTTTTATTACAAAGTAATGCAGACATCTAGATAGAGTAAAATGGCATTTTTAGTGTTCTCCTTTGGATGTTTGTTTAAAAGCTTGAACAAAATATAAAATATTTTTTATTTTAAATAGCTTTTTAGACCTTTTTCTCTTGCTTACCTCTGACTTGTTGCTTAAACACTTTACAGACAATGAAAATAGCCAGCTTTGAATCTTATACCCTACTTCAACGCGACACCATAGTGGCTTTTTATGTTCACTCTTCAGATCCGGCTAAACTGAAAACCATCTGAATCTGGTCCCCATTCAGTTTCTCTATGCATCCCTAGTTCTCTGTCTCTATTTTGAAATATAGTGAGGATTTGCATTTTCATCCATAGTCACTTTGATCCCTGACGTGGTCAGGAGAACAAACGTTAGGAGCTTGCTCTGTGGGCCGTGACTTTCCAGTTGCCACGCCTTGCATGAGTCTGCAGAGGAATAAATCAGATTGACTCAACGTATCCTGTGATCGGAAATATTTCCCAACGACAACCTGTGCACTCTGACTAAACTCTAGGAGTGCCTTTCATTGTGTGTTGTAACCTACTGTCAGCAATGCTTCTGTTAAAACGGAGCTATTTTATCACATAAAGCAGATGCATGATGCTCGTGTCGCAACAACAACAAAAAAAGAATGTTTAGTGTTTCGTAATACATCTCCAACACCAGCTGATTCCAGCTGTGTGAGCTCAGAAAAAGTATGAACAGGTAAATGTTCCCAGGCACTGATCACAACAATCACACATCAATTATATTTTATATAATTCATTATGTTTTGATGCAATAAAACTACCTTGTGGATCTCACATTGTGTGCTTTTGTGTTATATTCCATATTTATAACTTCAATTTCTAAATATCACACAATTTATAAGTGGTATAAAGTGTTTTGATCTGTTTACATTTAGAAATGTGGAGATTTAAAGGTCTGTCTGGGGTCTGGCTGACCCACATTCTCATCCCTGAACCACATTCTTAAATCCAGACGTTCCTCGTCTCTGTGCCAAACAGTCCAAGAGCTAATGCTGGATGTCTCTCCCTCTGAGACTCATTTGTAAATTTATATTTATGTAAACTGTTGGTCATACGTGGTCTAATCTTACATTTTTAGGACTTTAATGTTGAATTGGATCTGAATTAAAACAAGCCTGAATATCAATCATTCTCTAATTGTTTTTGATTTAACACAAAAAATGAAGTTATTCCTGCTTCCATGTAGGTAACATATATGCGCGTCAAAAATTTCCAATAAGTAGATCCCCCCCCCCCCCAAAATTATTTAAACCAAAAAAAGTTCATATGTTATAGATGGATATAGTGATTTATTTTCATTAATTTCCACTTAGTTTTAATGTTTAATGATTTTGAACTAATTAAAACCCAAAATGTTGCTGCTTGGGATATTATAATATTGAATAAGAGCTATAAAAAAGATCTTAAAAAGGAACATACTATTCAGTAAATTTACATTCTTTTCAGTGGACTGATATGATCTCAATACTTGGTTGGGGTTTCTTTTGCATGAATTACTGCATTAATGCGGCGTAGCATGGAGGCGATCAGCCTGTGGTTCTGCTGAGGTGTTGAGGAAGCCCAGGTTCCTTTAGTCACCCCCTATACAGTATCACATCTACATTGCAGGTTCTGGTGTTTCTCAGTCTTATAACTGGGCGTTGGTACTTTTGGCAATCTGGGTAGGTGCCGAGTCCTAATAGAAGATGAAATCAGCATTGTCATAAAGCTTAAACTCTGTGCTTCTCCTCTCTTGCGTCAAAGCTCTGGGACCTTGATTTCTAAACAAAATCTAAAATGACTTTAATCTGAAAAGAGGATTTAGGACCACTGTGCAACGGTCCAGAAGTGTCCAGAAGTTCTTCTCCTTAGCCCAGGCAGGATAACGCTGACATTGTCTGTTGTCCATAAGTGTTTACCACAAACACAAGAGTTGCAGCTCTTGTACTAGATTGTCCTGTTTTTTTTTTTTTTGTTGCATAAATGTGTAGGACATAATCTATATAATTTTTTATTTTCTCAAGCTTAATTTTGGGGTTTTATTAACTGTAATCAATAATTGTTCAAATTAACTGAAAGAAATTGTTTAAATATATCACTATGTAATTTTAAGTTTCATATTTTTTTATGTGTCCTGTCTAACAGTGTGGAGCTCAGAATTGGTGTCTGAGTACCAAGTAGAAGCCCGACAGATTTACTTTCACAAGTGAAGCATTATGGGGTTTGCAATAGTACTCCGGTTGATATGTATGAAAGAAATCTTTATTAGAAATTGCTGTGGTTTTTTCCCCCCTGATTATTATGGAGATGGAAAATTAGGAGGGAAATAGAAAGAAGATGAAGAGAGGTAGGTAAAAAAGTGAGAGGTAAGTTGATGATACAAGAGAGGAAGGGAAACAAAGAAAAACCAGAGAAAAACATCCCAGTCCACCTCCACACCCACAGGACGGCGGGGAGAGGGAAAAAAATACATTAAAGACAAAACAAATCAAACAACGCAAACTAAGAACTACACAACCACAACCCATAATAGATATATAAATGCAATAACAGCGTCACTGAAAAGCTCATGGTACCGATTATTACAAGATTTAGTAATGGTAACCTAAGCCCAACAATGTATCTGTAAACACAGGGATCCCCAATGTTTTATATTTTTAGTATAAATTAGAGATCTGCAGCTGTCATTGTTATTTATGGGACAGAATATTGTGATGACTGTTGTTTTCTCTCAACTATCATCCCTTATTGATGATCATTGGGATTGTTTAATCAATTTCAGAGCTGCACAGTATATCTAATTGCAAAGAACTGCTTGAACTAGGGCTGCGTGATATGAAAAAAATTATGCAGTGACGATTTCAAATACATCAGCTGCCTATTTTCTTCTTTCCTCTCTTATCTGTGCTTCCGTCTCTCTGTGACCTTTTTGAGCATCATTAGTGTCCGGTGTGAGCATCTGCTGTCGTGAGACTCCATCTACCTGGTTAAATATTACATCCACATGTAAAATGCAAGTTCAGAACACCGGGAATATACTAGACAACAATTATTTCACTCCAAATAGTCCTTTGCGATATGAAAATTGCACATGCTGATATTGCGGTGACGATGTGTTCGCTCTAATATTTCAGACGCCGAGCATTCAAACTCTGCTTGGCAGTAATGTGTTTTTCCAGATGGATGAGCCATGAATTATTAAAATAAGTGAACTTTTCAGGGATATCTTAATTTATTGAGATACACCAGTATAATATATTGATTATTCTAATTGTGAAAGAAAGATGAACAGATTAGTTTTTATTCTAATGTTGACCAGAAGGAATTGAATCGCTTAGAGCAGACTGTTTAAAACGCAGTGAAGTTATATGATTTTGTAGATGTGTTTCTCCTACAATGGGTTCAAGTGTCTGATCTGGTACCAGATAAGTGAGAGTGTTGATTTATTGTTCCTCCCTAATATCCTCTGTGCCGTCGTTTGACCACAGCCTGTCCGCCCTTCTCTTTCTCCCCGACAAACCTCGCCATACGAGTCTCTTTCTTCGCCCTCGCCATGTGACTTGTGGCAGCGGGGCTTTCACAGTCGGGGGTGTGATCATTCAACAGCTGCGCGGCAGCACAGAGAGAGGGGATGGGGAGGGTTTTGGGGTGTGCTCTCGCACCACAGAAAAGCTTACGTCAACTCGAGCGAGTCATGCAGCAGCGGTATGGCCGCCCGCATAGATGCTCATCTGCCATTTTGCTACAGCTGACAAAGGCTGGCAAAAAATAGTAGGATCCGCACAGATTTTTGGTTCCGTTTTGGTTCTGCGCCGTCTAGTATTTCTAGATGTAACCCCACCCTATACTTTACATTGTGTTTAACAACCCCCCCTCTCTCCTTGTGCTTTTTAAGAGAGGTCATGTATGCATACAGCAAAGCACTCACAGGCTGCTCTCTGCATGTGTTCAATTAGTGTGTCGCTGTTAATCAGTGTCACGTTGCTGTTGGGTGCAAGCAGCAAGTTTGTTGCAGAGAGTTGGTAGTGGACATTATTAGTATGAAAGGTTGTTTCCTGTAGAGATTAAACGGAGCATTAGTGCTCAAAGCATTAGCTTTATCACACTAAAACAAAAAACTTCCCTGCGGCATTCTTTTTATGATGAATCATTCTTCTTCTTTGTTCCATCTCGCGCTGATTCATCCCAAGCCCCTCTAGAAATCCTGTGCCCATCATGTTTTTTTTCATGTACATGTTTACATCAGTATTCTCAGCTTTGAGCTTTGTGCAGCTTTGATGAGGATGAAATTCACTAAATACTCTTGTACAAACCATCAATATGTGTTAAGTTGCAACATGAGTCACTCATGCGTCAATAATCCCTAAACAAAGGAATCATTTTCCCGATGACAAAACGTCTGTCTTGTTTTCAGAGCAGCGCATTCCTAGGCATATAAAACAATAAAAACACTCATCCTGAGCGGGGGGCTGTAAAGTTTCACCTTGCTGTTTTTACATAGTTTGACATTTCCTACAATAACGATTCCTACGACTCTGGAAAAGTATAGAATTTAATTTCAGTGTTTTCCAGGTCTGGATAAATATGAAAATTAGGGGAAAAAAGTGTTTGGAAAATATTTGTATTTTCAGACTTAATCCTCCATTCCAGTGTCCTTTTCTTCCTTCTACCCCCATTTCTTTCTGGACACTAGGTCCTTCCTGTCTTCCGTCCTTCCTGTCTTCCTTCCTGTCTTCCTTCCTTCCTTCCTTCCTTCCTTCCTTCCTTCCTTCCTTCCTTCCTTCCTTCCTTCCTTCCTTCCTTCCTTCCTTCCTTCCTTCCTTCCTTCCTTCCTTCCTTCCTGCCTGCCTGCCTGCCTGCCTGCCTGCCTGCCTGCCTGCCTGCCTGCCTGCCTTCCTTCCTGCCTTCCTTCCTTCCTTCCTTCCTTCCTTCCTTCCTGTCCTTCCTGTCCTTCCTGTCCTTCCTGTCCTTGCTCTTTTGCGCCCTACCTGCCTTACTTGTCGTCTTGCGTATGTAGTATTTTCTTCCTAACTCTTTCTTCCTTTTGTTCTTCCTCCCGGATGTCATTCTTTCCTTTACTTTATTCATCCCAGAGGGAAATTAAGTAAGCTTCCTTTCTTCCTTGTCTTTTTTATTACTACTTTTAATTTTTTCTTTTAATTTTTGTTTATTCTTTGTCTTTCATCTTTTCTTTTTGTTATCTAGGGCTCATTATCTTTTTCTTCTTTCATTTTTCCATTTTTTGTCTTTTCTTTCTTCTTTGTTCTCTTTGGTCTTTTTTTTTCTTTTTGTCTTTCTTTCCTGCTTTCTTGCCTAATTACTTTCTTCCTTCCCACACTCGTAATATCTGCCATAAATTCACAGATAATCATGGTATCGTATGTTATAAAGTAAACATAAATGGCAAAGTACTTAAAAAAGTTGAGTCTGGAAAAGTCTGGGTTTTTTCCCCCAAGGATTTGTGGCCATATTGGCCTTTTTTTGACAGTGGATAGTACAGAAGTGCAGAATTAAGTGGGGGAACACAAGAAAGGGACTCGAACCCAGGACGACCGGATTGAGGACTGAGGCCTCCATATATGGGGCGCCCGCACTAACTGCTACGCTAACAACACCCCTAAAAGTCTGGAATTTTTGCATTTAAAATGTGTAGGAACCATGCATAATGTTTCACTTATTACCAGATAATTCAAGACTGCATCCTGTTGAGTGATTATAAACTCTTCTTGTTTGTTTGCCTTTATTTTGTCTATATAGGATGAAGAGGAGGAAATTAAACTGGAGATCAATATGCTTAAGAAATACTCCCACCACAGAAACATAGCCACCTACTACGGCGCTTTCATTAAAAAGAGTCCTCCAGGACATGATGACCAGCTCTGGGTAAGTCTGCAAATCCAGTAATAAGAATTTTCCCCTAAACTGTAGTATTTTCCTGTTTGTGTAATATTCCAGCTGCCTTCCTGGGTTAGAAGGTTAATGTTGTTGTCTGGTGTCAGGGACTCGTCCTCTGATAGTTGATGTATGTTTTTGCAGCTGGTGATGGAGTTCTGTGGTGCTGGTTCTATCACAGACCTGGTGAAAAACACAAAGGGAAACCAGCTGAAGGAAGACTGGATTGCCTACATTTCCAGGGAGATCCTCAGAGTAAGCTTCTTTCATATCAGCTGATTGCAGCATCTCATTAAGGAAGCTTGTTTCGCACGTTTCTATTAGCTGACAATTTTGTTTTGCCACATACTAAGCAATTACAGTAGTCTCTTAATAATCTATGGTTATTATTATGTAGCTGGAGAAGGTTAGAGATGACTAAAACTTTTTTTTGCCACTGATGTAGCATTATTAGCTGTTTTGTTTCTGAAAATATGTTCAGGGCTTTTAAAAGTATGAATACATGTTCGGTTTTGGTCACAAACTGGCAGAGTTGTGCCCTTTTAAGTTGATATTCCAGGGGATGCATTAACTACAACGGCTTTTATCAGCTAATAACCAACCAAAACATGATCTATATACCTGAGATTCTTAGCATTTCTCTTTGTGCTCTTCTTCTTGTCCAGCTACTAATGTATAAATACTTCTAGTGCCAACAAAACCTTTAAAAAAATAAAGTTGGCTTGATTACTTTACCTCAAAATGGGAAAATGTGATCATTATCTTACTGTGGTGATAACTTTGTACAGTTTCCCCCTTTAAACTTAACTAAACTGCAGGTGGAAAATCTCCCAGTTACTATCAATCTCTAAGCTGCGCAACCAGTGAATTTTGGTCAATAAGGTGTTAATTAGTAGCTATAAAAGGCACCAATGCATAATATTAGATTATGAAACGCCTCTGCATCACTGTGAAAATTATTCATGCTAAGGAAACAAGGAATCATTTAGAGGATTTGTCAGATTTTCCGAATTAAGTGCTTTAACTAACACCAATCTGAATTTAGACCAAAACAGCCCAGTTATTTATTTTTTTCCACGTGTACTTGTCTGGCAGTGTGGCACTCACAGTTGATGTCTGAGCACCAAGTAGAAGCCTAACCCATTTACTTGTACAAGTCGGCCCGGTCATTTTATTTTAGTTTCACCAATGTAATCCATCAACTTTACTTAGGGTCTTGCACATTTACACGCCCACCATGTGATCCACCGCGACATCAAAGGCCAGAACGTCCTGCTGACTGAGAACGCCGAAGTGAAGCTTGGTGAGTAGCTAAATTAAGTAATCTTTGATTATTCGTGTTCATGGGTGGAGAAAACTTTCCGGTAGTTAACGGCTTTCCCACCCCTTCCTCTCTCCAGTGGACTTTGGTGTGAGTGCTCAGCTGGATCGGACAGTAGGGAGGAGAAACACATTCATCGGCACTCCATATTGGATGGCCCCGGAGGTCATTGCTTGTGACGAGAACCCAGATGCCACGTATGATTACAGAGTAAGGGCCGAGTACTCAGAAACTGACGTCATGTCCCTTTGTGCACCTTGAAATGTTTCTGTCGCTCTCCGGGATTGCTCAGTGGGAATGTTTTCTGTGTTGCAGAGCGATCTGTGGTCTTGTGGCATAACAGCGATTGAGATGGCCGAGGGAGCGCCACGTGAGTCCTCGTTTTGTAGCTTTATTTACTCAGTCTGTTGATTTCTTGTATCCCTGATGAGTTCATGACTGACTTTGCAGCGCTTTGCGACATGCATCCCATGCGAGCGCTCTTCCTCATTCCAAGAAACCCTCCTCCAAGGCTCAAATCCAAAAAGTGGTGAGTAGCACATGGCCCTGATGTCTTCAGTTTCTCTGTGGATATTTCTGTTATACCTTCAAATCCACTTTCATGTTGACATCTTAACTTAGCTTGTTTTAACTTATGGAAAAGCTTTCATTGCTTTCTCTTTGCATTTGCACCCTTGTGCAATCAGATTTTTATCTGAGATCGGAGCTCGGGCAGCTACAGAGGCTTAGATCCAAACACTTTAGAGCTTTGGTGCCAAGCTAAACATCTGTGCTGCGCCTGTCCTGGCAGCCTCTCTTAGCTGCAGAAATAAGCCAGATTTCTTCTTCTCTTAACTCTAGATCTTAGACCTTTTTGTTACTAACCACAAATGGATTGCTTCCCATAATATTCATCTAGCTTCTGCTGTCTTGTTTTCACGTTCCCATGATGCATCTGGTCCTCTGCATCCTCCTCAGGTCCAAAAAGTTTTTCAGCTTCATAGAGAGCTGTCTGGTGAAGAACTACACGCAGCGGCCTCCGACCGAGCAGCTCCTGAAGCACCCCTTCATCCGAGACCAGCCCAATGAGAGGCAGGTGAGGATACAGCTCAAAGACCACATCGACCGGACAAAGAAGAAGAGGGGCGAGAAAGGTTAGTGTGTCGATTTATCCTTTTTAGCTCTTAATATCAGGGTTCCTACGCAGTCTGGAAAATTATCCATCTTTCCTTCCTCCCTCTTTTTGTTTTTTCTCTCTTGTATTCATTCTTATCTGTTCTTCTTCCTTGTGCCCTTTCTGTTTTAACCCCTTGTTTCTGTCTTTTTTTCCATCTTTGTTCTGCCTCCCTTCTTTCTGTTCTTTTCTCCTTCTCCTCTTTCTTAGTTGTACTGTAGTGTTCCTCCTCCCCTTTCTTTTGTCCTTTCTTCCTTTTCTTTGTTCTTTCTCCCCATGTCTTTTCTTGAATCCTCCCTTTTTCTTTTTGTCCTTCCTTTCCTTCCACACTTGTGTTCTTCCTTCATTTTGTCCCTCTCTCCCTTCCTCCTTTTCCTTTCTCATGTCTATTTTTCTTTCTTCCTTCCTTTTGTTGTTCCTCCTTTTCATGTGTCAATCATTCTTTTATTCCTAATTGTTCCTCCTTCCACGTCCTACCTTCATTCCTTTCTTTTCTTCCTTCTCCTTCGTTTTTCTTCCTTCCTTTGTGTTCTCTCTTCTTATCTTACCTTCCTTCTGTTCTTTGTCTACTTTCCTTCTGTCCTACCTTCCTCCTTTCTTTTTTCTTGTGTCCGTTCTCCATAAATTCATTTGTAGTGTGCTCCCTTCCTTCCTTTTCTTTGTTCCTTGTGTCCTACCTCCATTACAGCTTTTTTTTCTTGTCCTATCTTTTATTTCCTTCATATTTCTTTCCTTGTCTTCCCATCCTTCATATCTTAACTTTGTGTTCTTTCTCCTTTACTTGTGCCGTTTCTCCCCTTCTGTTCTTCCTTCTGTCCAATTTCTTTGTTTTTCTGCTTACATATGTAAAGCAGACTGTATACATATCTACCAGAATTTCATAATAAACTTTAGTATATTGTTAAATTATCACACCGGACCAAGAGCTAAAAAGTTCTACAGTGAATGATGTGTTTACATTTTTTGTTTCAGAAGAAAACAACTTGAGCATGTTTATTTCTTGTGATGGAAAGGTCTGTTTTTTTATATATAGATGAAACGGAGTACGAGTACAGCGGCAGTGAGGATGAGGAAGAGGATCCTCCAGAGCAGGAAGGAGAGCCGAGGTACAGTCTAATACTTGCATAGCCTCCTAATATCATCCACTTAAGAAACCCTAACCGTTTTCTCTCCTACAGCTCTATCGTCAACGTCCCGGGCGAGTCGACTCTGCGGCGCGACTTCATCCGCCTGCAGCAGGAGAACAAGGAGCGGTCAGAGGCGCTCCGTCATCAGCAGCTTCTCCAGGAGCAGCAGCTCCGCGAGCAGGAGGAGTACAAGCGCCAGCTGCTGGCTGAAAGACAGAAACGCATCGAACAACAGAAGGAGCAGAGAAGGCGGCTAGAAGAGGTTGGATGTTTGCAATGGGATTTAGATGATTTGGCAAACTGGTGAAAGTCGGGCTGCTTCTTGGAAATTTTGACATTCCGTCTTTTAATCCACAGCAACAGAGACGCGAGCGGGAGATGAGGAGGCAACAAGAGCGTGAGCAGCGTCGGCGGGAGCAGGAGGAGAAGAGGCGTATGGAGGAGATGGATCGCAGACGTAAAGAGGAGGAGGAACGCCGGCGAGCCGAGGAGGAGAAGAGACGGACTGACCGGGAGCAGGTTGGTCTGTTTTTGCTTTTACGCTACGTATAAGTTGATATAAAACAGTGTCTTAGGGTTCAGGTCTTAATTTCCCATCTGGTGCTTGGTTTTGCTCACAGGAGTACATCAGGCGTCAGCTGGAGGAGGAGCAGCGACACCTGGAGAAGCTACAGGAGCAGCTGCTCCGAGAACAGGCCATGCTGCTGGTCAGTTTCACACACATGCACACAGTTACCCTTCTCATTAAGATTTATTGTTTCATACTAAAGCAGCAAGTTGTGTTTCTTCAACATGGAGCATACGTCCTGGTAGATGTGGACACCTTCGTTCAGGATGCATAGCCCTGTTTTATGTGAAGATAATACAAACACATCTCTCCCAGTTTTGAACCTATTCATTCACGCATGATTCAGAAGATGAAGGTGACCTGCCCAATGCCTTGCAAAATTATTCACACCCCTTGTACTTTTCTACATTTCGTGACATTTCAATGTATTTTATGTGATAGACCAATGCAAAGTTCTGCATAATTATGAAATTAAAGGGAAAGGGTACAAAGGTTTTAGTTGTTGTTTTTCTACATGTGAAGGTAGTCAGTTAGCCTGGGTTTTATTTAGGTGTATCAGAGTAAAGGGGCTGAATACAGATGCATGCAACACCCTTCAGGTTTTTATTTGTGAGAAAATATAAAACTATTTATCAATTACTTTGTTCAAATTCACAATCAGGCATCACATTTAGTCTTTTCCATAAATCATCCAGTAAAATCCATAAAAGTTTGGGTTTGTCTGACAAAATCTGAAAAAGTTCAATGAGTATGAATGCACTGTATCCTAAAGTGACAAGCAGTGAAACTAACATTATATGATGGATTCAAAAGTAAGTGCATCCTAATTTCAGGTGTCCAGGGACGACTTTGAACTTAATTTAAAATCTCCTTGTGCTTTTCTTTTATCTCTTCAGTCTGTATCATCAGTCTGTTTTATAATAAAGGCTGAATCAAACAACATGGCAATACTATGGTTTATTATTGCAATGTGCAACAGGAGTTCAAGTGGCGCGAGCTGGAGGAGCAGCGCAAGGCAGAGCGCCTCCATAAGCGGCTGCAGCAGGAGCAGACCTACCTGCTGTCACTGCAGCATGAATCCAAACAGCAGCCTGGCGACAGGACAACCCCCCCCCTAGACCGTAGCAAACCTCCACAGACCTCCACTCTGCCCCCTGATGGAGTCCACACCCCTTCCCCAAAAGCTGAGGTCTTTGACACTGCTGCTTTTAAATCCACTAAAGCCCCTCAGCTTGTGCCTGGAGAGAGCGCTAAATCCCAGGTACCAGAGCAAGATGCGGTTGATGAGATGTCGCAGGGCCCCACACCCGAACCCCCTGTTTCTGAAACCCTCGCTGACTCTAAAGTTTCCCAGGCAGAAAGTTTGGAGGCTGACATGCCCACCGAGCCTGCCACTCATCCCCCTCAGCCTTTCAGAGAGGTGAACCTCCTCCTCGGCTTTCTCTGCCCTGATGCCTGCTCTTTTCAGCTTCCACTTGCTTGCCTTCACACAGTCTGTCTCACGATGTAGAGGCAGTGCCTGACACACACAAACTGTATTCTTAACATGTATTCTTTTGGATATTGAGGTGGTAAAGCAAGTTTTCCAGAAATTCTGCCTCTGAACTTTGTCTGAAAGCCTGTCGATGTGTAACCAAAAGCCATATGCATGTGGACAACTGAGGCCCAAACTAACACGCAGAGCAGCCTGCAAGGAGCCTCTTCACTCTGTAACAGTTGACTTCCTTCCCGCTGGTGTTTTTATATTTACAGATGAATCTGTTTGCAAACATTCTGTCTGCTTCTGAGTCTCCAGCATGTTAATAATTTTCTCACCCGTTACCTTTTTATTGAGAAAATAAGATGAGTAGATGGAACCTACTTTCATATATAAACATCTGAATTTGTGTGTCAGAAATAATGTAATTGTTGTGACTTCCAGCTGTAGTTCCTTTCTGCTTGTTTTTTCCTGCCTGATTTACTTCATCCATCCAATACTCCCAACCTTCATCCCATGTTTGTCTTCTCCAAACCTCTCATCCCAGGCTGACGAGCGTTTCCGTAAGAACATTCAGGGCTCCCCTCAGTCTGCCCCTCCTTCCAAGCAGCCCCCACTGCCTCCCCGCTCCTCTGAACCTTACTCCAATGGGGGCTCCGCTTCGGAGGCCTCCGCCATGCACCGACCCATGGAGCCTCAGGTAACTCCCTCCTCCTGCCTCTTCCTTTCCTCCATATTCTACAGAAGTTTCTCAAAACCAGCTTAGTCAGTAATAGTTTCTCTACTTGAAAATCTTTTGTTAGTAATTTTGAGCCTGATATCTGAGCTTGAAATGTAAACATCTTCGCCTGGAAAATCCCAACAAATTAGGGTAAAAAAAAAATGCAGCAAATTAAGTTATTTTTAAAACCGTGCTCTGATCTAATAAAAAATTACCCTTGCCAAAGATTTAAAAATGCCTTGTAAAAGTATTAAATTCCCTAAAATTTGTGACAAAACGAAATCCACACATCAATCTGAACACACCATCCTCATAGTGAAACATGGTGATGGCAGCATCATGCTTTGGGACTTCTGTACCACCTTTTTTTCACTACTTCCAGGGATCTTGGCTTTGAAAAGCCAATTTTTCTGTACTTGGTCCAAATTATGTTCAGGAATGTGTTAAATTTGCACATTTATAACAAAAATTTATTTCTTTAAAAAAATAAAATATAAAATAAAATAAAATCAGGTTTTAAAATAGAAATGTAATTTAAAAGTTTATCTGATCATTTAAAATTGTTTTAGGGGCTAAGCAGTGATAGTTTTATTTTTATCACAAAGTCCCTGCAATGTGCATCACGACATGTGAAACACTTCAGGGGGTGTGAATAAATGTAGCCTTATTTAATGTTTGTCAAGAGGTCTGGTCTGGGATTTCTAACTAAATATTTTCCGCTGAAAGTCTTTTTGTGGAGGAGGCTGTTACAAACGGAAATGCTAATCTGATGTTGCAACCGGATTTAATTAACAGTTAAATCATTCAATCAATCAATTTTATTTGTAGAGCACTTCTCATGATAAAATCAGCCCACAGTGCTTTACATGATGAAAACAGAAGAATAAACAAACAAAAAACATTCACTGCAAAAACACTGCTCAAGCCGTTCCTATCTCTTTAAGTGAATATACAATTAAAAATAAACATCTAGAATGATGCTACTGTGAGGAAACAATATCTTGGGGATCCAGTCACACTGGAAGCCATCCCACAGCCACAGAAGAGTCACTACAGGGACGGGCATGATCAGGGCGTGCAGGTATCCACACCACAGCCATAAGGCTGCAGTGCAGAGCCCCGGCATCCACAACAATGGCAGTAAAAGATCTCTATGAAGGAAACACTGGAGTACTTCTATATAAAAGAATTCATAACAATTCAGTAACACAGAACAATGAAATTATTCTTTTTTTTTTCTTCTTCTTTTTAAAAACATCAGCGGTTTCAGAGGCCCTGAGGTTCCCCGGCAGGCTGTTCCACAGACGAGGGCCGTAGTGGTAGAACGAAGCTTCGCCGTATGTCTTGGTTCTGACTTTTGGAACAACTAAAAGCCAGTACCAGAGGACCTCAGGGACCATACTTTAGAAGAAGGTGGAATAAATAGGATGGACCAAGAACATTAAAACATTTATAAACGAATAAAATAACCTTACCATCGATCCTATAACGCACAGGGAGCCAATGCATCGACTTTAACACTGGTGTAATGTGTTCCCACCCCCTGGTCCTCATCAGCACACGTGCAGCTAGCTAGTAGTTTTAGACTTGAAATCCTCTTTTTGGGGAGATCAGTGAGCAGCGCATTACAATAGAGAGATATGGGCGGCCTCTGGCTATGTTTTTAATATAAGATCCTATATTTGTTGTATTTTTGATGTGAGGAGCAAAACTGAGCTCAGAGTCAAAAAGGACACCCAGATTTCTCACACAACAAAAAGGTTTAAAGTTTTGCAGTTCTTGTAAAATCTCTCTTGTCTTCAGAACCAATGATTATAACTTCAGTTTTGTCCTGGTTGAGGTGTAAGAAGTACTCTGCCATCCATGAGTTGATATCTAAGATACAGTTTAAAAGTACATTTACTGGCTTATTTCACAAACGAAACCTTTATTAGAGTAACAAAGACCGTAGGCAGAGCGACACATTGTTTCGTGTTCTGTGTCTGCTGTTTGCATGTGTATCTATCTAAGCACATGTATGTGCTAAACCTCACGCATCTTCCCTCGTGTCTCACTGTGTTGTCTGCTTGTTTTACCCCCCCTCCTCTTCCTCACCCCCTGAAAGGTCCAGTGGTCCCACCTGGCTGCTCTAAAGAGCAGCAACAGTGCGGCCCCCTCTCCTCCTCCTCCGCCCGTGGTCTCTCGCTCCCAGTCCTTCAGCGAGTCTGGTGGTGTGAGCTCTAGCTTTGCACAGCTTCACCTGCGCTCCCAGGACCCCCACCATCACCACCACCCATTGCCTGCACGCCCCGACCCCCAACCCCAACCTCCCCTCCACCACCCTCAGGCCCAGACCAGGCTCGAACGCCAGACCAGCGGTGAGGAGGTCCCTCCCAAGGTAAGGAGCTGGCGAGGGCTGCCTTTATCCCACTCCCACCCTCCCCACTGTCATCCACCTCCTTTCACATCAGTCTCTTCACTCCTTCTGCCTGCTTTTGTTCGTTTCAACTCCTTTTAGTCACAGCAGTGGTAACTCATCAAATGCAGTAAAATTAAAACTTTTCCAGATATTAAATCATCCACCACAAATATGAGTTTATAATTAAGATAGCTTAAAGGTCATATGTGTTTCTCATTACATCACAGTGAACTCTATTGTTTTTATTTTCATATTCACAAATATTTTTCTAGTCCAGATGTACAGTGCTGTGGGGAAAATTAGGCAAGGCAAGGCAATTTTATTTGTATAGTACACTTTCAACAGCAGGGTAATTCAAGGTGCTTTACATGATTTGGTGATTTAAAAGAAACACATAAAAGAAACACACATTACACATGATACACAATAAAGCAAGAGAAAAAAAAAAAAAAAAGCAAGAGACCATGAACACATTTCATACATATGACATCAAGCATTTACTCAAAGGCAATTCTAAACAGATGGTTTTTAGTCTCGATTTAAAGCAGTTCAGAGTTTCAGCAGCTCTACACTCGTCAGGAAGTCTGTTCCAGATAAGGGGAGCATAGAAACTGAAAGCTCCTTCTCCATGTTTAGTTCTGAGTCTAGGGATGTTTAGTAGGCTAGAGTTGGAGGACCTGAGTGGTCTTGGTGGTTGGTACCATGACAACAGGTCTTCAACATATTTTGGTGCTAAGCCATGTAATGATTTATAAACTAGTAAAAGTATTTAGAAGTCTATTCTCTGAGCTACAGGGAGCCAGTGTAAGGACTTTACAACTGGGGTGATGTGCTCTACTTTCCTGGTTCTAGTGAGGAACACGAGCAGCAGCGTTCTGGATCAGCTGCAGGTGTCTGATTGACTTTTTAGGCAGACCTGTGAAGATGCTGTTGCAGTAATCAATCCGACTAAAGATAAACGCATGGATGAGTTTTTCTAGGTCGTGTTGCAAAATCAGTCCTTTAATCCTAGAGATGTTCTTCATTTGATAGAACACTGACCTTGTTATTGCCTTTATGTGACCCTGGAGGTTCAGGTCTGAGTCCATTACTACACCTAGGTTACGAACCTGATCAGTAGTTTCTAGCTGTATTAATTGAAGCTGTGTGCTGACTCTTGATCGTTCCTCCTTGGGTCCAAAAATAATCACTTCAGTTTTGTTTCTATTCAGCTGGAGAAAGTTATGGCACATCCATCCATTTATTTGGTCAATGCATTGATTTAGGGTTTGAATGGGTTCAGAGTCACCTGGTGACATTGTAATGTAGAGCTGAGTGTCATCCGTGTAGTTATGATAGCTAATGTTATTGGTTGCTATAATCTTGCCTAGTGGGAGCATGTAGATATTAAATAAGAGGGGCCCCAGGATGGAGCCCTGGGGCACCCCACATGTGATTTCTGTTCGTTCTGATGAAAAGTTTCCTATTGAAACATAGAAGTCCCTGTTCTTTAGGTAAGACTCAAACCAGCCAAGTACTGTACCAGAGAGTCCGACCCAGCTCTCCAGTCGTTAGGTATTTTCCTCTTTAATGCTACTGACAAACCTTTTTTTGAATAATCAAACCTTTATTTAAGGGAACCAATCTGGCTCTGTGGGAAGTTATTACCTGTAATTACCTGAGTTCAGTTTTATTAGCCACACCCAGCCCTGATTACTGCTAGCCGTTTACTGTCGGACAACATGAAGTTGGCTGAAAGATCTCAAGAAGCAACACCAGCCCCTATGTAGAGAACTTCAACAACAGAGGAAAAGCAAAGTCATTGATCAATTTGGAAAGGATTACAAAACCATTTCTAAGGCTTTAGGACTCCAGTGAACCAACGTGAGAACCAATTATCCACAAATGGAAAAAAGAAAGAAACGAACCTTCACAGGAGTGGCCAGCCTTCCAAAATTGCTCTAAGAGAGCATCAGCAACTCATCCAGAAGGTCAGAACAACATCTTAAAGCTCTGCTGACTTCACTTGGTTCAGTTAATGTAAAGAAATGGTGGTTAAACAGTAGGAAAGACACAAAAATGACCTCCTTTGGAGAGCTCCAAGGCCAAAACCAGAACTTTTAGGGCTGTCTGTTTGCCAAAAACATCCTGTTGATCCTGAAGACTTCTGGGAAATATTCTGTGGACTGACGAGACAAACGTGGAAGGTGTTTCGTTACATCTGTGATGGTCTGGGGCTGCTTTACTGATTCAGGACCTGAACAATTTGCTGTAATTGATGGAAAAATGAGTTCTGCTCTGTCCGGCCTTCAGTTTGTGACCTTAAGCTCAGGAATAGCTGAGCAGTGCAGCAGGACAATGATCCAATTTACATCAGCAAGTGCTAATAGCTCAGGAATAAAAAGGTTTCGGAGTGGTCTAATCAAAATCCTGTGAAGAGATTTTAAACATGACAGGCCATGAATACTCACACTCTCCACCGTAGTGGGGTTAAAACAATCCTTTAAAAGGAGTGGGCCAAAATTCCTCCACACTAGTCATGTAAAAGAGTCTAGCAGTTACTGCAAATGGCAGTTTTCTTAATAAAGAACATCTTATAAATGTTTTTACTTTTTTTTTTTTGTGTTTACTAAGGTTATTTGTGTTTTATATTAAAATCTGCTTTATATTCTGAAATATAAGTGAGACAAAAATCAAAGACAGCAGTATTCTGTAAGGGGGCAAACCCTTTTTCACAGCACTGTATGTTTATGTGTAATCTTAAATCCTGTCTAATTCTTGTATGTATTACAAAAAATATTCATTGCAAACTCTCCTGAGGACCTTCGACTGTCTTTGTCAGGTACCAGTGAGGACAACGTCCAGGTCTCCTGTGCTGTCGCGCCGGGAGTCCCCTCTGCCGTCTCAGCCCAGCAACCAGAGAAGCGCAGGCAGGTCTGTGACCGATTACTGTAAATTATGCAATCGTGAGCAAATATCTTAAAACGTTAAGCCATGGGTGTTATATTAATGCTGTACTTGCAAACATTTATGTATATGAATTATTTTGAGAGCCTTTTTCTTGATAATCTGATATTGATTTTATATATAGTTAAACATTTATCATCTTTTTTGGGTATTCTAAAAAAACTGAATAAAAATTTTTTCCATCGTAAGGGTAAGCCTCCAAAATACGGTTAATAATACGGTTGCCCGAGTTGGCGTTGCCGTAGTGTGACGTTATCAGCAAGCGCAAGTCCCCTGAGCGGATCTGGTACCTATAATGGTTTTCACAGATTGGAGAGAAACATCCTCAGTTTGTAGAGACTGCTGTTTATGTTTAGTACTTTTTTGGTTCACATTTATTTTACACATTTAATTATTACTCTGTAAAAAAATATTTTTTTTTTTTTCTAAGACACATTTGGTCACTTTAAAATCCCAAACATGCCTACCTGCAAAACTATTACTTTGGCTCTGAACACACCAAATACCAACAGTTGAACATGGTGGTGGGAGCATCATGCTGTGGGGAATCTTTTCTTCAGCATGAACAGGAAAGTTGGTGAGAGTTTGTGGTATGATGGCTGGAGCAAAAGACATTCTCAAAAATTCCTGTTCGGTGTGTCTCCATCTAATTTGATTGAGCTTCAGCTGCTTAAACAATGGAATAAACATTGTATATGTAAAATAATTTGAAAACCATGTGTAACGTTCCCTACACATCACAATTATACACTGCTTTGTGTTGGTCTGTAACTTAAAATTTTAAAATACAATAACATTTGTGGTTTTTACCTGATAAAATGGGACATTGGTTGTTAATTGTTTTGCAAGACACTGGGTTAGGGGTAACAAGAGGGATGGATACATTTTTAATGACTGAATGACCTCACTTTATTCTAAATGTTGATGTTTTTTCGCCACAGTAATGTTGAGCAGCGCCCCCTGTGGGACAGAGTGGAGAAGCTGCAGTCTCGGCCAGGCAGCGGCAGCTCTTCTGGCTCCAACGCCAGCTCCCAGGCCAGTCCGGGCGACCGCTTCAGGCCACGTTGTGAGTCACCTGGTACTGTACACATTCCACGTACTTCACGAACTGACTGTGTACTCTAAAGTGACGACTCGAAGATGTCCATGTTGTTTCCCCTCGCTAATACTGTTCTGGCTCTGTTTCTGCAAAGCTTCGTCTAAATCTGAAGGATCACCTCTCCAGCGTCCGGAAAACATCCCTAAAAAACAAGATGAAAAGAACTCCTCCAGGCCTACTCGACCTGCTGTAAGTGCACTGTTACTAACAGGATTCCTATACAGTCTTGAAAAATATATCCCAATATCCTGACTTTATTTCCTATTAAGTTCTGTTAGAGAAAAATGTGAAGAAATAGGGTCATCTTTTTTATTTAGATAACGTCCTTTAAAGCATACTTATTCAAAAGACAGTTTTGGGGTTACTGGTTACTTTTTACCAACCAAAAAAAATGTATATCACAAATCGTTTTTGGAGAACGTAAAATATTCTAGAAGGTCGTTACAGCCTTGAAAACTCTGTTAAATTATCGAAATGGCTTGTTGTTTTTTGGGTCTGGATTATGACTTTATTCCTTATTTTGTTATCTAAAACAGCATTTCCCAAAGCACCCTGCCCTGCACGTTTTGGATGTTTCCCTCCTTCAGGACACCTGAATTTAATTGTTTAATAGGCTTTTGCTGGCCTGGAATTATCTGAAGCAGGGCTGTTAAACAGGGAAACACCTAAAACATGCAAGGCAGTGTGCCTTTGAGGAACAAAATTGGGAAACACTGCTCTAGAAGACAGAAAAAAGTGCTTCTCAACATTTATTCATATTGAATTTGCTTTTATTATCTTAGAATTTAAACAATTAACTCTAAATTTGTTTTATGGAAACCAATTTTTTTAAATTCTTTTTTTGTTTCTTTTTTGGAAATATTTTCCCTGTAAATTTGTTTCAAAAAATAAAACTGAAAATTAAGTTGAAAAAAAAGACTAAAGAATAAAAAGATTTTATACTCATTTAGTTTTAGATTTACCTAGTGACAGAAACGAGTTTAAATTTATTTTCCATTTTTCAGGGTTTTTTATTGGCTTAGATCAGTTTCAGACTGAAGCGGTGTGTGGTTTCAACACAGATCTAAAACTGAAATTAAGTAACTCTTACAAACAAAACAGGGTATAAAATTGTAAAAGTTTCGCTTTTAAGAACCTATTTCTATTGCATAGACAGATTTGACAAATCTAAGTGTTCGAGATTTCCAAGTGGAACTGATTTAAAAACAAGCGCTCTAATCGCCACGTTGCTCTAACTAGTGATTTGTATTGGCAAGAATCTAGTGAAAAGATATGTATCACAATTAGGGATGTAAGAAAATATCGATACACCGATATATCACGATATTTTATTCCCCGATATTGTATCAATATTCAAAACAAAAATATCGTTGTTGTATTATTTTTATTTTTTTTAAGGATTTCAATGGAACCATTAATGATGACAGTAATTTTTGTAGCAAAATTAAAAGTATAACTGGTAGTTTGTGGCTGTTTTCAGCTTCTTAGTTCCAGTGGATCAACAAGATCTAGTAATAAAACTGGATGTGTTAAAGTATGAAACAGTTTGGAGTGTTTAGAATGCTGTGAAAGTTTTCCTACTGTTAATCTGAGTTTTAATCACAATATATAGTGTTAAAGGGGGGGTGGCACGTTGTTCTTATGCAGAAAGAGCAATTCTGAGGTCCAGTACATCAATAATTTTACCTGAAATAGATCTGTAAGTTCAATAAATGACTTATACTACTTATTTGAAACTTTGCACTCACAGCATGTCCACACTGAACGCCTTGAAATGAGCTGTATGTCTCTTTAAGAGTCTCGGACACGCCCCCTTCAACACGCTGCCGTCAATGTCATAACATTCTCCAGTCGCATGGGGACGAAGCATCACAGTACTGTAGCATCGGTGCGCCGGACTTTTGGAAGACGCATATCTTTCGGTTTACTATGGCCACGCAGGACATGGTACAAGCATATGCATTTCATCCTGTCTCTGACCCTGAAAGTGAAATATTGGATGAACCGGAGCGCGTTCAGCGGCTCGTTCAAGACGTGTCTGCTTGGTAAAATATTGATGTTTTATTCACAAGAAAAATCGAACTTGTTACTTTTTTCCCCAAGTTATTAATATCTGTAGTAACAAAACTCCTTGTAAACATGAAGCCATCCGAATGCAATTCTGTTTTTGTAATAAAATCAGTCTACATTTTAATTTTTTTTAAATACAAATATATGTAGTACGGGTGCTACCTGATTGCTGCTGACGACGCTCTGCTTTAGTGCTCTTGGAGCGGGGGAGGGAGGGCTGTGGAGTGACGTGGGCGATAATCAAAATTTAGGGGCGTTGCTGGGAGGACCCTGGCGTTCAGTGCTCAACATGGCGGCCGCAAGAGTTTATAGATATTATTCAAACATACATAAATTAACCTAAGAAACACTTTAGGCATGTTTATAAGGAGGGAATGGCATAAGAATGTGATGAAAAGCTTTAAAAAGTGGATTTTACATGCCACCCCTCCTTTAATCACAATATATAGTCTTACTCATAGTATCGTGATACTGGTACATAGTATCGCGATACATATCGTATCGCCTGATTTTTGCCAATACACATCCCTAATCACAATACGGGGGATTGGTACGATACATTGCGATAAAATGAGTAAGACTGAATTTTTTTTTTTTTTTGTCATAAAATGTTGTGAAAAATCGTTGAAATCCAAATCTGGGATTTTGAAATGGAGAACCCTGAATCCAGCATGGATTTAATTTAAGTCTAAATGTTACGTATGATAAAATATTAGTGATGTAAATTTGTCTAGATGCTGAAAACTGTTTCATTGCTTTTGGGGTGTGGTTTTTAGTGCTCAGATGTCCAGAAGTTGATCAAAACTGACAAAAAAACTCTAAACCATGGTCTGAAATCCTGATTGGATACGTGATGAACAGTCAGAGCCTATTTTTATATTCCTCTCCCCCTCCTTTGTTTTCTGCCACTCTTTATTTCCCAACCAAGGGTGACATGGTAAGCGTCTTTAACTTGTTTGAGTTTTCACATCCTTGTTATGCTCGGGGTTCCTACACACTTTGGAAAAGCCTAGAATTTAATCTTAATTTTCTCGGTCGAGATAAATATGGAAAAATAAAAATAATATTGGAAAAGTATTTGTATTTCCAGACTTTACTTCCTGTCCCATTTGTTTTGATCTTGTCCTTCCTAGTTTCCTTTATGTCCACTGTTCCTTCTTTCCTTCCTTCTATATTTTGTTACCTCTTCTCCTTTCTTTCTTACCTCCTTTTTTCTGTTATGTTTCCTTGTCCTTTTTCTTATTGTTCTTTGTGATCTTCCTTCTTTCCCTCCTTCTGTTCTCCCCCATTGTTTCCTCTTTCTTGTCTCACAGATTTCCTTCCTTTTGGCCTACTTGCCTCTTTCTTCTTTTCTTTGTATTTAAAATTTTAAGACGGATGAAATGAACTGGGAACTCTGGAAAGTTTAGTCTGGAAAAGTTTGACATAATTGCACGAACAATGTGTCGGAACCCTGTACGACTGCACCTCGACTCCACTCCCTGCAGCATCTTTTCTCCTGCCTGTTACTCTCTCCTGTTCACTGCTCCCCATCAACACCAGACACAAAGTGGGTTAACCCTCCTCCGCAGCTTCCCCAGCCTGGATCTGAATGCAAACACGCTCCTGTTGTTCCTCTACTTGTCAGAGTGGCTCCTAATTTCACCTGGCTTTGTTGTCGGATCACACTGCAGCCTGTTTGTTTTGTCAAGCATGTCGGGGAAGTGCCCCCCTTTTCCTGCTTGTCGTTGACCTTACAAAACGGCATCGTTGGGTGGAAACGAGAAGGCGGCAGCATGGACAGACTGAAAGAGATTGTTAATCTGATTATATGCTCCGACAAATATTACGAACTCAATGCATCCTAGAGCTAAGATTAGGTGAAATGAAACATGTTTTTAAACTGACATTTCTAATGAGCCCAAGGCTAAGTTTCTTTATAAACAACCTGTTTGAGCCTAGAAATGGAGTAAAGTGGCCTGATTAGATCACTGCCAGCTTGTATGAGGAGGAGAGATTGCTTTAAGGCTCTTTGGTATATTACCTCCTTTAGGTTTGAAGGTTGTCAGATGTGCTCATGCTGTTCAGATTAAAGGCATTAAAAAAATGAAAGAACTAAGATAGGATCTCTCCTCGTAGGACCTGACGGCGCTGGCCAAGGAGCTGCGTGCGGTAGATGACGTGCGGCCTCCTCACAAGGTGACGGACTACTCCTCGTCGAGCGACGAATCCGGCACCACTGACGAGGAAGACGAGGAGGAGGTGGACCAGGAGGCAGGAGAGGAGTCTACCTCAGGGGCTGAGGACTCCAGAGCAGGGTAACTCCCACTGTTCCTACACTGTCATGAAAAGTCTGCAGTTTAATTTCAGTACTTTCATGGTCTGGATAAGCATAGAAAAATGTAACATTTTTATTTTCCAGTTTTACTTAACATCCTATTGGCTAAATGTCCTTCTCTTTGGTCTGTCCTTTCTTTGAGCCCTTTATGTCCTTCCAGCTATGCTTCCTCGCTCGCTTCCTTACTTCCTTTCCACCTGGTTCCCCTTCTTTCTTTGCCTTTGTCCTTCCTTCCTTCCTTCCTTCCTTCCTTCCTTCCTTCCTTCCTTCCTTCCTTCCTTCCTTCCTTCCTTCCTTCCTTCCTTCCTTCCTTCCTTCCTTCCTTCCCTCCTTCCCTCCTTCCCTCCTTCCTTCCCTCCTTCCCTCCTTCCCTCCTTCCTTCCTTCCTTCCTTCCTTCCTTCCTTTTATCCATAACATCCATCCATCCATCCATCCATGAATGAGTTTTTTCCAGGTTCCATATTAAAAAACTGCCATCTATAAAAGTATCCATCATAAATTCTAAGTAAACTTTAGTGTTTTAAATTTTTAAAATAAACATAAAAGACTTAGAACTGGAATTATTTTATCCTGGTTAACTCAAAATGAGCTGCATGGTTGTGGGACCTAAAGGCATCTTCTGAATCCTGCAGGAGGGTGAGCAATGGAGAGACCAATTCTGCTAAGACCATGCTGGTGGAAGACCTGGAGAGTGAACAGGTCACCACACCCTCCAAAGATGGCACCCTGGTCATCAGACAGGTATAAGCTTTCCTGATTGACGCAAAAATAAGGAGAGAGAGAAAAATCAACTTGACAGAAGTACAGTTTCCATTTTCTCAGTCTAGGGTCACTGTTGTTTATCCACTCAGTCTCCTCCCTGTCTTGTTTTGCTGCATGTTTATTTTGTTCGCAGGAGACTGCAGTATTTTGTAATTATCATTTGTGAAATATTTAAAAGATGCACTACTTTTTTGCTGGTCTGACATAAAACCCCAGCAGAGCACAAAGAGGTTTGTTGCTGTAACGTGAGAATGTGGAAAAGCTCAAGGGCTGTGAACACTTTAGTGAGGCGCTGTTGTCTGGATAAATTGTTGCAAAGCCCTCAAACATGCACCACCTCTTCCTCTCCACCTGCTTGCTCGAGCCCAAGTTTGCCTGTTCTTGCTTCCAGAGCACATCTGACACAAAGCGGTTGGTCAGTCTCTCATCTTCCTCCTCTTCCTCGCCCGGCTCTGGCCCTGGCCATGGCCTCCCAGAGAAAAACGGCTTTCCCGGCCGCATACACCACCTACCAGACCTTATTCAGCAAAGCCATCACTCCCCTTCCTCTTCTACAGCCATCCTTTCCTCCATCTCCATGTCTCCCTCCTCCTCCTCTTCCTCCTTCCAATCATCTTCCAGCCAGGCCAGTCCTGGAATGTGCTCACAGATTCTCTTGGACGAGCTCACTGCCATAGAGGTATGTTTCCCTCACACCACGGAGGCAAACAAGCAAGGAACGGGCGGTTTGGGAATATACAGGCTTAGAGGACATGTGTGCTGGAGTATTGATTTGGCCATTTAATAGGATGTAAATCTAAATCTTATACAAATAGTAAACTCTGCAACCATGCACACATCTAATCCTGTATATACTGACTGTGCGGTCCTTGGCTGTTGGTTCGACCCTCCCTGTGCCCTTTCCTGCCCCTTCTGCATTCTCCTCGCTTCACTTTTGCTCCCCGCCGTCAGCCGCTTTGCTCGGCTGACACCTGGCTTCACTCCTTCAGCTCCTGCATTTTTCTTTTTTCCTGCTGTGCAATCCACTGCTTTAATTGGTCGCTAACATCGGTGCCTCCTGCTGGTAGAATGTGGTCACAACATGGAGGAGACTAAACTGGATCTTCTTTGGATTAACAACATCATTGGGATTAGATTGACTTGCATTTCTGGTGATAAACAAATCTTTATTTTTCCTCTTAACAAATCACAGCAGCCTGTGTCTGGATAGACTTTCATTTCCTTCATCTCAGTTCTCATTGTTGTACATGTTGGTTTCATTTAAAGTTTTCCTTCTCCACTCTTTGAACAACTAACATTCTGCACGTGATCCATTTGTTTAAACATATGTTTTACTTCAAATTTTTGTCATTAAAGTTCAGTTTACTGTGACAGGAATTTTATAGCCAGAGCGGCAGTCGAAACCAGATATTTACAGATAAAAGAAACAACCTTTTTGTTCTCACCGACTGATTTAAGTCAGACTGACCTTGAACTGATAAGCCGCTAGGCAAGGAAGAAGCCATTACTTCAAGCTAGTGGTGTAATGGTACATGCATTTGTATCTTTTTGTACGGCCCTGTCTGTTTGGTACCCACGTGTACCGAACGAATCCAGGCGTTTTCTACCTGAAGACATGCAGAATGTTGATGTGCAGAAATCAGAGCATGGTGCAACGTTCCAGAGTGCAACTTTAAAAGGTGACACCAAAACAAGAAGGACTCCCAGCTATCACTAAACTCTGCTATTTGGGAACATTATTGGTTTCTCATGCAGCTACAGTAGAAAAAGAAAGATGAACCGAACCAGAACTTTGTCAGCTGACTCATCTTTGAACAGCAATAAGGTCCATAACACTTGCTGCACTGACATGAATGACTCACCTGAAACAATGTCAAGCTGAATGAAAACATCATTGATACTAGAGAAAAACCAGCTGATGTCCACATGGCTACCAGTTGCATCCAATCCGCCCAAACTCCTTATTATGTATAGAACACAAGTCGGAGGAATCCCCCTTGATAAGATGGGATTTTTCCCAACAGCTGCCTATGCTGCATTTAAGTACAGCTGGGAGACTAGGCTGTCGAAATATCAAAATAAATCCAATGTAGCTTTAAAGGGACTATATGCAATTTTCTGAAATTTTAACTCCCGACTGACCCCATGTGGCCAAAAAAACGGAACTGCTCTTCCTTTCTGCTCGCTCTCGCAGCGCACGCTCGTACGCCGGTCGCTCTCAATCTTCGATCTTTTTCAATGCACTTGTCAGGGGTTTAATTTTTTTAGTCTTATGTGGAGTTACTGTTGGTGTCAAAGTTGTCCTTGGTCTCTTCTGTGTATTCGCACAATCCATTGAACTGCTTGCGAGTGCTGACTAGCGGTGGTGGCAGTGATCTGAAACATTTAACTTGACGTCACATCGGCAGTCAGCGCGGGAATATCTGACCCGACAGAAAATAGAAAAAATTGGATACAGGCTTATAGGGGCACCCAGTGTGAGCTGACAAGGTGTCAGTATGCTCATTAGGAGATGTTTGAGTCATAAATGGTCAAATAAAAAGGCTATTTTTACGCTTATTTTAGGGGAAAAGTTGCATATAGCCTCTTTAAGCATGTTTTATTCTCAAATATGGGCAAAGTATTATTTAAACACTTCACTTTTAAACCGACTGTTTATATGGTTTTTTTTATTTTTTTATTCAATCAAATCCCCAGTCAGTTCTATACTTTCAACTTTTGTAAGTTATAAAATATAATAAAA
This sequence comes from Valencia hispanica, assembly GCA_963556495.2. Classification (NCBI taxonomy): domain Eukaryota; kingdom Metazoa; phylum Chordata; class Actinopteri; order Cyprinodontiformes; family Valenciidae; genus Valencia; species Valencia hispanica. The sequence continues at coordinate 21,323,570 of OY747723.1, forward strand.
TCAAATTAATTAATTAAAAGCAAGAAATTCAGGAAAAAAGGATTCCTTGTTTAATGCTGATCAAAGTAAGAAAAACGTAGTATGCACATTTGTATTTATTTTTCTTGATTAAAGGTACTTGAAAAGTACTGAAAGTGACTTTTGTGTACTGTTACACCTCTACTTCAAACAAAGCATAAAAGGTCAGATTAAAGTTTGCAAATTTGCTCAGACAGAGAGGTTAATTTCTGGAGACATGTCCTGTTTTCTGTCTGGCTTTGACCATTACAGTATGCTCATGGTTATATTTGGTGGTAAAAGGATAAAGCTTGCAAGCCTGAGAATACCATCCCAGCTGTGAAATCCCAGCAGCATTGCTGCAGGAGAAATTGGTGCACTTTAAAGAGTCTATATGCAACCCAAAATAAACGTTAAAATAGCCTTTTTATTTGACCATTTATGACTCAAACATCTCCTGATGAGCATACTGACACCTTGTCAGCGCACAGTGGACCTATAAGCCTGTATCCAGTTTTTTCAATTTTCTGTCGGGTTGGATTTTCCCACGCTGACTGCGGATGCGACGTCAAGCGCGTTCATGTTAAATGTTTCCGATCACTCTGCCACTACCGCTAGTCAGCACTCGCAAGCAGTTCAATAGATTGTGCGAATACACAGAAGAGACCAAGGACAACTCTGACACCAACAGTAACTCCACATAAGACTAAAAAAGTTAAACCCCTGAAAGGTACCCGATCGAAGATTGAGAGCGACCGGCGTAGGAGCGAGCGCTGCGAGAGCGAGCAGAAAGAAAGAGCACTTCCGTTTCTTGGCCACAGGTGTCAGTCGCGAGTTTAAATTTCAGAAAATTGTATATAGCCCCTTTTAATAACCCTAAGCATATGATGAAATTAGTTACAAAGTGGCTGAAGAACATCAAAGGCAGAGTTTTGGAGTGGCCATGACCAAGCTCTGATCTAAGTCCTGGGCAGAGCTGAAAAAATGTGTTGGCAAGGAGGCCAACAAACCTGACTGAGTTACAGATGTTCCTGTCTGGAGGAATGGGCCAAATTTCCAGCAAACTGGCATGGAAAAACTTGTGGAAGGATGCCAAAAACATTTGACCCAACTTAGGGCAAATCTACTAAATACAAAGGAAATGTGTGTAAACTACTGAATTTCATAAAAAATTGAGGAAACATCTTTTCAAATTCCTTCATTATTCTGATGTTTAGCAGGTTAAGTAATTTTGGTACTCATGACTGACTTAAAACAGGAAAAGTCTGGTTCCGACTGTACGTCTCACTGATTCAAACCTTCGGTGCTAGTTTCCTTTGTAAAAACATTGTTCCTTTTTTCATGTCAAATATCTTCTAGTCCCAGTCGGAGAACAACTCCATGTCCAAACACAAGTCATCTTCGTCGTTCACGCCTTTCATCGACCCCCGTCTTCTCCAGATATCTCCATCCAGCGGCAGCTCTCTTAACAACATGGGTAAGGCTGCCACGTTGTTCACTTAATACAATTGTAAAAATAGTGAAACACAAAATAAATTTGGGGGGGGGGGGGGAATCCCAACTAAAGGAATAACTTAAGCATATTGGTAGGAGAGCATTGTATATTTTTAAAAGCGTCCGACCAACACTGGTTCTGTCTGCCACCTCCAGCTGGCTTTGGGCAGGAAGGGCGGCTCGCCGACCCGCTGAGGTCCGACCCCTCCCGTAAAGGATCGGTGGTCAATGTCAACCCCGTCAACACGCGTCCGCCCAGCGACACCCCAGAGATCCGCAAATACAAGAAGCGGTTCAACTCTGAGATCCTGTGTGCAGCGCTGTGGGGTAGGAGCTTTGCCAGAAATGAGACCTGGTTGGGTTTTACCCGGCCTGGCTGGTTGATTTTGTTTTTCTGCGACTGTTTCAGGAGTGAATCTGCTGGTGGGGACAGAGAGCGGGCTGATGTTACTGGACCGCAGCGGTCAGGGCAAAGTCTACCCGCTGATTAACCGGCGCCGCATCCAGCAGATGGACGTCCTGGAGGGACTCAATGTTCTGGTGACCATATCAGGTTCCGGCCATAAGACTTTTTGATGGATAGATGTCCAAGTTCAAAACATCTGGACTTGCTCTCTTGTGCAAAGCTGGTTTAATGGTTCCACTTTGGGATTCTGCAGGTAAAAAAAACAAGCTGCGAGTGTATTACCTGTCGTGGCTCAGAAATAAGATTTTGCACAACGACCCTGAGGTGGAGAAGAAGCAGGGCTGGGTGAATGTGGGCGACCTCGAGGGCTGCGTCCACTACAAAGTCGGTACGTTCTGTCGTTTGTTTGTTTTTTGCAGCTCTGTTGCGTACCAGAAATCTTTAGTAGTCTTACATTAGATGATGACCTAAATTTGGTTCTCTTTCTCTGAACATTGCAGTGAAATATGAGCGGATTAAATTCTTGGTTCTGGCCTTAAAGAACTCTGTGGAGGTCTACGCCTGGGCACCTAAACCCTACCATAAATTCATGGCATTCAAAGTAAGGAGAATGACAGATTGGTCAGAGATTCACCTTTTAAGTTCTAGTGTATTGAAAAAGCAGTTTAACCTTTTTTTTCACATTACAACCTTGAACTTCTGTTTATTTAATGGGATTTCATAGGAGAGACCAAAGGGTCCGTAGCTCTGTCTGGCATCCCTGCTCCAACACATCTGAATCAAATGGCTAAATTGCCTCCTCAGTGTGTCAAGAATCGGTTCAGGTGCAGTGGAGCAGGGATTCGTTTAAAATATGTTATAAAATCTATAAGTTCAAGAGGTATAAATACTTTTGCAAGGGAACATGCATTTTTTTATTAATCTAACATTCATCTGACTGGTTTTAGTCTTTTGGTGACCTTGTGCACAAGCCTCTGCTGGTTGACTTGACTGTGGAAGAAGGTCAGAGGTTAAAGGTCATCTACGGCTCCTGCTCAGGCTTCCACGCCGTCGACGTGGATTCCGGTGCCGTCTACGACATCTACCTGCCCACACATGTAAGCGCTGAGGCTTGGAGTTTGAACTCAGCGTTGTTTTTCTGCTCTTCCCTAACCGCTCTCTTGTCTTCAGATCCAGACCAACATCCAGTGCCACGCCATCATCATCCTCCCCAACACAGACGGGATAGAGCTGCTGGTGTGCTACGAGGACGAGGGAGTCTATGTGAACACCTACGGACGTATAACCAAGGATGTGGTGCTGCAGTGGGGAGAAATGCCGACATCAGTGGGTGAGCAGGCATCTCTGATCAGAAACTCCATATTAATTTATGATCAGCTCATGCAGAGATGCTAACGTGCTCCTTGTTCTTCTGCAGCCTACATTAGGTCAAACCAGATAATGGGGTGGGGTGAGAAGGCCATTGAGATACGCTCAGTGGAGACTGGACACCTGGACGGCGTCTTTATGCACAAAAGAGCTCAGAGACTCAAATTTCTTTGTGAGAGGAATGACAAGGTCAGAATGTAATGCTTTTTTAAACTTAAAATATCATATGGGGACCCAAATGTCCTGGAATGAAGTAGTAGGACTTTTCTCTTGCGACCACTACTTTACTTTGGATTTTAAAATATAGAAGAATATTGTGCAATCTTATGTAACAAAAAGGCATTCGAGTTTATAAACTTAGCATGAATGTTCATTTTGACTGAGCTGTTGCAGCATAACATTTTATTTAAAGAGCAACTCGCCTCCAAATCAACTTTTTTTTGCTGATAAACTGTATCAGTGTTTAATAGTGCTGTCTACATGTCTGGTCGCTATTTTTGGTATTTTAGTACATTTTAGTAAAAATATAAATTTCTACCAAAAACCGTCAGTGTGGCGCCCTTTCAGGTTAAAACTCTACACTGCACTTGAATTTGAATCAGCCATTGCTATTCACTCTGCTATGATCGCTGTCAGCCATATTGTATTTTTACAAATCCCACTACTTTACTGACAAGAACTTGTTTTTTTTGTGTGTTTTTTTTCAAAAGGCAGCAAAGAGATGTGGCATATATTCCTCAACAGAGGAGATGTTTAAAGATGGACTTTAAATGAGGTCCTCAGAGTTTAAATCCTTGCAATTCCAAAAGGATTCAAACTTCTTGAGCAGCCAAACATCTGAGACGCAACAGAAGTCCAACCACCTTGGACCGGTAGCCGACAGACGGGTTCTGTCACAGTTATAATAATAATAATAATAATAATAATAATAATAATAATAATAATCCTTTGTTGTCCCACAAAGGGGAAATTCGGCTGTAATAGAAGCATTCATGATCACACAAGAAAGGTTTAAAAACAGAAATAAGAACTATTTATGTACATTAAGGATACAATGGCAAAAACCAAAGTAATGTGCAGTTATTAAAAAGAAAGTGGCATACACTGATTAGTATGTGCAACTCAGTAGGATAATTTAAAAACAGTGAATATTAACAGAATGTGCATGTGTAGTTGTGCAATAAAAAGTAAAAAAGTAAACTTATTATTTACACGAAGTTAACAGAATATAAACAGAGTAAAGCAAATGTGCAAATAGCAGCTGCAGAAATGTTAATTAAATGAGTCAAACAGTGCAAATTACAGCAGGGATGTAATCATTGAGTTTGTTGAGCAGTTCTGGTTGTAAAGTCTAACAGCTGCAGGGAGGAAGGACCTGCGAAAATGCTCCTTCATGCACCCAGGATGCAGCAGTTAATGCTGCAAGTCGTCCTGCTTTCACTGCTGTCCGACGCAGCTGCCAGCGTTGTCCCTCCATGTCTGCTGCAGCTGCTGGAGGTGCTGAAAGGCTCTCTGGGTGATGTTAAGAGCTGGGAATTGTTTATAATTTTTTGTGCTTTTAGAATTTTATTATGAAGCAGAAATAAAAAAACAAAAGTTCTCTAAACTAACCATAAATTTCGTCTGACTTTGCTTGTTGTAGGTCTTCTTCGCCTCTGTGCGTCAAGGCGGCGCCAGCCAGGTGTATTTTATGACCCTGGGACGTTCCTCCCTTATGAGCTGGTAGCCAATGAGACGCCCTCACCCACGCAGCGACCAATTGATGACGACCATAACCGACGGCGGAGAGAAACAGTCCCGAGCCTGACCTTGGAGGAGCACCTCTGTTTCCTCTCGCACGCTCAGGCAGACCAACAGTTTGGACTGTAGTCATGACAATAAAGCAGGGATGGATGGAGGCGTGTTAGGTCTGTAGTCGCCTCGCTGCCCTCCCCTTTCCCCCGTCTCCACTGTGGGGACGTGGTAAATGTTGATTTTTGTGTCACGGTAAAACTTTGCATCTTGTATGTACTTAACAAAGCGCGTTTTATCCGGAGGGTCGACGACGCAGCTTTAGCTGTACGGAGAAACAGAACTTGATGTGCCAGAACTTGTGTGTAGCTGTTGTTCTCGCTGTCGAGCATGTTTTTGAACAACTCCAGTTTTCCCCTTCTGATTGGTGCTTGACATGCGAATCTGTATTCACTTTGTTCGCCTTAAAGTGAAAACTCCTATAGGGACCTTTTTGATTTATTTGATTTAAACACAGGGTACTGGATAGCAGCTTGTACATACTAACTACAGACTTGCGCAGGTTTTCCAGTCACTTTTACCGCTCTGCCTCATTGTGCTGTAAGTTATCCCTGTTGGTGACATCACAAAGCGAAATTACATCGTTTTTTGTTTTTTAAACACTGTATATTTTGTATGTGACTTGCTGCATATAAATAAACATCAACATGGCGGGACACATCAGATGAGCTGTAAAGGAAAAATCCATACTATTTATCCTCAACCTGTAATGTTTTTAGGGCTCTAACTTTTTCTTGAAACTCTGCTGTCGTCAGATTCAGTTTTTTTTTCTACTGGAAATAAGAAAACACACAAAGTAAATGCATCCAGAAATGTGAGATTCATCTCTCTTTTTTTCCATTCCAAGTAGGGTTAGGGTTAAACTGTGAATTCACATACAGGATTAGCATAAAGACCGGGCTGGAAAAAGGGAATAGGAATCGGCTAGTTGTCATCTCTCTCTGCACAATCGGGACATTTCACCCGATTCTGGCTTCATCTGTAGCTCAACGGTTGCCTTAGAAGGGTTCCCCGTCGACTTTAAATTGGAGCTAAACCCTGAAGACATTTGGATGTTGTGTACTGCTGGAACGCTTTACTCTTAACCAGCCACGTCACCCAAACTTGGACCTCTTTTTAATGACGCTTGGTTGTTTACGTAAACGCGTCCAGATAGAAAAAAAGGCATGCTCGTCCCTTTCCACAGTTAAAATGCAGTCCTTTCCTGCATCTGTAATTGCATTGAGGTAACTTTCCAGCAGTCTTTGCCATCCGGCGGTGCCTTCTGGTGCGTCTGGATCAATATTAGGTGCTTTTTCTTTTTTTTGTAGTCTCGGGTCGATGAAAAAACTCGTTCTCAAAGCAGTGTTACAGAACCACTTCAAATCATTTTCTATTTAGTTTCTAGTTATTGTTTCTGCCATTTCTCCCTGTTCAGATAAGTATGCGACTGCAGTGGTTTTTAAATTGTAATGCACACCTTATGTTCAAAATGTTTACAGAAGCAGTTTTTTTTTTTAAACCAGTGTGCGTCAATATGAATATTTATGGTTTATTTTTAGGGTAGATTTCCCCCTGTTTTTGTACTTTGTAACCCTCCCTTTTTTATATTATCATTTAGATGTTTCTGTGCAGGGATAATCAACTTCTGCTCAATAAGTCCACAGTGTCATTTCACTTGATTCCTCTGCATCATAGTGCACAGTAGGCCGCTGGCTGTGCGGCAGAAGACGTTTTCCACTACCCAGGTGACGTGTTTCCCCTTAAACGTCACTCTGCCGTGCCTCTAATTTATGTCCTCTCTGTGAGTGTGCTATGGGGATTACTGTGTTTTACTGAAAGTCTTTGTTTTTTTGTTTTTTTTCCTTCACTGAATAAAATTGGAAGTGATTTACAGCTTTGTCTTTTTTTCATAACATTTCTACATTTCTGTAAATGTGAACATCTAGGTTATTTGTGAAGATGCAAAATGAAACACTTGTTTCATCTATACCTTGTTTAGGACCAGTGAAAAGTTTATATACTAGATACAACCCTGTAGATTAGGATGGAAGCTAAACTTGCAGTATGACTTTTTTTCCTGTAAAAACTGGAAGTATTATGGTTTGGGCCTGGTTCCCCCCCATGTTCTGTGAATAAATAGTCTTGATGAAAAACATTGCCACCTGCACATTAGTCTGATTTTGACCTCCAAAGCAGTTGCCTCATCCTGCAAGAAAAAACGTTTCTATGAAGGATAAACAATACCAACAATTTTGAAAACGTAAATGTATTCACTGTAAAAAATAAATAAATAAAGTGTTTGTTGGAACAAGGTTTTCTGGTCAGATACCACTTGATCTGCATACAAAACATGCTTGGAGACTAACCCCAACTGCGGATCACCCTGATCGTTTCATCCACGTAGTGAAACATGTCTGTGGCAGCATCATGCTGTGTGGATGCTTTTCAGGACTTTTCCAGGTTTCTGTAGAACTGTGCTGAATAAACTCAGACGTGTTACCGGGGGACTTGATCAAAAGTTGCAGGACGCCTGTCAAGGAGGGTTGGAGTCTGAGGCCCCTGTTCTAGCAGGAACATCCAACCATACTTGGAAAAAGATTTTTATTTCCATAACCTTCCGCTGTACCTAGTGGAGCCCTTTTTGTGTTTAAGGATAAATATAGTGAGTTTAGGACTTCCACACCATTAAAAAAGCCTTTTTAGTCCAAAGTTTAATTCAGGCTAGTAAGTGATTAAAAACGTAATTTGTGTATTTTTTAGTTTAGCCACAGGAGGGGGCTATTGCACCTTTCAAGCAGTGAGCATTTTTAAACAGCGCAACACTTTGTAAATTATCTTCGACACATTATGCCATAGCTTCCTTTTCATTTTTTTAAATGTAGAGTTAAACGGTTTAAATCAGTAAATGTATTTCAAATGTGTAACATTTAGTTATAAAATATTTATGGTAACAGTGAGCTTAAATGTCGGTTTCTGTCTGGTTGATGCATACAAACCGCAAATCATTAGGTTTTATTGTGAAAGTCCAGAACGGAAGAAGCTTTGTTGCTAAATCAGCTTAACGAAGGTTGGTTGGGTCACGCTGCAGCCCCAGCCGGGTGTTTGTTTTGTTGTGTCCGGCCCAGGATGGGAGGGTTTGCTCGTTTTAGCTCCGGACTGGTGCAGCCAGCCTGACCGGGTAAGTGTCCGCGTTTGGCGGCGAGCTGAGCGGAGCCGCTAGCCGGAGGAGCTGCGTGCTGGTGCGGGTGGAAAGCTGGATGGGGAGGTCGTGACGGTGTTGGGTTTCTGCGGTGGCCGTGCACGCCTCTGCGCGCTCCCTGCCGGACGTCTCAAACATGGTTAGTGGAGCAGATTGTAGAGGACGACGATTGGCTGGTGTTATTGACCTTTTCTTCTAATTATATGTCGGGAAATAAGAGAAGAGGCAGCGTGGATGTTGTGGCGTGAGGAAGGCCAAGCTTCCACTCGTGGGATTATGCATGTGGGTGGGTGGGTGGGTGGGGGGGAAGAGGGACCGTTTCTTCCACCTCTTTTGGGTTTATCTCTAAAACATGGACTTTACGCATGAGATCTGCATTATATTTGAAGCAAATCCCCACGGATACAAAGCAAATTTATTTAAATGAAAGCTGATGCTCTCTTTCCCAACAATAGATCTCCTCCTCCTGACCCATCCTTGGTTGCTCATTTTATCCATGCAGTATTTGCTTAATCCTGCAGAGTTGTATTCCAATATGTATGTTTTATTACAAGCAGCACATGTTTAACTCTTTCTGTCAATAATAGCGTGTTGTACTCATGCATTTGAAAACTCCAGCTTTGTCCTGCGTTCATAAATAAACGTGAAGGTCCTTCTGCAGCTGTTGGGGGAGCAGCAGCACACCTGTTTCAGGACAGATGGCCTCCAGAGCTCTCCTGGTCCCAACCGTCTGTTTTGGACACGGTGTGCAGCCTGTCAGTTGTTGCATCCTGCCCCTCTTTATCTGATGCTGGGAGCAGAACATTTGATCAACACATTTAGCTGTTTTAGCTGCTCAAACTGGAGCAGGATAACATAATTTATAGTTGTATGATTGAATCCATTTTAAACTGATGCCTCCAAATGACTTTAGGCATTCATGTTTCCCCCCCCCCCCCCCCAAACTGGTGCTTCCAGTTTGCAGCACTTACTATGCATGCAAAAACATCCTCACATCACTGTTACATAAAGAAAAAAAACACCAATAACCTGGTTGTTTAAGGTGCATAAACTAATACTGGACGAATCTTTTGATTCAACTTAGGCATTCAGTCTGCTTGGTTTTACATTTACTATCAATTATAGTGAATCTGATGCACCTGACACGACCCTGTGTCTACCCTGACATTTGCATTCTTTAGCTGAAACCATAGTTTGTAGAAGGTTACAAAGGATTAAAAACGATCTCATTATGCTGATACATCAGTCAAGACAAGAGTACATCTCCCAAAGAGCTGCAGGGATTTCTTGCTGGGACAGGTTGTGTTCAGCATCGTCCTATATGCTTACGTAAAACTACACTAGTATGGTGTGTGTGGTGGAAGACCGCATTCAGGTCTGCAACGTGTATTTTAAACCTTATTTCTCAGAGCTTTGCAACGGTTTAGAGGTGTTTATAGGTCTGAAAGGAATAAATGTGCAACGTGTTAACTTCTGACAGCTCAGATTATATGCTGAGGGTTCCTACACAGCCTGCAAAAATCTGGACTTTGATCCCAGTTTTACTAGTCTTCCACTGCTTGAATCACTGGTTCTCAGGGCCCCCAGTCTTTCATGTTCTAGATGGCGTCTCTGCTCCAGAACACTGGATTCACCTGACTGCAGAACGTCCTCAGCAGCCTTCAGCCTGTAATTCACCCATTGGTAGGGAAACGCCCAAACAGCAGGACAGAGGACTATCCTCTCTATTGAAATATCTGGAACAAATTATTGATGAACTTTTGTCTTTGCACTTTTAAAACCTTTGATAGGTCTAGAGATTTAGGGCAGAAAGAGAATTTCAGAATAAAAACGTTACAGGAACTCCGGACTGTGTGTTTATTCCATACAGCAGCATTTTGTTCAACCAGAGCGGTCATCACAAGGAGTTCAGTATGTTTTGTATTTCTCTGGATGTCGGGTCAGTGTGTCCTCTTTCTAGAACCGGGTTTCACTGTTTTGCACCATGATGCCGTGTTTGAAATGAATCGGAGGCTCAGTGAGCGTCATGGAAACAAAGGGGAGCAAAGATTTGTGTTTCCGAGTCATCTGGCCGAAGTGTGCCACAACAATGCAGAACAGGGACATAAACTTTTTGAAGCCCCTCGCTCCCCACTCCACGTTTCTCTTCTCCTTAAGCTCATCCACGCTCCACTCTCTTAAAGGCCACGCCAGTCGTTCAGCCTGTCTCGGGGCTTTCTTTCTGTCCTCCCCCCTGCAGCAGCACCACCCCCAGCCTGCAACAAAGAGAGAAGAGTGACTCTGGCGCTCTGTAGCCAGGTGTTCCCCATTGCTGCCCCGGGCCGTAATAGCAGCCGCCCTCACGCTGCAGCTGCCCTCCCCAGCTTCCCTTTGTGTGGCTCTATTGTTAGGCGGCCCTCCCCTCGTTGATTCATCGGCCACACAGGCGAAGCCCTTTCAGACTTGGGACAGGAGAGTGTGTGCTGGAGAGAACGCGTGCCTTAGGGAAGCAGGCATCTGCCCAGAGCCACTCCCTCCTCCTCCTCCTCATGTCTCAGTGTTAGTCTGCTGCACTCTGATTGGTGAAGAAGCTCCCACTTCAAACCAGGCAGTGGCAGACATTGTTGCTCCATCTGTCCAGCCACTCATTGTCCAACCTGCCTGCCTCTGCAGCTAAAATACGCTTTCTCGCTCTGGAAGAGGCCGGATGCTCAGATGGAGGCAACTTTGGCTCCCGATTCATGTCAGTTTAACCTGCAGCGTTTTTCTCATCGACTCAGCGAGGAATTGAATATGTGGAAATGAGACACCCAGATCTGTTTGGTTCTGGTGAGTGAGATGAACCCTCCACCTTTCTGCTGGTAATCATACATTTACTCTCATAAACCTGATCAACGCTGGTATTTTGCAATACAATCAAGATATGTGCATGACAGATTGAACCTTTTTGGTTTAATTAAACCTGCAGCATCATGAATAACTTTGACTCTAGGCATAGATAAGACTTGCTTTTATTCAATTATTGCATTTTGGCTCTTTATAAAATAAATTACAGCAACTGTTTGCATATTTTCTGGTCTGAAATATTTTAAAAAAGCCAGATTTATCTTTCTTTTACACAAAAGAATTGTGTAGTGGCCCTCTTTCAGCCAGCTGACCTTCAGCATGCTGCAACGGGTGGGGGAGGGGCTCTTTTAAAAATGAAATTAAACAGCAAGAAGGGTATGAAGTTAATGTTTTTGTAGTTTTTGAGCTTGTGACGTTTTAAAACCTTCGTTCACCTTGATAACCGGTCAGTGAACTAATCCTGGAAAACCAAAAATACAGTAGTGTCAGTAAATAGGACAATATTGCACTCTTATTTATTAATATGGATTTTGGAGATTAATTGGACACTGAGCTTTCAATGTGCAACCACAGAGAAGAATTATGACTTTGCTGCTATAGTTTGGAAGAAATATTAGAATCAGATTTTTTTTTTGAACATTGAATTTTTGGTACTCATTTTTGAATGTGACATTTAATACATATATGTAATTTAATAAATATATCTGTAAGCGCCATTTTTATAGGTTTCTAGATATTTGATAATTAATTGTTGTTTGTGTCAATTTCTCTTATTTGTTAAAAAAGGTATGAAACTTTGCTTTTATAAGCAAGAATTATGGTAATTTCAATAAGAAACGGATACACTTTTGTTTGTGAACACTAGATGGCGTAGATCCATAATTTGTGTCCATGTATTTCACACGAAGAAGTGATTTCTTCTGTTTTGTTTTTAATAAAGATGGACGGCGGAGCAACACGGTCTTTTTACCGTGTGGCGACGTTTCAACTTGTCCAACGCGTAAACCAGTTGTGTCGTTCATTCCTTATAGAAGAGGTTACATTTTAAGAACTCTAAGAGACGAAAGAAAACGAGATTAGCCTCTTTTTTTATGTATTTTAAGTTTGCTAGCAAAAATTTCACCTGCAGAAATTCGCCTGAAAAGTGTCCCCTTCAAAATTTCAAAATGAAAGCTGCTGTCAGTATATATATCTATGTACCAAATTGGCAAAACAAGCTAGCTACTCATTCAGAGAACTCTCACCGCTCAGGTCGGCTGTCATCACTAGGCCACGCCCCCCTGATTCGGGAACGCGCATTGCCACAGCAATGGAGAGAGCGCAAAAGTCGCAGTTTGGTCACCAGTCTTTTGGTTTCTTCTACTTCAAATGGTGTTTCTCCTTTTGGGACTCTGGTAGTTTGTCCTAAAGTTAAAGTGGTAGCAGCCGACTGTTTCTCTGATATTATTGAGCGGAGAACCTCTCACACCAGTGGTGTTCTCTGTTGCAAAATGTCTCAGTGCGTAATGAGTGGAGGAGCCACGTAAATGCGGAAGTGCGCTTGTCCGATGAGACAGACATATATATGTCTATGAGACCGACAACTGGATGGTCCAATCCTTGTTTTCAGACCGAGCCATGTTATTGGCTGAGGTTTTTAGACAAACGTAACAGAAACACGTAATAATTATTTTAATTTCCACAAAATGTATATAGCTATTCTATGTTAGAATGTTAAAAGGCATGAAAAAATGTTTTAAACTAGCTTGATTTGCAGATTCGGTATAGCAGCTTTAACCTTAAAAATTGTTTGCCTGCAAAAAATTCACCTGCAATAATATGCCTGGAAAGACCTGGCCAACAAAAATTCACCTGCAAAATAAAATTAGTTGCTCGACTTGATCCAAAGTGATTGCTTTGAACTTAAAGTAAAAAATTTTTTTAAAAGTTATATACGTAACAGTGTTTTTCAATGTCTAAAAAGGTCTGATTCTAATGAGACTGTTTCTTCCATACATTGCTATAAGTTGCTTTTGGTTAGAGTCACATTTTCCTCAAACACTCTGATAAATCCCTCAGCAGATAAGCTGCTACGGTACAATCTTCTTCTTTAGCAGTCAGGAGCACCAAACCAAATGTCTGCGGTTTAAACATGAGAAACGTCCTTCAAAAATGCTGAGTCATGATGTTTGGATGATGTGATATACCAATGTGTGATTTTAGTCATTTTATGAAATGTGTCCAATAGTTTGTCCTCAGTTTTAAGTGTTTACTTGTTAGTATTGTTAAAAACTTATAGTAAATAACCCTTTTGTCTAAATATGTTAGAAAATGATGTTTGGTCATGGATTTCATAGGGTGTCTTAAATGTTTCACATGACTGTAAGCTGCAATATTTTCTAAAAATTTCACATTGAGGATGGTCTGGGGGTGATTTACCAAATTCATTGAGTGCACTACTAATCATTGTCAAAGCATTTTCCCAACTGAGCTGTGGTTCTCTGCAGCTCCTCCAGAGATGCCATAGCCCTCTCCTCCATGTTTTTCTAGAATAAATGCCCAGTCTCTCATTTTAGGTGTTATGCCCACTCAAAACGTCGAGAGACGATGAGCCAAGCCTTGATGTCCAACATCAGTGCACCGTACAAATGCACCTCTGAAAGAATGCTAAAAAAATCCAACAAACACAATCATAAATATTGTGGAAAACCTTCACAGATCTCTTTAACCTCTTCTAGCTGCAGAGGGTGACCCAACATTATATTAAACCCTATGCACTAAGAATAGGACAATACTAGGGTGAATACCTTTGGCGATATACAGTAGTGTATACTCAGGGGATTCACGGGTCATTAAAAAGCGTTAAAAGTCATTTAATAGATTTTGCGAAAATTAAGGCCTTAAATGGCATTAAATCTGATTCTCATGAGTATTAAAATTGTTTGTTGTTTTCATAAAAAATACTTATATTATAAACGATGATTCGCTGTTAAACTGTGTATTTGTCGTACATTAACATCAACAGGAAGAACCGTGTCAGAAATTGCTGCTGTCTTGTCGTGCAGACAGTTGTGCACCTAGATGTTTGAAAAGAAACTGCGTGCGATGGAGCACATATCATATGCATATGTATTCAAGAGTTGACATGGGTGCTTTTGATGGTATTAAAAATGTTTAAAAAACGCCTTTAAAAAGCATTAAATGAACTACGTAACGCAATTTATTTGCTTAGATAGATTAGCTTTATTACTGTAAACATCCAATAAATTCATTAGGAGTTTTTTTGATATAGATTGAACCATCCATCCATTTTCTGTACCCTTCATTCCTATGCAAGGTTGTGGGAGAGGCTGGTGCCTATCTCCAGCAACACACACACACTCATACCTAAGGGCAATTTAGAGAAACCAATTCACCTAACAGTCATGTTCTTGGACTGTGGGAGGAAGCCGGAGTACCCGGAGAGAACCCACGCATGCACAGGGAAAACATGCAAACTCCAGTTCCAGTCCAGGATTCAAACCCAGGACCTTCTTGCTGCAAGGCAACAGTGCCACCAACTGCACCACTGTGCAGTCTAGATTTAACCATTTCAACAGAAAAAGGTGGCAGAAATCCAAAATTTCGGAAATAATTGCCCATAGTTAACAGACTGAACCTCGTGTGGGGGGAAAACGTAAATTTTTCAACATGTAGATTCAACAGGTAATTTAAAAAGACAGATTAAAAACGCTAGAAGAACGAGAACAGTGTTCTTTCTGGTCAGGAAAGAGCTGACGTGCTGAACTTCCAGGAGGTCCTCGTAGGCCCCGACCACTGCTCAGCATAATTTATTTATATAGCGCCGATTCACAACAGATGCTATCTCAAGGCACTTTACAAGAAAAGCCATGTCAATTCAATCATACATACAACCTAATCAGTTTAAAGGTTTTCTATTTAAGGAATCCTAGCAGATTGCAGCGAGTCATTTACTTGCAGTGGTGCCATGTTCATGCGTAAGGAGTTGAACGTGCTACTACTGGCCACGCCCACCACAAATTTCTGACCAATCGCACAATACTTCTTGGACAGTGCACAAAAGGAAAATGCTCTGGCCAGAATAGGTCAAAAACAAGGTTGAAGAAAGGTTGAAGAAAGGTCAAACCAGGACGGGAAGAACAAAATATGTCACTTCTTCAGCCCTGTGAGGGAGAACAATGTTCTCCATTGTTATTGAGTACAGTGGACCCCCAGTATTCGCGGGGTTTAGGACCACAGGCGGCCACGAATTGCTGAAATCTGTGAATAATTGAGACCTTCTCTAAAAACGGTTATAACTGCCTATTTTAATGGTTCAAACACCAAATATACCTTAATTACACACAGTGGAAACAGTCTTAGCACTACAGCAATATCTGCAATTTTCCTAATTTCCGTTCATTGGGGTACAGCCAATAAGAGCCAAGGGAAATGACTGGTGGTCCTGGATTGGCTGCTTTGAAAACGCCAGCCAATAGCGTGTGAAGTAGCATTGTGTTAAGGTATTTTAGCTTCCCAAGCTGCATTTCTTTTGAATATTTATGGCGTCACGTTCCACAGAAATGTTTTTGTAAATCATTTTTAAGTCTCCTTTCTATAGCAATTAAAATAAATAAATGAATAAACGGAGTTTATTCGACCAGGTGTAATAAAATAATTACATCCTTATACGTAAATTTTGGTTGCATAGATACAAGTTTTCTGACAGATGGACTCGAATATTGATCCCTTTGATTCTGTAGTCGTATCAGTCTTTCTGTGATGAAAGAGGGAAGCGTTCAGCTGCTTCCTAAACCTGTTTATAATAAATCAGAAGGTTTTAAAAGGTTGGTTTATAACAAAGTATGATGGGCGGTTACAATAAAACTAGATAATCTGGAATAGTTCTGGAACAAACATTTTTAGAGAACGTAGAACATTCTAATTTAATCTAAAATGGGTTAATTACCTTTTTAAGATTATTTATGTAATCACAGTCTAAGTTGTTTGTTGAGCATAGAGGGGAAAATTTTTTTGTTTTCTATACTTAACCAACTGAATCTAAAATTAAGGTAAATTACTCCAGTGTTGAAAACATGCATAAAATAAACAATAAAAATTTTAAACTTGATAAAAGTACTTGGAGAAACATAAAAATGTACCTGAAGAACTTTAAAAATCAATACAAGTTGTCTTAAACTCTTTAACAACATAAATCAAAATCGAAGCTTAATAGATCTGCTTAGTAAGTTTTAGGACATGTTGGCGGGAGAGATGAGGAGACATCTGTCGCCCCATGCGATGTCTACATACACCCACTCTGCTACCCCCACCTGATTCTGCCTTTTTCCCCCCCTTTTTTTTTACACTAACTTTTGCACAGAGGTGGCTGTGCATGCAGCGATGCGCCACCGGACCACCCCCCACCTCCTCCCCTAAAAAACTCCCCCGCCTTTTTAGCCCTCCTCCGCTCGGATTCTGCAGAAGGCAGTAAGGACTGTTACATATTCATCAGCGGCTCCATCACAGCCAGCGCGGCGGGTGTTTGAAAGATGCCTCCACCCAGAGAGGAGGTTGGCCGGTTAGGAGAGGGGGGGGCTCGTTTTAGGCTTTTATATCGGATGACTTTTGATTAATCTTGACAGTGAAAGCATCCAAATAAGAAGCATTAATGATAACTGGGTGGTCTTAGATTTTCTGAAACTCTGAATGAGATGCGTCAGGTCTTTGTCCGTTTTCTGCAACTTTATGGTCGTAAATCACGCTCAGCACTGATATATTTTGATTTGAACTATATCTACCATTTATTTGGGGTTAGCAGCCTATGCATGGTCTGTATAAGCAATCACGTGTGTGCTTTCTGCCAAGAGCTCTTCCTTTAGTTGGTACAAAATTAGCAGCTCCACTGTTTTAAAGCATATTTACTCAATTTTCTTATCAGCAGCAGGATTGGTGATTCGACTGCCAGCATCGTTGGTGCTGATGTGATGCTTTTGTTGGAAGCGGCCTGAGAGAACAGCATCCTGTTGGCACTTTAAAATAAAATGTGGCCTCACTCGTTTTACAAGTATGAGTCACCTTGTGAGGTGGATCTTGTTCATGGGCATCATCGACGCCCACTCTGCTAAATTCCAAGGCCCTGATCCTAATCACTGCTGCAGGTCTATTGTTCTCAGTGAGGCGCACTTAAGCCCTGCTCGTCCCCCATATAGGACTTTTTTGTTTTTTTTTTGCTGGGGTAGCCGGTTAAACGCTCCTGTCTTGGCATGCTTTCAACAGCTGTAGCTTGGCAACAGTAGCTCGGCAGCTCCTGTTTCATAAAATGCGCTCCACCCTGCTCCCCCCCTCCTCCCCCAGCGGCTCCTAGTCGCCTCACCTCCCCCCAAGTGCTCCGTCCACATCATGTTTGACTCGGCTGCAGATCTATCGGTCAATTCTGATTCCCTGCGTGTTTTTTGTGTAATAGAAAGTATTTTCAGTAAAACAAAAGTTTCTCTGAATCAATTTTCTCTCTGTGCTCGTCTCTGAAAACGAATGGAAGGAGGTTTTTAGGCTTAAAATGTGGTATGGACACCAGAAAGCAGCCGACATGCCTCAGGGAAGTGGCAGAGGTGATGTCACTAGGTGAGTTTTAAAAGAGTTGTCGCTGTAAAGATGTTTTTTAACAAAGACACACCTGTGTCAGTGATTATAAACAGCAGTCTTCGCATATTTCCCTTTTTGGATACCATTTTTAAAGCTCAAAAGAGTAAGGAAAAAAAAGTTCAGCCTTCCTGTTATCACCCGAAGTATCGCTCTCTCTCTTGAAAAACAGACATGAAAGCATAGAAAAGATTCTTTTCGGTAGCTTCTTCACCCGGTAGCATCTTCCACATGGAGGAGATATGTCTGCGTGAGATTTTTGGGCTGAAACTTGCCCGATGTCATGTTGCATCAGAAGTTTCAGCCCAACGTTCACTGCAAACCAGTCAAGCTTAAAAATCGCCTGGTTCCACTGACCTGCCCAGCAATCGTTGCGTCCTTAAGATGCAGGTTTGAATGAAATTGCTGTATCCTGATGGGCTTGTAGCGCCTCAGGGTGGGAGGGAGCATATGGACCTTAATTGTAAGGTTGAATAAATGCGTGTGTGTGTCTGGGGGGCGGGGGGGGGGGGGGGGGTTGGTTAACGGCTGAATGTCTTCTTTTTATATAATGCGGTTCATCCCTGTAGACTAATGTGCTGTGGCATGGCGCTTTTTAAAACATACTGAGGTCAGCTTTAGGGGGGGGCGGGAGTCCATTAATTAGAGCGAAGGGCCCCTTTAGTTTTTTGTGTCCGGGGTTTGGGGGGGGGGTGTGGATACACCATGCAGTCAGTCAGAGCCAGAGTAGATTACATCATAAATTTACAGAGACATGAAGAGAAAAAAGAGATTTTTATTTGATAGAGTGACTGACGTTTATTGTTTCAGCCACCTGGCAGTATATAAGTTACTCCTTTACTCTGGAGGCATCTGTGTCAACTCATGATATGTAACAATGAAATTCAAAACCCGCTGAGAAAAGTGGCTTAAACTGATTAACTCCTCTCCATCTCCTCCTTTAGGCACAGATGAGTGGAGCTTTGTGAAGGAGCGCCGCTCAGCCCGGTGTGCTGGATGTCTGTGACAGATCCATGGGCCAGAAGGACCATGTGGAGGCGGGAGCAGGCCACATCCACGACCTGGGGCCGGACCTGGAGTATCTCCACGTAGCAGGGGCCGACCGGCAGGCTGGCGGAGTTGACGGACCCCCTGCTATGGAGGAGCAGGGGGAGAGCTTCACCAAAAGCACCTCGCTTGGTTCCCCTCCAACGGCGCTGCCAGAGGAAAGCGGCGTGCCCGATGGCGAGCGCGAGTCGGCGCCGTCTTCCATATCCGTACCTGTGCAGGACGCAGACTCAGACGGAGGAGAGGTCGGGCACACTTACAGTAAAAACACCCACCAGCCGCTGTGCCGCACACCATGTGTGGATCTGGGCACAGAGGGGCCTCCGGAGTCTCCGTCTGACCTCTCAGCTGAACCAGAGCATGAATTGCCTGAGCCTCCATCCAATCCCACCACATCAGAAGCAGAGCCAAAGCCGGGAGGGAAGGACTACCAGGCCAAGCTGGAGTTCGCCTTAAAGCTGGGCTACTCCGAAGAGACTGTGCGTCAGGTGCTGTCCAAGCTCGGACCCGACACCCTCATCAACGACATACTGGGCGAGTTGGTTAAACTGGGCACCAAATCTGACAGCGAGCAGCCAGCGGGAGCACTGACCTCTACCTTATCCTCCTCATCGTCGTCGTCTTGTGGCTGCTCTGACGTGCTGGATGGCCAGAGATCGGACTCTCCGTTACCCTCGGAGTCGTTCTGCGACCAGGACAACCTGCGGCCGATCGTGGTGGACGGCAGCAACGTGGCTATGAGGTGAGGAGGAACCATTTATCAATTTATTTCACAGATTTTATTCGTCTTTTAAACTTTGTGTAGCTCACATTGAACCTCTAATGGCTCATCCTTGATTACCTTTTCTTAAATTTCACTCTTTTCTCTTCAATTATAGGATATTTGCAACCTAAAATGTCAGACTGACGACCATATTTGTGTAGAAACACTACAGTGGCAGGGGTCATGAATGACCAAATAAACAAAATGCATATGTATTAATATTGTAGTAGGCTGTAATTGCAGGGTATATTTTGACTAATGTGAATTGTTTAAAAAAAGCAACAAAAAACAGAAATAATAATCCGTTTTAGCTCTGGTGCAGAGCATCCATCCATCAAACACAATTAGGTTGGGTTTTTATGTGTGTTTTGTTTTGTTTTTTATAATGAAGGAATCCAAAGAGACTCAATTCATCAGACAAAATTTTATGACAGAAATTTTGTCTTAGAGGAGCTGTGACTACAATAGGGCTGTTTTAGATGTCAGTCTTGGATATTGTTTATTTAAATGTAATTTTAATTTAATTAATTATACCCTGAGCATTTGCTTGCTTAGTCAGCACAAAACAGTCCATAAAAATTCCATAAATATACAAAAGAAACAATCAAGAATATTGAGCCAAACAGCCAAATACAAGAGAGATGAGAGTAGATTGACAGCTTCGTGCTATCTGATGTGTGTGCCGTTTGTTTTTTGCTTTTTTTAAAGGGGGTAGTGTGCTACTGAATGTGTTCCTGCATTTATTATAATATTCTGCCAGATATCCTTTTTGTAGAGCAAATCTGCCCTGGCACATGTAGGCAGCCATCTTCTCAATATGGTATGTCTGAATTGTCGAAACAGGACACGTTAGAAATAAAGAAACATTTTAAGTCAGTAAATTGCAAGTCATAACCTAAGCTCCTTCATAAAAGCGTTTTTCAGTCTGAATCAAATGTGTTGAAATGTGATCATCTTTGAGGCATTAAAGTATTATCAGTAATATAACTCTAAAGGCTCTGATTAAATATATTAAATTAAAAAATATAAATATGGTATTAGTGACGAGTAGAGAGCCCAAATTGCTTAAATCTGCAAATACTAGAGAGCTCCTCCTTTATAGCTGCCTATTTTAAAGGTTTGAAAACCAAAAATACCTTAATATGCACAGTGGAAACCATCTTAGCACTACAGAAGCTAACTTCTATAGTTTTCCTAATTTCCGCCCTTGGGGATACGGCCAATCAGCACCAAGTAAGATATATGGTGCTCCTGGATTGGCTGTTTTACAAACGACTGCCTATTCAAATTCAAAAATACTTTATTGATCTCAGAGGGAAATTAAGTGTTGGTATAGCTCATATAATTAATTCTTTAAAGAGTTGTTGTAGATGATGATGGCTGTGGGCAGGAAGGATTTCCTGTAGCGGTCTGTATTGCAGCGAAACTGAAGAAGCCTCCGACTGAAGACGCTCTGTTGTTGTATGACTGTCTCATGAAGAGGATGCTCAGGGTTGTCCATAATTTTTTTGATTTTGTAATAGCGTGCCAAGTAGTTGCATTGCTTCTAGGTATTCCAGCTTCCCATGCTGCATTCACTGTTGAATAATAAAAAATATGCTCTACAAAAAAATCTACGAATAATTTCGAGTTACGTTCCACAGAAAGAAAATCAGTGAAAACGCTGTTTACTGTAATCTTCTTGACTGTTTTACATTGCTTATTAGCATTTTTGACTAAAAATGGCTAAACCTAAATCCCTGGGCATAAAGTTGCTAATTTCCAGACAGATTTCTGCTTGTCAGCCCTCAACCTACTCAGAATGTATAAAAATGTAAAAAAAAGAAAAAGAAAAGAAAAATGAAATTGCAGCTCTTTAAAGGTCATGTTTACTATTATAAGCACTTTTTTTCTTCAAATACCAGTGTGACTGTACTACGTTTGTTTTGTATGCCATTTTCTTTCTTTTTGTTTTGATGTTGTTTGCTTGTTTTGTGGCAATCCTGAATGTCTTGTTCTTATTTTTCTTGTTCAAAATGAAGTACTTACAAGAACTAATTTTTTTTCTTAATGAATTGAAATCTCCATGGTTGTAATGTTAAATTATATGAAATATCAAAATAATGAGTAAAAATACTTAATCTATCTAAGGTCAGTTCTGAATGATGAATTATTTCCTCACGTTATTACAATTTAAAGAAGCAAGGATTTTATAGATAGTTTTTTAAACTAATAGTGAATTAATTAAAAATCCATTACACATAACAAAGGATTATATTGGCTGTTAATCAAGTAAAACAAGCTCCAATACCATATAGAGGGTCATAATCTGGCCTGTTGGACTGAATTCAAAGATTTATAACACATATAAAAAATTACCTTCATTATTTCCTACAGCCATGGGAACAAAGAGGTGTTTTCCTGTCAGGGTATCCAGCTGGCTGTGGACTGGTTCCTGGAGCGCGGCCATCAGGACATCACCGTTTTTGTGCCTGCTTGGAGGAAAGAGCAGTCCCGCCCTGATGCTCCAATAACAGGTAAGTAAAAAAAACAACAAAAAAAAAAAAACCTTTTTCTTTAAGCTGTGCATTTTTCTCTTATCTATACCTTAATCTTACCATAACGCTCACCCTCCCAGATCAGGAGATCCTGCGGCGCCTTGAGAAGGAAAAAATCCTGGTTTTCACCCCCTCGCGGCGCGTCCAAGGTCGGCGAGTGGTCTGTTATGACGATCGCTTCATCGTCAAGCTGGCTTATGAGTCAGACGGCATTATCGTCTCCAATGACAACTACAGAGACCTGGCTAATGAAAAGCCTGAGTGGAAGAAGTTCATAGACGAGCGGCTGCTCATGTATTCCTTCGTCAATGACAAGTAAGGATTTTGTTGCAAAAAAATAGAGAGATGTAGTTTCAATTCAGAAAGACTTGGGCAAAGAGGAGGTTGACCTTGTGCAAAGAAAAAAGATGATCAAACCTTGCAGCAAAGTGTTTCTTTTCTCCAGATTCATGCCTCCAGATGACCCTCTTGGACGTCACGGCCCCAGCCTGGACAACTTCTTGAGGAAAAGGCCCATCATGCCTGAGCAGAAGAAACAACCCTGTCCATATGGTGAGACAACGGCAGAAAAAAGTAGTTCCTGAATCCAAATACCCCCATTAGCAATGATCACTTTTTCCAATCTATAGCTTAAAGCAGTGGTGTCAAAGTCAGTCCCCAGGAACTGCAGTCCTGCAAGTTTTATGACCAACATACTAGAACCAAATGAAAGAATCATTCGCTGGCTCCTGTAGACGTACCAGCTGAAAAACTAATGCAATCATTTGAATCAAGGAGGAAATCTTCTAAAGCAGTGGTCCCCAACCTTTTTTTTGGTTTAATATCAGACAATATTCACACGGACCGGCAGATAAATGCAACAAAATAAAAAGAAATTACTGTCATAAAAAACTGGGTTATTTTTAACTATAATAATAAATTAAAATCTAATAAGTACTTGTAACTTTACTAACAGCGCCCATATATCACCATGTATCATGTAACAACAGTAACATCCTTTCTCCCCCCTAACGCTCTCTGGTCACTATGGTAATGTTTAAACATGCCTTTAAAAGACTTAGCACAAAAACAAAAGCCCGTGGCTTTTTCACTGGAACGAGACTGGACCTTTTCGCGTAGATACTTTATAGAGACCTCTGTTTGCTCGTGGGTTTGTTTTTAGCATACGTCACCAAAGCAATCAGGTTATTTTCCAAAATAAAACATCAATCAGACTCGGATAATAAATCAAACGGAAATGCTGTAAGTTATTTTTTTTTTCTGTGTGGTCTGCAGCCCGGTACCAAATGACGCACAGCCCGGTACCGGCCCGGGGGTTGGGGACCTCTGATCTATAACATGCAGGATGTTTTAAAGGAATGTGTGCTCTTTAAGTGTGGTTAAGCACACCAGGCTCTATTAAACAAAATAAAGGTTTTAGAGTGGCCTAGTCAAACTGGACTTTAAACAGGCTGCGAAACCCTCCAATCTGGCTGACTTGAAACAATTCTGGAAAGAAAAGTGGGCCAAAAGTCCTCCAGGTATCACAGATGCTTGATGGAGAGATGCTTGAGAAATTGTTGAAAACTTAGATGTCTTTGTTTTAGGAAAGAAGTGCACGTATGGCCACAAGTGCAAGTACTACCACCCCGAGAGAGGAGCTCAGCCTCAGCGTGCCGTGGCCGACGAGCTGCGTGCCAGTGCCAAGAGCTGCGTCCCCTCAAAGAACCAAGGGGATGTTGGACTGGTGAAGAGCCACAGCGTACCAGCTGGCACCGTCGAGGCAAAAAATGGCGCCTTAAAAAGGCAGTCGGATCCCAGCATCCGAGCTCTGTCGTACAGCGATGCTGAGGAGAAGCTACTGGCGAAAAGTAGGCTGGAAAGCCAGAAGAGCAACGTAGGTGGGAGCAGCAGTAGCAGTTCCGGTTGCAGCAATAGCTGCAGCGGAGGTTTAGCCGTGTCGTCGGCCCTGGTCGGACCCTCTACTGGTTTTAGCCTTCTCCAAGACCAGCAGTCCAGATCAGGGGCGCATCTACCAGCCCCCAGCCATGATCTCTACCCTCACTGTGAGTCTCCAGGCTTGAGCTACTATTCTGTAACACGGGCCTACTCCGGCCTGAGCCTCTCTTCCCGACGAAGCCCGGACTGCCGCTACCCCAACGATGCAGACCTGCGGCACGGCTCGATGGGCTCAGCGGGTTCTGAATGTGGGAGTGAAAGCAGTGTCAGTTGCGGCAGCAGCGACTCTTACAGTGACAGATCCTGTCCTGGATGCCCCCCAGATCCCTTGTTAGAAGAAAGCGTTCATTTCCCCAGCCACGCCAGCCGCCTGTACCCTCATCACATCCCTTCTAACCATGAACTGTGCAGTCTTCATGCTGCCGATTACCCAAACATCCCACACGCCTCTAATCCAGCAGTCCATTCCTACCATCTGAGCGCTGCGTGTGGACAGAGCTGTGTTCATGAGCAGCCTCCACCAGAGGGACCCCCTAAGCGACCCCTCTACCCCCTGCCTCCTCACCTCCAACACCAGCCTCTAGCTGCCCGCTCCAGCTGCCCTGGCGACTATCAATCTCTGCCTCAGTCCAACCGTCAGCCCCCTGGCTCCCCCATTGGCCGCTGCTTGGCTCCCACACGAGCTGAAAGTGTATCTGACTCGCATCTGTATGAACATCTCTCCGCCTCTCATCATCACCGTCGACCGAAAGCTCTGCCCAGCTGGGACACTTACTACAGGCAGCCATCGCTGCCGCAGTCGAGGTACGAGCCGTCAGCCTATCAGAGTCTGCCTGATACGCACCAGTCATCCTGGCACCCCCCACCGTGGCCTCAAGAGGGCTACGGTCAGCACCACTCATCTCACCCAGCTCTGCATCCGTCCCCGACCCGTTACCATAGCCACCCGCCGCCTCCAGCCCTCTCTCCCCACCCGCCTTACCCCCCTCACAGCTCCCATCTCGCACTTCCCTCACACCCTCCTCCTCCTCCGTTCGGCCCACAGCACCCCGAGTCCCCGGTGCACGGCCGCTATGAAGACGTGAGGGAGAAGGTGTACGTAAACCTTTGCAACATCTTCCCCTCTGAGCTGGTGAGGCGTGTGATGGCCAGGAGCCCCCATGTCACGGACCCCCAGCAGCTGGCTGCTGCCATCTTGGCAGAGAAAGCTCAAATTGGCTACTGAGGAATCGCCTTGCTTGCATTGAAAGCGCCTGGAACTTTACAAGATGTAGGTGCATTTTAAAAGAAATGGTTGGACGATCATAATAATAAAAAAAAAAACGCACCTCTGGTCACCGTAGCTACAACCATCTTTCAAAATCTGTAACTCAAATGCACCAGTTGTTTTGTTTTTAAGTCAAATCATAACTTTGTGAGCTGCTGCATTTGTGATGGTAATGGGGAATTATTAAACATGTATAGTACATGTATGTATTATACTCTGGCTTTACACGCTAACATAAATTACTGTTTTAAAGTTTTTCTAGGAGGTTAAGCCACCAATTTTCAGCTTTATATACAAAACTCATTAGATACAAGTTTCCAACGCAGTAGTCTGGAATTTTTGGAATAATGATGAAGTTAAGCTACAAGAAATTATATTAACGCTAATTAATTAATTCCGTTAACTCTTTGTATTTCCTTTCCAGGGAGCTATAGATCAAGAACATGAACCCTAATTTTCAGTCCAATCTTTTATTTGCAGTGAACCTGACTAGATCATATACGCCTCATGTTTTTGAAGCTCTGAATCTGCGGCCTTACGAGGCCGTTTAGAGGGACCTGCAGCGAGGCGGTTGCTTAAGTTAAAGTTCACATCTAAAGCAAGCGTGCTTTGTATACAAGTAAATAGTCTCTTTAAATGCTTTTTTTTGAAAAACAGTCACCAACACGTAGAAACTGTATTCACACATTGATTTTAATTCGACAGTTCACTCTCTGGTTCTTGGTCTGCTTATTGTATCAACCTTTGTGTGTGTGTGTTATGTTTCCTGGGGTTTTTTAAAGGTTGAAAAAAAAAGGGGGGGGGGGGGGGGGGGTGCTAAAAATGTCGTTTTGTTGAGACGACAGTCTTTTTGGTCAGAGTTGTAAGCCGTAGAGATGGGTGACCCTGTCCTGTGTACCTTAGTTTTAGTAAGGGACATCTCTCTCACACTCTCTCTCTCTATCTGTAGGCCCTTAAATTTTGGGTCCACTTTGGTTATCTGCTTCAGTTCGGATGCATCATTGACAGCAACTGTAAATATATTTAACCGTTTCCTTCACTTTGCTTTTCTGAGCGGTAGAGTCCGCTGTCGTCTGGAGCAGATCCCAGCTGAATTCACGCTAGACGGAGAAAAACCCTGTTTGATACAAATTGTATCATGAACTAAGTCGCTAATGTTATATACAGTACATGGAGTTGTTGGTGTGTGTCTATAAAACACACTTTATGTATTGCTGTTTGACAAAGTGCACTGATAATAGTTCTGTTTTAATCTCAATCTTACAACTTTTATTCTTAAAAATTGCTTTGAGACAATTCATTTGAATATATTTTTTTAAAAACAGTTGCAAACCTACTATGTCTAGGTATCATCAACACTGTCTGTTCTTTTGTGTTGAGCTGGCTTAATTTTATTATTGGCCACACTGGTAAAGATGTGTTAAAAAGAAAAAGCTATTTTTATTGCAGTAACATAATCTCACTCACTACAAGAGAAAAAAAGCAACCTTTTAACAATTTGTATAGAATAACGGTAACTTAAGCATTATTGGGGCCTGCCAAAGTTATGTTGGCTAACCTAATCGATTTAGTATGTTAACTAGCTCTTAAGTCAAAATTAGCTAAAAGTCTAATGTTAGCTAAAATGCTAAATGTAGCATGTTGGCTAACATCAACAAACGCATCTGAGCTAAAATGTGTCTTTTGGCTAATTTATATCATACTGAATGGTGTAAGTTATTGTTAGTCAACATGCTAGTGATATCCCACAAGATACTGTTAGTATTTTAGCTAGTATTAGCTTTTTAGCTGCTTTTACCATGCTGCTAACACATTAGATTGAGTTATAAAAGATGGCAGTTGGGGATCCACAACATTTATATACTAGCTAAAAACACTTAAGCTAATTAAAGCAAATACACTGCTGTTACTGCAGTAGATGAGCTTTAAGTCATTATTTATTGTTCAGATTTATCAACAGATAACCTTACAGTTTACATGCTCGCTGGACCTAACTCGGCGAAAAAACCTCTGATTCAGGTCTGACTGGTGCGTACCATGTGGCAGGCCCCTTTTAAGTCTCCTCCGAAATGTTCTAGTCATTATACTTATCACCCGTTACAGTATTGAGTATTTTGTGGAGGAGTAAATCAAGACTTGCTAGTTCGTAGGAGTGTAAATATGAGTCCTCAAAATGGGAAAGATGGGAAACCGTGCCATGAAGGATTTTGAGCCAGGAAATGGCAACAAGAAGAAAGTTACTCACCAACGAGAGTCCATATCTATAACAATAAGTTACAAATTTAACACCAATAGAGCTTTTTACACATCTATAGCAGGGTGAGCAATAATAGTTGAAGCTGCTTGTAAATACCCTTATTAGAAAACATTTTGTCGACAGCCCTTACTCTAAGGTTAGGGTCGCTACCTTTTTAAATCTCCACTCATTTGCATCATGTCTTTGAAGTAATACGAGTTATAGTAAAAGAAAGTAAAACATTTCTTGTCATGAATTCAGCAAACTTCAGTCGTGTTTAACATATTATTTAAATGATACCTCTGTGGCCATTTTGAATTTCTCTAACACCCAACTACAATTATTTTTTTTTCCATCTGTCATGGCTACACATTTAAAAATACACAGTATACTTATTTAGGAACTCGTGGTTTTGATTTGACCCCCAACTTGGGGGAGACAGGATAATAATGGTGAAGTTTTCTAAATCCCAACAGAAAAATGCTTAAAATCCTATTTTTGTGTCTTAAGCAACATAAACAGTTGATGTTCACAAAAGGTGAAATTATTCTGTCCTAGTTGCCATGGTGATTTGGATTTATGTAAGTTGATGAGGAGCTTTTAGAAAACTGCTCATCAAAAGACTAGAAAGCGGTGGGGATGGTTTTGGTGATGTTTTCTTCCAACAATTTGTTTCGACGCTGATGATGTTTTCCTATGTAGTTGCATAAAAAGCACTTAATAAAAAAAGAGTAAAAGAGATCCCTATTATTATATTTCTCAATAACTTTTACATAATCTACTTAAATTAAAAAGATTTCAAGTTAACTCTTAGAATGGCATTTGAAGTTCAAAATGGCTATCAAAAAGGGTAGTTTGAGTGAGCTTGTTGATTTACAAGCCAGCTCCATAAAGCCAGGTGGCTTCTTTCCTGTCCGATGTGAGTAATTGTACAATAATGTTGATGAGAGAGAGTTATTTGTGTTTATTGAAGAAGCGCCTTCTCTCCAGCCTCCTGGCACCGTGTGTCAGTGTGGCGACTGAGCGTGGGCCCAAAGTAATGCCTCTTCCTGGCATTGTGCTTATGACACATCCGATACTCTGAACTATGTTCAGCTAACTATTATGCATGAAGTTGTTTTTTTTATGAATTCTTAATTTTCTGCATGAGTTGTATTTAATGGTTTTGTCTCGCTATTCTAAGATGCTAGTCACTGAGAGGCCTGTAGGTTTAAATATTCACACAACTGGTTTGTTCCCTTGCTTGTAAATGTTCTGAGTAACTCCAACAGTAAAGGATGCTTTCTGTATTTATAGTATAAGCTAACCATGAAGGGGGTTTCACGTCCTCTCCTCCTTACTGCACCCTCTGGTAACATCTGACCTGGAAGTCTTTTAACCTGGAGGATAAAAATCCACATTTTGTTACATTTTCTCAATAAACTAACAGTGTAATTACTTCAACTGTAATTGTGATTGTTCAATAAAGGCAATGTACTGCTAAACAATGCGTTTCAAGTTTTCGTTTTATGTGTTTTAATTTTTGTTTGCCCACCACGTATGTTATTATGAATTTAGTCTGTAGAAAGTTAAATTGATTTAAGGTTTTTCACTACAGTTAAAAGATGTATCAAGACCCAAAAAAGCCGTTAAATATATAATATGTCATAAATAAATACATTAAAGCTATAATTTAAATATGAATAATTCACTGTAAAATGTAAAGAAGTTTTATTTAATCACTATTTCAGTGCCTAATTATGTCATAGTCCTGTGCTGCAGCACATAATAAATGCATGTGATCCATCAGTGTGTGTGTGGATCTAACTATAAACAAGGTGATTGGTCTGGAGCTTCAGAAGTGTTGAGATCCGATGACTAATTATCAATTTCTTTAACGTGACATAAAAAGTGTAAAAATGCAAACATGATGCAGTAACCTGGTTAAACTAGTGAGCACACCCCTTAAACAAAAATTGAGTTGAATCTGTGAAGTTCTGAGTTCAATTCCTGGAAAACTTGAGTAGTTTTGTTGAGCGTTCATA
Organism: Valencia hispanica; assembly: GCA_963556495.2. Lineage (NCBI taxonomy): Eukaryota > Metazoa > Chordata > Actinopteri > Cyprinodontiformes > Valenciidae > Valencia > Valencia hispanica. The sequence continues at coordinate 21,353,066 of OY747723.1, forward strand.
GCCTTTCTCAATCAACAGTTATAGAAGAAACGTTTAAAACTGGGTCCCTCATGAGGAATAACAGATTTTTCTAAGGTCTGGCTCTAAAGATGTGTTTAAATGTGAACTGTTCAAGTGTCTGTCTGAGTGGCTCAGCAACTTCTAATAGCAGGTTATGAGAAAAAAATATCCATCTCCAGTCTCAATAAAAAACAATGTGTGTTTAAAAGTAGTGGTCTGATAATGTAGTGCAACCTTGTGGGCTCAAAGACTACATTTTCTGCCCAACCTCACGCCAATGACTGACGCAATCTGCTGGGATTCCTTAAACAGGAAACTTTTTAACTGATTGGAATGTTGGTATAATTGTATTGAAATGACTTCTTGTTAAGTGCCTTGAGATGACATCTGTTGTGAATTGGCGCTATATAAATAAACTGAATTGAATTGAATTTTAAAGTTGACCTTCCAAAAATGCTCACTTTAATGATAGACTCTTTGTTACTGTAAGTTATTGGTGGTGCAGTGTCTTTCTGAAATTCCATCTCTTCCAAGTAAGCGGATCACCAGAGCCACCTGGTTGAATAAGGAACCATGTTTAACTCCTAAAGGAAACATAAAGACAAGTGTGATGACTTTGTGAACATGTAGCTCAAAAGGTGAAGAGGCTTGTGTTGTGTTCAGATGGTTGGGTGAACAAATCCTATTGGGTAGGTTTAACTTGCAGGATAAAATTGGGGCTTCTGCATTGTTAAAACTTCCATTAGTGGATTGAATTGCTCTGTTTCTGGGTTCAAAACTTCAACTTATTTATTCTTTTGAAGGCAGTCCTAGAAAGTAAAGAGCTTAAAGACAGGTGAAAGTAGATTACTTAGCACAGAGGGTAGAGAAAGCTGTGGTGAATTAACAATTCCAAGTAGAGCTAGTTACGGTATGTCATCAAATCTTAAACAAGGAGATCTTGAGTTTAATTTCTTATTTTGGTTTTTAAAAAGTCTCCTTGTCAATTGTTTTCCAAGTGAATATTGAGAATAAAAAGATAAATCCACAACCAGAACAGTTTAAGGTGTAAAAGATATCATGGTCCAGTGGGTATAGATTTGAAACTGAAACAAGAATGTGCATGTTCAATCCCTGATAAAGTTGGCACACTTTCTATGTTTTAACAAGCATTAAAAATAAAAGAGATAAATCTGCTATGAAACCACTTTAAACTGTGTAGGACTTTGTGGTCAAGTGGTTATTGTCAGCAGCCTTCAGTCAGAAGAACATGAGTTCAATTCCTGCTAGAACCTTGGATTTGTGTTTGTTTTCTCAATGATTACTGAAAACAAAAAGATAAAAGCATGACCAGAACAAAAAGCAGTGCAAGAGATATGGTGGTGTAGTGGGTATGTTGTTAAACCTCAAGCATTGAGCATCTGGGTCCATCTCCTGCTAGAGTTTATACAGTGTCTTCCAACTTTCTTTAAAGTTCATTTACTGGAAGTAAAAAAAAAAGATAAATGTGCTAGGAGAACAGGTTAGAGTGTGAAAGGACTCGTGGTGTGGTGGGATTGTCTGCGACCATAAGTCTGCAGCGTCTGAGTTTAAATCCCACCTGGTACTGAGCCTGGATCAGTTTCTCACTGCGGTGGGTCAGGGAGGAGGCCGTGTCTCCTCCCTGACCCACTGAGAGGTCAAAGGAAGGGGTTTTACATCAGTAGGTAGGTAATCACTAGTTTATGTAAGATCCTGTGAATGTACTTGATTTATGACATTTCTCTATCAAACATGTTTTGCCACATGTAACTTGATTTAACAAATTAATGTTGTGACTTAACTATGTTATATTTGCAACTATAAAAACTCACATGACAAAAGTTAATGTATTTTTACAAAGCCTTTTTTTGTAATTTCAAAAATAATGGTCAAATCGAGGCTCAAATTCATGTAGTGGAACGTTATTCTACAATTCTAGTAGAAGTCGTCATTGTCATAAGGTTTCTAACGTGTTGGGTCATAATCTTTCAGGTCAGCTGCCCTGAAAGATTAAAAGTCCTCTAAAGTTAATTCAAACCGTGAAGAACTGGAATGTGGCAGGATTCGAACCCTGGATCATCGGATCCACGACGAGACGCCTATTTACTTTGCTAACCTATGGCTCTCTGAAGTGTCTGACTTACAAAAGATTTACTTTCACAGGTGGAGTGTTATGGCTTTTGCTATAGAAATCCACTTGATATAGATATAGCTCTAGATATATCTCTATAGATATATAGATGCATATATAAGAAGTCTTTATTAGAAATTGCAAATGTAATAATTTCCTCATTCTACATTTAAGTTTCTCAAAGTATCACTATTTAAAAGACCTTGCAGTCTTTTGGTAACATGTTCCCTAATTGAAGACTCTTTTCCTTTCACAACATAGAGGAGAAAAGAGTTTGTCCTGTAGCTGGTTTGAATCCCAGTCTGTCTCAAATGTCTCCTTGGGGAAAATACTTCATGACTGAGTGTAATGCGATTTAGAGTTATGTGTACTAATATAGAATCCAATTAATGTAAAACAACCCAGTGGAAGTTAAAGGATAAACTAGAACAGTCACCAAATATGGTATGGTTGTTTTCTGGCTTAAAGTTTGATGAAAATACTCTGATATTACATTATATTTCTCCTCTCTAACAAATCATCGGAGGTGAAAGGTCAGACTATAAACAGGTGAAAGTGGACTGAACGAACAGCAGAGGGGGGTCTTGTCCTCTGAAACAACTATGCCGAGTGGTGACTTTTTATTGACCACTAGATGTACTACTCGAGCAACGTGTCATTAGAACTTAATAGTGTGGAAATTAAACAATTAAATATTAAAACCATAAATGTACAAATATATATGTAATACACAAATGCAGATATTTTAGTTACTATATATTCATATAGTTAGTGAATACATGTCATCTCAATGTATTTGGCAAATATTTACTGTTGTGAAGAATACAAACAGGAAAATAAATGTAAAACTTTTATTTGTGAGCCAAAGAAATGGACCATGCTCCACCTGCGCCCTCTAACTTAAACAATACTAACATGAACTCAGAAATTAGGAAAAAAAGAAAACCCCAACATATATCAAAAAGTGACCGTTCGTGTCAAACCGCTGTCTTTACAGCTTGGAGACGGCGGGTTAGAGAGTCATGTCGGCAAGTGTTTTCCTCTTCATTGGAGCCGGATACTAAAACGATGCTTGGCTGCTGGTTTTCCAATACAAGATCAGGCGCTGGAAGCACGAGATAAACTCTTTCCACCTGCTGTGGCAAAAACAATACTAGAAGACACAGAAGCTTAACAAAATATGAATCAACACCAGCTGTCGGGTATACCAAAACATATACATTTTAACAAGTTAATATTGAAAATTTTGTGTATGTTAAATCTAAATTGATAGATTTTAGGGGAAGAAACGTGTTTGTTTCTTTTTTTCTTAAAAGGCAGGGAAGGGAGGACGCACCCCAAGTGTTTGACTTTCAATCACCACTGCTTTATTACTGAGGTAGAGATGCGTCCCACCTTGGGACTGATGTTTTCATAAGCTCCCCAGTCAGAGAGGAGCCAGGCCTCAGCTTCCACACCTTAAAACTATCCAATCGAGCCGTCAGTCCGTCCATTTTAACCCCCTGGGTTCCTTTGTGAGCTGGTAGGCAGAGAAAACCATCGATAGTGACTGGTAATGAAACACTGGGACTCAACTTGAAAGCGTGCGTGCGCGCGCACACACACATATGCAAACCCCACAGCAGCACTAGAACTTAATTTAGCTTATCTTTAATAATACATTTAAACTTCAGGGCGACGGCTGAGTGGCACAAGCTGATTAGTTACTGCTATGAATTGAAAAAAAAAAAATTCCCTTTGAAATTTTTGCTACATTCAATCGTCAAAACTTGCTGCTTGACAAGTGGCTCGTTGTTCGCTTCCAATTCACAGAAAAGATTCCTTTTAAAATCTCAAAATACTGTCGTTTTTGTCAGCCAACCATTAAAAATACTGCAGCTCCATTTCTTCCACACAAATCTTAAATCATAGTTTGAATTGAACGAACATAGTGAAGTAACCTCAGCTCTAACATTTGATATGTTTTGACATGATCTAACAGAACTCTCCAAAGCTAAATACTTGGTTTATCCCCAAACTTCAGGGAATAAAGAGAAATCCTCAATAAAAGAAGCAAGTCAAACAAAAGCAGAAAAGAAGGGACTCTTGGGAGCTGACTAAAGCTTTGCATACATGTGTTAATGAAAACAATACAAAAAAGCTTTCTATGGGCCTAGCTTTTGGTTTTACACTTATTCTTTCCCTCCCGCTCTTTTAGATGAGCGATTAACGATGATGTCTACATCTGTTGATAAATATCTTGTTCAGAGTGGCTCTATCTTAGGAAGCTTTGGCAATGCCTGATGAGCAATTTAACCAGATTGCCTGGGCAAGTAGAGGGAAACTTGGTGGCTCCGCTTTCACATTGACTCGAACTCGTCGATGCGCTGCTTCGTGTTGCCCTGCCGGATTTGCCGCAGCGTCTTGTACTTGTCTCGACCCTGTTTTACGTTCTCGGCGTGCAGCACGTCGTTCTGCGTCTTCTTGGTCTCGTCTCGGGCGTCTGCCAGCTCTGAGCTTAAAGTCTGGACAGGAGGAGAAAGCAACCCAGGTTGAGGGGAAGAAGAGGACAAGACAAACAAACAGGAACAAAATGAAGCAAACATAAACAGGACAGATGCAAAGCGGTGATTTGATTGGAGATGCACCGGCTGGATTTTTCTGTCCTTTTTATTTTTCCCTTTAAGAGCTACAACATAAAGACCCGAGTTCAAAACATTTTTTCCCTATCCTCCCTACTTGAGCGGTCATTATTTATATTAGAAGCAGAGGCGACACATAAGGGTATTATGCTTTTCCTATTATCAGCTGAAAGTCTTGCTCTTTCTCGCTTTCTAGCAGCCTTAATTCACTCAACAACAACGTCGCCACCATAGAGTTACCAATCACAGGTAATCAAGCTAAAAAGTGGATGATTTCTCGGTGCATCTCTGATTGAAGCCTGTCAGGATGCCTTGGATTGTTTATAAAACATACATCACAAAAAAAAAATATCTTAATTTAAAGACAAAAGCAGCAGATACGAATATTTATTCTGTCCATTTCCTCAGCACGTTTACGTTTTTTGGGGGAGGTAAACAAATATAATTCTTATTTTGTAGAGAATTTTAAATTGTTCCTGTTATAGCTTTACTAGGAGTCCTGGCCTAGGCAGCAGCCAAGCTTATATTTGGATGTTTTTTTTTTTATTTTTTATAAATAAATACAGTTGACACTAGATCTTTCACACTGTATAAAGAAAAAGTATTGAAATCATAAGCTAAAAATGGGCAAACTTTTGTTTGAAGGTTGTTGTTTTTTTATGCAGTGTATGTAAACATCTGGTTTCAACTGTATATGAATATAGGTAGAGATTTTTTGGTGAATGAGCTAAATGTGTGATTTGAAGCCAGGCTACAGTCTAAACCAGCACATCTCCTGTTAAGGGCAGGAGTATAAAGACGAACGGACAGAAAAGTGTGCCTTTCTCTTACCCTGATATGCCATTGCTTGGCCCGTGTTTCTTCTTTGTTACAAAACTGCTGTTAGAAAATAATATAGTCTTGTTGTTATTTGTTTTCGAGGGACATAAATTTCTTTGTTTATTGAACCTTTAATAATCAGGTTTTTGGTTAGACTAGTTTATTTTTAGACCTAACTTAGAAAATAATTTTAGAGACATTGTAGCCCTGGAAACACTTTCAACTTTCCAGCTAGACGCCGCTTTCTTTGGAAGTCAGCTCCCACCGCCGAACCTTTTCCTCCACACTTCTTACCTGCAGCTGCTTCTTGACCCTCTCGTTCTTCTGCGCTTCGGTGACGCGTGCCTCTTCGCTGCGGAGGTCCAGCTGGCAGACGCCCTCGTTGGACAGTTCGGCGCTGGCCTCTGCGTGGTTCTCGTCCTGCTCATCGTGCTCGTGCTCGGCCTGGCTAACTGGATGAGCGGGCACTGTTGTTACGGCAGTCTTCAGTTCCTCCTTGGTCTTCTCCAGGTCCTCCTGAGCAGAAAGAGCCTGCAGGTGGAGAGATGACGACACAGAAAGTAAGGCAAAGACCTACAAGCCCTTTGCAGGTGCTCGTTTCTCTTGAGTTTCGCGCAGTGCAAGTACGATTGAATAGAAATGTCCAGTTTTCCTTCTTAATATCACAATGTCTATGGATGACAAAGCTCATCAGGTGTTGCAAGAAAAGGTGGATATAGTGGATATCATCACAATATCAGGGTTTGTCCTAATGTTTTGAGTCAAATTTTTTTTAATTTTTCCATATGTTGAACCTACATAAACTTCAAACTGTAAAGATCATGGAAGGAGAAACAGGTGAATGGAAAGACAAAAAGACAGCTGGACATAACGGGTGGAAAAGTAATGGCAGGACAAATGGAGGAGTAAATTGATGGACAAGCTGAGAAATAAACGGACAAATTAATGGGTGAACATGCGGACAGACAGACTAAAAAATGGATGGGAGAATGGGCAAACAAACTGATGGGTGGATAACATCAGAGCAAAATCAATGAACAGGTAATGTAACTGATGGGTGGGCAAAAAAATAAATCAACACAGGCACAGATCACATGGATAAACCAATCCACAACTGGAGGAAGAAAATAACAAACAAACAGGGATATTATGAGGTAACGGTACACAAAAAATAATGCTTAGGTACGTACCTCAGGTTTATTGTCACGGTTTGGTTTTCGGGATGTTTTAATTTGGAGAAAAGCAAAATTGTATCCTCTTTTCACTTTATTCAGCATTTAACAGAGAAGTTAAAATACTCTGACAATAATTTGATTTAATCAATGTACTTTAACCAGTTGAGAACCGGCTGGAGACTCTGGTTCAATTTTATCGATTGCTAAAGTATAAGCAGATACAACGATGTTACTACTTAGGAATTAATAAGACCATTCCATCATTTGCAAATAAATAATGTTATTTTGATATGTAGATAATCCAGAGTACAAGATGGACTTGCAAATTACAAGCACACCTGTTGGGAAACAATATTGGAGTACTCTGGGGGAAAAAAGCATGAGTGACACTGCCTTTAAGGCAAGTCTTGCGCTACAGGCAGCTGGATTTGGACTTCAGTCCATTTTTCTCTATATAAGTGATGTTTAAATTCTGCTCGACATTGTCTAAGGGGACTAATTTAGCTTTTCTTCGGTCCACCTATTGTTCCTGCATCATTGCTGAATAAGAAAACCTAATGTTCCTATGCAGACTTGGACTATGTGGGCTCTTGGGTTTGTTGGGGGGGGGGGGGGGCATACAGTTGATCAATTTCTGTTTTTATCTTTCCAAACCTAATTAACTCTTTTAATGTGGAAAAATGTCAATATTCTGAGCTCTAAGAGTGTTAAACTCAGTAAAAAAAATATCACCTAGAAAAAAAAAAAAAAGGTAGGGACACTGAATTATCGGGAACATTTTTCAAGAAGTTTTAAATGTAGTCTATTGTTTTCTTTTTACAATTTCTACAAGAAAAGAAAGAAGTGATGAAGACTGCAGTACCTTGTGCTGCCACTCGGTGGCCTCATCCTCCTTCTTCCTCTTGGACTCTTCCAGGAGAGCAATCCTTGCTGTGTATTCAGCCAGCTCTGCAGCCTGGGATACAAGAAACACCACTGTTGCTCCAGATACTGTGCATGGAAACTATTAGAAAAACAGAAGAGCTTCAAATGAGCCAAACCCCGAAAACACACCAGTTGCTCTTGGGTCTTTTGCTGGTCCGCAGCCTGTTTGGCCAGCTCTGCCTTGGCCTCCTCAGCTGCTTGTCTCTCTCTCTCCAGCTTCTCAGCCTCCTCTCGTGCTTTCTGTCTTTCCTGCTCCAACTCCATGGCCCGGCGAGTCTGTTCTTCAAGCTCTATCACAGGGCACAGACACTGGTGATTGGTATCGACAATCCTACTCGAGTCCCAGCTCCAGAAATAAAGTCTAGTACGATTGTTTTTGAAGTAGGGGTACCTCTCTGAGCTTTCATGGTCTGGTCTTCAATCTGCCGCAGCTTCTCCATGAGGTCTTCCTTCTCTCTCTCTATCCTTTCCTTCTCCTTCTCGGCTAGCTCTCGCTTCTTCTTTTCATTCTCCAACTGGGCCCTGAGAACGTTTACAAGTACGGCAAATGACTTTGGGTGTTTCTGTCGGAAATCGCAGAATTTCCAAAAACTAATGTAAAACAAAACTAAGTACGAATGAGTGGAAGAGCTCCTACCTTTCCATCTGCTTGTGGTGCTTTTCTTCACGGGCTTGAGCCTTCATCTGCTGCACTTCGATAGTGTCAGGCTTTCGTCTCCTCATGTAGAGCTCATGGTTACCCATACACAACGCCAGAATACGCTTGTTGATGCGCAGCCGCGGGGCGTAAAAAACAAAGTCCTGGACAAATGAAAATGGTTAGAATCTCAAAGAACTTGCATGACGCTGGAGGTGACATGTTGGTTGACGCTTTAGGTTCTGTGATGACAATTTACTCACGGGTGCTTTTTTGTCTATAGGCTTGATGACAAATTTCTTGTCATTAAATGAGATGTTTCTGATCTCACTCCAGGGGAAGCCAATCTTTGGTGTTAATCTGAAATATAGAAAACAAGACGGGACTTCAAACACCTGGATTTAGCATTGAAAGTGGTTGAGAGAATTCAGGAGATATAAAGGGAAGGTACTGTGTTACAACTGGTGCTGAAAATCAAATAGAAATGTTATCACTTGCTACGTTGTGATGATATCTTCCTTATTTACTTCGTGTTTTTTTGACGAGGCAAGAAGGTGGAAAGCAGATTGCAATCAAAGGGAAATCCTGCAAGATTAAAAATTAAATCCTTTCTCTTCCAAGAAATTAAAAACAAATCTGACGCCAGGGAATAAGAAAACCCCTTTGACAATTAAAACACGGGAGTTTTTCCTTCCTCCACCTTCTAACGATGTCTGCTATTTTGTAACCCTGCACCTTTAGGTCGTTATGTTGAAACACATTGACAAACCTCTACCAACTGTTACAAATGCGAGACATTAAGATGGGAGATTCACGCTACTGCAGTCTCTAGCCTGCAATTACATGTCTACAGCTGAAAAATCAATCTATTAATTTCATGAAAAACATTCCAGGGTTCTTCATACCTTTTGCTACAGATATTAGGGCTGGGCCGGTTTGGATTTTTTCTTGGCTGTACCCTGCTCGTGTGCATAACGAGCTGTAACTTGAGGCCAAACTACGGCAGAGCGCGTCCCGCAACAACTTATCCAGGAAAGGAGCGCACCGTAGCTCCTGCTTCGGCACTTTTACGCAAAGAGAAGGCTTCGTTCGGCCCCCAGTGTTTCCCACACATAGACGAATCTGTGGCGGTGCGCTACAGATGAAACACCGACCAAAAAATAAATAAATCAACACCGACCGTCGCATATTGCGTTTCGTTTTTCTTTTTCACGCTATTTAAAAACACATGCTCTTTCTTCGTCTGTCACTCGCGCGTCTCTCTCACCTCTCTCTCACACACACACAGCCCCTCCCCTCCACGTCTGTCGGGATCACCTGTGGAAGACGTCCTCTACCCCCCCTCCCCTGGCCAACCGCCACACATTGCTTACAAATATGTGGGAAACACTGGCACCCATATTGCATCTTCCCTTCTACTGGGGGGCTCACTTTATTTGTGCATGCATCCACAGCTTGAAATGCACACACATGAAATGTTATAAATCACAAAAAAAATTGCGCTTACACACAAGTGTGCAGGGCTTTTTTATTTACGAGGTTGGCGTCACGTGACCGCGGTATGGCGGTAACCCGGTTATCGCCCCAGGCCTAAAATATTTATAGAAATCGGGCTTCAAATACAAAATATGCATGAATGAATGAACGCCTTTATCCTCAAACTTGTCCAGACCTGGAAAATACTTCAATGAAGTTCCAGCTTTTCTTTACACATGTTTAAGTTCTAGGGTTAAATATTAAATGTGCGAATCCCTTACTTGTCCTCGTGTTCATAGATGTTGAGACCAAGAGCGTCCACGCCTAGCCACAGCTGTGTGCCCTTCTTGTTTTTGATCTCAAAGTAGTTGACTCCATACATTTCCAGGTCTTGAGCAATTTTAAGGTACTCCATCATTGAATCTTCCCTGAAAAACAGGAGAGAAAGGATGCAAAGTTTGATTATAAGATTGTCTTTTATCAAAGCATTTTCTTGTAAAGCAGAATATATTACTGGCTGTTTTATACATGTTTAACAAATACCTGAGCATTCCTTTGTGCTCCTCGTGCCAAGTCTGTATCCGGTCTTCCCATTGCTCCTTTGTCAGCTTGTGCTGCTCCAGAACTCTGAGAAAACACACATACAGTGACGTTCACCTGAAGGAATGTCAAATAGCCTAAATTGCTTCCTCAGGAGGAAATCATACGGTACTCTAACTGGGAATGAAAACCAGTAGATCTTCCTGTAACAACAAAAGGCTCCCTCTCTCGAAGCAGACAGCAGGTTGCTCCAGACATCGAGGTCAGAACCAACCCATTGAACTTTACAGCCATGAACATTCAACAGACTAAAAACAAAACAGATTAATGATAGTAAAGTGAAGATTTTAGATGAATTGGATAGACAGCATCTATGAACAACAGTTTGAGTCTTGGCACTGATTCAAGTCTGCATTGTAGCTCTGGCTGTATGTTTATGGCTGTTGTCCTGGTGCAAGGAGAACCTCCGCCCCCGTCTCAAGTGTTTTGCAGCCTACAGCAGGTTTTCTTCCAGGGGCCTATTGCACAAAACTAGGATAAGGGATTAAGCCAGGATATCTTGGTTATCCTGGCTCAACTGATCTATGATCCGGTTGCACAAAAACGGGATAGGAGGCAGCAGGATATATTATGGTATAAGTTACTATGGAGCTTTATTTAGTGGAGCTAGCCTGCTCCAAACCGGGCTTAGTTCCAGAAAAACCCACAGACTTTGAGAATAGTCATACATTTGCACGTCACACGACACGGCAACAGAACTGCGAATCACACACGCGCACCGTTTTTCATCACGATTCTTTTCCTGACAAAAGAAAAAGTTCTAGGACGGCCAAAATCACAGTGTGATCCCAGATTTATGATGATGAAGAGGAGAGTTGTTCTAGTGAGGGCTGTGGACCATATCGTGGAATTGTACTTCAGTATAGGTTTCACAAACAAGGAGATACTTCATCTTTTGGTACATCAGCTTCACGTTGTCATATGTTTTAGGACTTAAAAAAGGAGATGGAAGAAAACATCTTTTCTGCAGAAAGAACCAGTCTCATAAATTTAGGGCTTTTTATGTCTTCCTTAGTGTGGCCCTAATTAGTGCTGTCAAGAGATTTAAAAAAACTTTGAGATTAATTAATTATGATCTGCAATTAATCTAATCTCTTTTACCTAATAATTGCTGAGAAAAGCCCTCATCTTGAGGTATTTTCATTTAAATTCATTACATTATTGTGCCAGAACAAAATGTATAACAAAAAAGTGGCTTTATGTAGTCATTTACTGTTTTTAACAGACTTGAACAGATGCCGTCACAGTCATTTACATTTCTCAGTTTTTGAGACTAGTCCCAGTGCCGACTGACTGCAACTTTGGCTTCGAGCATGCACGATTTGTTAGCATTCTGGACTCAGTTGGGTAAAAATCTGCTCTGAGTGAGTCCAGCTGCACCTGGACTTGCTGCCTGCTGTGAGCGCTCTGAGACAAGCCCACGGCTGCACCGCTGCTCAGTGAAAGTAACAAGGATACATACTTCACCCAAAGGTCGATAACCCCTGAAAGAGTCGCTAGATTTGTCGCTAGTCGCTTTTTTAAAGAAGATTCGCTACAGGGGTCTAAAAACTCACTACTTATAGCGACAAAGTCGCTAAGTTGGCAACACTGTCTGCAACTCGCCGCTCCTCCTCACTCATCTTGGCCTCTCCATTAAAATGGAAACATCAGCTCATGATAAGCTACCTACAGACAGCCAATCCATGTCCACTTCAGGGTGTGGTTAACCCCCAACAACTCACACACAACAAGCCCAAAGCATAAAAACTGATTTTATTTAAACTAACATAGAGAAACAGTAAAATTAAAGATAAAAAATTAGATTAACACGATAAAAAACATAGCACGTTAAATATGGCTGTTATTAATTAATCACAATACGATAATTTTACACCCCTAGCCCTAATACTCAGTCGTATAAAATACACATCCCATATAAATACGTTTCAAAGTCTAAAATTATGTTCCTTTATTGAATAAAGGTAAAACAGGTAAACCATCAGCTCCCTTCAAAACTGAAGTCAGACATTGGCTCTTCAGGATGGAAACCACAGAATCAAAGCATATTATGCAACACAAGGATAAAGTGCTATATAAATTAAAGGTATTATTCTCATTAATTTCATTAGTTAATCTATTTATCAGAGTTATAGTCTGATGGAGTTACATTTATACAATTTCACTCATTTTTGCAGTCCATTTCAATACAAAATTCAACTTCTTCATAATCAGAGTACAACTGCGTTTTTGGAGATGTGAATGAACTATATGGATTGTACTTGTGATGCTTCAGCAGAGGGGTGAGTTTTAAATTGTGCACTTTTTACACATTCAGGCCATCAGCAATACTTTGCCACGCCTTTTCTCTTAGCTTTATCACCGTGGCAATGTTGCCTTTCTTTTTAATTATGTCTTTTACCTCCTTGTATGCATTCATGAGGATTTCTGCGTCCGACAGGGTAAAGTAAGCCCTCTATTTGTTATGGTAAATCAGGGAATCTGTGATCAGTGGCGAGATCTAGCTGAAGGAGCCGTGAGTGCGCACTTATCAAGGATAAGTTACATCTGGCTTGATGAATCTGTGTCTGCTCATCCTGGCTAGGTCTTTGTGAAACTGGTTAAGCCTGGATGCTCTTGTTTGGATTCAATAAGCTCAGCTAAGTCATTTATCCTGGATGTCTTAATCCTTCTTTGGTGCAATAGGCCCCTGGATTGCTCTGTATTTGGCTACATTCACCTCCACGTTTCGACAACCACGATATGCAACCACCACGTTTCACAACAGGAACGCTGTGTAGGGTGAGGTGGAATCATAGGCGCCATTTTACATTTCTGTCGTTGGATGCACACACCGCCTAAATTTTTCCTGTTCCCTGAGCCGCAGATCTACTCGGGTGTCCCGGAACGTTTTTAAAAGCACCGTGGCTTGTAAGTCCCCAGCCGTGCTTTGGTGTCTCGTTGCTGCCTTGATGAAACAACTTTAGTTGGCAAATCCAGTGTAGATCCAAACACCAAATCTATCAGTTGCAAGCAACAGCCAATCCTAGCAGTATAATTTGCAGCAGATAAGTTACATCTGGCTTGATGAATCTGTGTCTGCTCATCCTGGCTTGGTCTTTGTGAAACTGATTAAGCCTGGATGCTCTTGTTTGGATTCAATAAGCTCAGCTAAACCATTTCCCTTAGCATAGGGGTCAGACGACCTCTTCCCACAAGATCCAGTTTTTCTTAAAAGGTCCGTCTTGCAACCAAATCTATCCCTTCTCCTCCTTCAATCATCATGGGTAAAAAATAAAAATTGATAGCCGTTGGTAGCCAACGAATCTCCGGGTTTAGTTCACATATTTTGCAAAATGCCTCCTTTCAGGTTCTCGCGAGTGCTAATCCAGTCACAAGATGCGTACATGTCAACTTCAGCATAAGGCCTTCTAGCTGGCCTTGGTGTCACAGATTCAAGTGCTGACTGGCCATCGCAACTGATATTCATGCTTAGTCAGACAGACTTCACCATCAATCCCACATGGAATACCGAGCGTCCCGTTGCGCCTAGGGGTGGAATGTATCCTTGTCCTTTCATTTCACACTTTGTGTAATCTAGTCACTTCTACAAGCCAGTGTAAAAGCAGGCTGTATTGTTGTGTGTTCACATACCTCTGAGGGAGTAGCCTGTCATGGGTAAGGTAACCAGGCTTATGGACATCTTTGTTGTAGTCTCCATACTTGGCCTGGACAGCATACGAAGCCAGCAACACGGCCGTCTCTGGAGGACAGTAGTTCTCGTCGTTCAAAATGGCCTCTTTGACCTGAAGGAGCAAAAGAAGCGGAAATAATTGAATGTGTGTGTACAGATGTTTGTTTTTTTATATTAGTGGAATTATCAAAATATGTACTTCTCCTTACAAAAAATAGTATCAAATAGGAGAAATGTCAACATGACAACCATATATATAGATTTAAAAACCACATGATCTTTGTGTGGCCACATAATAAGTGTTTTACCTGTAAGAAGAAGAGTCTCTGTGTGATCTCCTGAATCAGTTCCTCAGAAACATCCTCAGGGAAGAACTTGGCCCTGAACTTGAACTGCAGAGGGTTTTCTTTCTTCACATCCTGCTGGGTCACCTGGGAAATATAACATATTTGGATCACGCACCAGTAGAGCATCGTTTTCAGTTTCTATTCTACAAATTGTGCCAGATTTATGAACAAAGTACAAGCACTGAAATCAGAGCATACCTCAAAATAAAACAATGCATACAGATTTGTCTCCTTAAATAAATACAGTATGTGTAATCCCGTCATACATAAGTGCATTCAACACTTCTATAATGCGGTCATGGTTATATGTAGACATGCGTGCACAGCCGCCTCTCACACAGATACACTAAATAGTTTTCACCTTACTTCACTAAAGGAACCCTCGTAATAAACCAAACTGGAAGAGAGAGTTTTCCATAACTTCTGTTTTAGCCCTCGTCTATAATTGATGCACCAAAATCCAAAGTTAAAGACTAAAATAAAATGTATCACATTTGAGAGGCAAACAGGATGAAACAATGAGCGAAGAAGAGTTATTATGAGGAGAAGAAAGGTGAAGTTAATGGATTAAATTAAACCAAGGTCAACTTTTTAGAACATTGTCGTTTTTTTTTAAACGACCAAAAAAAAATAATCATTTTGCGATTAATATAAACAAACAACTAACCTTTTTGTTCAGTTTTAGCCAGGTGACATAACCTTTACTGTCCACATACTGTAGACCAAAGAACCAAACCTCCCGCAGACCCACTGTTTTCACCACCTGAAATAATAAAAAATAAAAATAAACAACTGTTCACAGTAAATCTTCTACAACAAAAAATGTTTATTCTCCTTAGGGTAGAATTTCGAATATTGGACAAATGTGCAAGCCTAGAAATCTAAACAAACTGTTACAGTAGCAACAACTTTGCTCTGCAGGTTGGTCTAGCCACTGGCCATTGTAGCCTGGGCAGCTCAACCATTGGCTCGGCTAAGTGTAGGCCGGGCCAATCACAGAGCTCCATGTTTGTAAATAAACATTGGGCGGGCTTAGCACCATTGCGACAGAGCAAAACAACAAAGATGGCGATGACGACGGCTCAGGAACGGTCTGTTGTCAGTACACTAGATATTCTCATGTTTTTCTGACAAAAACAACACAAGCCCATGTTGAACGCCATGACTGTTGTTCTTCCATGGTGTAGGGCGGACTGACCCGTTGTCTGATTTCTGTCGCTATGAACAAGTCACGTTGTTTATTGCTCTGATTAGTTAGACTCACCTGGTCAAAGAGCTGTTTTCCTGTGGTGTTAGGCTGGATGGCAAACTCCAGCTCTGCATCCATGGTGGTCACACGGACATTGATCTGGACCAAATTAAAAAAAAAACACATTTATTTTGTTCATACTATTAAATAGAGATACAACAATCAGGATTTTCCTGGCTGATTCTTCTTTGAGGTCAGACCTTCCTGTTAAGATTTTGAATTCTAAGAAATATAACAAATTATGTATATAAAAAAAGATCGAAGCGGCAAAAGCAAATGAGGTGGATTAGAAGTGCTTGCCAACAACTAATGGTGTCATCCAGGGCATGTTACAGTAAAAATATTGATTCTGCTGCCTGGATATTGAACTGTTAGCATGTCAGGACAGCCATGAAACTGTCATACAGCAACAGTCTTCAGTCAGAGGCTTCATGAGATTCGTTGCAAGATCGACTGCTACTGGAGAGCCTTCCTGCCCAAAGCGGCACCATCCACAACGACTTTTTGAAGATCCTTGGATGATACTAGTTGCAACATTTAATTTCCCTTTGCGATAAAGTATTTTTTAATTGAATTAAATAAAATGCCCAAAACCTTCCTAATGTCCCTAATCTAATTTTTAATCTAGTCAAAAAAAGTTAGGAAAAACTGGTTTTCTATCAATTAATCATTACACCTGGCAGGCCCTTTTGAGCTCCAAAAGTAGAAATAGAAGCAATTTTACTTCAATACATGGAAGATTAATTCATTAATGATTACTAGATGAGAGTGTGATGGAGAAAAAAAGAAAAAACACAAAAAACCAGAAGCAAAAACAGAAAGCCAAATCGGAATCAACAACATGACGATTTCGAGAAGACAAAATTCAAGTTCTAGCAAAGTTTGCTTAGTTAAGCACCTTGAACTATCTGGTTGTCGAAAGCGCGCTATACAAATAAAATTGCCTTGCCTAGTTTTGTCTTCATACAGCTGCGGTTGAGACACACACAGAAAAAAGCACCAGCAATATTACATTTTGGTAACATCCACCAACATGTCCAGACTGTACCGACAGAACCAACACCCTTCCAGGCTCACAGTGACCTTCCCAGGCAGACAGAACAGCTATTTAAGCTGATGCTGGACCCTCTGTTTAATAGAGAGCAAGGGGAGCAGGGCTGAATCTGGAGAAGAAACCCAAATTGGTTCCAAGAAAGTAAACAGGTCCAGGACAACAAAGAGCCTGTTACGTCAAATGGCTAAGTCAGTACGTTCTGGTTGTCCTCTATGTTCTCCTCTCCAAACTGGACCATTAAAGTAAATCAAGACGTTTAGATCCTCAACATGTACTTTAACCCAGGGCTGCACAATCGAACCACACAAATCCGTTCACGCCATACTGCAGTTGGAAAAGCAATATTTAGAAGGATATTATTATATTTCAGGTGTCATGCATTTATGATGCCGATATCTATAACATATTTAGCCAGCTAGAAGGACTCTGCGCTACAACTGCTGCAAATTACGATAACACCGATTACAACTGACCCACATTTTCTGACACTTTTCTTTCCTTGATGTAGGCCAGACTCTTTCAGCGTCTGGCCTACATCAGATGGTGAGAATTAAGAGCAATCAGAGTCCATCCAGTGGGCCAAACTTCTTGTCCATATACAGGGCGGGGAAATACTGTATGCAAGTAAGTCCTTTGCGACTGCATTATTGCAAACACAAACACCGTAATGTTGATTGAGATCTGACATTAGGCAGCTCTACCCACACTTGGCGTATACATCTAGTGGTTGAGATGCTAAAGCTCAGGTAGAGCGGTAGTAGTACAGCGGTTAAGAGTCAGAAAATATGCATTAATTGTAATGCAAATTATCTTTGACGTTTCCAGCAGTAGTGGTTTAAACATTCCTTTTTTTAAATAGTTAGATTCCAGGTTATGTTGTGTTTCTTTAGTAATAGATCAATAATATTAGTGTGATGGCTAATTGGTTCTATTATAATCTATTCTATAAATCCTTCAATTATCAATTTTATTATTTATGTGAGAAACATATTTTGACATCAATCTCATAGCTTTTTCTAAAGT
The DNA here is from genome assembly GCA_963556495.2 of Valencia hispanica. Taxonomy (NCBI): domain Eukaryota; kingdom Metazoa; phylum Chordata; class Actinopteri; order Cyprinodontiformes; family Valenciidae; genus Valencia; species Valencia hispanica. Next base: position 21,370,795 of record OY747723.1, read on the forward strand.
ACAAAATAAAATGGCTCTTTGATTTGATAAGAAATAACCCTTAAGATTAAATGTTGATACATACGAGACTGATACGATTGCTTCACCGTTTATGAACTTTAAATCACGTTCCGACAATAAACAGGGGTCAAACCGTAGCGGTACAAGTAGGGCTGGGCGATATGGCCTCATCTTTATATTGGGATATAATCTAAAGTGTGTATGATGACGATATCTATTGCATTCTATTCTTTATACATGTCAAAATGGCTGTCAATGAACATTTTCACTTTCCACATACATTGCATCAGAGCAACTTCAAAAAAAAAAAAAAAAGTATAGAATGCCATTTAAAGATCATTTAGTGTGCAAAATACCCATTAAAAAAATCTATTCTTTTTCCAAAAAAAACGCAACACAAAAATTCTCATAACATGTATAAAGATTAAGATATTTTAAGTAAATTAAAAACTAAATGTTATGAAAACACAAAGTTCAAAATTTTCTGGTTTCCTGGTTATTTGTTGTCTTTTATAAATGTAATAAATCGCACAAAAATATAACAGCACATATTTTAATTAAAAATGCTTCGAGTTCAACAGGTTTCTTTTCCGTTAAATGGAGAACAGCAAACCGCAGTGGACCGGTAGAATCAAAATCTCTCAAAATCATTTCTACCTTATACCTTTTATAAATCACCCACTCCTAAGTACAAGCACTTTAAATTGCTAACGTTTTAATGCAGTACCATTTCTTTCAGGGCAGCACAGCCTGTTGCTTACAGGCCTCCGCCGGGCGGAGCAGATGATAAAAAAAGAAAAAAAGAAAAAGGAAAAAGGTCGTCGGCTGAGGCCTGCTAAGCTGCACTGGCAGCAGGCCTAGCAGCAGCTGATGACAAAGAGCAAGGAGGGGTGACCTCAGAGGCATCTCACATCCTTCCTCTCACACCTACGTGCACGCAGCGCAGCGCGTAGGCTCGGCGGTGGTTGACAGCAGCGAGCGAAGAACGCAGAAGCGCCTAGTTAGGCCGGAAGGTGAGAAACAAGTAGGGCAGGGTGCACAAAAAAAAAGGAAGAAAAAGAAATCAAATAGCGAGGGAGCCGACAACAGGAAGCAAGAGAAAAAGATCTGGGGTGTTTGAGATTAAATTACAGTGAGAGAAATCAAATGAGCACAAAAAGAAGCTGAGTGGACTATGTCCCCCCTTCTGCTTAGCAATTATACAGAAAACCTCAGGAATGCTTATTTTGGATTCCTCTGCTCTAATTTTGATCAATTTCTCTGCCATCATTCCTCTCTTGTGCTTTCTCTAGCTGTGCAATAGCTGTGCAATGAATAACCCATCACACATGAATGCAGGATTTTTGTTCCGTTAAAAACAATATGTCGCGCATCCTAGTTCTCCAATCTTAGATGAAGCAGACCAAGTACGGCCCTGCTCTGTTCTGGATTCACTAATAGAGGAATTAAAGCTACGTTGATTTTAGTAGACTGTCCTCAGTGCCTGAGTCAGGAGTGCAAACAGAGAACGTACTGCTGATCTGAGCTTCCATAGAGGCCAGCCTTGACTGAGCCTCTCCCTGTTTTCTCTGGGTTCAAGTGCCTCGAGCTGTGAACACCCCCCGCCCCCTTGGTCCTCATGTGTCGTGTTTGTGGTGGTGTTGAGTGGGACTCTGCCAAAACATAGCGAACTAACACGCCGAAGAAGAGGACTCTTGTATGGAGCAGACAGTCTGTTAATCCGTTCCCTTGCAGACAGAGGGGGAGGAGATGAGGGACAGCGACAACATGCCGAGGCACCGACACCGCTAATCGCACAAGGCGACAACTGCGGCGTCTTGAAGCAGTGACTTTTGTTACAGAGATGTAATAACCTTATAAAAGTTATTATTTATGTAGCATTAGCTAGAAACTGTCTTGGTTTTAAAAAGAGAGGCTAGAGAATACATTTGGACCCATCATGGAGGCTTCGGCCTTAAAGGGCAAGTGAAGCAGGAGACAGATGGGTGGCGCTGTTCGTTCAAGCTGCTGTCCCTTACTGAGGGCATAGCATGCAGGTTAGTTGGGTCCGTACATTTCTGTTTGACACAATTAAAGCTGAAACTCCTCCCAGCTCCAGCTGAATCGATTATTAGACTGATGTTCCTGAAGCAGGAGCTCCAGTTGAGGGAAAAAGGTCATGCAGTTACACACAAACTAAAACAAATGTTTGCAGTCTGCTGCTTCAAAAATTACAGCTATAACAAGCTAATTACATATTTATTATAGAAGTATGATATGTCGACATTAACTTAATCGGTGCATTCTCCTAATATTTATGAATTGCTGTTACTTTCAACTTAATATCCAAATTACGTACCATCGTTACTTGTAACTAGTTACAACTGTGATAGAAACGATGTGTGAAAAATACAACTGCTGTTAGTTTGCAGCTCATAATTATCTAAACATAAACATCCAATCAACAACTGGAGATTCGCTGATTGTGGGTTTGAGGCTGATTTTCAGTTTTTGTCAACCTTTGACCTTCCTATACCAGTTCCAGCAGATTTGAATTCTCCTTGAGGACTAGCGATGTGCTGATGTGAAACGTGTCAAATCGATAGCGACTCATAAGTGTTCAAAACCGATTCATTTTGGATTCCAACCGCTTGCCTTCAAACCCGCTGATTAAATTTCGCGCTGCGTGGCCGACACTCTGCACACCGGACTTTTATGTTCCTCTGTCATTTAAAAATTATGAAATACAATCTGTCTTGAACACTTATGAATCGTTAGCAGTTTGGCACATTTCAATTAATCGATTAAATAGTGAATTAGCAGACTGCTATCGAGGACAAAATGAAAAGTATTTAAAATCTTTTTGCCTGCCTTCCTATCTTAAGAGATCAATTATTTCTATTAAAAACAGACGGGGTGTCAAAGAATACACTTGACATTTTAAACTATCTTCAGCTTCCTATAATAGTGATTAACAGTATTAGCAGGGTTAGCACATGAATATTTAGGGAAAAAAATCAACGTCCTGCGGCAGATTGCTCGTTTTTTTATGAACCAATGGTGCAAAAGCACTAAACAGCGAAGAAACACTTTGTACAAAACTGTAAAAAAACAAAAACAAAACGAACACCTTCTTACATCTTTTGGTGCTCAGTCAAAACTTCCACACCGAAGAGTGTTGTAGTTAGTGCAACATGGGAGTTTTGGGTTATTTTTGGGGATATTTATTGGGTATTTTTGAGTTCCCAACCAACTGGTTGCTGATTAGGGCCGTTGAGGCATCTCTACTAATTAAAGCATGTATCACACTTTGCCTGTTTGTGTAAAGTGGCTTCACCACAAGGGGTAAATCCTCAGCCATGAAAGAACTTTTACCCAGCTTTGACCTTTCCTATTCAGTTCTTTTGCCTTTTGTTAAAGAACTTTCTCCAGGACATCTTCCAAACCGATATATTATTTAACTTCGCCCTTCAGTCTTCCTCTGAGATTTGTGCAGCGTCTTTAACGCCGCCTCATGGTGCGGTGAGCACAGCCACGAGATTCTCGCTCTCCATTTCAGTTGCAAAGATAAGTTCCCACTCTGATTTGACCATTGTTAAACATGCAGCTGTTTAGTCACTGTAAGCCGTTTAGAAGAGCTTTGCTAAGAGACGTCTTAAAGCAAACACACACAGACTGCAGTCGGTACAGAGCTGCTAATCTGACCTGCCAGGCTCAGAGCAACTGTCTGTCCCTCTGATTAACCTCCCAGCACAGCGAGGGACTCCTCCCACAGAGGCCAAAGACCCTTCGTTTGAAAGTACAGCCAGCATGTTAGAAATATATTCTGAAAAACTTTCTGACCTCTTCCTTCCTTCCTTGATAGCCCCTCGGTTGCCTGGTGGATCTTCTGTCTACAAGCTGCTCTTTTACTTCCACAGAGCCAGGATGTTGACTTAAACTGGCCCCCAAAAGTACACAGACCCCCCCCCCCCCCATCCCTAGCAAACAGGAAAATAGCCTCAAGCTAGAAATCAGTAAGAGTCTTCTTCACCGAACAGTTTCACTGTTTTCTATCCCAGAGTTTTCCCAGCTGATTAAATATAATAACAGAAACACACAAAAAACATTTCAAATACGTATTTAATCCCTCACCAAACAGACTAGAGATGCACCAATTAATAAGTCATAGATTCAATCCGCTCCTTGATTGGCTGCTTGGTGATTCTAAGGTCAAGGACAGAAAAATTTGCTTTTTTCCTCCCCATTCATTAAAAGCATGAATCAAAACTATAAACTTACATACATGAATCAAACAGCCCAATCTGAGGAACATTAATTCATTTGAGTTCAGGGACACACATTTCCGAGGCGTAAACGGGGATGATTGTGGAATTTCTTCTTTTTCAGTGGGACTCAAAGCGACCATCTCTATCAAAGAACCTCTGGATTGGTTCTTTTTATGCGTCCAGCACTGAAATGTCCAAATCCGAATTGGTCGGTCAGACCTCAAAGATCACGGAAAATAGGTCAGGAAAAAGAAGGATTGACGTTTCCTGTTAAAAACTATAGCGATAATGTCTTTAAAGTACCGCTTAGACAACAATATCTGCTACCATCTGACTGAATTGTGACTATTTTTCAACGCGCTTTTAGCTTCAGAATATGCAGTAGAAGTGCTCTCCACCCATCTCATTGACACCAAAGTGATTCGACATAGCAACACCCCTTGACACATTTAGCCAATATCAAAACTTCACAGGCTTAACATATCTGTGAACAAGGACCAAGTGTTAATCATAAACTAATGATCTTAATAAAAGCATTTTCATGATGCTCTACAAAATAAACGTTGGAACGATTGGGTTAATCTAAAACATGGAAATGGAAATATAGGTATGAGGTTTCAGAGTTATTGCTTTCTCACACGTCTGGCCTTGCTAATTCACCTTTTTTTAACAAATGTAATTTTTATTTTCTTTAAAGTAGAGCTGCATGGTATTTGACTAGATGATTAGTAGCTATGCATCCTGCAAAAAGGAAATACAAGATTTATGCACATCTATGCATCAAAGCCTATTCCCTGACATTTATCAGATTTTTACTAAGCTAAAAAAGTGCAAAAAACAAACATGTTGCAGAAATGTGCTACAACTGATCTTTTCTTTAAACTGTAGTTTTTGTCACCAATCCTAAGGAAAACCTGCCTGATTCCCATCAGTTTGATTGATTGATTGATTGGTTCTTTCTCCGACTAATAATTTCCAGACGTGGTGTCCTGAGGGGTCCTTCTCCCACTTGAGAAATTACTGAGACAGACCATGCCTCTCTATGAAAAGCTGCAATTTTTTGTCTGTGACCAAACACTGATCCTGACAGAGCAGCAGGTTGTTTACTGTACAATGAGAAGAGGAAGTGAAGGAGGAAATCAGAGCTCGTCTGTTCCCCTTTAAATCTTCCTAAAGCTCAAGCCACCTCCTACAAAGCAAGAACAGGGAGGTGCCTCACTTGCAGCACGCTCAAAATCCAGCCAGTTGTAATTAGAACAACACATAACCACAAAATATAACACAACCGTATCACAGCCCCGTCCTCTGCTGCTCATAAACAGTTAACTGAAATCATTTAGCTATTACAATTAATTGGTCATTTTAGCAAGAGGAGGTCTGTTTCTAATTAGACGGTTAAAACTATGTTGGTGGATCTTCCTTTAAGATCCTCTTTCTGCTGAGGACGGGAAGAGAAAAAAAAACAACCCATTGGTTTGGGATGACAGGATGAAATACGACTAAGACACCTAAACCGGAATGAAAAGTTTCATGAACAGAAGGAAACTCAACCAGAATCAGATAAATGTAGAAGAATTCATTTAAAATATTCAGGTTTTGTCAGGTGTGATCAACTAAAATGCAAAAGGAGTCCAAGAACAAGGAACCAACTCTAATATGGATAAGGAAGCACAACTGTGGGAAGCAGACAGCCATGACAAGACCACATCAAATTGGTTTTGTTTTGGCGCTGTTCACGTCCTAGGACTGAGGCATTCTCCTTTTACCCTTTTCAACAACAATGGCTGCAGTGTTGCTGCTGCAAGGCCAGTGGGCTTGGTACTCTGCAAGACAGTATGGCTGTTGTTTACTTGGAAGGAGTGCATGAGGAGTAAAAGGAAGCATGGCGACGAATCCACCACTACTTCTTCTTCTTCATGTGCAGCTTTTATTAAAACTTTGAGGAAACTTGCAAAGAGTCTCTTCCCACAGGTAACAGGAGTGAAGATTCATTTACTACTTCTTACCGGTTTAGGCATGTTTGCGTCCTCCTCTCCTTTCACCCAACAGCTGAGATGAAAAATCCGTCACCGGACGGAAGTGAGACCTGAAATTAAAAGAATGTTTTTGTTCAAACTCAAGTCACCAGGCAGGGGTTGGGGTTTTCAGAACAATCAATGCATTCGATTTCCACAACCCAGTCCAGAATCTGATGTACATATGAAAAGTAGCACATAAAACAAGGGGAACTTAATGTAAAACATTTGGAAAAATATAACCAGGAAATATTTTCCATCCTCGTTCGATGATAACACAAAACAAAGAGGTGGTTGTGTACTGAATCCCACCATGTTCGCTTCAGGGTACGCAAGCAAACTAGTGCCATTAGTGGAAATGGAAATAGCTGAGGGGTGATTTTTGTGTCAGGAGGAAACCGAATCACAGCCGAGGCATTATGTACTTATTTAGGGGGAAATACAGTCCCTCTCATTGATCCGTGATAATCAACCCTCTTTACATTTAAAACTATACCGTTTTAGTCTTGCCTCAAATTCTAAGATTTTCTTTTACCAAGTGTTCATGCTTTGGATACTAAATTAGCAAATATTTCCAGATATACTACTAAGGCTATAAAACAGGTTAAAGTTTTCCAACAGAGGAAAAAAAAACAACACAATTTTTAATTTGTATTTATCAGATTTAGTTTAAGAAAATGTAGAGAATGTACTTGGTTTTTTTTTCTTTATATGGAAATATAGCCATCCAGTTTTACATATCCTGACATAACTTTTTGTATTTTTTTTTCTCAACATTTTGTTAACTTCAATGCGTTTTAATGGGATTCTATGAGAGCTCTACACAAAATTACACAAAATTGAAAACTGTTAGAGAAAGTATACATGGTTTTCAATAAGAAATAAAAATTCTGTAAAGTGTTGTGTGCATTTGTATTCAGCCCGCTGAGTCAGGGGTGTGCCGTTACAAGCTTTCCACATTTAGAAACGGACATTATTGCCCTTTCTTCTTCGCTAAATAGCCTCTATGAACAGCAGCTTTGAAGTCTCGGAACACGTTCTCAATGGGACTTGTGTCTGTTCATTGAATAAGCCGTTCTAAACGCATAAATACGCTTTGATTTAATAATCCATTGTAGCTACGCCTGCAGGTTTAGGGTTGGTGTTTTCCTGGAAGGTTAACCACCTCTCCAGTCTTTCTTCCAGGATTGCTCTGTTTAGCACGATCCAATCACCTTCCCCACCACCTTTCCCCGTGTGAATAGTGTATTCAGGGTGATGTGCAGCGTTTTCAGATAGTGTTTTCCAAGAAGTTTAATTTTGGTCTCATCCGACTAAATGACCTTTCACATGCTTGTTGTGCCCCCTATATGGCTTATGACAAACTTTAAACCAGACTTCTCTAAATCTCTTTCAAAATGGCTTCTAGGTTTCTCATACAATACTTGATTTTATTTAGGGGTATCACAGCAAATACAAATTAAAGATACAAATGCATGCCACACTTTTGAGGTATTTTTCCTTCTACTTTGTTGCATGAAGTCAGAGCTCCTTTGATTCTAGGATTGCGCCCCAAATGGAGGCAGCCTGTTTGAGTAGTTCTGCTTTGTTCCTGATTTTTGTTTATATAAAGTTGTTTACACTGGTTTTGGACGTTGAACAACTGGAACAATTTTTGCCCTTACTTTTCTAACTTTCAGACAGCTGTTATGATGCGCAACCGTGGCAGAGAGGCATTCGTTTTTATAACTGGGAGCCCCTGATTAGCATCTCAAAAGGCTCAAATAATAACCTGAACTACGACTCTAAATCCACAGACGTGGTGAAAAGGAGGCTTCACTGATAAAGAGCAAGGGGGAGAAGGAGAATGTTCAACATCTCTCTGCCCGGCAAAGAGGAGTGGCACAAGCAAATGAGGTGGATTAGCAGAGCTCGGAAACAACTGATGTCATCCAGGGCATGTTACTGTGGAATATCGTCTCTACTGCCTGGAAATTGAGCTGTTAGCCTGTCAAGACAGTCACGAGACAGCCATACAACTAAGGTCTTCAGTCAGAGGTCTCTTCAGATTCGTTGCAAGCCTGACTGCTACTGGACGTCCTTCATACACACAGCATCACCATCCACAACGACTCTTTGAAGACACTTGGATGATACGAGTCAACACATTTAAATTTCCCTTTAGTAATAATAAAGCATTTTCGGATTTTAGACAGGGTAATATTGTTATAATTCCACCATGAAAGTATCCTTCATACACATACAGCACATAATAGTGCTGGTGTTTTATAACGGTGCGTTTGAAGGCCAACATGTGTCGCTTCCGTTCAAACACGCATTTAAACACAACTTCATCAAACAGCAGCGAGACAACTGTTGCTCCTCAAACACATTAGCATCAGACTGACACCACGAACGTTTTTAGCAATGTTTGCTAACAATAAATAAATAAATAAACCGCATCTTCCTTTGGCGTCCTGACTACAGAGCAGAAGGGACTATCGGTATAAATATACGGCCATTTGAGAGCAGAGCCGTGGAAATCTTGACATTTTCAGGCTAGTGTGGGTGTAGCGCGCATAACGGGACGAGCCTAGCCGAAAAGGCTGCCAAGTTTCCCTCGTTGGTAATTCGCTAAACTTGCCAGGAAAATGCAGAAACTCGTTGAGAAATGTCAAACGAAGCCCGGTTTTCTGGGGTTTTCCGTACAGCTTAATGTACACAACCCGACTTAACTTTATATGTGCGAGACGCCAACGACGCGAGCACGAGGAATCCGCTAGTAGCGCATCAAAGTTGCAGAGAAGCTCATCTCTATCTTTTTTTTTTTCTTTTTAAGGGAGAGGCAAACTCACCGGGGGTCGACGTGTCTTCCTCAAAATTCAAAGGAACAAGCGGGGCTGTGTCCAAATAACCACGACGATAACTTGATACGGAGTTGTTGTTTGTTTTTTACGTCTCCTACACACAGTCACCCGCGGACATGAGAAAAGCGTTTAAGTCTCAACAACCATATGGCGATTTGGGGCGTCCGCGTCAAAGAGCACGGAGTAAAATAAAAAAAACACCGCAAGTTCCTGTTGTAGCCTACAGAATAAAAGCCTCATTCTGAACGGTTTGAAGAGGAAAGCAGGCAGGGCTGGCCCAAACTCTTATGGGGCCCTGAGCGGATTTCCATTTGAGGCCCCTCTTGCTGTTACATCACCACCACTGACTGACGGGGTTTACGTACAGATTTGGTGGAAACTGTTTAATGGCTGACCTTAAAAGAAATCAGTGATAATTGGTTATTTCTTGCTAGAACAACCTGAAGCTCAAACGTAAAGAAAATATTAAAATCACACAACAATCAAACTATGAGGATTATTCTTTGTTTTTACAAAGTAAACTTGCCAATTACTTTAAATATTATTTTTAAATTTTAAGCGACTTAAAATCTTGGAATTGATCAGTTCTGAACCCTTCAATTTAAGTTTAACAGTGTTCTCATTTTCTATAAACAAAAATGTTACATAAACAATCTTTGTTCAAATTCAAGCATTTATGGGAGGCCCCTGTTGGTTTGGGGCAAGGGCGTCGGTTTGTTTTTAAAATTGCTGGGGACAATAACCATAAACTTGAGTGTGGTTTAAATATTGCTGAGGACAATTATTATTAATTAATCATATATAAGTATTCTTCTGTTTTACGTTTCATCACAATATGCACTGCAGTGTATACACAGGGGTTAAATTTGTATTCAATCAAAAAAAGGTAAAAGCCATATGCTACGTGTTTTGTCTTGTTTTTCAAACGGCACATAAAACCATCATTAGGCTGTTGGCTTGAAAGAATCATTAAAATTCACATTGTAGCACAAAGAACAATGTTGGCTATATATTCTCACCCCATGTGCAACAGTAAAACATCTTTCCTCTGCAACCCTTGCCCTTCTGTGCGGAGAAACTTCAACTTAGAGTCGTGCAACAGGGCAGGTACCAGCGGGCGACTCCCATCAAGTTGTTTCACCAGTGGAAAAATAAATTAATTAAATTTCACGGGTCTGAGAGGAAGTTTCTTTAATCCGGGCGGGTTGCAAGTGAGAAAATATAGTAATTTTAGTGTTTTGTTTAACACTTCCTGAATCCTGAATCTCAAATTCAGCCGCACAATAGTCTCTCTCGCTGGAGGCCTAGATAGCGAGAATATTCTGCTATCAGTGCAAAATTGGGGGGAAATTCTGTCATAGGCTAGTCTCTCCACAAACACAATATATCAACACGATTCTCTTTGTGTGTCTTAAATAAACAAAAATATGACATAAGTATTTTTTTCACCCGCAGCCCGTCTGCAGTAAAGAAAGTCCGCCAAACCCATGAGATTTAATTGATCTGTTTTTTAATTGTGAAACGGGTAGCATACCAGCAACGTTGCAGCACTCTGCCCTGAAGGTGTTTGCAGTGGACAAAGAGTCTTTAAAAACCTTCACATGTCCACTGCAAAGAATGCTGCAGCATCTGCGCAGAAAGAAAACCTGACTGTATAAGAAAGTGGAATTATCATTCACTCATTATGTGGAAATTGTGCTGGGAGCACAGGTGGATGTTAGATGGTGAGAAATTTCGCAACAAGTTTTTAAAAGTGGTGGGGACAAAACCATCAATCACTAATATTGCACTAATTTTCCCTGGTGTCCCCAGCTGAAATGACCCTTATGGTTTGAGGGCCCTCAGCAGTGGCTTAGTTTGCTTATGCGTGGAAGCAGCTGCAGATTTGAACAGTTCTAAAAGTGTTCTCTTCGGTAAAACAGAGTTTAAAAATACAACATTAAAAATAAATACTAATGATTCGAGCCTAAATTGGTAACTGAACCTTGCCATTTTGTAAATTCGCTTTTAGTTTGAAGGAAAAATCGAACATTTCCGACCACGTCTTCTGTTTTTATTACAAACTCGACAGCTTTTATGTATAGGGATGTTCAACATGGCTGTCAGTAGGCGAGGGAGGGATGCAACATCTGACTGGGTTATGATGCAAAAGGGGGGTTTAAACCTGTGTAAAACTAAATATAACATACTCAGAAACTAATATGTAATATTTTTCATTTTTATTCAGGAGAATAATACTTGTTATACATTTAGTCGGTCTGAACTGTGTTGAGCGTCCCACTCTTACAGTGAGGAACATAAGCATTTGAACTCCCTGCGATTTTGTAAGTTCTCCCACTTAGACATTATGGAGGGGTCTGAAATTCACAATATAGGTGCATTTCCACTGTTAGAGACATTTTTTTAAAATCAGGAAATCACATTGTCTGATTACTTGTATTTTATTGCTACACAGTCTGGAAAATTATTTGATTTGATTTTAGAATTTCCCAGGTCTGATTAAGTATGGAAAAAGACAAGAGTTTGAAGAAGAAAAAAATAACACTAACTTTCAAACCTGATCACTGTAAGATGAGTGTTTTTCCTATAAACACAGAGGGTATATTTTTCACCTTTAAAAAAAGAAAAAGAAAAACAGCTCTCAAAAAACGAGTCTGGAAAAATATGGACATTTTAACCACAGAAATATGCAGAAACCAAGATGATAGTTTCTGTTTATGGGTCTCTAGTGACACCTACTGGTCGTAGGGAGTATGTAACAACAAGCCAACGCTTATCACCCAGCTGAGAACGATTGACAAATGTAAAGTCCCTGCATCTTTCTTGTTGCAGTCACTGTAATAATCACGCATAGTATTAGAAAAATCTGCCCACGTTTTATTACTGAAATGATATAGCAAAACCTAAAAGGAGAAAGAGCAGGAACTAATTTTAAGACAATTAAAAAAGAGGCAGCTGGATCCAACTATTTGGCTGATTGAGGAGGAGGCGCTGTGGACTACTAAAGCAAGCAGGCATAAGGTAAGGAACGTTTCCCCAATTAAAAATCTCAATAACTAAAAGCAAAATTTTATCTGGAGTAGCACGGTAATTTCTTGTTTGGTTGCACAGAGAATGCATATCTCTACTGGAGAGCGTTATATTTGCTTGATTGGCAACCCAGTCAGTTGTTAAGATAAATAAGTTTACTTCTATCGGCCTCAATCTTCATTTTATTTACGCTTACATTCAGGGTGTTTTTATTCAGGTAAACAATAAGTAAACAAATGCATGGAAAACAAAGACAGGTGCATCTCAATCCGCAAGAATATCACTGTTCCAATTCAGAAAATTGTAGCTCCTCAATTACATAAATTCCCCTCAGAGTAATACATTTCAAGGATTTATTTAGACAGTTATGGCATACATTTACATCAATTACTGCAAAAATGTGGAAGATTATGGATGAGGGGTTCAGTTGGAATCTTCCTCTTGACAATACTTTATAGATTCTGTTTGGGGTTTAGATCAGAAGAGTCATATTTTCTCAGCCTAACAAAGATGCCTCTGACGTAATCTCTGTTTCAGGGGTTGGATATATCTAAAACTGCGTGCTTCTGAAGCACTAGCCATGCAACATGTGTCACCAAGTGACCAGTTTATTACTGGGCGGAGATGGTCTGCACACCATTTCCAATGGTGGATCAGCTGGGCCATAGCCAGGATGGGCCATTCATATTCACCAAGCTAGAGCTGTAGGAGACACTGCAACATGCAACTAATATAAACAGAGGATGAAAATGTTGCCTTTATGAATGAATTTGGAGAGTATGATAAATTCCAGGTTGTGTGTGTGTGACCTCACTCTGCCAGAAATAGCTTTGCTCCCCATTTAAAAGATCTTCTCCTCTCATTACACCTCATCATCGTTTCTTCCTGGTTGATGCACCCACTGACTCCTGCTGTAGTCTATGCATTGGAAAACTCCCCAAAACTCTTCAGTTGGGTTTGCTTCACTGATATACGAAGGGGCCCATGTTGCTTTTGCACTTTTACCTTCCACTCAACTTTTCATAAATACCCATAGACATCGTTCTGTGAAAATGTTTCCAAATCAAAAATCCGGTAATTATTTATCTTAATATTTTACATTTCTGAGGAACTGAATTTGGAGTTTTCATTAGCTTTGCGTCATATTGAACAAAATTGAGAGAACACCTCTCTCTCTCATTTTGTTTACATTTATTTGAGCAGGGTGCCTTGTACAATGTTAAACATAAATGTTGCCATTTGATGCATTGTACTAGATTTAGCTGTAAACTAATTTGCATGTACAGTCTCTTAGCAAGACACATCACAGCATAAAAAAAATTACAAATATATGAAAATAAAATAAACAAAATCAAAAGCACACCAAAGTTTTTTTTACAGTTTTTCTCGATTGCTAAAACACATTTCTTGAAAGCAGCTCGAGTCAATCAAAAACACTACTGAACAGTCACTAAACACTACGTAGAAAAATAGAAAACACAATACTCAGGACATGAAGCTGGAGAAATAAATGTTTATTGTTCACTGTAGGCTAAATGCAAGTTGCAAAAAAAAAAAAGATAAGTGCATTCAGCACTTGTACAAAAAGACAAAACAGAAATCTAGTGCATTTACATGTACTGTATCACTTTAAAAAAAAACAGAAATCATATGTGCTTGCCACTTGTGTACAGTAAGCCTATGTATACTGTAAATAAAGTACAAAAAATACAAATAAGTGAATTATTCAGCCACAGCATCATGTCTCCGTACTGGGTCAGGCCACAGGACTTCATCCACATCACAGGCCACATTTTGTCTGGCCAGGCAACGGGGAAAAAAAACCCTGGCATGCCGTATCTAGGCTTGGCATGCCTCCACACCTATGTCACCACAGGCAAGTCCCATGGCTTGCAGGAGATTTACCCTGGTGTAAGGTTGGCGTTCATATACCTTCCACCGCCATGAGGAGAAGAATTCCTCAATGGGGTTTAGGAAAGGGGAGTACGGTGGAAGGCAAAGATTGATAAAATGTTGGTTCATATTGAACCACTCTCTAACCTGGAGGGCTCTGTGAAAACTCACATTATCCCAAACAACAACATAGATGGGATGCTCATCATGCTGCCCCAACAGAGCATCTCGCATGTTATTAAGGAGAAAATGAGGAGCTGGTGAGTGTTGTAGGGCCCCAGGTTGGCATGATGGTGGACAACCCCATGATTGCTGATGGCTGCACATAATGTGACATTGCCACCACGCTGCCCAGGAACACCAACAATGGCCCAATGGCCAATCACATTATGGCCTCTCCTTCTCCTTTTGGTGAGATTAAACCCAGCTTCATCCATATAGATGTATTTATGGGGTCTTTCCATTGCATCCAGTTCAAAAACCCTCTGTAGAAATAGATATAGTTCTGTAAGTGATACGGAAAGTGATTTAGGCCACTACAGTAAATCACTACAATAATCAACATTGAATGTGTTTGGATGTGTGCCAACCTGTACATACTGGAATCTTTGCTCTTTTACTCTGTCTGAGTTGCGGTCAAAAGGCACTCTGTATAGCTGTTTCATGCGCAGTCTGTTGCGCTTGAGGACACAATCAACAGTAGAGAGGCTGACAGTGTTCATACCCTCAAAATTTACATGGTCCTCAATGATCTTCTGCTGAATTTCACGCAGTTTAATGGCATTGTTCTCACGGACCATATCAACAATTAGGGTCCCTTGGTGTGGGGAGAACATACCTGTCCTGCCACCCCCATGTGGCAGTCTTTCAATTCTACAAAAAAAGAACATGGAGTTACAAAAAATATACATGGAATACTAGGCCTACAAACAGTTAGACCAACCCTCCATTACAATACTACAGTACATTGGTACAGTGGTGTACTGGAACATGTATTTACTTACAGTATACTGTGATACAGTATATAGTATGTCTTACGGTAAAAAAAAAAAGGTAATTACCTGTTCTCTTCTCTAAATCTTCGGATTATGGTGGACACAGTGAATCTACTGAGGTTTGGTTGTACCCTTTGTCCAGCCTCCCTCATGCTCATACCATGGACAAGAACATGGTCAATCACAGTAGCTCTGATTTCATCAGATATTACTGTGTTTTGTCTTTGCTGACCACCTCTCACACGGACTCTTCCTCTCAGATTTCTATCCATTGTAAGACCTCACAAACCAGTGGTCTCTGAACTGGCTTATATGTTCCCTCACATCATTAGCCACAAGTGTGATCAATTTTGAGTTGTTGTGTTCAACTGGTGACACCTGTGCTTTCATTGTGTTTGACTTTTGTCACTTGTGCTCACCATTCTGCAGCACAGGTGCATCACAATGAAAATGTGTTGACAAGTTGTGTCTAAACTTGTGAAACGTGCTTATGGTTTTGCCAAAGGAGTGATTGATTCAATCAGTGTGTTCAGGCAACTGAGCATTTGGTTCAGACAATAGGGTTTAGTGTTTTAGCAATTGAGAAAAACTGTAAACATACAGTATACATCCACTGAGCAAGATCATTTCTTCTGATACATTTAAACATATTTTGTGCATTCTTTCCTCCTTGCAGACAGGTCATGAAGCTGCTTTGCTGGGACAGAACCCAGAATGCCTACAGATACACATTTGTCTCAGTACCAAACTGAAACCAAAAGTGAGTTTGTTCCCTTTTTCTGGTAATTTCGCACATTTAAAATCTGCTGATTTCTCAGTTTTCGCATCCTCTGGACTCCCCCCTGCTTTGGCCACATCTAAAAACCTTAGAAGTGTCACACTGTGCTGCACATGGAGCTCGCTCGCCTTGGTCTGTATTTAGACTGCCATATCAACACGTCACAAGATCATGGTCCATATGACTGCGAGCACGCTGCTGTATTGTCAGAGGAATGAAAGGGCCCTCTGTGGGGATAATTGAACGGGGAATTGGACAAATTTGTGTTGATTGTTCTTACCAGAATTCATCAAGTGGGGATCCATGAGATAAAGCAACACCAGACATTAAAAGAGAAAAGCCTGAATTGAGTGATATTGGGGATTTTGGATGGATTTTGGCAGAAATAATTGCCATTGTTTAAAAGAAACATAAATATTTGGTTACATTTTATGGTAGTAGGTGACTATTTTTATTCGGTTTTGTTACACTTTCCGAAAATGCAAAGATAAACTAAGGCCCAGCTAAGTTATAGCAGCTGTAATTTTGTTAAAACGGCTGTGAGAACAGAATCATGGACGTCATTAGGTGTTATGCAATTGCAGAACTGTCTTCAGTGTCTCTTCCTTCCTCCCTCCCCTCTCCTCCCCTCCCTCCTTTTCTTCAGCTGACCAAAATAAGCATCCGTCTGTTTCTCTTTTCATTATTCCATTTGAACAGTTTTACCTGAGCGGTACTCCCACAGAACGCTCACTCATCTGAACTTAGCTCAGGGTAGTTATATGTATGGTGGTAATTTATTGCAGGTGAAGAGGAATCTGCTGAGAGACTTTTCTTTGGTTTGTTTTAGTCCAGTAAGTATGGGACAAAAGGAATCTTCGCCAGAAGAGGTGGACGAAGCTGTGGAGGTGTTGTCAACAGTCAGCGGTAGGGAGCCTCACCTTGTCCTCTTTAGTTCTTTATGTTTTGTAAAAACTTTGCACTTCTTGCTTTGAATATGCTTTCCGGTTTGAGACATGTTAGAATCATGTATGTAGTAACTACCATTTCCATGCACAGGTTGGCTGAAATTTTCTCAAGCAGTAATATTAAATTTAAGTCTTCATTGCATTCACCATTTATTTCCTCTTTTTACATACAACAGTATAGTTAGTATGTGTCAATACGTATGAAAAAGGCTTGTTTAACATTATAAAACAAAACATACAGGTTCAATCAGACGTTTATATCCACTCCCCAGTGGATGAATGTCATTATAATTTTGAGCTTTTAATTATTTATCTGAACTGTTCCTTTTTTTTGTGTGGAATAATTGATGCTCAATTTTACATTGATTGTCGACTTTGTTTACTTTTTACTTTGCAACAGTACCACATGTAGAGAAATGAGCCCTCAGTATTATGCTGTCACCACCATGCTCAACAATAGGTGCCTTATTGTTAGGCTCGACATCCTCCGCTTGACACCCCTTCTTATCACTGTGGCCAAGAAACATTAGATCTTTATCTCTTCTCCCCGTGAAAACGTATTTGGCATGTAAATTGTGGGCAGCTGTAAATTTCAGTTGAACTTGAACTCCTGGGCTGTTCCTGAACATCAGTCCAGCTAAATAGGTTTCAACTTAATGACAGGAAAACTAGATCTAAAAAAAAATATTGCTGGTACTTTTAGTGTAGTTCTAATGTGAAAATCCAATTAAAATATTCCATGAATAAACTGCTAAATCTTCATTTGCTACACCTGTGACATGGTGTGAAAACAATCGTCTTATTTTGAATGTGAACAACACAAAGGAGATGATTGTAGATTTCAGAAGAAACAGGGATAAGTCAAACACTGTGCATCATTGGATGAGAAGTGGAGGTGGCTGAGCTGAGGAGTATAAATACCTTGGAGTTCACCTTGACAACAGACTGGATTGGAGTTTCAACAGTGAAACCGTCTACAAGAAGGAACAGAGCAGACTGTACTTCTTGAGGAAGCTTAGATCCTTCAAGGTTTGCAGCAAGATGCTGCAGATCTTCTACAAGTCTGTTGTGGAGAGTGTAATCTCTTCAGCCGTCATCTGTTGGGGTAGCAGCATCAGAGCCAGGGATTTAAATAGGCTAAACAATGTGATAAAGAAGGCTGGTTCTGTTCTTGGGACAACTGTGGAAAATCTGGAGATGATAATGCAAAGAAGGATTCTTCATAAAATCAAAAACAGTATGGACAACCTTGAAAATCCTCTTCATGAGACCATTCTACAACAACAGTGTCTTTTGTCGGAGGCTTCTTCAGTTTCGCTGCAACACAGACTGCTAGAGGAGATCCTTCCTCTCCACAGCCATCAGGATCTAAAACACCTCCTAATTTCCCTTTGGGATCAATAAAACATTTTGAATTGAATTATTGTATTTATATTTAAAAACATCAGTTGGTTCTTTCATTTTCAGTCAAAGTTTATAAGAGCCACTGTGGAAGGTCCAAAGAGCCACCAGGGGCAATGCCTTTAATCTGTGGGACACTGTCTGGTTATGGTCGCACATCAAAGCTAGTTTTGAAGTAAGTAAAGCTGGCTGAAATGTATTATTTTAATAACCCTGGAACCTTTGAATATACATGAAATAATTACCGGTAAAAGTCACCTCATGGCCAGAAAAAGCTAATTGTTTCTGGTAAATGGAGTGGTCAAATATCCAGCCAAAATGAGGCCAGAACCTTGTTTTTGGCTTCATTTAAGTGTCTTGTTTCTCTCCAACATGCAATAAGATATTTACAGAAACATTCATGAGGGGTTGGGAATATTTATGAGCATGCATGTATAATTCTGACCCATTATGGATTATAGCAAATCCATACAGGTATAATGATCTCCCCACCCTGAAAAACAATTGAACTGATCGAAGGCATGATTTAAATCTTAAAAGTAGTGTGTGTATGTATGTATATATATATAACCTACTACCCCAGCCAGACTCTTGAGGACTCACAATAGTTAAAATTAAGTTACAAATGTTTTTCATAACGGTCTAAACGGCTTCATTGGCCAAAGTATGCTGCTTTACAACCTACCTGTACAGTAAATAAGACTTTATTGAAGGCCTTACCTTAAGATTCAGATGCAGACGTTTATTTCTTTTTTTCTCTACTCTTACTAGGTTTATTTCCTGTAACCCTTGAATCATTTAGCTTCAGCCTTGTCAGAATTTCTTCATGTTTTAGTGATTTAGTTTTGCGATCGCTGTTCTTTTGACCCTGCAGCCTGTTGTGCATAAAACTCGTTGGTTTGTGTGCCAGGAGCTTCAATCCTTGTCAGCTGAATACAGCAGTACTAATATATGAGGGAGACAGAAACAAGTTTAAATATATTAAAATCCTGTTAAGTTATAAATCAATTTGTAGTTTTCATGAAAACACTGGGTTCAAGAATGATCTTAACATAGAAAAGGTTGGAACAATTCAGCTTCTTGTTACAGTTTGACTGCGACTGTTCTGCTTCACCCATTAATAAATTGAATTGTGCAGGATACCAGATAATGAAAAGTGCATGAGCAGACTTTCCCTTCTACCTTTTGAAGTTGTAAAGTGGGAATGTCGGTGCGATTGTGTGATGATAAATTAGGTAAAGCAGAGATAATGTGATCGTCCAAAGAGGGTGGAGACCTTTACCGATGGTACCAGTGTAATTTCTTAATTCATTCATTTGGTAGCTGTAATTTACAAGAAGTGCCTGGAGTGCTGGGATCAGGAGCTCCCGCTGTTTAAGCTTAACACCTCTTGGAAGCATCTGTAAACGTAATATATAAAAATGAGCTTCAAATTGTTGAGAATGATTGGATTTTCTGTAACTGACAAGATTGTTTAAAGCAGTCATTAAGGTTTTAAACATGTTAAATGGGATTTAAAGCCCTGCTGGTATTGCAGGATGAAAGATGATCGCATGTTTTTATGCATTTATTAATTAACTCAGAGGAATGTAGGTCATTTCAGAGATGCTTTGCATCATTTAGGATCATAAACCAATAATCCTGCTGCTAGCTCTGCTAACTCATTTAAGTTTTATTGAGAAGTGGAAAACTGCCACATGGTCTCAGAAAGCAAAATGTTACCCCTTTCTTTATGAAATAATAAATGCAGTGCCCTAAAGTAATCTGGTTACTGGTCAGTGTTTTAAAAAACAAATCTGTGTACATCTTCATGTCATGACGTTCATCACAAGACAGATTAGTTAAAACTACGGGTTTACCCTGTTTTAAACAATGTTATTAATTTTAGGGTTGCGTTTGAACATGACGCACTTTTGATTTAATGCACTGGACGCTTTAGTGCATCTTACTGTGTACTGAAAAATGAGAAATACTCTTATTTTAGTAAAAGTTTTGGGTACTCTACTCACCTTTACTATGATGCATCCTTCATCTAACTCAGTTTTAATAATAATCATTTTAAAACAGTTGAAATTGTTGTTTACAATAATTTAGCTTTCAGTTGACTCTAAAATGGATAAAATTGTTTTAACCATAAATAAGACACTTTCTCTTTTACACAGTACTTCTTTGTTGAGTATTCGGCCAAGCAAGCATTTCTCATCGCACCCTAATACACAAGAGAATTCAAAGTGCTTTACTGGAAAATAAAGAAACCAAAGTAAAGAAAATTAGGCCAAAAACAAACAACGAATCACAAGAATGAAAAAAATTCAAAGAAGATTTTATACTCTATCCTTTCACAAACAGGAAGCCAGTGTAGTGATTTAAATGATCAATTTTCCTGGTGTTGGTCAGGACTCTGGTAGCAGCATTTTTGGATGGTTTTTCCAGAGACTCTCCGGCATCATTAGCCATTTTCAGACCTGCAATAATTTATTTCCTCCATTTTTTTTCTCCCATAAAAATATGTTATATTTTTCAATTAGCATTAACATTTGGACACCATTCAACAGGACCCTTCTGTCAGAATAATCTACCTTGATCTAACCATTCCACCGTAGCTCTGACTGTATGTTTGGGGTGGTGCTTCTGCTGGAAGGCGAACATCCACCCCAGCACAAGTCTTCTTTTGTAGCCTCATCCAAGATTTC
Organism: Valencia hispanica; assembly: GCA_963556495.2. Taxonomy (NCBI): domain Eukaryota; kingdom Metazoa; phylum Chordata; class Actinopteri; order Cyprinodontiformes; family Valenciidae; genus Valencia; species Valencia hispanica. Next base: position 21,391,640 of record OY747723.1, read on the forward strand.
AGTGTTTAGCAACATCCATATTCTCAATAATCTTGACCTGCATCCTTGTCTATGCTGAGGAAAACTATCCCCGCATTATGATGCTGCCGCCATATTTTTGAGTAGGGTAATAATGTGTTTAGGGTGATGTGCAATCTTAGGTTTTACTTAAAATCGGTTGACTTCTGTTGGGAATTGATTCCAGTGCATGGATTTTATTTAAGGGTATAAGAGTACCTGGGCTGAATGCCAATGCATGTGACAGTTTTTAGATTATTTGTAAAAAAAAAACAACAACTTTAAAAACCATGCATCATTGACCTTGCAGATGACAAAAATGCCCTACCCGGTGTTAGTCAATCAAATAAAACCGTATCATAACATGTGCAGAACTGTTTTTGAATGAAATAACTCTAGTCTAGAGACACGTATACTAAGATGGTATAATTAGCTGTTGGGGAATTCTTGTCCCTGCCCACCCTCCACCCCTCTTTTCCTGAGATAAACTCATGAAATGAGATAAATGACCGCACACTCACCAGACATATACACCGCTGCCAAATTGAGGGGGAGAAGGGGACGTAAAGCAGCAGGAACTGAGTTTCAATTATTATTCTTATTATTAAAATTCTGTAGTGTTAAAATGTCTATTTTGGAGTTAATTCAAGACAGCCAAGAGTTGTTATTTGAGCTTCTGCGCGATGTGTCTGTATCCATCGGCCTGCTGACCCGACAAACACGGCACAGTAAGAGCAACTGGCCCACCTGGAGGAGAGGTTAGTGCTGGCCTCTCTAAGCCAATTTGTGAAAGATCCACTTTTTCTGTGTCCTTGTTTAAATTCATTCCCAGCTTCCTGTAAACAAGCTTTTTAAAATTTGTTTATTTTTTTACAACGTGGCGAGATGACAGAAAAGGATTTCCTGCCAGCAGGAAAAATACGGGACTACCCTGTTGTGTTTCACATATGAGAACAATCCAGACATTTATTTCCTGCTGATTCTGCAGCGAGAATGTGTCTGCGTCTTTGTCAAAACGAGATCTGGACTCCTTCAGCTTAGCAGACCAGGAGGGGCACTAGCGGACTTCTGGTTTGAGTGTCGTTACTGATTAGCTGATATGACCTCTGTGAGTGGCTAATTGAAATGTTACCTCAAGAGTCAGTGTTTTACCACAAGTTAGCCGGTTGACGAGCACAAAGTCGATCTTTTATCTACCATGTCTGCCTGGCTCTGCACTTGTCAACCTGCAACAAGGACAAAGGCTCATAAATCCAAACAGACAACCACACAAGGTGAGCGTTGCATTTTCTTGCTGCATGCATGTGCTGGCAATGAGGCATTCTTGGTCTGGTCATGGTTGGAAAAAGCTTTGTTTAGGTATTGAGAACGTGCTTGTAGATGATCTATATTATTCACACTGCACATTAAGCTGTTCAAACAGAACCAGAGAAAAAGACAAGAATGAATTTGTGAGATTTTAAATAGGCAGTTTATTACCTGTTTTCCACACACCACTGTTTTCTAACATGTTAAATATAGCTGTTAAGCTGGTGATGAGGCTCTCAGCAAGATGTTTGGGGTTCCTTGATGAGATTTATATCCAAGAGAAGCAGTCAGAACATTGAGCGCAATATAAACACAATACAGTGTAACCTTATAACAAAAGTGTGTAACATTTGCCTTTTATTAAAAACAGGAAAACATTTTTCATGTTATCAGTTCTCAAAGTTATCTGTAACATTTATTTATCAATACTTAGATTTTATGACAGACACTTGAGTAAAAATATAAATACCCACTAAAGTTTATAGCAGAGTTTTGCTCTCTATGGAGTAACCCCTAGGGTGTTATTAGTTGATATAAACAATTATTTTAGCTATCTGCTCATGTAGCCAGCCTGCAGTCAATTATTTAAAAGACATGCTAATGCAAAGTAAGCTTAGTTTGGTGCTTAGCCTAGCGATTGGTGCTTTCCTATATTTTCAATGCCACAACTAGAGTTTTGGTGACTGTAGACATTTACAAGCCTTCTTTCAGCCAGCTTACTGGGAGTGTGCAGATGTGAGTAACAGATGGGTTGAAGAAAACGCTGGTTACTCCAGGCATATCCAAGCATATTGATGTAAAGTTTAGCAAAAGGAAAACATGAGTTTGCAACAGGCGGATGTGGACAACAGTATGAAGAGGATTGTGAAGCAGAGCCCAACTCAAAAGTTTGGGTAATGTTTGCCATGTTCATCAAAATTAACAGAAATAACTCCTTAAAAATATCATATGCTTGTAATGGAACAATGAGTTAAACTTTTTTAATTTAGTTTCTGGAGGGGTTCTGGAGAGGAGGGTCTAACGGATAGTCGAACCTCGGCTCCAGGAGAAACAATGCGGTTTTCGTCCTGGCTGTGGAACACTGGACCAGCTCTACACCCTCAGCAGGGTCCTGGAGGGTGCGTGGGAGTTCGCCCAACCGGACTACATGTGTTTTGTGGACTTAAAGAAGGCGTTCGACCGTGTCCCTCGGGGGGCCCTGTGGGGGGTGCTCCGGGAGTATGGGGTATCGGGCCCCTTGATACGGGCTGTTAGGTCCCTGTACGACCGGTGTCAGAGTTTGGTTCCCATTACCGGCAGTAAGTCGGGCTTGTTTCCAGTGAGAGTTGGACTCCGCCAAGGTTCCCCTTTGTCACCGATCCTGTTCATAACTTTTATGGACAGGATTTCTAGGCGCAACCAATGAGATGAGGGGATCCGTTTTGGTGGCCTCAGGATCGGGTCTCTGCTTTTTGCAGATGATGTGGTCCTGTTGGCTTCATCCGAACGTGATCTACAGCTTTTGCTGGAGCGGTTCGCAGCCGAGTGTGAAGCGGCTGGGATGAGAATCAGCACCTCCAAATCCGAGGCCATGGTCTTGAGCCGAAAAGGGTGGGGTGCCTCCTCCGGGTCGGGGATGGGGTCCTTCCCCAAGTGGAGGAGTTTAAGTATCTGGGGGTCTTGTTCACGAATGAGGGAAAAATGGAGCGGGAGATGGATAAACGGATTGGTGGGGCATCTGCAGTTATGCGGGCGCTTTACCGGTCTGTCGTGGTGAAGAGAGAGCTGAGCAAAAAGGCGAAGCTCTTGATTTACCGGTCGATCTATGTTCCTACCCTCATCTATGGTCACGAACTCTGGGTGGTGACCGAAAGAACGAGATCACGGATACAAGCGGCTGAAATGAGTTTCCTCCGTAGAGTGTCTGGGCTCTCCCTTAGAGATAGGGTGAGAAGCTCAGTCATCCGGAGGGGGCTCAGAGTAGAGCCGCTGTTTTTCCACATCGAGAGGAGTCAGTTGAGGTGGCTCGGGCATCTGGTCAGGATCCCTCCTGGACACCTCCCTGGTGAGGTGTTTCAGGCACGTCTCACCGGGAGGAGGCCCAGGGGAAGACCCAGGACACGCTGGAGGAACTATGTTTCTCGGCTGGCCTGGGAGCGCCTTGGGGTTCCTCCCGAGGAGCTGGAACAAGTGGCTGGGGAGAGGGAAGTCTGGGTTCTCTTTGCTTAAGCTGCTGCCCCCGCGACCCGACCCCGGATAAGTGGAAGAAAATGGATGGATGGATAATATAGTTAGTGAAATAATTTATTTTTTAATAACGATTTCATTTATTGTGAACAACTTAATATATACATTTTTACAAATCAAACTGTAGCAGGTGTCCAAGAATGCATTCATCCCTGTTGCTTCTGAATCTTTTTTTTACAAAATGTTTTCCTTCCACTGAACTATTCATGCATATGCAGACATGAATGACATTTTGCAGCTTATCTACCTTGTGAAGATTGTCAATCCCTATAAGCAGTCTTCCCCGTGATTGTGTAGGTCATAACATACCACATTCCTATTGAAACTAATAATTACTGACATCAATTGTTTTTGATGTTATTCTGATTTATGGACATCCACATACCAGTAACCGTGCCTGGCGCAAACTGCTCCAGCTCAAACATATTGCGGATTGAAAGATATGTTGCCACTGAAGGGAGGGGTGGAAGAAACGGGAGCGACGTGATCAAACGGGGCATCTTGACAGGTGTGCAAGAGAACCAGAAAGGGAGAGGTTGCAAACGGAGGAAGAGAGCAGAGGAACAGCTGGTGATATCCGTCCCTCTACCTGAGGAGATGAAGACGGTGAGGGAAAAGGTGGAGAGGAAGAATATGAGGGAAGGAAGTATAAAGCAGGACTATGGAACGGAGAGATGTGTCTCTATTACTGTGGAGGAGATGAAGAGCTACTACAGATACATGTACCGCTGCCAGCTGCTGTACAGTAGGTTTTACAGAGGTAAGTATATGTGAGATACCTGTGATGAGTAAAAAGCTTTTGCTGTTGCTTAAAGCATAAGAATTCGATTATATTTTATGTGTGCAACTTAGAAAATGCATTTAAGCACAAACCAGTGTCTAATTTATAACCACCACAAATCTTAAAGCTACATCTAAGCAAAATAAATTGTTTCATTTCCTTTGTTTTTAGTGAGCCACATCATGATCACATGGATTTTTCTTTGCAAATAATCTCAGAAGCAATTGAGGGGATTTTGGTCGTATTTTTTTTCTATACTTTCATTTTGCACAAAATGACTGGATTTCTGATAAGTCTGTGCATAATTTGCATTATTACTAGTCTATTTTAATGAAAGTCCAATGATATGCGTCCGAAGCTTACTGTCAGATGGATTTTTTTTTTTTTTATGAACTCAGATGACAGGCAAAAAAAGCAGCTGTCTTTTAAAGTTTATGGACCTTTGTAGTTCATCCAGTGGGGCAGATATTGAGAACTTTGCAGTCCCTTCCTTGGGCGTTCAATACGATTATTTGCGCTCTGCTAAAGTCACTCTCTGAACAAATATTTGAGCTTCTCTTTAGTTCATCCAAAGCTGTCCGGTCAGCTGTTTTTGTCTTCCTCTTCTAAAACAACCCTGAGTTTCGATGTTTTAGAAAAAGAGTGAGAAAGAGTTTCAATTGCCACAAGACATACGAGGAGAGTACATGTTGGTGTCTAACATCCTTATTTACTTAAGGTGGTTGATATTTCCTGGCAATCTTGGCATACAAAAGAGGAGGTGTGTGTGTATTTGCATTAGTAAAAGTTAGTTTTTGTCCACTATTGATCAAACGTCTTGACACTTAAGGGTGTCTGTGAGTAGAACAAAGTATTTTCTTGATGATTTCCAGTTCTTGGCACCTTTCCCTGCTTGTACACGTCTATTCTGGTCTATTTCTGGGAGCTTTGGTCTGTATTTAGATATGATGGTGTTATTTTTAGGAACAACTTGTGTGCCACAAAGACAGTTCCATGTTTCTGCTCTGCATCATGTTTTTCTCGTTAAAATTGCTCGGGTTGCTTAAGAAATGAAAACTTTGACCCAAAAAAAATATCTAGACACGGTGAAGACTGCTTGGTGAAGTTCAAACTGAGCATCAGTTTGAGGAACAAATAAGATTAAGTGACGTTAAATGTGCCACGGTTGTTGGTGACAGATATTCTGGTCTGAGTATTTCAGAAACTGTTGATTTGCTGGGATCTTCTTGAACAAGAACCTCTTGGGTTTACAGAGAATGGTCTGAAAAGTGATAATATCCAGCGAGCAGCCGTTGTGTGAATAAAGATGTGTTGTTGGTCTCATTGGTCAGAGGAGAATGGGCAGACTGGTTTGAGATGATAGAAAGGCTTGTCTCAACCTTGGTAGAAGACATTCTCTGAATGCACAATGTGTTGAACCTTGAAGCTGATGCGCTACAGCAGCAGAAGACTACACCGGGTCCTACTCTTGTCAGCTAAGAATTGGTAACCGAGGGTCACCTAAACTGGACAGTAGCAGAATGGAAAAACACCTCCTGGTCCAAAGAGTCTGAATTACAGGACAATATTCAGATGTTAGGGGTAGAATTTGGTGGTGTAATGATGTGGGGGATGTTTCTTGGCAGACTTTAGACCCCTTAGTACCAGTTGTTCAAGCCACCGCCTACCTGATAACTGTTGCTAACAATAGGCGCCTTTCCACTGGACGAGTTCCTTGACATTTCTAGTAGGGGGGAAGCCGAAGGGAAAAATCAGCTGGCTCTGGCCCTTCTTCCCGGTCCTCCACAGTCCAATCCTGATACTTGTTGAAGAATGTCCATCTGTCCTTGATGTTTCTCTTGGACAGAAGCGGTTTCTTTGCTTCGATTATTCTTGCAATTATCTCTGTTTCACTCTGTGTGCAAAAAGAGACACACCTGCTGCTATTCCTTATCAAGCTCTGCACCGGTGGCAGTTTAATCCCTTTGTTGAATCCCATTTAGGAGATGGTCCCGCCACTTGCAGGACTTTCTGAAGCTTTCTTTACAAAAACTGAACTTTCATTTTTTTTGGATGACTTTATAAATAATTGATTTTGATGCAGTCTTACTAGCAGCTATATCCTTGCCTTTAAATACCTTTTGATACAAAGTAATGACAGCGAGGGTTTTCTTAGATGTAATCACCGTTCACAAAAGCAAAATGATTATCAAGCTCCACTTCCTTTTAAAAAGATTATTTTGCCCTTTCTAATTCAGTTCGAATGTTTTTTTTTTTACACTTTTCCCTCAGTTAACCTTAGGATTGTTTAAAGGTCATTTGTGGCATGATTGAAGTATTTAAAAAAAATTAAGTTAATTTTAACTATTTTCATTAACTTGGAAATTCATCTGAGCATTTCTCATCTCACCCAAGACTTGCAAAAGCCTCCCTATTGGCAAAATGGGGTTAATTCTTTTGAAAAACAGAACTTCTGTTAGTTTCGAAACTTTTGTCCACAAACGAACCCGAGCTGTCGAGTCAAACAGTCAGCTTCCAAAAATACCACATTCAATTGATGTGTTGGTGATTAAATCAGTCTAACTTACTGGTATTTGGGAATACCTCATTCCCTCCCCATAAAGGCTTAAGGACTCACAATGGATATATGGATGAGGCAACCATCACGAGGCATTTTTTAAACATGTTTATTTAATTTCTGCATTTTTCACAAAATATGCAAGGGTGATATGATAAGAAAAAAAAGACTCATGACACCATCAAAGTCTCCTGATTTATAACGGTCTCTGTCTTTTTTGGGGTTTCCTGTGGCATTTCCCTCAGTCAACTGTGTTTTTCTTTTTGGTGGCAATTCTTCCTCTTTCTACAGCCACCTTATGATTTAAAAATTTGTTTCTCCTTTCTTAGAATTGCTGCCGTTATTTACGTTCTTACTCTAAGTCTCTGTTTCTAAGATGCTGACTTGAATAAACAAAAATCCTTCTGCAGGTTAATCAGATTCACATTATATAAAATCAAGAGGACAGAATAATTACATTAAATCAAGTTACTTCATCCAAGATTTATCTAAAGAGTGTGCACACTTTTACAACCAAGTTACTACAACTTTTTTTTTTTTTTTTTTTTTACATTTCACCCCAGCAGTTGTGTGTTTTTGGGTTGAATTGTATGGAATAAATTCCACATTATATGTGGAAAAAGTGGAAAAACTATTTGTTCTCACAGAACCTGGTATTTTAAAATTGTTGTGTACACCAACAAGACAGAAGTAAGGCATGCATATATCTTTTTTGCAGCTGTAGTAGAATATTGTTACAGGGATCTGCCTGCAGCAAACGCCTCGCAGATATTTATGTAATAAGGTGGTGTCTGATTTTAAGAGGATATTGGTCATCGGCTTTATTAGCTTTCACCAGGGCGGGGAAGATAATGGACTTTCTACACAGTTATATTGGACCTCAAAGAAGGCGGTGGATTATAAAACAATAAAAATAAAATTACTTTAACTGCTGACTAAATATTGGTTTTTAGGGTGTTATATTCTATGAATACTGGAGTTTGATAGACTCTTTCTGACAGGAGAAATAATGCTGTGTTGATGGGTTCAGGCTGATTTTGTCAAGTTTTTGTGAAATTTGAAGGAGGCAAAGTTATATGTTTGCTCAAAGGAAAACAGAAAATTGGTCTAATGACTTCCTGCCAGCAAATCTCTTCATCTGCAAACTATATGTAAAGTTGGTGAGAGAGCTTGGTCTTATAATAGATTTTAAGGGACTTTCTGTGTTAAACCTATAAATAATAAATGACACCAACTGGGTATCGACATGTATGTTGTTCCAACCTCTGAAGACCCGTTTGTGTTTCCGACTTTAGTTGCTAATTCAGTTTCAGGCATGTGAGTCATTTCTGAATTGGTGTCTTCCTGTTTACACACCAACAACCCAATAGTGTTTGATCGTGAAACGGAAGAGTTCAGCAGTGTTTCTACTTTAAAGACAGAAGTTTTCTAAAACTTAAACTTTACCTGGAAGTTGCTCTGCCTGCAGTCTGCATCATATCCCTTGTGACAATAAAAAGGTTTCCGTAGCAGTCTGCTTTGTATCCCATTAAAACGGACACAGGTGCATACATCTCTCGCACTACATTTTTATATATACAGTCATATTCAATGCATCTGAATATTATTGAAAAGCTCATGTATTTCAGTAACTTAGATCACTGAGTGAAACACATCATGTAGATTAATTACACAGTGACGTTTTCAAGTCATCATTACATTGGTTCTTCAAACTTTTATCTTTATTTTAAAAGTAAAAAATTACAGTAAATTGTGGTGCTTTTAAAAATTCAAAAAAAAAATGCTTTAGTAGATATTTAATTTAATTTATTTTTTGTGTGTTTTGTCTGCAGTGGAAATTTTAATAAGGGTTGCAGACCCCTGGTATAGCCCAGGTTAACATAATATTTTATGGAAATATATCTTGTTTGGTGTTTTCTGAGGTCTTGGGTATATTTCGGGGTTAGAGCACAAAGGTTAGTTGATTTTTGTTTAAACATTAACAGGATATCTTATCCACCGCCCATGTTTACCAAGTATGTCAGTCATGCGCCAGTAGAGGTCAGTATTGCTCCACCAATAACGAAGCGATTGAGGGAGAAACAGAGCTCTCAGGGAAATATCGCGTTATCAGATCAGATAGCGAGACCTTCGTTGCAACAATGGAAGTAGCTTTTTTAGCTTTTCGTAGCGAACATAAACCTAAACGGAGATCTTTTATTTGTTGCAGGTAAGCTGGCGATGTCAGTGAGATATCCAGTGTTATATTCTGTGAAATATAAAGCGGCATATAGATGTTTGCGTTTGTATGATTTTTAGTCAGCTACTTTTAGCTTGCGCACTACCGCCGCCATTACTGTGTTTGGAGCGCGGTAGTTACAGCAACTAATTGTGTAGCTACATAAAGAAGACCACCTCCTGTATAAATACAACAGTAATGGGATGTATTGAATATCTCAACAGTAAAATAGAGGGGGAAGTGTTATGCAGTGTAGCTTTATTCCCTCTCTGTCAACTCAGCGTCATGGAGATCTCTATGGCGCCGCACCGTGTCAACTCCGCCGCGTCTGAACAGGGAAAGAGGGGCGGCTCCGCCACAAGCCCCGCCCATTCCAGTAAGATGGAGAAGATTTTTAATGGTTTTTAACCGTGGTATACCTTGATACTGGTAACCAGGCTGTGCTGATATAGTCGTCAGTGATTTGTTTTCTAATCTGTTTTTTTTAATTTATTTTTGTATTATTTATTTTTAGATCGGGGCATGTGTTTACCCGAGTTAACAGTAGTCTAGTTAATGTAGTCGGAGAAATCGGAATTCCAATATGGCATCACCACTGACCATAGTAAACCACTTTTATATATTTTTTCAGTTTAGAGTTGGAGGTGCTATGTGTAGCATTGATTTTTAGATTCCTTGTAAAATAAACATTTGGGGTGTTCCATCTTGAGTGCCTCACGATTTCGATTAGATTACGATTCGATTATAAATCTATTATTTTCGTTGCATATTTTTTCCCCAATTTTGGGTTTTCTCCTCATTCCTTCCATGGCTACTTTCTACTCTTAAAACCATCCAGTTTCCATTAGTTGAAGTATCCAAACCAATTGATGTCTTTTGTTCATGTCAAACCACAAATAAAACCAACACATGTCCAAAATATGTTTCATAATCATATCAAGGTCATATTTTCAATGGAAGCTAAAGGAAATGTATGTTGGTAATTTAAATATAATATAATGGTGACCCTATTTTGTTTTCCATAAAAGAGGAAACTTGGTCCAATCCTTGAAAAACATCAATCGTATTCTGTTAACTTAAAGAAGACTTGATTTCTTGAGGTCATTTATCGAGGTCATATTTTCAATGAAGGCTAAAGGAAATGTGTGTTGGCACTTGGTCCAATCCTTGAACACATGCTCTGTTTACTTAAAGACTTTGACTTGAACATATTTAAAGTATTCCTGCTCTATGTGGTTAAAAAGAAAATTTAAATAAACTTGAGATCAGCTTTTGCAAGTCAACCATTATAGAAATGACTTTAAAATCTAAATAGAAATAATTAATCTTCTGTATTAGAAAATACACCTGTAACAATAATAGCGGCCTTTTTAAGTCATACAGGACGAAAGTTACACAAAAATAAAATCTGAAATTATATTCTAAGAAAATAGGTATTATTTTCTGTTCAAAGTAATAGAAAATAAAAAGCTGCATTCTCACAAAGACACTTAAAGTCTATACTCCAGTCTTAGTTTTTTTCGCTGTCAATTTAATACACAACTAACTTTGCAGCGTTTTCATAGTTTTTGCGTCAGTTTGACCAATAGGATGTTTGCCACCTGTCAGACACAGAAACTAATCTGCCAGCTATGAGTACGCTGCTCTCCGCCACACATTAGTCGCCACTAGGATGTAATAAAGGACATTTCCTTTGTGTTTCATACGTAAAGCTACACTTGGGCTGACGTCTGGTAAACATGAGCTGCAGCTTGGGGAGGACGCCCCAGACTGCACCGAAAAAGTGGACATCCATCCATCCATTTTCTTCCACTTATCCGGGGTCGGGTCGCGGGGGCAGCAGCCTAAGCAAAGAGACCCAGACTTCCCTCTCCCCAGCCACTTGTTCCAGCTCCTCGGGAGGAACCCCTAGGCGCTCCCAGGCCAGCCGAGAAACATAGTCCCTCCAGCGTGTCCTGGGCCTTCCCCTGGGCCTCCTCCCGGTGAGACGTGCCTGAAACACCTCACCAAGGAGGCGTCCAGGAGGCATCGTGACCAGATGCCCGAGCCACCTCAACTGACTCCTCTCGATGTAGAGAAGCAGCGGCTCTACTCTGAGCCCCCTCCGGATGACTGAGCTTCTCACCCTATCTCTAAGGGAGAGCCCAGACACTCTGCGGAGGAAACTCATTTCCGCCGCTTGTATCCGTGATCTCGTTCTTTCGGTCACCACCCAGAGTTCGTGACCATAGATGAGGGTAGGAACGTAGATCGACCGGTAAATCGAGAACTTCGCCTTTTTGCTCAGCTCTCTCTTCACCACGACAGACCGGTAGAGCGCCCGCATAACTGCAGATGCCCCACCAATCCGTCTATCGATCTCCCGCTCCATTTTTCCCTCACTCGTGAACAAGACCCCCAGATACTTAAACTCCTCCACTTGGGGAAGGACCCCATCCCCGACCTGGAGGAGGCACCCCACCCTTTTCTGGCTCAAGACCATGGCCTCGGATTTGGAGGTGCTGATTCTCATCCCAGCCGCTTCACACTCGGCTGCGAACAGCTCCAGCGAAAGCTGTAGATCACGCTCCGATGAAGCCAACAGGACCACATCATCTGCAAAAAGCAGAGACCCGATCCTGAGGCCACCAAAACGGATCCCCTCAAAAGTGGACATGTCCGGGGAAAAGAAGATGTTGCTGCTAACATGATACACAACAACAGAGAGGCTTCTTTCACAACTAAAGTAAAAAGTATTTGCTGTATTTGGACATTTCGCGCTGCATGGCTGAAATACTAGCGGCAGCCATGATGTTTCCGACGGGTCCGTCCCCTAAAAATGTCTGTGTGGCACGCCCGACTTTTCTCCATCTGGTTAGGATGCCTCCTGGACGCCTCCCTGATGAGGTTTTTCAGTTTTCTGCCACCGAGTGGACACCCAGAGGAAGACCCAGGACACGCTGGAGACCAGCTTTTAGCGTGTTTAATAAATGTAAAAGTCATCTGAATCTCATTTAGTGGTAATTTAATTTTCAACATGAGATTAATTTAGGCCAACTGTCATTCTGACATTGTCTTTCATCTCTTTGTCCCTAATGTCCGTTTTGCTATTTTTGCCCAGACAGATTTCTAAAATTCATACGAAACCAAAGCAAACAAGTTCAGATGATTAAAAAACATAAGCTATTTTTGTTCTAACCAAATTAGACATGTTCTACTTTGTCTCAATGTAAGAAATCTATTTGTGATGTGGAGTTAATATGCCTGATAAATGACATAATCATCAGATGAATACAAGCTCTGTGCAAGATAATAAGAAGAGTCTGGCGTGTGTCTAATGTTGAGAGGGGAAAGTGAGGACCTGGTGTAAACTGTGCACATACCCACCATATGTACAGTGCTCTGCAAAAGCAACAAAGTCGTGCATGATTGTGAAGTGAAAGAAAAAGGGCGTTTGATTCTCAGTTTTTTTTTTCCCGAATATAAAGTGTGGCATCAATACCTTGTAGAACCACTTTCTGCAGTAATTAAAGCTGCAGGTTTACCACCTTTTTGAACATCTAGAGATAGAAAACGTTTCCATTCTTCTTTGCCGAATGGCTTAAGCTCTGTCGGAGTTAATGTGAGGTGTTTTAAGCATACATTTTTAAGTTATTTTAGACATCCTCCATTGAATATAGGTCTAAAGTTACACAGTCCCTGCCAAAGAAAAGCATCTCCATTGCTTGCTGCCGCCACCACCGTGTTTTACGGCGGAGATAACTGCGTTCCGCCACACATGGCGTTCTGCATGTGGGCCAAGAAGGTATGTTCTGAACTCATCTGACCAGACATCCTTCGTCCGCATGTTTGCTGTCTCCCATACAGGACTTGTGACGAACCGTGATCAGGGCTTCGTATTGTTTTCTTCTTGCGTAAAAAGCATGACTAACACCATGGACCTCCTGACCTGTCTGGTGTGTTCCCCTGATCCTAATGACGCTGCTTGTTTTCTAATGTTCTTTAACAAACTACTAAGGCTTCAGAGAAGATATTCATTCAAGTATCATTGAAAGAAAGCCCTAAGAAGTTAAAAGTTTGCAACAAGGAGTGTACGTACCTTTCACTTGAAGAGGTCAGAGCAAGCCTGTGGAAGAAGGCGTTCTGGTCAGATGAGACAAAAATTGAACTTTTTTGCCTACATTCAAATCAAAATGAGCGGCTGAAATCCAACTTTACAGATGGCCCTGAACACACCATTCTTGTGGTGAAACATGGTGGTGGCTGCATAGTGCTGGAGATAGAAACATGGTTCTCCCACCTGATTTCAATTAAAAGGCTTTTGCTGAACTAAAACCATCTGAAGCGTGGGTGTTTTTAAAAGCAGGGAAACATTTGAAACATGCAAAAAACCTGCCTAAAGAAGGTGGTCTGCTTCAATATGCAGATTTTGTTGTGCATTTGCACACCATGTGGCAATGGAGGAGGTTGAGGCTTTCCTTGTCCGTTTGGTGCTGAATACTGCTTTGTCTCTGCAGGGCTTTTAAACCCAAACTCTGAATGACTGTTCATGGACTCACCAGTGTGTGGCAGGCTGCGTCCCCCTCCGCCGTTCTTCACTGGCATTGTTTGTTTGTGGGAGAGTTTGTGCGATTGGATGGAGGAGAAAACATGCCTTTCTGTAGCATTGCAAAGCTAACTGTTGCCTTTCCGCAGCTACATATACTCTACAATTATCATTCTGATTGTAACTATTGATTTTAGGGTATAATCTTCCCCACTTCATGCCATTGAACCACAATAAAGCCAGATAATGTATTGCAACAATTATTAGAAACAGTAGTCATCATAATTTATTTGCATTTGTTCATTACTCAATCAAAGCAAGAAACTGCAGCGTTATTTATTATTGTGCATTTCAGTCAGACTTCTGTGGTGCGTCTAATCTCCCACTGGGGAAAAAAAAGTGATACGTGAAACCAGGGGCGGGCCGTCTGAATCTCCTCCTCTTTGCTGGCGCACACACACACACACACACACACACTGTGGGAGTGGATGTCTGTGAGCAGAGATGTGTGTGACAGCTCAGTAAGCGGCTGAAATCCTCAGCCGCGGCGATATGGACGGCCTCAACTTCCACCGGGATGTTCTCTGACAGAAACTTTGGATGCTTCTACGTCTCTTTTAGCTCTGTGCGTGAGAGGGCATGCGTGTGGCTGCAGAACAATGGCTCTAAACAGAGTGTCTCAACTGTGCCACGAAATCACCAGGCTGTGGCTGCAGCTGAAGATGATAACAGGTAGAGTGCTGGTTTCTGCTTCCTCTGACAGCTGGTAGACGAGTCTGTCGTGTGTTGGAATAAGTTTTGTGATGACCCATAAGGCTGTGGGAATTCAGAAGGGGATTTTTCTGCATCTTTCTATGCAGCTTGGATGGAGGAAATGCAATGTGCATCCTCTTTACAGCCATGTAGAAAATATTCACTGGGCAGAAAATCTGAGAATTTAGGCTTTTTCGAATGAGATTTAAGAAAGCAGGAACCCGACTGAGTCGAGGACAAATATAGCTTCTGGGTCTAAAACAAACTCATGGTTCTTATTATTCAAGGTTCCTTTAAAAGTCCCTTTAGTTTGTACAGAACCTGGAATAAAGTGTAAAGTAAGTAATGCCTCAGATTGTATGCTAAATTATTTAGGTTGCCTTTATGTGCAAATTTCTCCTAACTGACTTACAGTGGTTTGATTCTGAGAAAAATAAGAAAAATATCTTATCTGAATATTTTACAGTATCGATATTCAAAAGCAATGTATCGATTTTTATTTATTTAGAATTTGAAAGATTAATGTTGACAGTAATTTTTGTAGTATATTAAAAGTATAACTGGTAGTTTGTGGCTGTTTTCACCTTCTTTGTTCCAGTGGATCAACTAGATCTAGTAATAAAACTGGATGTGTTAAAGTATGAAACAGGTTGGAGTGTTTAGAACGTTGTGACAGTTTTTCTACATGTAAATACAGTTAAAAATCACAATATATAGTCGTACTCATAGTATCGCAATATATCGTTTCGCCGGATTTTTACCAATACTCATCCCTAATTCTGTAAGTGCAAAAAGAAGTTTAATATACAAGAGTCAATTATTTAATTCCCCCCCGTTTGATTTGACACTGATCTACTGAATCTATGGGCTGAAGATCTTGTTTTATGGACTTTTCAAGTTAGCTGTGGTTCCAATTAAGCTCAAAATGAACCAGAAAGTAAGTTATGCTTATAGGGTGGGGCTGCTTTATCATCACTTTTTACCTCTGGGGTCCTTTGTCAGGTTTTATGACTTGATGTTGTTAACCGGCAAAATGGTGAATAAGGAGAACTCCTTTTTTGTCATGTTACAAACAGAAATGTCAATGTTTTTCAGAAGGATTTTATTTCAATTAGAAGGAAAATGATGCATGGCTTGGCTTTCATTTGGTTTTACAAATACAAATGTGAAAAGTGTAACATGCATGGATTCACCCCACCTAAATCTTACTCCGTTGAACTATTTTTTGCTGCAGTCAGAGCGGCAGGGCTTGTGGAGAACGTTTCAATCAGTGCTGAGCATCTACAGCTTGATATTTTTGCCCATTCTTTTCTGCAAAGTCACTCAAGCTCAGTAGGATTGGATGGAGATCTTCAGTGAACATAAAGTCTTGCTATAGATTCTGAATGGGTTGTTGGGCTGGACTTTAAAGTGCTCTGGCTGTTTAGCATTGTTGTCCTGATCCAGTCTCAAGTTTTTTGCACGTTTCAGCAGGTTTGTGTCGTGCACAACTAACGTGTGTTGTCGACAGCTTCTCCCACCTGAGCTGTGGATCTCTGCAGCTGCTCCAGAGCTTCCATGTCCCTTTTGTCTTCTGCTTTGACTAATGCTCTCCTTGCCCAGGCTGTTAGTTGGACTGTTTAAAATCAGCATCGGCCTCATAAATGAGCCTTTATAGAAAAAACCTAAAGGTTAAACTTGTTTCAAAACATGCTGATGTTGAAACAGTGTCACTCAGAACCATTTATCAATTAGTTTTCATCACTGAACTAACAGAATTATTAGGACTCTGCTCTGTTTTCCGCATTGATTTCGTCTCGTTGCACTAAGATGCTTTTCCGGCAGAAGGCAACACTATCCACCGGGAGCTTACATAATCAAATCTGAAGTGGACGACGGAGCATTTTGTCCTCGGGTGGTGTGGTTGTTTTGTCAAAAGCAAAGTGTGCGATCATGTGAGCTCGCTCCAGCCTCAGTACAGTTACTCTGAGCAGCACGCCGACCGCATGTTAATCACATCCATCCTATTAATACTGTGTGTTTCCTCCTGTCAGTTGGGGCACAGCCTTTGAATGTCAACATCTCCTCCCCCTTCTCGCCACTGTTGTGCGCTCACTGGGTGACTTTGTGTTTTTATTTAATTTCATAAGCCATGGAGAGCTGATCAGGCGCTTCTCTTGGCGCTCTGTTGGCTTTTATAGGTGTGTTTCTTCTTAAACGTAAACCCCACTCACACCCAAACACAACAAAGTGGTAACTTTTCCCTTCATCTGCGTTTTGCGATTGACGGATCATCTCTCCTCCCAGAAGGTGCTGAGCATCGGCGTCTCGAATAACTCTGAAGAACTAATTTAACATTGAATTTGCTTTCCTGCGTTGAATTTCGCACAAACACAAGATCTGCAACAGAGCAAATCAATAAGCCGAAAGAAAAGCTGAATGAATCTTTCATGGTCCCTGGGGGAGGAGACAGAAGCACAACAAATCAAATCAATTGATTAATTAATGGGGAGAACACGTGTATCATGTTAAAACAAATAATTTATACATGGATGACTCCATAAGATGTACCTAACCATACTCCGTTGCTTTAAATCCTAGTCATTTGTAACATGACAAGCTTTAGTTTATTTATTTATATTTTATTTAGGGGTTATCTTATTTCTAGGCAAGATATGATTTTATTTATTTATTTTTTAGGGGCGGTTCATATCAGTAACCAGTATTGAGCCCAGACAAAAGAGAACAGTGGTTATTATCTTTGAACTTTCTAATTGGATATTGTCACATTTTATTACCAGAAACCCTAAACATCTTGAGAAATCAGCATTTGGCTTCCTGGCGCCTGTGCTCATCAGCATAACAATGCTGGTCAGAACTGGAGCAGACTTCTTTTTTTTTTTTTTTTTTTTTGCCCGTAGCTAAGTAGCAGAAGTGACTTTTTAGGGATAGATGTCATGTTTTTTTTAGAGAGATCAACAACAGATAGTCTGAGTGGAATCACAAGGGGTGTCTTAGATTTTGCAGCAATGTTACTATAATTTATTTAAACCAACAGGAACACACAAAGAATCACCACACAGCTCTCCCAATATGAAGTTTTTGGGTAGTACAGCTGTTATGGGAAATGACACCTGTGGGCATCAGTGTAACAATGCTGGTCAGAATTGGAGCAGATATTGTCTAACTGGATGCTGCCAGATTTTTAGTTTTTCAAATGATGGGTTTTGGCAAGGAAGTGAAATAAATATATATATATATATATATATATATATATATATATATATATATATATATATATATATATATATATATATATATATATATATATATATATATATAATTTTTTTTTTTCTTCAAAAAATAAAGAAGAGAAACGTTACTCCTCATCCACCGTTGCCAAAGTTTTGGTTGTTTTCCACATTAAAATTGCTCAATTGCATGTTCTCGGGTGTTCCCCATTTTCTAGACTGGCTACGAGAATCAAGCTTCTATTTTACATTGTATTTATACCCTAGTGACACAGGAAGTCACAGATTATCACTAATTAATTGTCTAAACATTCAAACAAGAAAAGCATGCAAAAAAGAAATTAATGCCTGAGTTACTATGTTTTCTTTCTAAAATTGGTTATGTGAAATTATGGTACTATAATTAAAAAAATGAACTTATTTCAAAGCTTTTTTTTTACATTAAGGCAAATATTTGTACAGGTTGCTGTGTTAGCATTGGAAAACCTTCAGTTCAGCCACATGAACGCAGTGAAACACTGTTTAAACAGTAGAAAGGTGAGAAAATTATCATTGGGTTCCAAACATTTTCCCCCTCATATTTCCATAATTTTCAAATATTAGGAATATCTCGTAGCATCATACCGCTTAAAGAACAGTGGTGTTAGTGGGGGGGGGGGGAAAGTTATTTTTCTGCAGATGTGTGCCTTCTTCCAGGGCAAGTAAAAACACAACCCAGTAGGATTATTTGCTTACCGCCTGCCTCTCTCTTTCCCTCTTTGTATGTCATTTCCATTTTTTTATCCTCCCCCAGCTGCCTTTCTAAGGTTTCATGGTCTTTGTTCCATGTAGTGTAATGACTGGTAGCTATGGCCAGAAGCAGCTAAAAAAGGGCTGCTGTCATACTTGCTGGCTTTGCTCTCAGTAGAGCTATTACTGTAATGGTAGAGAAAGAGGACAGGACTGGATGTAGATTTTAACCCACAAAACTGCAAGCATCTGTACGCTTTGTAGTCCAGTGATTTTGGGAGTTCTTTTGAGCCATAAATAATCATGTGAGATCACAAGCCTGTGTTGTGCTTTTTGCCTGCAGGGCAGGTGGAGTTTTATAATATCTTCTACCAAAGTTTGTGGCTGCTGGGTGGAGGGAGTTCACATGAAGTATTTGGTGGCTATAAAATCTGCTTAAAATAAAACTAGCCCTAAGGATTTTTAGATTACTTGCTCCGTGCTTATATTTTTATTCTTACATATTTGATTATTTGCCATAGTTCACATTTTGATATGGATATAGATCAAGCAGCCACGATTTTAATGTTGACTAATTAATGGGGCCCACCATAGCTGTATTTGATGGTGACCGGCTCTATTTGACAGGATTTAATAATTTAAATAAATTTTCTTTAGATAGATGTTCGTCGTTGCTCATTGTTCTGATTCTCAGATGAGGGAACTGTTCCTAAGAGCATCTTTACAGGGGTTGCTTGCAGTTGTGTTTGGGCTTGTATCTTTTGATGCTTGTTTTCGTTTTGAAAAGAATAAGGCAGCCAAACGTTGCAGAAGAATGATGATGCAAAGTCTAGAGCAGTGATAGGAAAATATGCAGCTTGATCTAGAGTTTTAAATTGTGATTTGATCTGTACAGAAGTCGGTTGTCTGACTGCTTGGAGACCTAAGCAGCTGGTACTCTATAGACAGATTTAAGAGTGCTTTCCGGTGAACTGAGTCTGCCTCTTATTCACCACATTGCTATTCACAAAAACATTTAAAGGTGCAATAGGTAAAAAAACCTACAGTGAAATAATCACACAACAGTCTAATGTCTCAATCGTGTTTCCTACTCAGCCGGCTGGGTGGTTGTTGCAAGTTTTTCTCCTTTTTCAAAAGGCCGCCGAGTGGACGTAGTCATTGTTTACGATCTGTCCCACCGCAATACCTCCTGGTACCAGAGCCAATCACATGTGAGCCCGCAAGGTTGCCAAGTCTTCTACACAAACACTGCGGCGGATTTTGTAATTCGACTCCTACAAATATCTGGTAAAGAGGGCTAGAGGCTAACGTTTAGCTAACTTTGCATTTCTCAAGAGTCAGAATCGATTATCACGATCCGATCTAATCTGTTCCAGTTCGATATTGATATGATAGTGCTATTAAAAACATTTTTTTTTTTTTTAGCTGTTACCTTAATTATATGCCTGTAATTCAATGACGCAACACTGGGTGGCGTTACAGTTCACCGGGGGAAACTGTATTAACCCTTTCAGATCTAAGCCTTAAAATGCCCGTCTGGATTTCTCCCTCCTATTTTAGCTATAAAAAGGGCAAACTGTTTAAATGATAAAATCGATTTTTGGACGTACGAATCGATTGTAGGGAATTTTTATAAGAATCGATTCAGAATCAGAGAACACATTTTTTTTCAACACAGCAGTATTTTTTAAAATAAAATTGGGCAAAAGGGTTTCAGATAGGAAGACTGTTTTCAGCAGGTGGAGAAAACCATTCTCTTAACTTTTTACTTCCATGGACGACTTTTTGTGCGTATATGAATTATATATAGCAAAAGTGCTTGTGACATCGCTTCTCCGTGTCACTGACTCCATACATCAGTAACAAATATCTCTTGAGAAAAGTCATTTTTGTCAAGAAAACAGTTTCTGTCTGCGGCCATAAAAACTGAAGATACTTATTCCTCATCCATACATGCAAGTGTTTTTAGATGCGACTCAAAAAGTGCATTTTAAAGTTATTTAAAGTTATACACCTGGGGGGGTGTATATGTCTCATACTTTCAAGATTTCTTTGGTTTTCTGGTTCTAAGATATGAAAAATCTGAGGATATTGCTTTTTAGCTGTTTTTAAAGGGAAATTCAGACTGGTCCAGTTCTTCATTTAAAAGAAGAAGCTTTCTTTTGTGTAACTTTAGTTAAATAATGGATTATCAGCATAAAGGGAAACCTTATGCTCAGTGCGACCCCTCCAAATGCCTTAAATGTGCTCAGAACAATAATTGCCAGGGGTTCAATGCTTTAAACGGATATCAAAGGATGGAAATGTTCAGATTTGTCATAATTAGTGCAAACTGAGGCAATGGGAGCAGATAGTTCTGTTCTGCATGGTCAAAGACTTACTCATTTTATTTTAAAACCATGCCGTCCTTAACTTGGCTTCTCTGAACTTCATATTGAGGCTTTTCCATTTGAAAATGCACCGCTTGTCCAGAATAAACGCCTTGCAGGGTGACAGGAAGTTTTGGTCCCCTGCATGCTTGCAGGTTTAAGCTGATGAGAGTAACTTGTTTTGTTCAACAAGCGCTCCTCACCATGTAACAGATAACTGACAACAATAATGAGCCGTGATTTTTGTGAGTTGCTCAAGGCAGATTCAAAAATTGTCTACACTTTATAAAATCACATCAGTGGAAATTTTTGAAAATGGTTTGGATACAATTTGCTTCAGTTGCTAGATGGGAACCGAGCCGGAGCGCAGACTGTAAACAGAGGGACAGTAGTGTGTTGTTTGGCCGAGATGATGATGATGCCACGTCTATTCAGTAAATAGGGGCGCAGCGCCAGAGATGAGCAAGCCTGAAGCCATTGTTCCTGTATAGCACAGAGAGCGCATCAGTGTTTGTTTCTCCACCTTTCTTAGTCATGCAAACGTAATCCTTGAACTCCTGCAGAATCAAAATCTGTGTTGACGGTGCAGCTTCAGGACATGAAGCAGAGACCAGCTAAGCCCTGAAATCCTGTGAACATCACTAATAATCTAATGTTCGACCGCGTACAACCCTTCTTAAGGCACACAAGCTTCTAAGCTTTGGGTGTGGGGATGGATGCATACCAGGCTGCTGCTGGCCCTGTGACCCAGTTGTTGTTTATACCGGTGTGTGTGTGTGTGTGTGTGTGTGTCCTTGTTTAGCTATCCTGTTTAGGACCTTCTCTGGCATATTCGCTAACCTTCTGAAGACCGATGGACCTTTTAGGGACCAAAGCCTGGTCCTAATATGATGGACCCCCTTTTCTTAAGGTTAGGGTTTAGGTTTAGAGGTATGGTGTGAATTATGTTCGGGTTAAGGTTATGTGTGTGTGTCAGCCGCTGGCCCGTGAGCCTCAGATACCACACAGCACGGACAGATGGAGCTTCAGTAAACCCAGACTGTAATGCCAGATAATAGTGCTTGGATTCCCTCACACACACGTGCAAACATACTCGCTGACGAGCTGGAGGATTGTCACTTCCCTTTCTGGTGAAAACACCCAGCAGGCCACGTTTCTGTCGCCGTTCGATGCCAGTAGGGCGACTTTTGACTTTCCAACATGCAAACTTTAATGGCTTATCGTTGTAGTTTCTTTCTCACTTTTTTTAAGATGTTAAGAAGATTTTAGATCTAGAATAAATAAATGAAAATCTATGCTTTTAAAACTGGAATCTGTAGATCAGTTGCAGCCAAGAAATTGAGTTTATTTATTTTCCTGAACATAAATGGACAGTTATTATAACTACGCAACTACTATGCTGTATTTCTCAGGTTGTGTCCAGCCACGGCAGGCTTGTTTTTGTTAGCATAACTCTAAGCCGGGGGTCTTTCATGTCTGCTCACGTGTGTTTCAGCAAACATCAGATGGCTTCCCGGCTTCCTGCGGCTTTGAACTTTGACCTTCCACCAGCGCCGCCGGCCGTCAACAAGAGCGGAGCAGCTGGCTGCTGTCTTTGAACCGGCAGTGTGTGTGTTTAGCAGCGAGAAACCTGTAGGAACATGACTTCTTCACAAAGGAGGAGGCTGTGTGTGAATAATGGAGATAATACCCATCTGTCTTTATGGGATTCTGCTGAGGAGCTTCCTTCCTTCCACCTCTAAATACTAAGATAACAAAAGTTTGATTTGCTTCACAAATTCTGATTATAGAAACTAGTCTCACGTCGACCAGGAGATTAACACACACAGTTGGACGTTAAGGGTTGCGACAACGCCTGTAGTCAGCGGTCAACTGGAAACACCGTACACTTGTGCGAGAGCTGAAACAGATGTGCGCTCGCTTGTTTTTCATGTAGCAGTGCGTCACCTGCCAGAAACGGCAAGACGATATTAAAGTCAAGAAACGTGACAGCCTTTGGGCAAAAACGGTTACAAAACTGCTGCTGACAATGGGAATCAGGGCAAGGCGATAAATCCATTTTAAAGATTAATTCGAATTTGCTGTTTAAGAAGATTTATTTTTGAGAAAATCGAGACTTATCAACCCCTTTATTTACCTACTGAAAACTTTGGACGCCGGGTATGTGCTACCAACTTTGCACACAACTTTGAATTCAGGTAGACTCCCAAAGGAGATATTAAAATAAGAGTTTCAAAAAAATTAGAATCGGATATCGGATTTGGTGTGAAAAAATCAGGGTTTTTTATTTTTAGGCCATATTGTCCAGCCCTAATGGGAATATTAGCAAAGGATTCTTTTATTTCAATCAGTTCATGAAGTGCATGTTGTGAATGTAGTAGGAGTTGTTTAGGTGCTAAACCACATTAAAACAACTCAATTTAGATATGGTTCAAAAGAATCCCTACACATTGAAGCAGTTTCTTCCAGTTGCTGTCAATCTATGCAGACGTTTGTCAACATTTTCCAATCGAGGTGCTAAATGATGGAAGAAATGCTGCAGTTGTTGGAAAGTGTTGTGCTTCCCCTGACCCCCGCGCTACGGACAGGTCCAACATATCAGCTACCTGCAGGCATTAAATATGTAAACGCCTTCAACGAAACCCTGTCCTCTGTTTGAGCTCATCGAGACAAGATCAACTCAACCCTCTCTCCATTAAATATCCTTTCACCCCTTTAAATCCACAGCTTGGCCGTAGATTCAGCTGGAGAGGTTGAAGTAATGCAGTTTTACGGAAATGTGTCATTCCTGTCTCTCTTGTAGTGAATCTAAATTATAAACTGTTGCCTTTAAGTATGTAAATGTTAAGTCTTAATATAAAAGTTGTTGGCTTCATCACCCAGTAAGGCTCTGAGAAAAAGGATGAATGAAGCGAGGAAGGGGTGTTAGAGTCTGGGGGGAAGGGAACAAGGAGGCAGGGGGGAAATTCTTTCTAGCCCTCCCTATAATCACTATTTGTGTTTGGCAGCATTGGCCCACTTCTGCTCTGTGTGTATATATTTGTATATATGTGTGTGGGTGTGTGTGTGTATGTGTTTGGTTGGTAAAAGGGTTCACTTGGAGCCCGTAGTTTAATTTCATTCAGTCCACCGAGGACAAAGCATCGTTTTTGGGTTGCAGCAGCAGTGAAAAGCTGCCTGACGCCTGAATGTCTAATAGATTTGAACCGTTCACCACTATGCCACAGGAGCCGTGTGAGCTGTGCAGCTTGTTTCAGCTTAATCACATCGTTTTCCTCCTCTTTAAATAGCATGTTGTCACCCAGACCAAGCTGGTAGCTGAAATGATTCATTAAAGGCTGATTGGGTTTCTACTGGGGAAATAGTGATATTAATAATTGGTGAGATAATGACGAACTTGACTAAATGCATCCCTAGAAATTTTTTTTTCACATTTAAAATAGTTTAAACAAAAATCTTAATATAATTGAAATTGGTGAAATTTATGGTGTAAAAATTATCATCCATTTTTTAATCTGTAAATTAGTTTTAAAATAAACTACATTCTTTATAATAGTAACTTTTATTTATTGAAAAAAACACCAGCGCACTAAAGATAAAGTAAATAAAATATTAAAACACATTATAAATCATATCATATGAAATCTCCCAAAAATAAGAATGTATTATTACTTTTAAATACAATTAGCAGGACACTTAATTAAATATTGATAGGGATGGTTTTACAAGCATCAGCATGAAGCCTTTTAGCCACTTGAAAATATGTTGCAAATCCTGTTCTTCTGTAAAATACCTCAATTTATTACTTGACTAACTTGGCACAATCTGTCTGTAACTTTGTCTGGAAAATAAAGACAGGATCACTGGGTTCAGGGTTACTTTCTAGGGGAAAGAAAAATAAAGTTTGCACACAGTTAAAGGCTACAATGGGCCTGTAAATGATTCCATCTGGAAAGGAAACAGTTAAACACAGAAGGACTGGGAAAGTGACCACAGGTACTTTCTATGAGGATAGAAAAAGGAGAAAATGCTTAATCAGCGAGTCCACCTGGGAAAACACAGCTACAGTGGGGTAAACAAGTATTTAGTCAGCCACCAATTGTGCAAGTTATCCCACTTAAAAGGATGAGAGAGGCCTGTAATTTTCATCATAGGTATACGTCAACTATGAGAGACAAAATGAGAAACAAATCCAGAAAATCACATGGTCTGATTTTAAAAGAATTTATTTGCAAATTATGGAGAAAAATAAGTATTTGGTCACCTACAAACAAGCAAGATTTCTGACTCCCACAGACCTGTAACTTCTTCTGTAAGAGGCTCTTCTGTTCTACACTCGTTACCTGTATTAATGGCGCCTGTTTGAACTCGTTATCAGTATAAAAGACACCTGTCCACAAACAGTCACACTCCAAACTCCACTATGGCCGAGACCAAAGAGCTGTCAAAGGACACCAGAAACAAAATTGTAGACCTGCACCAGGCTGGGAAGACTGAATCTGCAATATGTGAGCAGCTTGGTGTGAAGAAATCAACTGTGGGAGCAATTATTAGAAAATAGAAGTCATACAAGACCACTGATAATCTCCCTCGATCTGGGGCTCCACGCAAGATCTCATCCCATGGGGTCAAAATGATCACAAGAACGGTGAGCAAACATCCTACAACCACATGGGGGGACATAGTGAATGACCTGCAGAGAGCTGGAACCAAAGTAACCAAGGCTACCATTAGTAATACACTATGCCACCAGGGACTCTTATCCTGCAGTGCCAGACGTGTCCCCCTGCTTAAGCCAGTACATGTCCAGGCCCGTCTGAAGTTTGCTAGAGAGCTTTTGGATGATCCAGAGGAGGATTGGGAGAATGTCATATGGTCAGATGAAACCAAAATAGAACTTTTTTTGTAAAAACTCTAATTGTCGTGTTTGGAGGAGAAAGAAAGCTGAGTTGCATCCAAAGAACACCATACCTACTGTGAAGCATGGGGGTGGAAACATCATGCTTTGGGACTTTTTTCTGCAAAGGGACCAGGACGACTGATCCGTGTAAAGGAAAGAATGAATGGGGCCGTGTATCGTGAGATTTTGAGTGAAAACCTCCTTCCATCACCAAAGGGCATTGAAGATGAAACATTGCTGGGTCTTTCAGCATGACAATGATCCCAAACACATCGCCCGGGTAACAAAGGAGTGACTTCGTAAGAAGCATTTCAAGGTCCTGGAGTGGCCTAGCCGGTCTCTAGATCTCAACCCCATAGAAAATCTGTGGAGGGAGTTGAAAGTCCGCATTGCCCAGCGAAAGCCCCAAAAGATCACAGCTCTAGAGGAGATCTGCATGGAGGAATGGGCCCAAATACCAGCAACAGTCTTTGAAAACCTTGTGAAGACTTGGAGAAAACGTTTGATGTCATTGCCAACAAAGGGTATGTAATAAAGTATTGAGATGAACTTTTGTTATTGACCAAATACCTATTTTCCACCTTAATTTGCAAATAAATTATTTAAAATTCAGACCATGTGATTTTCTGTTTTTTTTCTTCTCATTTTGTCTCTCATAGTTGAGGTATACTGTAACTACGATGAAAAGTACAGGCCTCGCTCATCTTTTTAAGTGGGAGAACTTGCACAATTGGTGGCTACTTTTTGCCCCACTGTATACACAGGATCACTGTACCTGTACTTTTTATAAGAAATACGAGAACTCGCTGTGAATCGTTGCACGATTAATGAGGAACTAGGAGGGAAACCCAGCTAAACAGGCCAGAGGTACTTTCTACGGGCCATTAAAATTTTTTGTGATTAAGCTAATAATAGAAAGAGCTCTGTGAATGACTTAATCTCAGGAAGAAGTACAGCCAGACATGGAAGCAGTCAGCTAGGACTAATTTCCTTGCAAAATAAAAACCAAAACGGTAAGCTACTACATCTAAGCAACCAGTACTTTCTATAGGAAAGAAAAACAAAGCATAAAAAGTTCAAGGCAGCAAGAGCTTCATCTCTGCCTCTGTCCAGAAAATAAACACAACTAGGCAAAGGGTCATTGAACTACGGTTACTTTCACAAAGGTAAAGTAACTCCGTTCAGAAGAGACATAGCTGAACAAAGAAGCACAAGGCAAAGAGTACTTTCTATCCCAAGAAAGACAGACGAGATTAATGCATGTATAATGTATAGTAGTCGAGCAGATTAATATTGTTGCTTAAATAGCATCATTCAGCTATATATATATAGATATATAGATATATAGATATAGATGTTTTTCATGTTAATACTGTTTTTCATTGTGAATTGCAGTTGTTGCAAGGTTGCTTTAAGGTCTTTTTTGCCAGTGATCTCACAAACACGCACACACACACAAATGGAAATATATCTGAATTTGCCGACTAGTGTTACACGTCAGGCTGTGAACCAGAGTTGGAGTCCTGGTCGGATCTGACAGCTGCTACAGCGACATTCTGAAACACACTCTGCCACATGCGTCGGTACACTTTCTCACACAGGCTGCCTCGTATGTATCAAATGTCATCTGATACTGAACAGAAAGTGTTGAAAGAGTCATTTACCACCTTTCCTATTTGACTCCTCATACTTCACGGGTACAAGTAAAAAATCTTAACGGATATCCAGTAGCTGTTCTTGATATATCACGAGGGGGGATACCAAAATGGGTGAAAAAAAACAACCAACTTTTATTTTTTTCCTTGGATCTTGGCTCCCCAACGTCACGCCAGTGTTTGCCTCCTTTGGAAAAATAGGCATTGATCGGTTTTCTATCCCCCATTTGCGGGTCGGGCAGCAGCAAGGTGCATTTGCTCTGCTGCTCGCTGGTACTGCAAAGGGCTGGAAGTTAAACAGCATCTAACTAGCTCACAGAAAACAACAAACACTGATGCATTTTCTAAATTATAACATCTATTTATAACAGCTATTTGCGCCCTTGATGTGCCTGCTTGCTGCTGCCAGCCTGACCTGTTGCAAGGGGTGTGTGTGGAGAGAGAGATGGGGGGCATTCTGGCTTCCTTTGGCAGCCTTTGGCTTGGCTATGGGCATGCATGCATCAAATTTTGTAACTAATAAATTGGGGACATAAATCCCGCTAGTAACTGCTTCCAAGTAAAGAACATTTCATTCAGAATATTTTCAATCTAATTCCAAAGCGTTTAAGTAAATTTTTCGTGGGTTGTGCGAATCTGCGCACATTCTGAAGTGTACCGGTAGGTCAATATTTCCAGCTGTGCCTGGTGCAAAGGGCTGTGCGCAGGGGTAGGGGGGCGGTTTTGTATGTATTTATTGTAATTATCTCCCATATTTAAGGTAATGTGTTTATGTATACATTGTAAATGTATATATGTTTATCTGAATAAATTCAGTATAGTTCTGACAACAGTAAAATGAGTTAAATATAAAAAAGGCTAGATTATTATGTTAATGAAGCATTTACTTAAGTTGGTACATGGTAAAATGATTCATCACAGGGTGAATAAAGTCGCTCCTTGTAAATGAAATCTCCATGCTGACCCCTCAAGCCTAGTTTTTACGTCTCCGTCAGCAAGTATGCACCCACACATATTGACGCTGACGTTTTCCTTTATACTTCTCTGTTGATGTGAAGCAATTCCTCATCAGGACAGCAGGGGGTGCAGACCTTTTCTGGAAAGCTTTTCACTAGAAGTCCAGCTTACAGAATACTCTAAAAACGCATATAAACAAATAAACAAACACAGCAGTCTGTTTTGTTGTTCTCATCGCCAAAAGACCATATTAGATAAATTGGCCTTGCAATATAAAGCATGTAGTGACCAAAAGCTGCATTGACCGCTAATTACATTGACTATAGAGCACCGTTCTGATGAAATGATGTTGGGCTGACCAATCACAGACGGGCGCTCTTCATGGCACTTGACGGATGTTCAAAACATTGGCCCTGACTCTGTCCGTCCTTGCGAGCCTGCAGCACGGAGCTTGTGTTCACACAAAGTGACGCTCCGTGTCTCCGTGCCCCCACTGATGGAAAAGTATAAGGGGGGGGTCAGAGAGGGTGTTCGCCCAGGGCACCAAACAGGCTGCCCCTGCAGATATCTACACTTTTATAAGTGTAGCCTTTCCTTTTTTTCTTTTTCTTTTTCTTTTTTTTACTCTTTGACTTTCATGTAGGGGAAACTGTTTCTGCTTAAGCCCGTGTCTTGTCAATGCTCCATTAACTTAAACTGCATTAGGGACTCAAACTGTCGCTCTAATCTGCTTAAAGCAACCACCTTTACTTTCTCCTTTCTCCATATTTATATTTCTTCTTCGGAGCTTCTAATGCTTGGATATCCCTTCTAAAAAAAAAGAGCGAGAAATCTGAAGTAGTCTTTGGGATGCCGTTTGTAAAATTACACAGTCAAAAATTAACTGTGATATTTAGCCTGTCATAAGAGAAAAAAATATGGGTTGATTTTTCAGTCATATTTTAACCATGTTAATTTTTCATTTATAATTGTCGTAGTTTATGACAAAATATTTAATTAGCAAGCTAAAAATTTAGTTTACAAACTAAATAGATGACTCCAAACTAAATCTGAGCTAAAGATTTTAGTTTGCAAACTAATTTAGCTTTCTAACTAAATATTTAGCTTTAAACTGAGGAATTTGCTTGCTAACAAAATACTTAGTTTGAAACTAAATATTTAGCTTCAGACTAAATATTTAGCTTCAAACTTAACAATTAGCTTCAAACTAAATAATTGGCTTGCTAATTAAACATTTAGCTTACTAACTAAATATTTAGCTTCAAACTAAATATTTAGCTTCAGACTAAATAATTAGCTTGCTAGCTAAGTATTTAGCTTTAAACCAAACTAAACTTAAATGTTGAAGCTAGTTACCTTCAAACTGAATAATTAGATTGAAGCTAAGTATTTAATTAGCTAACTAAATATTTAGTTTGAAGCTAAATATTTAGCTTGCTAACTAAATACTTCAAGGTAAGTAATTTGCTGGCGAACTAAATATTTATTTTGAAACTGGCCCTTATAAATGAATAAATAACACGGTGAAAATATGACTTTGAAAAATGAACCCTCATTTTTTTCTCTTATAACATACTAAATACAAATTATTGCTGTTCATTTTTGGCTCTGTAACTTTACAACCTCGTACCTGTCAATAACTTTTTGGAGTTAAAGTGGGAGGTCATTGTTTAAAACCTTAATTTCACTTGTTTGTCAGTGTGAAGGGGTTGAAATGTTGGACCATCCACTGTGCTAAGTTTGGACTGCATAATAGACTTTGAACGTGTAGAATGAGTCACTGTCTAGTTGTGTGCTGACACCTATGGATGTGTAGCATTACTGAAGACCTAAGCTCTTAATCTGACTGGTTTCCTCGTCTAATGGACCAGGTTTGAGATGAAATAAAAAGACTTGAACTTTAATCATTTCTGAAGAATACTGTTAATCCCACAAAAAAGAATTTCCAGTGTAAAGCATTAAAAAAAATCACTAGTTTGACTAAAGACTCTGACACTCAATTAAATTTGAAAACAAAAGGAAATACAACCCTTTGTTCTCATCACAACCACAAACTTCTGTGTTTTTTTAACTGGGATTTAACATGATACACCAACACAAAGTAGTGGATAATCGGGAAGTAGGAATGAAAATAAATCATCAAAACATGTAATGTGCATATGTATTCAGTCTACAGACCAAAACCTTTGCCCATCCTTTTCTTTTTTTTAAATAGCTTAAACTCAGTTATATTGGATGGAACCTCCACCCCAGTCACATGTCTTCTGCTACCTAGAACAGGTTTTCTTCCACAATTTCCAAGTATTTAGCTCCATCCATCTTCCCTTTCCCCTTTAAAGAAAAGCATCCCCACAATATGATGCTGCCACCACCATATTTCAAAGTGGGGATGCTGGGTCTGGCAGTTTTAATCTTCCTTCACACAGTGGTTTCAAAGTAGCCCAGAAGGTTCTTTGTGTGGTACATTATATACTTCCAGGTCAACTCTGTGGGTTTTTGGTTTTTTTGCAACACCGTTTCCATGTACATTTGCATATTATAAATCAAGGGAAAGGTTATATTCTTGATATTCCACTGATGTATGCCAATCAAGGGTTCAATCATAACTGTAGACATGGTAAACACTTTTGTCAAGCCAATCGAAGATGCAAAATAATGTCCAACTCACCATTTGAAGCCACAACTAGTCCACAACTGCATGCTAAAGCCTCTTTAAAAGCATATATTTTTATAAAATAAAAATAAAATAATCTTTTTTTTTTTTGTGAATTCAAGATATTACCCTGGGATGATAGCGCTTACACACATTTGACCATGCTTCTACTAAAAATATTTCAAGAACAGCTTTGATTTTGCGTTTTGGGCAGAAATTGCAGGAATTTATGCGTTAAGCTGCATCTTCATTCATCTGTTCTCTGTTGTCGTTGAAAACTAACAACTGGGCTCCCTCCCTGCCCTGCAGCAGGCTTCTGCACAGCTAAACAGGAGCAATTCCTTAATTCGTTAGTTTAATAGGTAGGGCATGAAGTACCGGCCAGTTATACAGTGGTGCATACAATAACCATAATCTACAGGGTCTCACAGTGAGTTCTGTGGGGCAATTTTAAAGTGTGAACAGTTTGTTTGGTTTTCACTTCCATTGTAAATACTGTCGTTCACTGCCAGCTACATCATTGTCCCTGCAAACCTCCCCGCTCGGCGTCAGCTCCAGCCTTCGTCACCCCTCAGAGACATTCTCAGTTTTTATTCACACATGATGGTACACAGTTGGCACGGTCGGGTCAAACACATGGGAGCCAAATGGGAATGCGGGGGGGGGGAAGGCAGCTTTTCCTCTGGCTCTATATGTCTGAGCTGGCAAAATGAGATTACTGTAATCCATCTTTAGCAGGGAAGGGAGGAAAGCTGTTGGTATCATTGTCTTTCTACCTCACTTTCTATGGGGTCAGATCAGTCTCATTAAGAATAAACTCGTGCAGGGTTTTTCACAAATTCACATGCTCATTCACAAATGCACACGCTCTGGTTCACGAATATAATTTCGAAGAAACACTTGTAATATAACTTCACAAATGCACACGATCCGTTTCAAAAATGCACACGATCCGTTTCAAAAATGCACACGATCCGTTTCACAAATGCACACAATCTGTTTCACAAATACAGGTCCTTCTCAAAAAATTAGCATATTGTGATAAAGTTCATTATTTTCCATAATGTAATGATAAAAATTAAACTTTCATATATTTTTGATTCATTGCACACCAACTGAAATATTTCAGGTCTTTTATTGTTTTAAAACTGATGATTTTGGCATACAGCTCATGAAAACCCAAAATTCCTATCTCAAAAAATTAGCATATTTCATCCGACCAATAAAAGAAAAGTGTTTTTAATACAAAAAAAGTCAACCTTCAAATAATTATGTTCAGTTATGCAGTCAATACTTGGTCGGGAATCCTTTTGCAGAAATGACTGCTTCAATGCGGCGTGGCATGGAGGCAATCAGCCTGTGGCACTGCTGAGGTGTTATGGAGGCCCAGGATGCTTCGATAGCGGCCTTAAGCTCATCCAGAGTGTTGGGTCTTACGTCTCTCAACTTCCTCTTCACAATATCCCACAGATTCTCTATGGGGTTCAGGTCAGGAGAGTTGGCAGGCCAATTGAGCACAGTAATACCATGGTCAGTAAACCATTTACCAGTGGTTTTGGCACTGTGAGCAGGTGCCAGGTCTTGCTGAAAAATGAAATCTTCATCTCCATAAAGCTTTTCAGCAGATGGAAGCATGAAGTGCTCCAAAATCTCCCGATAGCTGCATTGACCCTGCCCTTGATAAAACACAGTGGACCAACACCAGCAGCTGACATGGCACCCCAGACCATCACTGACTGTGGGTACTTGACACTGGACTTCAGGCATTTTGGCATTTCCTTCTCCCCAGTCTTCCTCCAGACTCTGGCACCTTGATTTCCGAATGACATGCAAAATTTGCTTTCATCCGAAAAAAGTACTTTGGACCCCTGAGCAACAGTCCAGTGCTGCTTCTCTGTAGCCCAGGTCAGGCGCTTCTGCCGCTGTTTCTGGTTCAAAAGTGGCTTGACCTGGGGAATGAGGCACCTGTAGCCCATTTCCTGCACACGCCTGTGCACGGTGGCTCTGGATGTTTCTACTCCAGACTCAGTGCACTGCTTCCGCAGGTCCCCCAAGGTCTGGAATCGGTCCTTCTCCACAATCTTCCTCAGGGTCCGGTCACCTCTTCTCGTTGTGCAGCGTTTTCTGCCACACTTTTTCCTTCCCACAGACTTCCCACTGAGGTGCCTTGATACAGCACTCTGGGAACAGCCTATTCGTTCAGAAATTTCTTTCTGTGTCTTACCCTCTTGCTTGAGGGTGTCAATGATGGCCTTCTGGGCAGCAGTCAGGTCGGCAGTCTTACCCATGATTGCGGTTTGGAGTAATGAACCAGGCTGGGAGTTTTTAGAAGCCTCAGGAATCTTTTGCAGGTGTTTAGAGTTAATTAGTTGATTCAGAGGATTAGGTTAATAGCTCGTTTAGAGAACCTTTTCATGATATGCTAATTTTTTGAGATAGGAATTTTGGGTTTTCATGAGCTGATGCCAAAATCATCGGTTTTAAAACAATAAAAGACCTGAAATATTTCAGTTGGTGTGCAATGAATCTAAAATAAATGAAAGTTTAATTGTTATCATTACATTATGGAAAAGAATGAACTTTATCACAATATGCTAATTTTTTGAGAAGGACCTGTATAATTTTGAGGGAAACTTCAAATATAAACTCACAGATCATACGAATCGCTAAATGTGCATTTACGAACCACTTCTCATTCGCGAATCTCTCTGTATTTGTGAGAGAATTTTGTGTGGTGAATTTTGAGACTGTTGTAACGTTGCAGGTCAACAAACGTCACCATTGGCTAATGAATCTGTCAGTCAAATTTACGATTCTGATTGACAGATTCGTCAGCTAACCAATGTCTTCGTTTTCAGCCAATCGTATGGCTCCTTACATTTTCTCCTCACTAGCAAAGCTGTTATGTGCGCATGCGCCGTGAAGTTCAACCGCGACACATGGCGAAATGTGGTACTTACCTTTTGAGACTGATGCATGTCGCTACTTATCGCCATGTGTCGCCGTTAAACCTCACTGCGCATGCGCACATTACAGCTCTGCCAGTGCAGCGTCATAGAGATAGAGTTAAGACAGACTTTGAACTAGCCGACACGCCGTCACGTGGTTCATGGAGTCCTCAATAGTTCCAAACATCCCAGCGCTGTCAGTCAGTCTGAATATTTCTAATTTCTCCTGGCGATTTTTGATCATTATTGACTAATAATGTGTACTGATTACTTTTTACTGAATAGCCTATGCATTTTTATTTTATCAAAGCATTTTTTTAGAGGAACAGACCTTCATCACTGTTCTACATTTTAGAGGGAGACGAGAGTGCTAACACATTGTAGAATACATGTAGATCACAGATCATATTTATTGATAAATTAATGCACTACACTGCTCAATATAAGCATGTTTAATAACTTTATGTCCCACAAGAAACCCTAAATTGAGTAGTAATACCCAATTTATAGCCTGTTTTCTGAATGCTAGCATGGTACTGCCATACCTTGTCCTCCTATACGCTAAAAACAAGCCAGTGGTTAAGACCTCTGCTCCAGCTTACCTTTAGATCTCCATCTTTCAACAAAGCATGGGATATTACTGTTCCCAGGATTTACTCCTAAAACACCCCATATGTCTAGCAGATGACATTCAGTCTGTGTTCTCTCTGCCTGCTGTTGGATAGAAAATTAGCTGAATGTAAGGCTGATCTAAGTTACATGTTTTGAACCTGTTTTAAATAACTTGGAGGAAAATATGCGGCTGTCTATGCGTTGACGGATGACCTGGGATTAATTTTTTTGTTAGACATTCTATAATTATTTATTTTCTTATGAACTCATGCATCTATAACCCAGTTGATTGTGCTTCTAGCCTGACTACAGTGAAATAGTAATTCATTGCTAATGTTAAAACCAGTATATGTAAAAAAAAAAAAAAGTGTTAATTGTGGAAAAAACAATACTCAAACTTTTTATTAAACAATATTACGCAAAATGTAAAACAAGATTTAATGAAGTATTTTTACTATCATTCTCACTGTTATTACATCTATACAAATACACTGCAAGGATCAAATTTGGGCGATGTGCTGAAGTCCTAATGAAGGTTCATCCTTGGTAACATTAACAGCAGCTCCCTTTTGATAACAACCTCTGGTGACCTCCCTGAAAACAATGGAGAAACAATTCATTAGTAAAATATTTTGTTTTGAAGGACTTAGTGGGTGAAAATTTCAAATTACAAATCAAGCACTTAGGCATAAGATGGAAGAGTACAACAAAGCCATCACATTCCTCCAAGACATGATAACACTCTTCTGTGGACTTAAGATTGGTCAAACGGGTAGCTGGAAACCAGTGCAAAAAGGAATTGTGATGGCAACATCTACAATTTTATCAATCCAAAAGACATGCTTGACCATGGACATATTCTGTACCATCTTACAGGATACAAACAAAATCATCAAATATTCCAACATCTGTGATGGATGCTCTTGTTCAATAAAGCAAAATTGATGACAGTCTGGAAGGAGAGCACCGTGCCCTATTGACACTGAAGGAATTCATACCAGGAGTGCTGTGTCGACCATCACATGATGTCTTCGGTCTGGTCCAAAAAGTTGAGGAGCTTTTCCTAACAAGGTCTGGTGCATCTCTCATGGAGCTCCCAAATACCATGGCCACTTTAGAGAGAAAAGCAAGTCTGTTAGAAAGCGTGCTCCCTGTATGTCATGATGTGCAACAAAACCCCCAAAACCAGCAGATTCATCAGGCTGAGACTACAAATGGCAGCAAAACAGATCTTCCATAAGAAGGAAATAGTGTTGTCCAATACTGGGCATCTTGGAAGTACAAGACAAACAAAAAATAACAATGCAAAACAGCATCTGATAGCACAACAAGCAAGCCCCCCAAAAAAGATTGCAATGCTTTCATTAGCTTTAGTATGAAATATAGTAATTTCTGATTATTTTATTTTGACAGCCTCCCCATCACCACCCAGCCACCTCCAGCACTCCACTTACCAACTTATGTATCCCTCCATCACTGACAGAACTGGGAAGTTCCACCAAACCTGATCACTGATCAGCAACTCATCTGAAAACAGGAAGATGGACATGAATGCAACGCAGTGTTACCTGTAATAGTTTAATGCGACTTTTATTACTTTTAGTTACTCTTCAACAGTTGTTTATTTAGGCTGACATACTAAATAATTATTCAATTCTTGTGTGTTTAAGAAAAGATTGTAATCTCTACTTAATCAAATGATTACAAACGATAACTTCATAAAACAAGTGCAAACGAACAGTTCTGCAGTAAATATCAACTTTATAAAGGTTATGGTTTTCAAGTACTTTTCTTTAAATGTCTGGATTCAGCTCTTATTATTTTGGAGGACACAAAACAAGAAAACAACATATCTTGTTACTTTGGTGATCCTGTGTGCCATATGCTTCAGCAGTTTATTGCAGTGAGTTCTTATGTGGTTTAACTGAAAAATAAAGAAATAATTTCTCAACTTCACAATCACATTTTTCTTTACTGATATCTCCATTTATGCTTCCATCTCTGATGCATCAAAGTCAGTTAAAGACTGTTGATGCAGCGACCAGCAACTCATTAGATATATTTTAGACAAAAAAAAATCACCATTAAAATTAAAGAGTTATAAAAGTGTATATCCTATTTCAAACTGTGATATTTAAAAAAGCTGAATTTGACATACTGAAATAAACCCATCAATAGGTCGTCAAGTTTTTCCAGACCTCTGCTACTCCCAATTAGCTAGCTGCAGGTAAACTACAACTAGCTTATCAACACAGTTAATTAACCAAAACTGGCTAAATTAAATATGACCCTTGACTTATTTTTGGTACAGAGCAGTCAGCTAACGCTTTTCAATGCTAAAAAATGTTGTGATTCCATTAACTTACCGGAACAATAGTTCCAAAACGCAGAGGATGAACTGCCGTCAATGATGCTCCGCTGTTTGGAAGTATCTGCAGCTGCAGACCCACATGACTTCCGCTTTCCATTCTTTCCATAGAAGTCTATGGGAGTGTCAGAACTCTCTTGTAAGCAGCCGTACGATTGGCTGAAAACGAAGACATTGGTTAGCTGACGAATCTGTCAATCAGAATCGTAAATTTGATTGACAGATTCATTAGCCAATGGTGACGTTTGTTGACCTGCAACGTTACAACAGTCTCAAAATTCACCACACAAAATTCTCTCACAAATACAGAGAGATTCGCGAAGGAGAAGTGGTTCGTAAATGCACATTTAGCCTGCATTTGTGAAACGGATCGTGTGCATTTGTGAAATGGATCGTGTGCATTTGTGAAGTTATATTACAAGTGTTTGTTCGAAATTATATTCGTGAACCAGAGCGTGTGCATTTGTGAATGAGCATATTAATTTGTGAAAAACCCTGCATGAGTTTATTCTTAATGAGACTGATCTGACCCCATAACTTTCACCTGTCTTCTCTTTCTCTCCGTCTGGTTTCTGCACATTTCCTCCTTCAATAAAAACTTCAAGATTTTGGCACACAAAAAAAATGAAGCTTTTCAGTCTGTTGATCAAAAAGCCCAGCTACCTATAGAATGAACAACTGGAAATGAGTGGAAATCATGAACCTTGCCCTCAGTTTGAACACATTTTCATGAGTCAAAAGGATATTTTGTGCTGCTTGGTGACTTCTTCTATTTTTGCTTCCGTTTCTCTGTCTAGATGACATCCTGCAGAAGGAAGACGGTCCTCTGTTAGCGGCTCAGATTGGCTCTGAACTCCACAAACAGTTCGCCATCCTGCCAGGTTGGTTTGATAGCACATTTATTGATAATTGAGATTTAAAATATGCTACATGAACGGCTCAGTTCTTAAGAGGGTTAATTCGTTATACCTGCTTTTATGCGCTGAATATAAGTTTTAGCTGTATACATTTAATTTGGCCGCACAACAGAGCTCATGGGCTGTGTTAAAATCAACGTTATCTTTAATTCAATTCAATTCAAAATACTTTATTGATCCCAGAGGGAAATTAAGTGTTGGTATAGCTCATAATTAATTCTTTAAGGAGTTGTTGTAGATGATGATGGCTGTGGGCAGGAAGGATTTCCTGTAGCGGTCTGTATTGCAGCGGAACTGAAGAAGCCTCCGACTGAAGACGCTCTGTTGTTGTAAGACTGTCTCATGAAGGGGATGCTCAGGGTTGTCCATAATAGCTATGCTTCAAGAACGGTCCTCACTCTGTGAAAAACACATCTCCTTTGGATTCCGGAATTGCGCCGCTCAAGGTGGCAGCATGTTGGAGTAGCTCTGTTACTTTGGTTCATATTTTTTTTCTTTTTTAAAACTTTAATTCTTCCATTTTTGGTAGAAACATTGTTTTTGTGGACAACTGTTCTCTCTGGTTTTGAATGCTGTGCAGCTGGAAGGATTTTTGCTGATACTGTATATTTTTGGACATTTGTTATGATGCATAACCATGGCAACAAGGTGGTTTACAACTGGCAGCAGCTGATTAACATCACAAAAGCTCAAATAATACCTCAACTACAGCCACAAAACCCTGATGAGTTGAAAAGAAGACGCCATAGATCCAGAGCATCCTCTACATCAGACTGTCATACAACTACAGAGCGTCTTCAGTCAGAGGCTTCTTCAGATCTGCAGAGCGCTACAGGAGATCATCCCTACCCACAGCCATCAGCATCTACAACAAATCTTTGAAGGAACTTGCATAATGAGTTACAACAACATTTAATTTCCCTTTGGGATTAATAAAGTAATTTTGAATTGAATTGAATTGAATTGATGTAGCTAAACATGATTATTTTAGACTTCTTTTTTTGCATTTTCCATGTTTGTGCAAGACCAAAATTTCCCTTAAGCTGCTCCATGCACTCTGTGAAATAAATAAACATAAAACTATGAGGAGTCCACAACAGGATGGGACGGTGTGTGAAGGCACGTGAAGATGCAGATTGAAAACTAAAACTGGGGAGCTTTTTGATGAACGAAAACAAGAAAGAGAAAGCTCCACTTGAGACGTTTCTGCTGGAGAAGTTCAGCGCTTCTCTGTTTCTGATGACGAGTCGACCCACATAAGAGAGGCACACAGCGTCGCAGTCGAGCAGAAAAACACACAACACATTAAATTCAACACAAATACACACTTGGGGGGGGGGGGCGGGCTGTTTTGGGTTGCCATGATGATGTCGGCCACACTGTGAATAATTTACTGTGGTGATGATTCGCTGTGTAATCTGACCCTCTGGGGAAAGAAAAGGCCTGGTCTTTGGATGTGAGCCCATTTTCCTTAAACATTGAGACATTTTCTTTTAAATAAAAACACACCACTAAATAATAAAGGGCTAATTTAAAAACCAATGACTTGTCTGTAAATATAAAGTGGTGATAATGCTGCTACAGTGGCCGTGGACTTTGGATGTGAGCCCATTTTCCTTAAACATTGAGACATTTTCTTTTAAATAAAAACACACCACTAAATAATAAAGGGCTAATTTAAAAACCAATGACTTGTCTGTAAATATAAAGTGGTGATAATGCTGCTACAGTGGCCGTGGACTCCCCCCCCCCCCCCACATTGTCACAATTTTATTGTGTTTTTTTTACTGGGATTTTATAGATGGATCAACACAAAGTGGTGCATGATGGGGACAAGTGCATGGTGAAATTGTTCAGCCCCCATTACAATGATGCCTCTAAATAAAACCTAGTGCAACCAGCTGCTATTAGAAGCCCCAGCTCAATCCATCGTTCCAGGAATGGAAAGAGTATAGAAAACGTGCAAACCTACCGACACATGGTACAGCCCAGAGGTCTGTGGGAGGCTAGAAGAATCTGTTCACTCACTCCTAGAATCCATACATAAGGAGATTTAATAGAGAGGTAAGAAGAATGTTATTCCTGACAGAAACGACACAACAAACTGTGGAAGAAGGTTTTCTGGTCAGATGAGACAAAAAATGAACCTTTTTTTTTTTTTTTTTGCTACATTTGGTGGTAAAACAAAGACTGCACGCCTCCCTGAACACACCATCCTCGGTTGTGGCAGCATCGTCGTTGGGATGCTTTTCTTTAGCAGGGACAGGAAAGTTAAGATGAAGGCAATTGATCGCACTGGATTGTATTTAGATGTATTCAAGTATAGGGGGGCTGAATACTGAAAACAGCATACCTTATTTTTCAGACTTACATTTTTCAAAACTGTTAAAAATCAATGGATCATTTTCTATCTACTTCACATTATTACAGTTTGTGTTGTCTTTTTCTAAAATCCCCCCAAAAATTACATTAATCACTGTGATCAATATGTGAAGACGTGCAGAAATGAATTGCTTTTCGATACTTTTTGTTCAGAAAACAATCTTTCACAGATGACCCTTTTGAGTCTCATCAGAACCAGGAATTAGAAGTTTAAGATGTCAATAATTTCCTTTCAGCTGTCAGCAGGTCGTTTACAATATGTGAGCTCTTTCTCTGACACTCCTCCCTGACCTCTGTGCCTTCAGGGGGCCGCGGGGTCAATGGCCACCCTGTCATCTTCCTCCCAGAGTTCCCAGAGTTCAGCGAGCTGCCAGAAGAGGAGCTCCACAATGTGCTCCGCTACCTCACAAGCGTCCCCAGGTTTGTGTTTCTGCTTGTTCCCAGCACTCGGACGGGTTCACCGAAACGGGAGTGAGATGTAATACCGTGTGGAGCCAACAGATGGCGCTGCATCCCTAAAGGCACAGCAAGGAAAAAAGATAACTAGACTTAAATAAATTATTTTAGAGAGAATGAGGAATTCGGCTTGAAACGATCTGGCTTTGAAATTTTCAAAGATTTTTTTTCCTATATTTTTACAATAAAGTATTTTATAGTTTTGGGATTATTTTTAAGGTCTCATCAGTTATTTTTGAATACGATAAAGTCACAGTCATCACCTTCTCTCATTTACCCTTCTCTTTCTGCTTCTTTGCTGCTCTCTTCTTTCTCTCTCACTCTCTCACACATAAAGGAAGGAGATTTATCTTTTTATCAACATGACGGTGTTGTACATGCTTCTCTTCTCTTTTTTTTTTTTGTCTGTGCCTGATCACCTTTCATATATAACATCCACCCCACCGCGCCACACACACACGCACCCTCTTAAGTCCCCATTCTTCTGACTTCGCTTCGATTGGATGAGAGGGTGCAGAGCTCGGCTGTGATTGGCTGGTGGAGGAGCAGAGAAGGAGTGGGGAGATGCTCTGCAAGGATGGGAACGGTCACCTCTCTCCGTCTGCAGACAGCAAAAAAAAATAAACAGTGGATGAGCTCAGAATAAATGAGATTTAAGGAAGATTGGATTATAATCATGGATTTTTGAGGATTTTATTTCCTTTTACCTTGAACTATTTGGATTTTCCACGTTCCCTTTTCCTTTGGATTTGGATATTTTCAGCAGCAGAGATGGATTGAGGATTTGCTGCTGCAGCATTCACTCGGTACATC
Organism: Valencia hispanica; assembly: GCA_963556495.2. Lineage (NCBI taxonomy): Eukaryota > Metazoa > Chordata > Actinopteri > Cyprinodontiformes > Valenciidae > Valencia > Valencia hispanica. Next base: position 21,432,994 of record OY747723.1, read on the forward strand.
ATCTGAGCATCTCTGCATGTGAGCTGGTCAATCCTGACAGCCAGATATTTCAGCTCTGCAGCGTTAGCATGTTGGCAGAACGCTCTGTTCAGCGTCACCGCTCGTGTGTAGAGGCTTCAGGGTGCATGTCGTGTTGTTCAACAGGATCTTTGATGAAAATACGGCATTGTCACACACACACACAGACACTTAGGAACATTAGCTTAATGAGGCTGCTACATATGGCCCTGCCTGTGGAATGAATGGCCAGGTTTTCTCCCTTTCACACAACAGCGCATTAATGCAGTGCCAAAAGGTTGCCATGGTAATCAGGATGGTTGCCCATAATCATCTCCGATGAAAAATGATGACTGCAGGCACACAGGCAGCTGGTAGTGGGGCTTTTAACCTTTTATTGGGACCCATCTCGACTCTCTGAGTGTGTCCAGGTCTAAATGCAAAAAAATGGCCACAGTTTTCTAAATGACTGTGATTTAAACTGGTTTTCCTGAATTAACATTTTTTGAGCCTTAAACAAGCTGAAAATTGATCAGTTGTACTGAAAATTATCTCACCGATCAGTTTCAGAGTTTTTATTTTAAGGATTAAAATGCATAAAAGGAAAAAAAAAATGTCCTGCAGCTCTTAAACCGTATATAAGATAAATTAATTATATCACCCAGACTTAGACATGAAAACATGTAAATAACTCATAAAAAGTTAATCAGAATATTTGCTCTTGGTTGAAGTGTTAATAGACAGAAAATGACAGGATTTCTGACTTTTAGCGCATTTATTGAATAGGAAAACTTGTTATTTTTCATCAGCCGATTGAAGTAAAAATGGTGAATTCTAATGTCTGGCTGGTTTATTGGTCCACTTAAAAAAATGTTTTTAAAATGTTTATTTTATACAAAACTATATTAAAATTACATTACGGGGGGAAAAAAACATCTTAGAAAATTATTTGTTGCGGTTTGTAACACTGTCGCCTTGACACAAGAAAGGTCCTGGGTTCGATTACCAACCTGGGGTCTTTCTGCAGGGACTTTCCATGTTCTCCCAGTGCAGGGAGGTTCTCTCTGGGTACTCCAACATGAGTGTGTGCATGGCTGTTTATCCTGTGTATCTCTGTGTTACCCTGTGATGGACGAGCTACCTGTTCAGTTTGAACCCCGCCTCTCACCCAATGACCACTGAAGCTTTTCCTGGATGGCACCGATCTTTAATTTTTCTTTCAGGTCGGACCTGCTGTTCTTGGTTTTGATTGATTCAGTCGTTTTTGGTTTCTTTTGAGGACTAAAACATTTAAAGCAGATGAACACAACGTGCTGCAGGTTTGTTAAATGAAATGGCAAGTTTTAATTCGACTGGAAATAAAATAAAGGGCTGTATCATTTATGAATCAAAGAACATATCCCTAAAACAAAATATCGCTGCAAAGTACATGCTGTTTGTTTATACATTTATAGACCGAAAATAATAGGAATTCTCACTTTTGATGCCTTTATTAAAAATCAGACTCCAAAAATGGTGCATTTAAATTTTTTTTTTTTTATAGGAACTAAATTAAAAGTGACAAAACAGAAATCTCCTAATCTACAGAAAATCATTAGAGATGGAACGCTTGAGCTTTTCCTGGCTGATACATAGTGACTCACCTACTGAAACTGTTCCGATTTTTGTTTGTTTCTAGGGACTAAAACTCTTTTAAAAAAAAAAGGGGGAGGAACGAAACTATATGCTGCAGTTTCATTACAAAGTACGTCTCCCTAACTCCATAAGTCCTTTTAAAGCCCATGCTTTAGTTTACAGACTGAAAGATGGAGGGAGTTATTCATGATTATTAGCTGCTGATCACCAAGAAAAATCGTCTGATTCCGATCTCGGCCAAGTTGCTTTGTGCATCTTCAAAAATAATGTTCGATATCACAGAACACACAGCCCCATCTTAGCATCAGAGCTGCGGTTAACAATCCTCCAACTAAAGGTTTGCAACTATTCTCACAATTACAGCAGGGAGCATGCAGCAAAATGCAGCTTTAAGGTTGGTTTCACACTCAACAGCAGAATTTGTCCCGAGCACCGCACACCCTCTTCTTATCTAGCAGCCACACGAATGCAGCAAAGTGCCCTTTTCTGTGTGATAACGGTGCCTCTCTCCTGCAGCGTCGCAGCTTCTGGAGAGGGCTTCATCCTGATCATCGACAGACGGCTGGACCGATGGGCCGCCGTCAGAGCCACCCTGCTTCGCATCGCAGTAAGATCCCGTCCTGCTTGTTTGTGTGCTTGTGACTAAAGGGAGAAAGGGTTGCTGATGAAGCTGCCCTTGCCACCACAAATGGCTGTTTTGGAACAAGCTGCTGGTTTTACAGGATTTAATGCTTGTTTTCATGGTGATCTCTGGCTGCATTCGCTGCTGTCTGCAGGTATAATTTGGTGCATCACCACTCAGAATAATGGATGTTTTGGGATAATTTAGTTGCACTTTACAGTATATACCAGCTTCACTGCTGCTACTTATTCATGAGCCACGTGCTGAAAGGGAACGTGCTGGGAGTTGGTTGATCTCTCCGCATCTTTCTGGTGGTTGAAATGAGGTGGGAAGTTAAAAATAGCGTTTTATGCTGGAGAGGGAGGTGGAGTGTCTCACAAGATGGAAATATTACGCGTGGTGAGAAACACTTGTCTGTGTCCTATTAGTCTAGTAGAGATCTCAACCTTGTCTATAATAATAATATTGATAATAATAATAAAAGGAAATGGAGACTAAAATAAAAAAACAACCCAGAAAAGACTAAATCAGAACACAAAGAGGAAATACACTGTGACTGGTAGAGCCAGACCGACGCATAAGAAGTCAATAAAGTAGCCCTTTAGTCTCTAATAAAAAGTACTGAAATGGCTCATTTGAGCAGGTTTTCAATTAATTTTACTTTAAAGTAGCTGTATGTAAGTGTATGTAAATGTAGTTCAATTAATCATAAAATGACCCTGATATGTCACTAGACATTAAGAAATCATGTTCATTTCAAATACTTATCACTGACAACAGTAGTACGGCCAGGATATTGTCATTTAAAAAGGGAAGTTGCAGCCCTCAACTTATGTTGATGTTGTCATCTTGTGTTTTGGCCTGAAGCTCCGCCCTCCACCTATCTACCAATCATGAAGTCAGTAGTGTTTTGGCATCGGGGTTGCCAGCTCTGCTCAAGTTACTACTGCTGCAGCTACAAAAGTGTTTCAGATAAAAGATTTCTAACATTACTACACCAAAAAGACCTCGTTATCATTCAGAAATATGTCGTGACAAAGTCTGAAATAAAACAAGGATTTGTATAGGAGATGCCTTTTCAAGATGGAGACGCCTGAAAACAGAGACGAATTTGAAGACAGACGCCAACGTTGCTAATTTAATCCTGGACATGTAAGATTCATGCGTTCTTTGTTCTAAAGCCTGAACAGAAAACAAAATTGTTTTTTTTTATAACCATAAAAAAACAAATGTTATGTATTTGAGATAAAACTTGATTAGCCTGAAATGTTTATGTCTTACGGTTCTTTTTAGACATGTTTCTATTTCTTAGATGTGAGGGTAAAATGGCTCTTTGGATTGCAAAGGTTACCGACCTTAGCAAAAGGAAACCAAGCCCTAAGGAGATTTACACTGTAAAAAACTTTACTTGGACCAGATCATTGCTTACACCAGTAGTTTCCAAAGTTGGGGTCGGGACCCCACTGGGGGTCACAAACATGTTAGTGTGGGGTCCTGAGATCCTCTTGACAAAATAACATAAATACTAGAAATAGCAATGAGAAAGCATCTGCATTTTATAAATGGAGTAAAAAACAGGACTTTAGATGATAAAATCGACATATATTGGTCAATATCCTGGCTGTTGATGTTGTGTTGCCATTATATCACTTTTTAACTGGCTCAGCAAAATCCTTGTATGCTTCAAGAGTCAGGGTTGCTGGCCTCTTTAATTAAGTTGGAAAGTTTGGGAACCATTGCCCTGCACTGCTTAAAAAAATATAACATTGACCACATGCACTGTAAAAAAACATATGTTTACCAAATCCTTATATGCACTGTAAAAAATATTTTATATTGGTCAGATCATTCTTCACAAAAACCCCCAAAAAACAACAACTTTGTGCGACCCAGGTCCTTATTTACGCGGTGAAAAGGTTTTTGTACACAATGGGACACCCGTTTACACTGTAAAAAAGTTTTGTACAGATTACATAATTGTTTTGCAGTTTAAAAAATCTTTCACGGTCCAGGTCCATGGTTACACTGTAGAAATATCTGTTTTACAATTAATTGCTCAACTTAATGCAGAATAAATTCTTCCATAAAGGTAATCAACACTTCTATTAAGTGTCACACAGTAATGGCTCATATAATTTCGACCTTTTTAAAGTGAAGTATTTTTAGTAACCCTACGAGAAAGAGGGTGGAGACGCCCTAATGAAATCGGCTCCCCTAACTTTCTTCTCTGAGGCGTTCCTGTCTCCCATGTTGCACCTGGAGGACCGATGGCTGTTGGGTGTGGGCTCAGGTTGTGACCTCAGTCTCAAGACGGGCAGAACAATTCAACATGTGGAATAATAATCCACAAAACAGTAATTTATCAAACTGTATATTTAGCTTTATTTTCCCTTTTTTCTTGCATTGGTTACTTTGTTAATTTGGATGTTCAAAACGATGCTATCCTGGCTTTTGCTTTTTCATTAGATGACGCAAATTTCTTGAATCATCATGGCTGTACTCTTTAAAAGCAGCTCCGCCAGCTTGAGGACAAAGCTTCACCTCACCTTACACATCTGTTATCTGAATGCTCACTGTCTCGTACCGATTAGCTCGCCCAATCTGTGCAAGTCTATGCAAATGTATGCTAATTAGACACCAATTACCATCCAGTCTAATCGCTCTGTTTGAGAAAAACTATTCCCATAGTGGCAATAAGCCATTATGAGACTCCTTGAAGTAAGTGGTACCTGTAGAAAAACATCTGCGCACTTGAGGTGCAAACATGGCAGTAAAAATGGAGCATAATCACAGTCTGCTGACTTAATACATGGTGAGGAAGTCCTTACAACATGCAACAGAGTCCGTTTTAGCCGGATTTTTACAATCTTTAGAATGCTCTCATTTGGCCAACTGGATACAAATTTTATGTCCTTTCTCTCACTAGATAAATTATATTAAAAGTGTAGGAGTCTTAAAAAGCAAGGTCAGCAACTCAAGCACACATTTCCCTTCTTCAAAACAAGAGTCTTAGGGCCTGATTTATCAATATTCCAAATAAAGACTACAAAAGAAATTGAGTGAGAGGCGTGTTCCTGATTCTGCCTCATGCACTGCGTCACAGCCAGAGAGAGGAGGGAGGCGCAGTGGATTCACGATGCATCTTTGGCACACACAAAAAGGGGGGGGGGGGGGGGGGGGGGACGACATACCTGTCAAGTCTATGGCTGTTAGAGTTAGTGAATTATATTTTTTGTTTCTCATTAATGAACTTAATGCATGCGGTGTACATGCGCCCCTCTCTGCTCCATGCAGGCGCCGTATTCCAGAAACGGCAGGTTCAGACTGATTGAGCTCGCAGTGAGTTATGATGCGTCTTTGGGGAAAAAAGGGGGAAAAGCGCACCAGCTAAATTTTTTAAGAAAATAAATTTTGTACACACATAAAGCGCACCTGAATATAAGCCGCAGGTTTTCATGTTTTAACATGGGATACTTACACAGAAAGACACGGAAGAATTTTTTATTACCTCCGCCAGGAGGTAATGTTTTCGTGCCCGTCTGTCTGTCTGTCTGTTAGCAACATAACTCAAAAAGTTCCAGTAAAGTTCAGGAAATGTCTGCAATGGGTCCAGGAAAAACTGATTAAATTGTGGGGTTGGTTGGATATGAAGATTCATATCACCATAGATTCATTGATTTCAAACTTACCTGCAGTAGCTCTATTTCCTTTGATGGCCAGCTCCATCGCCTTTAACTTAAAAGCTGCATTTCTTTGTGTGTTTTTCATGATGAGGGTGTGTGCATGAAAACTAACAGTAGTGTCTAATTCGGCGCATAATCTTTCCCCACATAGTGGCCCCCAGAGGCCGTTAGCCTGTAAAGAAAATCTATAAATTAGTCCAAAGTGGGTAAAGAAAGTAGCGGCTTATAGTCCGAAAATTACGGTAGGTTCAAATGTGTGTGAATTAAATTTTTTCGTTTGTCAGTAATAAACTTATGTTGAATCGTGGTGGCGCAAAGTTAAGACTTTCACAGGCAGTAAAAATAGGCACAAAAACTATCTCATGTTTGATGTTCTAGAATTGCGCTGCTCTGGGTGGCTGCATGTTGGAGTGGCTCTGTTGGCTACATATTAAGTTTTGTTTTTTTGTACATTGGTTCCTCTTTTTTCTTAAAGAAGATTGCATTTTTTTGACCTGTATACTTTCTAGTTTTTGGTGCTGTGAAGCTGGAAGGATTTTTGCTGTAAATTTTTCCCTTTTTGACAATTTGTTATGATGCGTAACCATGGCAACAATGTGGTTTACAGCCGGGAGCAGCTGATTAACATCGCAAAAGCTGAAATAATACCTCAACTGAAACCACAAATCCCCGATGAGTTGATAAGGAGGAGACGTGGATGCAGAGCAGGAGCGAAAAGGAGACAGAGAAAGAGGAAGTTCAAGCCATCGCTTCCATCGATCATAATGGGCAACGTAAGATCACTGGCTAACAAGATGGATGAACTCCAAGCCCTTACAAGGACTCAGCCAGAGTACCGTGAATGCAGTGTTATGTGTTTTACGGAAACGTGGCTGCTGGATCATATCCCCGACTCCAACGTCTGTCTGCCAGGCTTCCTGACTGTACGAGCAGACAGAGATCTGAAGACGAGCAGAAAAAGGAAAGGTGGTGGAGTAGCAGTGCTTGTCAACAACAGATGGTGTCATCCAGGACATGTTACTGTGAAGTGTCGTCTCTGCAGCCCAGATCTCGAACTCTTGGCAGTGAGTTTTCGTCCATATTATTTGCCAAGAGAGTTCACCAGTGTAATTTTGGCAGTTGTTTACATTCCACCTTCAGCCGTTGCCGACAATGCATGTGATGTCATCAGTTCCATTGTTGCTAAGCTACAGACACAGCACCCCAATGCATTTGTGGCAATATCTGGTGATTTTAATCATGCCTCCCTCTCTACTACACTTCCAACATTTCAACAGTTTATCAGCTGCTCCACAAGAGAAAACAGGACCTTGGATTTGTTTTATGCAAATGTAAAGGATTCATACACGTCCAAACCAAGACCTCCTCTGGGACAATCAGATCACAATCTTGTTTTTCTCTGTTCAGAATATAAACCACTTGTTCAGAGGCAACCTGTGACAAAACGAACTGTGAGAAAATGGTCACAGGAAGCTGAAGAAGCCCTGCAGGATTGTTTTGCAACCACAGACTGGATGACTCTTTGCCAAGCACATGGAGAGGACATCAATGACATGACTGAGTGTGTGACTGACTATATAAACTTCTGTGTGGACAACATCATCCCCACCAGAACAGTGAGATGCTTCCCTAATAACAAACCCTGGATCACCAGTGACCTGAAGGAACTGCTAAACAAGAAAAAAAGAGCCTTCAGGGAGGGAGACAGGGAATTACTGAGGAGTATACAGAAGCAACTTAAGGTCAAGATCAGAGACAGCAAGGAGGCATACAGGAAGAAGCTGGAGAACAAACTACAGAGGAACAATATCAGAGATGTCTGGTCAGGAATGAGAAAGATCACAGGTTTTAAGGACAGGAAAGATTGGATAGATGGAAGTCTGGACAGAGCCAATGAACTGAACACATTCTTCAACAGGTTCAGTTCAGGAACTAGCTCAGCATCCCCCTCTCCTGTTCCCAGCCAAACAGACATCCCACTATCCTCTGATCAACAGCTTTCCTGTTACACCTCGGATGTTTTATCCTTCACCTCAGCCATGGACTCTTCTAATTCCACAAGTTTGACTTCAACCAAGTCAGGAAATGCTGCTACCCCCTTTGCCTCCCCCTCCCACTTGTCTGTCTCCAAAAGTCAGGTGAAGAGGCAGCTGGAGAAACTGAACCGGAACAAGGCTGCAGGTCCAGATGGTGTCAGCCCCAGAGTCCTGAAGGCCTGTGCAGAGCAGCTCTGTGGGATTCTGCAGCACCTCTTCAACCTTAGCTTAACTCAGGAGAAGGTCCCAGTGTTGTGGAAGACATCCTGCCTTGTTCCAGTACCCAAAATAACTCACCCATCAGTCATCAATGACTATAGACCCGTTGCCCTGACATCCCACATCATGAAGGTCCTGGAGAGACTCCTGTTGGCACCCCTGAGTAAGCAAACAAGAACGTATCAGGACCCACTGCAGTTTGCTTATCGCTGTGGAGTTGGAGTTGAAGATGCCATCATCCACCTACTTCAACCAACCCACTGTCATCTGGACAAAGCAAGCAGCACTGTGAGGATCATGTTCTTTGATTTCTCTAGTGCATTTAACACAATTCAGCCTGATTTGCTTTGTCAGAAACTCCTGAAGACACAGGTGGAGCCCTCAACAATCGCCTGGATCAATGACTACCTGACCAACAGACCACAATTTGTGAGACTGAAGAATTGTGTGTCAAACCAGGTGGTCAGCAGCACAGGAGCGCCACAGGGGACCGTACTCTCACCATTCCTTTTTACTCTGTACACCTCAGACTTCCAGTACAAATCAGAGACCTGTCATCTGCAGAAATACTCAGATGACTCTGCAATTGTCGGGTGTATCAGAGATGGACAAGATGCTGAATACAGAGAGTTGGTGGACCGCTTTGTGACATGGTGTGGAAACAATCGTCTCACCTTGAATGTGAACAAAACAAAGGAGATGATTGTAGATTTCAGAAGAAACAGGGATAAGTCAAACACTGTTTCCATCATGGGAGAAGAAGTGGAGGTGGTTGAGGAGTATAAATACCTCGGAGTTCACCTTGACAACAGACTGGACTGGAGGCGCAACAGTGAAGCCGTCTACAAGAAGGGACAGAGCAGACTGTACTTCTTGAGGAAGCTTAGGTCCTTCAAGGTTTGCAGCAAGATGCTGCAGATCTTCTACAAGTCTGTTGTGGAGAGTGTAATCTCTTCAGCCGTCATCTGTTGGGGTAGCAGCATCAGAGCCAGGGATTTAAAAAGGCTCAACAACCTGATAAAGAAGGCTGGTTCTGTTCTTGGGACAACTGTGGAAAATCTGGAGATGATAATGCAAAGAAGGATTCTTCATAAAATCAAAAAAATTATGGACAACCCTGAGCATCCTCTTCATGAGACAGTCACACAACAACAGAGCATCTTCAGTCGGAGGCTTCTTCAGTTTCGCTGCAATACAGACCGCTACAGGAAATCCTTCCTGCCCACAGCCATCATTATCTACAACAACTCCTTAAAGAATTGATTATATGAGCTATACCAACACTGAATTTCCCTCTGGGATCAATAAAGTATTTTTGAATTTGAATTGAATTGAATTGAATAAATCACACTGCGCGTGGAACACCTACTTATTTGGATGTTCTACTCTCAATATTTTGCACCTTCTGACAGAAACGCCCACATTAAAAATTCATCAAGGGCAAAAGTGCTAAATGAATTGCGTGCATCTTGCTGAGCGTTTAAAAAGCGCAGTCCTCCCTGCGCCTGCTTAGTAAATCACCTGCTGCTTAATTTTGCACCCGCTGTGAGGTTTGCGCACATTTTCACAAGTGCAAACCTTTGATAAATCAGGCCCTTAGACATGAAGAAGTACATAGCTTCTTATCCAGGGCTCCTAATAATGGCTAACACTTAAAAACGCGGAGTATCGTCTCCGTTTACAACAGAATGAATGCTGGATGTTCTAAACGTATACATTTGTCACACTTTGATATTTTAATCAAAGATAACCTGGGTAAATGCAAAAGAAAAAAAATTACATGCAATATATTTATTGAGGGCAAAACACTGTCCAAACCAACCTGGCTGTGAGTAAAATTACAATTCTTGCCAGCTCATAAATGAACATGTTTTAGGTTTTTCCCTGCTTCAGCACACCTGATTTCAGTGGATGGCTGATTAATAGACTTTCATTAAACTAAAATCATCTGAAAAAGGTGTTTTTTTTAAAAACCCACCACTTTTAAAGGTTTACTACAAACATGAATCAGACAGTCACAGGCTTCAGTTCCATTTTAACATTTTACAAAACCAGTCTAAAACATGTACTTAGAATAATATTCCAAATAAGTATATAGTGCATCACGTCTTATGACCAAATATAAAAGTATATTGAGAAAAAAATTAGATATATACGTATTCACACACACACAAACACACACATATATATAAAAATAATAATAATGACAAAAAATAAAATAAATACTGCTAATAAAATAAATAAAAAAAAGGGTATAATCACACTGGAAAATTATATTCCTAAAGCCAAGTTCTCAGTGTATTACATAACTCTTTAAAGCAGACAAACTAAGTCGCAACCTATGGTAGCAACACTCCTTCTGAAGCAGTCGTGTTAAAGCGGGGGAACATCTAAAACATGCAGGGCAATGTGCCTTGAGGATCAGTGTTGGTATGATTTATTAAAGAGGCAGAGAGGAGATCAATGTTGCACTCTCACCGCTGGCTTGGAGCCGTGTGGTGACCCTCCCAACAAAATCCACCTTGCAGAGTTGCGTTGAACACCTTAAATCGTACATTATTTCCAGTAAAATGGCTACCTCTGTTTTGTTTATATTTTTTTTATCCAGAACTGATTGACACACTCATAAATCTTTGCTCTGTAGGGTTTTTTTCTCTCATCTTTTTCTTGCTATTTTTATTAACTCCCTGTTCTCTTTTAATGAAACCAACAAAAGGAGAAGATGATTATATTAATGAAGCTGGGATGATTTGTGTCTCACTGTGCTGGTGAGTTTATCAGCAGGGAAGCAGAACCCCCCCACCCCCATCTCTCCTCCTTGTTATCTCTCTTTTTTCCTCATTTTTAATCACTTCATTCTGTCCTGCTTCTGCATTTCTAAAGGCTTTTCTCAACAATGACCTACCGTTTTGGTTTTATTCTACAATGGGACAATTTTAAAGCCTCGAATTTAAATCTAATGAATAATACAAGAGGGAAAACACAGGAATCAACAAATCAGACATGTTGTGTAAATCTACAGATGTATCTGTATTCACAGACGTGGAAGTCGGTTATTTTTTTTATGCATGAAGCAGAGGACGAAGTTCACAGCGGAGACGGATGGTGTGATAACCTAAAGGCATGAACGGTAGGGGGTTGGAGGACACAGTCTCCTTCTCGAGCCGCTGGATGTCCCCTGTTGGACACCTCTGGCCAATGAAGCTCACTCTTACTGAAGGGTAAAGGCTGTTTCCCTTCCCGTGAGATGTGCTCCTCATCAAGGCCACTCGGGGTTTGCAATTTGCCGTTTCAGCACTGGAAACAAAGCCAAACAAGATCAGATTAGTTGAATAAAATGTGATTACAAATGTCGGTTTTCAGCTCTGCTTCAAAGTGGTTCCCAGGGCTGCAGTTTAGAGGCACTGTGGTGATGTTATGTTTTTGCAGATTGCTAGTTCTTTATATCTTTATCCTTTAACAGCTTGTTCCTTAATAACCCTTATGTACACCGTTGCTTTATTTTTTCAAGGCACCAATAAAATCTAACAGGATAAAGCTGCATACCCTCCAGTCAGTAGATAGAGGGACCATTTTGTCTTTGTTGCAGCCCACCTTTGGGAGCCAGAGTAATGCATAGATAGTCAGTGAACCAAGCAGGAGCATGGCTGCAGGCTGAACAGGCAGATGGCTCTGTCAGCGGGTGCAAACACAAAGAGGGAATATGTTGCAACATATAATATCAGCTGAAAGAATAAAAAAATCAGGTGTAATACAGCTGTTTATGCGTAGATTCAAACTAAATCCCGTCTTTCTCATTGATAAAACATTTTCCACATTCAAGCACCAAAGTAGAGGGAGGAGGTTTAATATCCCGGCTGCCCAAACTCCCAGGAGGACCATGTGGATGTCATTAGAGGACATACCAGGAGAGGTTTCTCCCTGTCCACCCATCCTTCCTCGCCGGGTGAATAGAAATCAACTCGGTCAGCATTCTGATCCTTATCATTAATTAATGTGTGCTTTTCATCCGTGAGAGCCACGCGTCCGGGGAGGCGTGCGTGCATTAGCATATATCCGTGTCTGCGTGTCAGGGGGATGCGCCGAGCAGCTCGGGTATTGTCATGTTAATGCGGGGCTACAAATTAAACCAGGACCTCTCAGAGTTTATTGAATTTAATGGCTTCCCGTTACACATATGTTGCCCTGCGTGTTCTGCTTGTGAAGAAGAAAGCTCAGGAATATAGAAACAAAAAGCGTTTTGGTAAAAATATCCGTGTTACATGTTGAATTTTTCTTAAAATCTGTCTGTTTGTGTTACATGTGCAGCAAACAATACGACTGCGCAAGAAGAAGAAAACTTGCTGGAAATCTAGTTTGGCTCCTGTACCATTTCATGTTGAAATTATTAATAAATAATTTAATTTCAAGTGTGCAGTTTGCATAGGCTGTAAAGCAGATAGTAAAAAACATGTCCTGCTAGTTCAAAGAGCTCATAACCAGGATAATATCTACTATATTAGCTGGGGGAATACCATTTTTTTTTGTTATATGGCAACAGAGCATCATGATCTTGTCATGCATCTCTCTAAGCTTGCTTCCAGCCATGTTCATGTGTGTGCGTCCATGTTTGTGTGTGTACATGTCAGCCTGCATTGATTTATCCCGTCTAACAGGGAGGAGGAATTCACTCAGGGGTTCCAGAGGAAGCCACATCCAATAAAGTCTTTGAGCTGACTGGTCTCTTGGGTTCTCTCCAGTCTGTTGAATGGCTTCACTGTATTTTTAACTGGTTAGAGAAAGCTCTGGTTTGTCCCAAACTTGCAGAACTGAAGCACTAAAATGCAATTTAATATAGGAGGATTAAGATAAGGACGTATTTAATCCAAGAAATGGAAACCTATCCTGGTGTTTTAAAGAGTTCTCCAATAATAACAGCGACTGCATGTGTTTAATTTAGAGCTGCACGTTCATGTGTCGCAAAGGACTACTTTAAATGAATAGGATGTTATGTTTAAAGTGCTGTGAATGCAAATTCTGGACACCAGTGATAGTTTTGGCGTGTCGGATGGACTTTTCCAGCCCTCGATGCCACACAAATCTACTAAATAGAAGGAATCAAGGAAAATGTACGTTAATAGTAACCGATATCACCATCATAATAATCAGTAAGTATTGCAGTTATGTTTTCATATTGTGCAGCCCATTTCTAATTATTTTCTCTATCAGAAAAAATTTCTGTCTGCGCAGTAAATTACAAGCAGAATCTTCAATATCGTTGCGGCATAATTTCTTAAGTGCACACCTCGTTTGTGGCTGTGACCAGAACTGTGACACTCAAAATTATCAAAAACTGCTGCTTGATGGCTAAAATTGATGCAAAAAAATAAAAATAAAATGAAGAACAATAAGAAAATAATGCATAAAAATCATGATATATTCAAAGCCGGTCAGAAAGTGAGGCAGCGTGAAACTTGAAGAGCAATGTGTGACCACAGACAAAAAAGTGAACATAAAATGATCACAATAGACCTTAAAAAAATGCTTCAAGCCATTTCCTGAACATATCTGCCTCACCATAACGTCATATTCTATTTTCTTTCCCATTTTTAATAGTTTAATGTCATTTATACAAGTAAACCAACAAGAAGTCACAGATTTCTAATCAAATGCTGATAATATATTAATTGAATTAATAAAAAAAAAACAATCCTCCAGGTATATACATTTTTTGCCAATAAATGTGGTTCTGGTAAATTTGGGAGAGAAAATGTCTTACCTAATAAATAAATAATGTTCTTAATTAAAAGATGGCTTTTAGTGTGAGTGTTATTATGTATTTGAGAATAATAGCAGAGCGACTGTTATATACCGACCAAATTTAGATTAAAAACTATAAGATGTAAACTAGCAAAAAGAATAAATAAAACAATTTTAAACTGCCACAAAATAAAGCAACAGAGATCCTAAGAAAAGGACCAAATTAAACAACCATAAAGACAGTTGAAACCAGCTATTTACATACATAGATTAAACTGAATGCTTCTGAATTAGTTTTAACATGGTTTCTCATGTTTGGATTATTTTATTTAATTCAAATGCCCTACTTGTCTTTTCGCTATAAAGAACCTCGAGTTTCTTGAGCTTAAAACATGCTGTAAGTTAATTCATTCATTGATGGAAATTAAATTGGGCCAAGTTTGCAAAAGCTAAGGTTATCAGTCCATCTGTTTTATTTTGGAATCATCTGTGACAAATCAAAACTTGATTTGACAGAATCCGATTAATATACGTGTTTTTGTTCTTTTTTCTCTCTTAGGGTTCATTTCCAGGGAACTTGCACTTGGTTCTGGTGTTGCGTCCCACTACTTTGTTCCAGCGGACTCTCTCGGACTTTCTGTTCAAGTTCAACAGGGATGAGTTCAAAATGAAGGTGCCAGTATGACGACTGATTTATTTAGCTGTAATTTAGTTGCTGTGACTTAAAACTTATTTCATAAAAAGTATAATTAATATTGTGGGCTTACTGTGTGTTGTGATGGTTTTAGACATGTGCACAAGGCAGTTGCCCAGGGCGGCATTAGAAAGGGCGGCCCAGAAGCACCAGATTAAAAAAACCCCGCCTTGAACACATTTTAATTTTATTTTTATGCATGTAGGTGAAGGTATCACCTCTATATGCGTTTACTCTGATGACGTGTTTTTGTTTTAATCAGGTGGTGATGCTGAGTACAGTGACTGAGCTCCATGCTTATATTGACCCAGGACAACTGACCACAGAGCTGGGAGGCACACAGGAGTACTGCCATGACAGCTGGATCTCGCACCGTACTGTATGTCAACACGAGTGCGTTGTTTTCTGCAAAGTTAACGGTACGGTTCGTGTTTTTAAATGAATGTTTGTTCTTATTCGCAGGCCATCGAGGCGTTCGCCCTGATGGTGAAGACCGTGGCACAGACCCTGCAGGCGTTTGGCACTGAGCTTGCAGAGACAGAGTTACCCAACGATGCAGAGGCCACCGTGGATCTGCTGCACGAACACAGACTGAAGAAAGATACAATGAAGGTCAACAATCGCCTCTCTTCCTTCATAAATATTTGGGACAGCATTTTATTTACATGGGTTTATGGCAAGCAGTTTGTATATATATTTATCTGGGATCTATGATGTCAGATACGTTTTTTTTCACAAGTTCACAAGTACGAACTGCACTGGTTTGAAATCTTGGCACACTAGTTGAACCCTCTTACTAGTTCCACTTTTTGCCAACTTGAAGACTAAGCTTTTTACTAGTCAATAATTATTACAATAGACCAGGGGTTCTCAACCTTTTGCAAGCTGGGCCCCCTCATTGCAGTTGGGGCCCCAGTGCGCGCCCCCCCCCCACATCACCTTGCATAGATAGATAGATAGCCTGCCCTAGGCTATTATTTTTAGGCCCACATTGTTGTTATTATCATCATCATCATCATCACTATTATCATTACTAGGCTATTGCTATAATTGGGAATTGGCACCAGACCTCTGATATTAATTTATGCTTTATTATTGTTGTTATTACCATGCCTAATAATAGGCATCATCTGCATTTTTTACAGAAGCTTGCAGGTAGGTGATGTTGATGTGAGACCTGAGCCTGCTTTGCCTTGCAAAGATCCTCAATTCTTGGCTCAATGTTTGATCAACATAGCCTCAAATCATCCTGGATTTGTGCACGATTGCAGTATTTTGTTTTGAGTGCAGTCATTTATGAGAATCCTGCCTCACACAAATATGTTGACGTGAAAGGAAGGAGAACCTTCAAGACGACGTCACAGAGTTGAGGATATTCCTGCATCAATGCTGCCCAGAATGACGAAAGAGGGGAGGAGCCAAAGAGTTCCTTCAGTCTTCTGTCACTCTTCAGCTCAATAAGCTGGTCCTGCATATCAACTGACATAGGGTGACCATATTTTGATTTCCAAAAAAGAGGCCATCTGGCACAGTACTGAAACACTTTCAGGACTTGGCCAAGACTTTTGATTTAACATATTTAAAGTGTGCATTCTCGATGTGGTTAGAAAAGATTAGTTAAATAACAAACTTCAAAAGGCTTTCACAAGAAGAAAATTATTTTATAATCTCTGGAAATAAATTATAATAGAAAGAATTACTCTTCTGAATTAAGAGTTACCAGCAACAACATTAGTTTACTTTTTAAATTGCACTGGACAGAAACTGAAGAAAAATCTGAAATAATCTTCTGAGAAAACAAGTATTTTCTTTTCACTGTAATAAAAGTAAACAGCTGCAGACTCAAAAACAAAATAAAAAAGTGATTACTCTGTTTAGTTTGCATCTTCATCCTCCACAGTCAGTTTATAGATCAACTCTCACTTTGCTCAGGCTTTTTATAGTTTTTGTGTTCGTGTGATCTATTGGTTATTTGCCACTTTTTTCGCACAGAAACACACATGCCAGCTCTGTGAATGGTGCACTCCGCCACCCATTTGTTGCGACTTGACAGTATATATTTTGTGGTTCGTGCATTAAGCTTGTGCTTGGACTTCTTGTAAACAGCAGTAACTCAGCGCTGCGCAATTGCGTCGCGCAATGCTGGATAACGCGGTGTGGCGCACAGCCTGCTGTCTGTGGTGTCAATAAACGGATCAGAACCAGCTCGGGAGGACATTACATGAGAGAAAGGCTGTCATAATGCATGCATCACACCAGTCAGTTTAAGTATGGTCCTATGAAAACAATAAAAACCCTCGACATTTCATCAGCCTATAAATCCTCCCGGATGCCCCGGACAGCACATGAAAAGTGGACATGTCCGGGGAAAAGAGGACGGTTAAATTGACAGCTCGTTTGCTGTGCACACAAACGGATCTCGAACCCACGCAAAAGAGCGATAATCCTCTTTAAAGTACGTCGCAAATTGTTTTCTCATTGCTCACAGGTGCACAGACGCTGATTGAAATAGAGAGGAGAAATCGTGTGACGTGCCTGCATCAGTGATAAAGTCTACAAGGCTGGGGTTCTCTGACTGATGCGGCCATAGAGATCTAGTTTTAGTGTGAAGGCGTGCACTTTGTCTGCAAGGAGCAAAATATGAGTTTTGCGGCCTTGCAAAGACAGTTTAAGGCCATTCAAGCGGTCAAATATAGATCAAATAGGACAGAGACGCAAGCCACATATAGTGTCATCCAGATGCTTCACCAGATCTGATTTGATTTCTGTCAAAAACCACTTCACCTCCTCTCGCAGCTCATACAACCGCTGTAACACCCGCCCCCCTGGAGAGCCAGCGAACTTCAGTGTGACCCGCTGAAACCGCTTATCACCTGCATTTGCGCTCACGATCGACAAACATATCAAATTTGTTAAAAACTTCTTTTTTTTAAATCAGTCCAAACACATTTTAATTTCTATTCAGGAGTTATTTATATACAAAAATAGAACTTTTTATGACAGTAGTTTAATAATAAATAAATAAAAATTGCTAATTTCAGTTTTCCTGGTCCTCGAGATCTACTATCCAGCAACTTTTAGGTGCCTCCCTTCTCATCACAGCTGAATCAAATGAAGGCCTCGTTACCAGGCCTCTGCAGAGCTGACAAGACTGCTGATGAGGGAATTAATCAATTTGATTCAGGTGTGTTGGAGCTGGGATACATCTAAAATTTGTAGGATGGTAGATCTCAAGGACCAGGATTGGGCACGCCTGCACTAGACAATGTATAACTAATCAAATAGTAGACCCTAAAATGGTTTCACTAGTTCACAAGTGCAGCTAAGAAATATTACTAGTGAACTAATTTACATGTTATGCTCTACTAACATGCAAGGGCATAAGTGGTGTTCTTAGTAAACTAGTAGTAGTTAACCTAGTGGACCCCATAGTAGTTAACCATTGTCATGGTTTATTGGACTACTACATATTTAGTTTGGTTGCCAGTACTTGGCAAATAGGGCCTTCAACTAGTCAAGTAGTGCATACTTCAGGGTCTACTAGTCAAATAGTTTTACAATTATCGTAACTTTCTATTGAGCGCACTTTAATATAAGCTTTACCTGCTAAATTTGAAAAGAAAATGCATTTTCTACATTCTACTTAAATATAAGTTGCAGGTTTTCATGTTGTAACATAAGATATTTACACAGAAAGACGGTACATGGAGGATTTTTTTTGTTTTAATTTAAGACATCCTTCATTATCCTTGCCTGAAAATCAGCAGTATGGCACAAACACTGTATCAACATGACAGTAACCTGCCTGGTCAGAAAATAAAACATAATCTAGCCTACCAGCGATCTTCATCTTCCTTTTGCCCACTAAAGCCAACGTCTCACCATCGAATCATTGATGCCAAGCTTACGTGCAGTAGTTCTATTTCCTTCTTTGATAGCCAGCTTGATTGCCTTTAACTTAAAAGCTGCATAATATGGATTTATTCATGTGTTTTTCATGAGGGTGTGTGCATGGTGCGCAAAGTAACAGTTCAAAATCAAAACTAGTGTCTTCTTCGGTTTATAATCTTTCCCCATGTCTGTCTTACTTTTGCACTTCCTGCTATAGTGCCCCCTGGAGGCTGTTGGCCAGTAGAAAAAAAGATCTATAAATTAGCCACATTGTTGTTTTGGCTACAGTGTCCAAAGCATGTGAAAAAAGTAGTCGCTAATAGTCCGAGAATTACGGTACACAATTTGGACTGTATGGCAAATCTAAAAGTTGTGTTACTGCTTAACTAGTAAAAATTTTTAGCTGCATTAATGAGCTCGTAAGTAGTTTTAACTTGTACTTATTTTAAGGTTGATTAGTTTAAAATTTAGATCGTACTAGTTGACCAGTGTGCAATTTTAGGGTTAACTAGTGAACTTGTGGCCAAAATTTGTTAACTAGTTTGCAAATTGGGATTTTTAATGCATACTACTTGGTTGATTAGACTAGTTTGTCATAATTGTTGGCAAGTCAGCTGTGTTGATATTCGATATTATTAATATCAGCTGCTATTTTTGTTCTACTAGTCAGTGACAACACTAGTTAACTACTTAGCAGCACTAGTTCCTAAAACATATTTTGACACTACTCAACAGTTGGATCAAATTTGTCAACAAGTGTTTCATGCTAGCAAACTATTTGGCTTTAAAAACACGATAACTAGGCGACAAACCTCTGGAAGTTACTTTTCTGCTGATGTATGCGCACAAAATTGTAAAACTAGTCAATTAGTTGATAAAAGTATGCATTAGTTAAGTAGATAAAACCTTATTGGCCATACTGGTAAACTAATGCAACTAGAATTTGTCAATTAAGTAGCGCAGCTGACTAAATGCAATTTTAATATTATTCAAACTGAGAGCCTAAAATGTGCTGGTAAGGTTAAAATTGCTTCAGCTAGTCAACTACTGCTGTTTTTTGGGCTTTTTGTTGCAATACAAAGCTGAAGATTGCGCTACTACCTTGCTAGTAAACTTGTTCAGCTGTGCTAGCTCCACTCAAAAGCTTGTAAGATTGTAAAAGTTAGAATTAGGTAGGTAGCGCACATTTTAGGATTAGTTATTTTACATTTTTCGATGGCACTATTCAGCTAAGGCATATTTTTATAGATCACTAGTGGGCAACAAAATTGCGTTGTCTGCTTAACGATTGGATTTTTTGTGTGCGGACTGATGACCTGTTGTGAATCAGTTGTTGTAGTTGTTGACTAGTGGGTCAAAAACCTGCTAGATGGGAATATTGTGTGACACTTTGTGTGTTGGATGAAAGTGTAAAAAGTAAATGGAGCATAAAAGTAGTGAACTAGTGTGGATACATGTATAATTATGATAGTATGATGGCTAATAGCAAGAATATTTTAGATTTACACAAATGGCATTCTTAGCAGCAGCAATTCAATTCAGTTTATTTATATAGCGCCAATTCACAACAGATGTCATCTCAAGGCACTTAAGAAGTCATTTCAATACATTTATACAAACATTCCAATCAGTTAAAAAGTTTCCTATTTAAGGAATCCCAGCAGGTTGCGTCAGTCATTGGCGTGAGGTTGGGCCCCGTTGATGCAGACTTTCCAACCACAGCAATCCTTTAGCAATCCCTCATACTGAGCAAGCATGTAGCGACGGTGGAGAGGAAAAACTCCCCTTTCACAGGAAGAAACCTCCAACAGAACCAGGCTCAGTAGAAGCGGCCATCTGCAACGACCGTCTGGGGATTTGAGAAGACAGAGCAGAAACACAGAAGGAACAGAAGATCTGATATAAGAGAACTTTCTATGTTACAGAAAGTAAAAAGTTGATAACAGGACACAGTGGATGTTCAGTTACTGGGATCATCATCCCAGTCGATGCCCCCCGTCCAACAGGGCATTGCAGCCAAGCAGGATACCAGACCAGGTATATCTTCTATGGAGAGAAAAACACTGAGAGAAAACAAAGTTAACAGTCGAAATAACAGAATGTACTGTAATACAACTGGAGAGTAGTAGTAGAAAAGGAAGTAGCAGAGTGAAGAAAATACAGCTATTTTAAATTCCTGTGGTACGTATCTGTTTACTAAGGATAGATTCATCATATCCAAAATGGGGCCAGGAACCAAATGGACCACTTCTTTAAATAATTTGGTTGGGATCAGGTCCAACATACAAGTTGAAGGTTTAGATGAGGCTAATATTTTTGATAATTCCGAAGGCTCGACTGAATCAAAACACCCTAAGCCCAAATGAGGTTCTACAGTTCTTTCCGATGCTGACTCATTTACTGAGGAAGAAGTAATCATGTTTGGGAGGATGCCAATGATTTTATTTTTAATAGAATTAATTTTATTTATGAAGAATCCCATAAAATCATCACTGCTAAGAACAGGGGGAATAGTTGGCTCAACAGAGCTATGACTCTGTAAGTTTGGCAACTGTACTAAAAAGAAACCTAGGATTGTTTTTATTCGCCTCTATTAATGATGAAAAATATGCTGTTCTAGCTTGTCGAAGGGTCTTTTTATACAGCAGTAGACTGTTATTCCAGGTTAAATAGGAATCCTCTAGGTGTGTAGAGCGCCATTTTCTCTCCAACTTCCTAGTATTCTGCTTTAAAGTACGCAACTCTGCGTTAAACCAAGGAGTCAGCCTCCTATGGCTAGCCACTTTCTTTTTTAAGGGGGCTACACTATCTAATGCCAAACGCAATGAGGACGTAACGCTGTGAACCAGACCCATCAATTTCTGAAGGGTTAGAGATAGAATTGCTGCCATCCACTGTGTTACCCTGAGAACCTAAGGAAAGTAAGAATGGAACAGATTCTTTAAAAATTGTTACAGCATTGTCTGATAAAGCTCTACTATAATGAAATTTTCTTTCAGATTTAAGATGGTCAGTTAAAGTAAATTCAAAAGTTATTAAGAAGTGGTCAGACAGGACCGGGTTATGTGGGTGGACTGTTATTTCCTCACACTCAATACCGTATGTCAGTACAAGGTCCAAAGTGTGTTTGCGCGAGTGGGTCGATCCCTGTACTTTTTGAGTAAAGCCAATTGAGTCTAAAATAGCATTAAAGGCTGCATTTAGGCTATCACTTTCAGTGTCCACATGAATATTAAAGTCCCCCACTATTATAACCCTATCAGTATTTAATACTAAATCAGATAAAAATTTTGAGATCTGATCCAAGAATTGAGAGTAAGGGCCTGGTGGACGATACAAAACCACAAACAAAAATGGTCTTAATGTTTTGCAACTTGGATGAGGAAAATTAAGGGTTAGATGTTCAAAAGAACTGTAGCTATCAATTGGTCTGGGACTAATTAGTAAATCAGAACGAAAAATGGTTGCAACTCCTCCCCCTCGCCCAGTATTTCTAGGAATGTGAAAATTTAAATGACTGGAAGGAGTTGACTCATTTATACTGACATAATCCTCCTGCTGCAACCAGGTTTCTGTGAGACAAAGCAAATCAATGTGATTATCACCAATCAAGTCATTTACTAACAAAGTCTTTGAGGAGAGAGATCTTATGTTTAATAAACCACATTTAATAGATTTATTTTTCTGTTCAGTCAAAGTTGTATTTATTTTTATGAGATTTCCATAATTTGCTTTTGTTGGCTTAACTTTTAATCCATTTAATTTTGGCCCTGGGCAAGACACTGTTTCTATAGGGTAATGGGTGGGTAACAGTGCAGAAGCAGCAGAGAGGTGGGTTAAACGATGACTCTGCTTCCTGGTCTGGTCCCTGGGTTGTCAGTGTTTTGGAGGACTAATAAATTCGGCCATATTCCAAGAAAGAAAAGCTGTTCCATCCAACGTGGGATGGATGCCGTCTCTCCGGATCAGTAGTGCGGATGTTTTTTTTTACCTCGTATGACATTCATCGACTAATTAGGTCTAAAAGTTGGCGTTCTTCTTTGATTGAAGTGTCATTTTACTCTATTAGTAGGACTTCAACCTCCACTAGTAGTCCACAAGTGTGAACAACTAGTTTAGCCAGATTTTGCTTTAGTGCAAGCAGAAGTCTAACAAGTGCAGCATAGGTATAGAGTTTATTTAGCTAAAGAGATTCACTGATGTTTGCCAAACTTTCTAGGAGGACCTGAAGGTGGCGCTGTCTCAAGGAGTGCGTCTGTTGGCTTGCATCAATGAGCCTCTACAGACGGATCCTGAATACAACATGACACAAGATGAAATGGAGAACTTGGCTACTGTTCAGAGGTGCATGAATGGGTGGATACATTCGAAATAATTCATTTTGCCATGAGCAAACGAATAAACCCCCCTCTCTTAACCTGTTTCCTTATTTTATTACCTCTGTTTCAGACTTCTGGGTCAGCTGGACGAAACGGAGACGGCGTTTGATGATTTCTGGGAACGTCACCGCACTAAGCTGGAGCAGTGTTTGCAGCTCCGCCACTTTGAAAAGCACTTCCGTGAAGTTAGTCAAGCTTAATACCAGGAGGCGTGGTTGTCCTGCTTGCACCTAGACAAGTAAACTGTTAAACAAAGCATCCTCTTGTTTCGTAGGTGCGTCCACAGCTGGATGTGATGTCCGAGCGTCTGTCGGGTTTCTCTGAAGTCAGCATAAGTCCCGCTCACGGAGAGCATGTCCTGCGAGGGCTCAGCTGCCACGAGGACAAGGCTTGTGTAAGATCCCAGTTTAAGGAAAATACAGGCTTGTGTGAATGGCCTAGTTAAAGTCTGACAGAAATCCAATTAAGAATCTGTGACGAGATCTTGAGCTTCTTTCCACTTCATGATTACATTCTAATTTATGTTTGTCCATCGCATAAAATCCCAATAAAGTACATCGAAGTTTGTGGCAGTAATACTACAAAATATGAAAGGATTCGCAATGCTTTTGCAAGACATAATTTTCATTTTACCAGAGAAATTCTTCTTACTGTTCACTAGTCTAATGCACTTTGAACACTTAGGTTTTAGCTGTATGTTGAAGGCCTGTTTCAATCAACAATAAATAGCTAAAGGCAGATTTATTGATTTTAAAAAGATGGTTAAGCCTCAGTGAGTAATACACAAACTGTGCCATCTAGTGGTTCATCAAAGGATTGCATTACCACACTGTTCCTCAGTGAAATGGAGACTGATATCTGATATTAAGGTGACATGTCCCTGTTGTATTTCATTAGGAGCTGATGGACCTTGCCCTGTCTCTGGCTAGCGAAGGGGACAGGCTGATAGAAAACTCTCACTATGCTGAGGACTGTATCAGGCCGAAGTGTAGCGAGCTGAGAGGAGTGTGTGAGGAGATCAGCTCTACCCTGAGAAGCAAGAAGAGCTTCCTGCTCAGGGCCCTGGAGCTGCACCATGCCCTGGAGAAGGTACAAGTACAAAGTTAGGTTCAGGTTTTAAAAAATTAGGATGGAGTGCTGAAAACTTCTTCCTTGCAGGCATCCCAGTGGTGTGAGGACGGCATCTTACTGTTGGCTAACCAACCAGTGGACCGCTGTCAGTCTCAGGATGGAGCCGAGGCGGCTCTCCAGGAGCTGGAGCGATACCTGGATACCGCAGCTCTGCATACCGTCGCAGACCACAGCGCCATCTGCTGTCAGTACGAGGCTGTGCTCAATCCTCAACTCAGGGTCAGCGGGCAGACTTATTTTAACATTTGATTCTGGGGTTTATTAAAAACTATATGAGCAGTGTTGAAGTTCTGCTTTTTTTCTATCAGGACCACATGGATAAGGTTTTCCAGAAGCAAAGTTCTGTCCAGGAGATGTTTGAGAAGAGACGAGTTAGCCTGAAGAAACTTGCTGCCAAGCAAACTAGACCAGTCCAGCCAGTAGCACCAAGACCTGAGGTCAAGTCTCCGCTTTCCTCTCCCAGTAAGTCTCTATTAATTAAACGCATGCAGCTAAACCTTTGTGAATAAAATGGGAAAACTAAAGGGAATAATCTGCTTTCCAGATCTAGAGAGAAAAGAGAGGAGATACTCAGCTGATAGTGCCCTCTGTAAAAAGGTAAATGCTTGACTGTAATTTAATTTTTTCAGGGTTTTTTTTTAAACATGTCACAACCACACATTCTAACTTCAGGCTATTTTATCAGGATTATATGCGACAGAGTCAGATGGAAGGAAAAAGTTAGATGGTTTTCAAAATGATACCCAAATAGAAACCTGAAGTGTGCCTTGCATTTGCAGTTTTGGATTCATCTTTTGCTGCGATTACAGCAAGTACTTTAGGGTTTGTCTCTACCATTTTGGAACATCTACAAACTAACAGAGCTTGAACTATTTTGCAATGAAAAATTGAGAAATCTTTCAGATTGTATGGAAAGCTGAAACATCAATTTTCTGTTTTACTGTAGATTCACAATAGTATTTAGTTGTGGACTTTGACTGAGCCATTCTTACCTGTAAACATCCATTGATCTAAACCAGTAGTTCTCAAGCATCTGAAGCTCAATTTTCCCCAGTCTTAAAGTTGAAAAATGAACTGCAAGGTTAAAAGTTGCAACCCTGACCTCAAAATCCAATATGGCTGCCTTCTGAAATAGAGTAATAGCCACAATAAAACATAGTGATTATTTGCATTTCTGGTGATTTTTATCTCATTGAATCTTTCACACACACACAGCGCTGTACAATGTCCTTTAGAGGGCATGTTGCTGCAGTGTTTAATGGTAAAAAATGCAGAAAACGTTTTACCTTTTATTGCAAATAGTAGTTATCCTGGTCACTGAGCACATCAAGTAGCAGATGCATCCGGTGTTTGAGCCTTGAAGCAGAAAACGGTTTTGTTAGCTTTGAAGTCATTATCAGATTCAAGATTCAACCTTAGAGGTAAGGGAAGCACAGCTCGAGCCACCAGCGATTGTTCTGGACTTGTTTGTCGTCCTCTATCGTATTTGTCAATATATAGCTCAAGCTATGAATTCATGTCTGACTGGTGGTATTTTTACCACACTATAAAAACCATGGATCTAGACCAGCGATCATAACCTCTAGAATACAAAGATTCGCCTTTGCCATTGGTCCTACAAAATAAAATTAGTGCCGCAAAACCTAAATGGGCTTTTTAAAAACAGGTTTTATCGCGTAATAAGGACAGCAGATCCTAAACTAAGCCTGATGAAATTTGTATTATAGTAAGAAAGAAACAATTTTATTTACATTTTCAAGTTTCAGAACAAAAGAGACCATTGATCATAAGAAGACCATTAAAACATTTTGATAAACACTTCTCAGTGTCTGACAAATTTGGCCCTTTTTAAGGGATTTCATAATCTTATCACGACCGTTTCAGCAGTGAGTAGCGTCACTGATCAGCACCAAAAGGCGGCCACAGCAGCAGAAATAACGAGAGATCGACAATGGAAGATGCAAGGATTGTTGCTGGGTTATAAACTGCTTCGCCTGTAGCTTTTCATATTTTACAAAGCCGTTAGTTTGGCAACGTCTGCTCATTTCCTTCTGAGTTACAACCAATCAGAGTGACTTAACCACAGTTCCAGCCCAGCGACTCTACCGGGCCATTTCAGAGTACATAACCCCAGACTGGTACTCCGTTGGTTCCTGAAGTTGCCCCGAAAACGGCCCTGTCGCCCCGGCCCTGTGTCGTGGAGACACGCACATACTGTGAAGTTCCAGTAAAATTAACCTGGAGTTCAGATAGTGGAAACGCGTGCCCTCGTGTGTCATTTTCTTTCCATTACACAGTTAAACACCACTTTGTGTTCACTTTTTTTCTATAAAGTTCTAATAAAATACGAGAAAGTAAGTGTATGGATACCTTTTATAAAGCACTGTATCTATAGGGATTGCCTCTTCTTCTGTAAATATTAGAATGAGTGCATGTTTCCAGGGGGAGTCTCCCGTAAACAATGGTAGCACAAGGCATGCTTCCCTTTCAGAAGAAGAGGAAAACCTTGCAGTCCTTCGTCGGTAAGTCCTCATAGGTCCTCCTCAGAATTTCTTCTTGAATTGTCATTTATTCAGGTGTCATTCACAGCCTTTCGTTATGAGTTAGGGCTCTGTAAAGCCATGAGCTGTTTGTACTGTTCCCTTGGCTTCCAGGCATGTGATGAATGAGCTGCTGGAGACGGAGAGGGCCTATGTTGAGGAGCTTTTGTGTGTGCTGGAGGTGAGTCTGGTCTTTTTACTTGCAGCCCAATGGAATAAAGCCGGATCCCTCTCGTCCCTGCGTTCATTTGATGATGTTCTGTTTAGGGTTATGCAGCAGAGATGGACAGTCCCGCCATGGCTCACCTCCTGCCCAGCACCCTGCAGAGCAAAAAGGACATCCTGTTTGGGAACATGCCGGAAATTTATCAGTTTCATAAGAGGTACGGCTCTCTGTGTGCTTTTTTTTCTTTTCGTTGAAACTTGTATCATCGCTGTGTTTAATTATTGGGGGCGGTTTTTTTTTCCTCTCCAGGACGTTCCTGAAGGAACTGGAAGCGTACACGGACTGCCCAGAACTTGTAGGCCGCTGCTTTTTAGAACGGGTATAATCTTTTTTGGGATAACTTGCAACAACAAAAAACATTTGCTTTACGGAAGAAACTCGCCTGTTATATGTTGCGCTGTTGCTGTTTCCCTGCAGATGAAAGACTTGCAGATCTATGAGGCTTATTGTCAGAATAAACCTCGCTCGGAGAGCTTGTGGAGACAATGTTCAGACTGTGCCTTCTTCCAGGTTTGCCCCTTCTAACACCTTCCTTTTCACATGTTTTCAGGGAGCAATGTTGTCTTAAGTGCTTTAACTGAGTTTTTTTTTTTTTTTTTGTCTGGATGTAGGAGTGCCAGAAGAAGCTTGAACACAAACTTGGTTTGGACTCCTACCTCCTCAAACCTGTCCAGAGAATCACAAAGTACCAGCTACTGCTAAAAGTGAGCGGTGCATTGTTAGCTTTAAGTGATGCAAACATGGACCAGTATTGCTCACTGTCTGCTCCTTTTTGTTTGCAGGAGTTGTTGAAGTACAGCAAGGGCTGTGATGGCGCCAATGACCTACAGGAAGCTCTTTCCTCCATCCTTGGAATCCTGAAAGCCGTCAATGACTCCATGCATCTCATCGCCATCACAGGATATGAGGTTTGCTGTTGCATCTCTTATTTAAAATGTGAAAAGGGTGTCTTTCTCCCGAAACAGCTTAAATACCTTGATTCAGCCAGTCAAACTGGTTGAAGAAATCCCAGAGCATGAAGCTGCCACCCCCATGTTTGACCATCCGCATGTTGTGCATTTTCTCCCTTCAGGGTAACCTCTCAGAGCTGGGTCGTCTGCTGATGCAGGGCTCTTTCAGTGTCTGGACAGAGCACAAAAAAGGCCATGCCAAGGTGAAGGATCTGGCCAGGTTCAAGCCCATGCAGAGGCACCTGTTCCTGCACGAGAAGGCTCTGCTCTTCTGCAAGAGGAGGGAGGAGAACGGGGAAGGCTATGAGAAGGCTCCATCATATAGCTTCAAGCACTCGCTTAGCGTAAGCTCATGTTGTTTTCATATCTGAATGAAGTCCTCGGTGCAGGTAACTTATCCATTTATGGGGTTTTATTTGCAGATGAGTGCAGTGGGCATCACGGAGAACGCTAAAGGCGACAACAAGAAGTTTGAGATCTGGTGCAATTCCAGGGAAGAAGTTTTTATAGTGCAGGTAACATCAAACAAATTAGCTGCCTCTACAGACCCTCCTGTATATCTGCAGAATAGAGGAACAATGGTTTGCTTTTTCTAGGCTCCAACTGCAGAGATTAAAACGGCATGGGTGAACGAGATCCGCAAAGTTCTGACTAGGCAGCTCAAAGCCTACAGAGGTAGGCTTGTTTGCTTGTCGTTCTCCAGTTCTTGCGCCACGTTGAAGTTCGTCTCTGCAGTAAACGGTCGTATGTTTCAGATGCCACTCAGCAGAAGAGCTCAGACTCTATTTCTCCAAATCCCACCAGCAATAATGGTTCCATCTCCCTCAGGTTGGTGTGAAAGAATGCATTATGGAAACCTCCATGTATGACAGTGCTCTGATCTGAAATGTTTCAGATCATCAAACAAATGCCGATATCAAGGAAAGATAGCCTGAGTAAACATAAATAGCAGTTTCAAATGATTTTATTGAGGGGAAAAAAGCTGTGCTTTAAATGTCCATTAAGTGGCAATGAGTCTTTTACATCAGTGTGGAGTTTTCTGTCCCTCTGTTCTTTGCAGACTCAATTTTGTTCAGCTACAGTGTACAGATTTTGAGCCTGAACTCTGTGTTCGAGGTCCGCAACAAAAATAATTGTATTAAAGTCCAAGCTTGGACTATGTCACTACAAAACCTAGATTTCTTTAGAGTCTTCCAGCTAACCTAGGTTAACCTCACCTTAAATCGCGAACTTAGAGGGTCGATACACCCTTGAGAGGGTATGCCCAAATTCAGGGGTTGCATCCTTGTAAGGCCGCATTTCAAAGGGGGATTACGCCATAGCGAGGCAACAAAGGCCGCCCAAATTCAAAGGCTCCTCCAAATGCAGCCCACAAATGCATCTTTCTTCTCCCCGGATTTGAAGGACTGGTCCGGTGTTTCTTTCTGAGGAGAACAGGAATTTTTTTGTTTTGTTTTGTTGCTACAATGCTGGACGAAGGGGGAGAGGGGTACAGTTTTAGATATTAGAGTTTAAATATGAAGTATAACATTTAAATCTAAAAAAGTAATAAAAAAATGATTGCAAAAAATGAAAATTTGAAAATAAAAGAATTACATTTATATATATATGTATATGTATGAATGAATATTCTAACAAAAATGTTAATATAAAAAAACTTACAAATATGAAAAAGATTTGAAAAAAAAGATTAAAATTTTTTTTTTTATATTTAAAAAATTTATTTTCCTTAGAAACGGCTTTGTAACTTTTACTAGACTAATACATATCAGTGACTTTGTTTCTAATCTGTTCCAGTCTAGTCTCCTTCATGCTGTCAGACAGTTCTTTTTTTTACTTTATTTTTAAAGAAGGTTTTACAAATAAAAAAAGAACAGTGAACAAAACACTTACACTCAGCATAAATCTACATTGAATATTATTTGTCTACAGATTTAACAGGGGTACAATTTGCATACTAAACCTTTTGAAAATATTTTGTCCATTTGTCCCACCTCGAGAAATAAAGTTTAGCCTGTAGCCTCAGCATGAAAGTCAATCTTTCCATTTGATGGGTCTCTTCAACCACCTTTAGCCAGTCTTCTACCTGTGGTGGATCATCTTGAAGCCATTTCCTTTTTCGCTGTGACAATCGGAAGGTCTCCAAAGTATAACACTAACATCCTAAAACACATAATTTCTTCTATTTTATGTCCAACTTCAATCCAAAAAGAGTCTTAATTTTATGCAAGTCCTCTCCACAACCCCTCCAGCATCATGAACTGCGTGAGTTAATACCCATTTGTTGCTTAGGGGTCACAAAGAAACGTATCATATTTCTCCAGCAAAATTCACGCCAGTAAGCGGAGTTCGATGTTGAGTAAACTGTCTCACAAATATTATCCCATTGATTGCTTATGTCATGTCTGTGTTCATTTATTTCTCCCATCTTTTTTTAATATAATCTGTCGAGAACCTTCTACTGTTAATCAGATTTTTGTAAAGTTTGGATATAGTCAATTCACATCCTTTGGAGTAAATTTGTGTAATTAAGATAATTATTTCGTTTAGTTTTGGCCTTTCCATTTTTTGAAATTTTGATGATAAATACTGCCTTAATTGTAAATATCTGAAGAAATCTGTTGATTCCAAATTATATTTCCTCTGGCATATTTGAAAGCTTGGTACAGCCTTCTTGTCCAAAATCCTACAATAAGCTGTAATCCCGTTCTGTACCAAGTGTTTAAATCATCCATCTACTTGATTTGGCTTAAATTCTGTATCAAATGCTGCCCATCTAAGTATCCATGTCTGATTTGTTAGTTTTAGTTCTTTTACAACTTGGAACCATGTTGATAATGTAAAAAATGCATTTGGAGTAAGTTCCTTTTGAAAAATTGCCATAAGTTTCTGATCACCAATAAAGTCTTGCACAGGGATGTTACCACAAACGCTCTCAAATTCCTTCCACCTTGCACCGCAAGATTTATTACACCACTGTACAAGTGGTTTAAGTTGGGCTGCTAGATAGTAATCACGGAGGTTTTAGTAATGATAATCCACCTTTTCCCTTGTGAACTGTTAATGTACTGTATTTAACTCAAGGTTTTTGTCCTTTCCAAATAAATCGGGAAATATATTTGTCCCAGTCTTGAAACTGAGAAGATGGTACTTTTTTAACAGGAAGTGACATAAACAAATATAATCTGGGCAAAATGGAAACTTGTATAACTTCAATTCTTGAGCTAAAATTTAGTATAATTGTTGTCTATTTTGTGAGGTCTTCTTTAATCTTTTTAGTCACATTCCCATAATTTTTCTTGTATAAGTCGTCAGGAGAATGCGTCAACCATACACCTAAATATTTTATTACGTTTTGAGACCAATCACAGGGTAATTTTCCACTAAGATTTGTTGGAGGGCTATAATTAAAAATCACATTTTCTGTTTTATCAATGTTTAATCTACATCCTGAATACCTGCCATATGAGTCAAGCAGATGAAGAAGCGTCCAAATAGATTGATCTGGATTAGAAAGATTTAAAAGAATGTCATCTGCATACAATGCTATTTTTTGCTCTCTTGAATTTAGAATTATTCCTTGGATATCCTGGTTTTCCCTTATTGCTTGAGCCAAAGGCTCAATGTACAAAGCAAATAACGTTGGCGATAAAGGGCATCCTTGCCGTGTTGATCTCCCTAGCCTTGTACAGTTTTTTTAAACGGCCATTTATTTACACTGTCGCTGTGGGTGCAGAATACAATGTCCTAATACTATTGATTGAAGTATCTTGGAAGCCAAATCTTTCTAGAACCAAAAACAAGTAACTCCAATTTACACAGTCGAATGCCTTTTCGGCATCTAAGCTTAACAACACTGCTTTATGTTTATTGGTGTGGATGTTGTTAATTATGTGTAGAGAACGTCTTATATTGTCTTGGGTTTGCAGACCAGCAACAAACCCAGTTTGATGCTCATCAATTAAATCTGTAATGAAAGAATTTAACCTATTGGCCATAATAGATGCATATAGTTTATAATCTTGGTTTAAAATCGAAATTGGTCTCTATGAACTACACAATGTTTTATCTTTCCCTTCTTTGGGTATTATGGTTAAAATGGCTTCTGACCAAGATGGCGGCATTTTATTGTTTTGATGAGTCCAATTAAGTGATTTTTAGAGAATTGGAGATAATACTTCTTTAAATGTCTTGTACCAATCTGCTGGTAGGCCATCAGTACCTGGCGTTTTATTATTTTTTTTATTTTTTCAAAGTTGTTTCTAGTTCTTTTATGTCAATTTTTTTAGTTAAGCGTTCATTCTGTTGTCCCTATTGATGGTAAATCTAATGAAATAAGAAATTATTTTATGTTTTCTGCATTAGTTTGCTCAGTCTGTGTATATAGCGTCTCGTAGTAAGTCTGAAATGCATTATCCATTCCATCTAAATCTTTTTCAAATGACCCAGTTTGTGGATTAATTACTGACAGTTTCTGTTTACATGTTGTAAAACTCCAGCAATAGTAATTGGCGGTTTCCCCAAAGAAGTGAGTTAATTTATTACTTTTCCACAAAAGGAAATATTGATAATTTAATGTATTTTTTGAAAGTTGCTTTTTGTGTTTACTCAGGTTATCTCTTGGTGGTATTAAAATGTAATTTATGATCTAAAACATGTGTGACAAAAAAGTACTTTTTCATAGCGCTGTATAAAGTTGCATCTATACTTCCTCCAGCCCCTTCCGCAGCAGTGGTCAGAAGAACCAGAAGAAGCAGGATGAGAAGAAGGTAGAGCCCAACCCGGCCTCAGAGGCCAACTTTTGTCCCTCGCCGAAGCATAAAGGTGAGTTACTGCTGCATCTTAGTAAAACAGTCAGTTGTGGCTGCAGGGCTTTGAAAGCGTCGCCGCTGAGACTCTGTCAACTCTCTGTAATCTTGACTCTATTTCTCTCTGTCATCTTCATCTCCATGGCTCTGTTTGCTCTATTCTCCTCCCCTTGTCTGCCTCCCATTTCAAACCATTGCCTCCAGATGAAGCTGTGACCAGCCCGACCACTGACAGGTCCTCAGTGGCTAAAAAGCGTTTTACTTTGCAGGGTTTCAGCAACCTCAAGGGCCCCAAAGGTAACACTAGAAACATCATCAACAACCTCATGAGTTTCAAGAGTAATAAAAGCTGATGGTGGTGTTTTCAGCCTTTATGCTGGAGGTTTTCTGGCACTTGGGGTTGAAAATGAAACAATCCTGCTTTGTTGCGCTTTTGCTCTGCTCCTTCCCTATGATTACATTTTTCCAAACAGAGGATTACTTTTTGCTTTTGCTTCTTCCCTCTCAACACGTTTCTTTCTTCCCCACTCGCCTTCTGCATGGCTCAGCTCTGAGTCCTGAGCACACCTCCAAACGCCACTCTGTCAAGAGCGACCCCACGCCGTTTGGGTTCAAAGGTACATTCTTGTTCTGTTGTAGCTGGGGTACTTGGTTTTTAAGACTCCATCATTCATTCTCCCATTCCATCTCATTAGAATGTGCTCCACTCTTGATTAGATTGAAAATCTTAGAAACCAGGTCTGTGCCAAAAACTCAACACGTGAAAATGAATGAACTCTTACCATTTCAGGTCAAATACGCTTCCAGAATCATGCCATGGAGTTGCTGCAAGCATATGGTTTGCTTCCAGCTCTCTTATTCCTGAAGAAAAAGTTAAAATAAATCCATAAACGCACAAAATTGCTCAAGGTTGCCCCCTATAAATCTGCAGATTTTATATCAGAAACATGAGAAAATCAACTTCACCCCTGATTATTTTTGCTGAGATCCCTTTTCAAACCCCAACCTCTGTAGCAAATGCTGCTGACCTCTCTCTAAATCCTAAGACCATTTCTTCTGCTCTACTGGCATCCCGTCAATGATTCGCTGGTCGTTTCTTCCCCCTTCCAGAGCCAGCTACTCGCAGCACTCTGAGCAGAGTCAAATGGATGAGTACCTCTAATCTGGTACAGAGCAAGTGGCAAGGTAACGCCGCTGCTTCAAGGTTTGAGGGTCAGCTACGCCGTGGCAGGGGTTTTGCTGTTGTGGTGCCTCCTTATGGCGAAGTTTGCAACCTTCCAAGCCTTCATTGAGACTAGAGAAGCAATGAAGTGAGATGTGAAAGAGAATTTGAGGTTGAAGAATGCCTGCTTCACCATAAATCAGTTTGTCTTCTTTCCATCTTGGGTGTTTTTGGTGGTTTTGTTCAACTTTAACACATTGTCACCAGCAGCATCCATATGCGAGTTGAAAAAGTTCAGATCTTTGAACAAAAGATCCTGTTTCTTAGTTCTCTTCGAATAATCTCATCTTTCCCTGGGATTTTGGGGCTGATCTTTGTTTCTCACTCTGTTGGTGGATTGGCACGTCTTATTTTGACCCCTCCTCCTGATTTGACTGTAACTTGTAGTTTGTGACCACAAGTTGAACGTGTTCAAATGAAAAAGTTTGGTCACCGATGGGGAAATCTGACACATCACAGTCCGAGTGCATCAAATCTAAATTTTTCTCTCACACGGACAGGCTGGAACAAGCCGTCTCTCTCAGTGGACGCCTCGGAGGAGAACGACGGCTTCTCCAGCGGAGAGGACCCCATGGCCTCTGACGTCGAGGATGAAGTCGTGAAAAAGCTGGTGAGCCTGAAATCTTTCGGTTTCCCCAACCTTGATTTTGATGTATGGATCTTGGCGTTAAGAATGGGTCGTTTTATTTACCCTGAAGGCTCCAGGAAAGTACACTGTGGTAGCAGACTGCGAGAAGGCGGGTCCTCAAGAGCTGTCTGTCAAAAGTGGAGACATGGTGCAGCTAATCAGAGAAGGAGAGGAGGGGCAATGGTAACGACCTTCCTTCTGCTGTCTTAATTCGAGGGTTACACTGCCTTGAAAAAGGATTCATACCGTTTCAGATTTTTCGATTTTTCATGTTAGAACCACATATTTTAATGGTTTTACTGTGATTTTATGCGACAGGACAGCAAAAAGTGGCGCATTATTATGGTTTTCCTATATTTTTACAAATAAAAATCCAAAAAGTGTAGCTTAACCCTTGAGTCAACACCACTTGCTGTAGCTTTGCACATCGGGACACTGATTTTTTCCCCCTAATCTCAATAAATTTAAGTCTCATCTGATCAGAGCGTCTACTTCCAGGTGTTTACCGCCTACGTGGCTTGTGGAAACAGGACTTCTCCCCATGCCAGGCCTGTTAGTTTAGGTGGAGGACCATGCTTTGGTTTTCCATTTTCAGGCGATTGATTGAACAGGCCAAGCCACGGTTTTCAGAATTTCGTAAACAATTAGGCACTGCATTAGCAAAAAGGACTAGAGAGATTTGAGGTTGTATGTCTGAAGTCGGGTGTTCTGCTTCATTAAAGTTTGCTTCCTCTTCTGTAGGTTTGTGAAGAACCTTCGCAGCGGTAAAGACGGCTGGGTGGCAGCTGCAAACCTCCTCAGCCTCATCTCAGAGTCCAAATCATCTCAATCCCTCAGCAGCTCTGGTTGGTTACCATGATCCACGTCTCATCAACTTCTTACTCTGCATTTTAACTGAAAGTGTAAGCTGATTGCTTGTTTTGTCCTGCAGATGGCAGCGTCTCTGGCAACCTAAGCACCTCTTCCAGCTGCAGTGAGACCTACACCAGCTTCTCCGACATCAAACCCTGACCTAAGATCCTCGTCCAATCTCCGTCCCTCAACCTTTAAGTTATTTTCTTCTTGCATCATGAAATCTGCAGCTGACTGACAGGAGAACACAATCAGTGTATTTCCTTTCTTTTTATTGATATAGGTACCCACTTTAAAGTTTTCTTGCACCTTACAACTCTTAATTTTCCTCATCTCCTGTCAGGTGGGCTTTAAGAATCCCAAAAGGCTTTAAAAGCCTTGATTTTTGTAGCATTTAAAAAAATATCTGCACTAAATGCATCAGCACTGGAGTCAAACCCCTTCCAAATCGAGGACATTGCAGCACGGCGGCAGATTCTTCTTCAGAGCTTGCAGAGCTGTTATCGAACAGGCAT
Source organism: Valencia hispanica (assembly GCA_963556495.2). Lineage (NCBI taxonomy): Eukaryota > Metazoa > Chordata > Actinopteri > Cyprinodontiformes > Valenciidae > Valencia > Valencia hispanica. Next base: position 21,468,761 of record OY747723.1, read on the forward strand.
TTCACACGTTACAACGGCTTTAGTGTCGGGCATTGATCGTACACTGTGAAAAGTGGCGGGTGGCTGCAACTAGAAACATGCTGGCAGTGTGTCTTGGAGCGAAACTGGGCCCTGTTGTTCACGAATGAAAGCGCTGTTAAAGCCCCAGAGTGTGCTTGTGTGTTTTGGCCCAAAAGTACCGTGTTCCTCTATTATATTTTCACTGAATAAACAAAGATTTAGATGTCTTATGAGGTGAATGTCACCAAAAGCTCCACATCCTGCACTTATCTACTTAAATACTGGCAGCTTGGAACATCTGTTTATTTCAAACGGTGCCTCCCCTCTGAGCCTCTCTCCATTTTACCTCTCAGGAAATCCTCGTAGTTGCTCGGTCAGACAGGTGTGACTGCATACCTGCACGAGGGGACCGAGTGTCTCTGTGTGGACATTCCTGCCTGCCGGTCCAGAACAACTGTTGCTGCAGCGGGGCTTTTAAAGGGGCAGGCACAAGTCGATTGAGCGGCTATATAAATCATTTCCCAGCAGCACTGTGTGCCTGTGACCCTCGTTTTAACGCGCACTGAAACGCATCAGTGTTTTTCTCTTGTGCCACCTGTTACAAAAGAAAGCTTTGTCCTCGCCCTCTGCTCCCAGCCCCGTTCAAGCATGTGACACCAGCCACTTTTCTTTTTTTTATAAAGACAGACCTGCTCAACATGTTTGAGGCAACATTTGTGCTCACCCAGCATCTAAATCCCATTCAGAAACAATGGGTGGAAAAAAGGGACTTTTTGTAGGATTTACACAAGAGGAACTTGTGCTGTTATAAACACTGAATCACACCCTTTGTTGGAGAGCAAACATGGTTTTATATACCCCCAGATTTCTACTGTATCCACAAGGCGCTGTAAAACACTCTCTCCCTTTATTTTATGAACAGGAATGTGCAGAACGATGTTGAACCAAGCCCAGCTCCACCCTTTTATTGCTCAGAATGGGTCTGACGTCATTGTTCGTAAAGGGGAAAGGAAGAAACAATACTGCAGTCCTTCTTAGTTTCAAACTGTGTGCGGCTGGCTGGCCTTATGTGTTAAATGTACCTCTTTTATCAATGTCGCCTCTATACCTCATGTTGTTCTCCTCAGAAGCACGTATACTGTAAAGAAGAGTCAATTTGTTTCTGCGTTTCACTCTGTGGCATGTTCCTCACAGCTCCCCATTTTAAAATTTAAAAAATATATTTTTTACCTGTTATGAGAGTTTATTTTCTGCCCTCTTTAAATAGGCTGGGCACTAAACTTGCCAGGGCTTGATCGTGGTTACACCATAAGGTTAAATGAATCATTTCTACTTTCCATTATGAGGCTGGGAAAAAAAATTAAGAAAAGGGGTTATATATTTTTTACTTTTCTGTTTTATGCAGCACATTGCGGCAACCACTGTCTTTATTTTCTGATGGTATATCTACTGTGTATGATGGTGAAATAAAAATATTGAGACATGTATATTTGTATATATGTATTCTGACTTGTATGTACAATTAAAGCAGCTTTAATAAAGTCTGAGATTGTTTTCCTCAGCTGGATTTCTTATTTACATGAGTACTGTTAATTTTGAAGGGCGCATGTCTTGACTTCTAGTGTATTATGCTTGTGTTGAAATACACGGAAAGCAGGAGCGGACTTTTGAAAAAATGAAGTTTATTCGATTTCCTATATTTCCTTTACTTTGACACCTAACCCTGTCCTTTTTCTCATAGCCTTAACCAGAGTTTACATTTATGAGTCACTGAATTATCCATTATTTATCACTATGCAAAGCAATGAGCTGTGAAGACTCTGCTGCTACATAATATTGCATTATGTGTAAATGCTGCTCTGTGTGGTGGTGATTTTGTTTGAAAATTTAAGACGTATTCAATAAAAAAAACTAACTTGTCAAGCATGAAAAAACGCTTTTTGCGCCACCGGCTTCCCGGGGCGCGAATATTGTAAATGTACCTATTTAGGGTCAAGGTCCCTTCTTTCTCGCCTCTGATTGGCTAGCTTGATTGATTTATTACTGATCTTAACATTCTAGAACCTTAACCTGACTCATCTTTAATCGTAATATTCGAGGACTAGTACCTAATCCTAATCTGATCCATTTAATATTTAGGACCAGTACCCAATCGTAATTCTCAGAAGGTGGGACATTTCCAATATTCGCGTCTCAGCCGCATCCCAATTCGTTTTTAGTCCAAGCTTTGCACCCTTTTCACCTAGCCTCTCAAAAGAAGGGTTCAAGCGATGTGATCTAAGAGTAAATGTAGCAAATTATATTTGATTTGTACTCAAATGTAGGTTGCAGTGAAGCTGGTAAGGAGGATTTAAAGGGGATGTCATTTCTCACTCAAAAATGCGGTTTTCACTGCAGACCCCTAGGTGGTGATGGTGAACTTTTTGTGCTTTGTACTCATGAGGATTTATTAGCAACTTATCTTATTTTTTTAATAATGAACCATTGTGTTATATTAGTTGGTCAGTAAAGTTATCTATTTTGGCCAGGGTACTCAAAGACGCATGAAAAAAGGAACGTGTTTTTGCTCCTTTGGCTTTCCATACGTATTGGCTGCGTACCAGTTAGATTGAAATGATTGCAGGTTTTTGCAAAAAAAATCTAAAAACTACGCAAAAAAAAGGTTTTCCTTTGCATTATGCTACTACTTATTGCGGTGATGCATTGAGGGAGGTTTGAGGTGAGAGGATGTGGACGAGATTCAGCCACCGCTGGAAAGATACAGATTTGTCAAGTTTATATAAACCGAGTAACAGCTGGAAGTGGAGTATTTTTACGCTAAAATCGACAAAAGTTAAAACTAAAAAACAAATAAAGCAGAATTGAAAAGTTAATAATGTATCTTAAAAGTGTCTTTTTTTGTAGATATTCCCATCTAAATGATCCGGAATCGTCCCGCTTGTGTGTGAATTTTCCTCTGTGGTTTTATTTTGAAAGTGTGTACCGGAAGTAGTCGTTTTTCTTCACGCTAACCTTCCAGAATACCGGAGAGCGACCAGATGGAATCCTGCTCTCCCTTCTTAACAGATCCCCCACATTTCTAAATAGTATCGCAGGCATTTCTAGCGGACCAACAAACAGCCGTGGCGTGAACACGGAGGCTTTACTGGGAGGCTCGCCTGCGCTGTGAACCGGGACTGGAGCGGTCCGGACGTCTAAAAAGGCTCCGAACATCTTTTCGTTGTAAGTATAATTTCTAGCTAACGCCGCCTGACAGCGGTAGCTTCCAGTTACCCTTTCAGCTCCACATCACCGCCCTTCAGAGCGTTTTAAAGGGCTTAAAATGTATGTCTGTGATGGTGGCACACGGTAGTTCCTGCAGCTGTGGTTAGCTTTGGAAATCTGTCAGACAGAAAGGGAGTTTGGCTGGAGGCGAGAGGGGTGTAGGCTTGTTAAATCACGTTGTCTGGGACTGTTAATGCGGGGCCTCACGCGCTGCTCGCTTCCCTACACATTATTAGCACCTTATGTCGTTTATGAACTATTTAGCTCCACGTATGTGCCGTGCGGGTGTTTTTGTTTTTGCCCACCCCTCCCCTTACCATCCTCAGCCGCCATGCTACACCCCCTTATCACTTGTGTTACTTTGGACAATCCTCGTCAAGCTGGTCTTAAAGGAACAGTACCCCTGATGGGAATTTTCAAAATAAAACTGCAAAGCAGCTTTGGACGCCAAGAGACTGTATTTTGTCCTCATCTTTCTTTGCTAAAAAGCACCAGCTCTTTACGTATGGACTTTGACTAGGCCATTCTGGCATATGCTAGAGAATATTTTCCTTCCACCTCGTTACACCCCCCTTTGTTCTGATTATATAAAACTAAATCCCTCTACTACTCATGCGTAACTCACACTTCTTCTTTCATCATTGTTGGATCAAAGTAAGTGTTGCGCTCATTTTGTGGTTTGAAACGGAGGATATGTGTGTGTGTGTCCTGAAAACAGCTGGAATACATCTCCTCCTCTGATTCCTAACAAATCTACATGGATTATTATTAATCATGCTCCAATCCATGGATATTTGTAAAAAAATAATAATACATTTTTAAAGACTATTGACACAGATTTCTGTAGGATCTAAATAGTAAATAGTTTGGTCAATCCAGCTCAATGTTTTGCTTTTATAGTATAAGTAAAGTTGTATTTGAGTGTGTGTTCCTTTAAGAAGGACAGTTTGCCTTGACATGGTAGACCTCCAGGTCCTTTAGCTATGTCAACACTTGGCTTTTCTGGAACAGCTACAAATAAATGAATAAAGATGACTGAACACAGCTGGAGATGAATGCTCAGTCATAAACCAGTGGTACAGACCGGTCGACATTGGAGCTGGAGAGCAACCCTGCTATTGGTGAAAAGGCTGGTCCTTTTGCAAAACTATCTAATATACCAGCAGGACCTGCTAGCTGCATGTTTGTGCTGGAAGGAAACATTCTTACCATCTTACGTCAAAAATAAGTTTTGAGAAGCTCACCAGACTCTCACTTAAATAAGAAGTGGTTTTGTGTAACCAATTTAATCGAGCAAGGAGATTAATGAAGTTTACGTTATTGCCATGTTCTCTTGTCTTTCCCATTTTTAAAAGGGGTTCATGTTTTATTTATTACCCGGGCCATGAATTACTTAACAAAAAGCACTCTGACTAAACTTCAAAGTGTTGCTATGAGTTTTTCTATATTTTCTCTTTCAGGTTAAGCTACTGCAACAAAAACAGAGTTTATTTTAACACTGTTAAACTTTTAGTCATTTACTCTCCAATGAGGATCAACACACAACTTGCTTATTCGAATGCCATGCTCTCTTGTTTTGCCCATTATGCTCTCTTGTTTTGCCCATTATGAAAATTGGTTAGCAGAAACCAGCTTCTGGTTCATGTCGACTTAATGGTCCATGGAAACAAAGTCATTAATTACTAATTAAAACCTCCTCAACACTCTGGTCGAATTTAAATGATATCCTAAAAATGCTTCAGATGCTTTTGTTTTATCAACTTTTGCTAAAACAACTAAAAACGGCGAATTATCATACATTTTTAATTTATTTTACGTTTTTTCAGGGGATTTTACAGAAATAGCTTTTTACTTCTTGCCTCAGTAATAGAATTGATAGCGATTCATACGTGTTTAAAGCTGATTATGTTTCATACTAATTCAACGACAGGAACATAAGATTCTGGCGTGCCACCCTGACATTTTAGGGGACGGACCGGCGGAAACATTATGGCAGCAGCTAGCGTTTCAATCATGCTGCACGAAATTTACTCAGCGGGTTTGAAAACAAGCGTTTGAACGCTGAGTAAATTTCCCATGACTGAAACGTTATCAATTTGGCACGTTTCGCAATTAATCAATTATATGGGGAATCGGCCCATCGCTCTTCATCATGCTCTCTTGTCTTTCCTGTTTTAAAGAGCGGCTAAATTAAACAGACCTTTTTGTCGCTTCTTTTTTTATTTTTATTTTTTACCCCGCTTAAACAAGGAGCTACGAGCAGCTTTAAAAAAAGAAACTACTTCATGAGGATCAACAAATCTCCCTTATTCAGCATGTATCCATGTATCCATCTTTTCACGAGTGGCTCTGATCAAGTTGAACGAGGATTAATAATAAGACATCATTGGACCGGTTATATGTGTTGACGTGGGATTCTTATAATTTTTTCCCACACATGAACAGCTTCGTATGGTGCTCGAGTCGATTTCAGATGAATGGAGTGTTGCAGCCAGACTTCCCTGGCTTGTCAGGAATAGGTACAGCTGCATCTTGTAGTTCCTCTTCCTCCTGAATGGCATCTACAGTATGTGTGACTGCTCGCCCCCTCCTGATCGTGCTGCATCGCTACGTCAGTGATTAGTCATCCGGCCGATGCAGGTTGATTCACTGGATGTTGTAATCTGATGCTGAAATATGGTTTGGTATCTTTGACAAGTTGGATCTGTAATCAATGCATTGTGGTATATTTCAGGCGTAAGAGATATTTCTCAGTCTTTATATGATTCTTGGTGTTTCTAGCATAAATCAGCCTGTAGATAATTGATTTTTAAGCTGTAGGGCTGTCCTATGCAGCTGTTTCAGACCTGAAATCATCAAATCATGAAGGGATATTGTCTTCACTTCTGCCCTGTGAGTCTGACACATCCTTTAGCTTTGTTCTGAATATCCCTCCTTTTCTGTCCATTAAGATTATAGCTTATAAATGATGTATTTGGTTCAATGCGGAAGCTCTCTGGTTAGCCTTTATTCAAACCGGGCTGGTAGCTGTGTGCATTCAACCCCAGCAGGCATCAGATTAATCTCATTACATCACATTTAGTCAGTTTTTAGAGAGGGAAATGAACACTAACCAGCTGTTGGAGCTTTCAGTGACTCAAAGCCTTGTGATCAGGTAATTAAAGCTGGGCCTTTAGACCTTATTCTTAATAATTAGTGACATGGCCTGACAGGAAACGCTGCAGAATAGGACCGGGTGCTGTAGCGTGCAGCAGGATTAGGTAAAGAAGAATGAAAGGATCCGTACCCTGTGTTTAAAATACTTACCCCAAAGATATGTTGTTGTGACAATCATTCTTAAATCTACTTGCTAATTGAGTAAAGTAGAAAAACACAGAAAAAGTGAAGATAAAGCAAAGGCACAAATACTCTGTTTTACAGTTTAAAAGTGAAAACTGAAGTTCATTGCACTCGCTGGAGTTTAAAGTAAGGGATTCTTTTGGGTCTTTTCAGTACGAAGACTGCAAAGAGTGCCTAATTGGACTCCTGACGCTTGTCTTTTGGATGTCCAGTTGTTCCTCAATTTAGATTCGAGACTGAGCGTTTCACTTAAGGAGAGCTACAGAGGGACCCTGAACATGTCCAAGACGAGGAGGGGGACCGCAAAAGTCTCGCAGGAATTTTGCTCACAAGTGGGAAACAAAAATATGGACAGAGTGATCCGTCGCGATTCCAGCTCTGCCGGGCACCCATATGAATATTTGGGCCGATGTTGAACTGGCAGCTGTTAGAACAGCTAACTTTAAACAAAGACGGTCGAGACAGTTCTTCAATTTATTCTTCATGCATGCAAGAAAAGAGACAGTCTGGCACAATCAGACTTACAACCCAGTTTAGTTACACCCCAACATCTCACAGTAGAGACCGTTACTTTCCACTACCCCCCACAATATAGTGTAGGCAACTCGTCTATTACCCTTTATTGCCCCTACTTCCAGCTCCAATATCCTGAGGCACCCCCCTCTCCTCCAATTTCCAACTTTCCATTCCAATAGACATGCAAAAAATATGTTTCTTTCACAGTGTCGATAATCAATATTAATTTTTTAGTTATGGCCGTAGACCAATATTTACCGATATATTAAAACAACGCGGAAAATAAACACCAACAATTTTGTTGCTTCTTCGCTTTAGTTAAACACCCCACAATGCTTTGCTGCATCACCCTAAGGCTGGGCGATACGGACTCAAATCTATATTGCAATATAATCTGAACCCTGTGCTGTAACGATATTTATTGTGATATATTCTTCTGTTTTATATATAACAAATTGACATACCACTTACCAGAAACATTGCAGTAGAAAAAAAGTACAGAATGCCATTTTAAAAACATTTACTGTGCAAAATGCATAAAAATATAATATATAAAACTTTTTCCCAAAAACATAATACAGCACAAGCAACACACAAACTCTTACAACATAAAGATGAAAATATTTTAAATAAAATACAAGGTAAATGTTATGAAAGCACAAAGTTAAAAATTGTTTAAACTAAAGTCCAAAATGTCAAAAGAAACATTTCTTTCTGCTTTCCTGATTACCTATTTCTAAATTTAATATCCCACAAAAATAAAGCTGCACATATTAGAATTTAAAATACTGTACCAGGTTTTTTTTCGGTAACATAGAAGACAATACATTTTCAACTTGCAATATTTAGTAAAACAACGAACACTGAACATCAGTATTTATCCTCCTTGCTTACCTGGTAAAAGGTATTGTCACTGCACGATCTGTTCAGGAAGCACGATCCGTACCATCAGCCCATCTGCGCATGTGCGCAAGGAACTACTTCCGGGTAGATTTCTCTTGTTGTTGTTTTTTTATTTTTTTTATTTGTTAATTTACAGATCAAGGCCATTTACACTTTACAAATGAATAGAAATAGATAGGCAATCTTGCTGAACCATTATACAAAAAGGATTAACAACATAACAGAAAAAAACTGAAAAAAATCACGGGGAAACACTAGTTGTCTGATCTGATATATTTACATGCTGCATTCGTAATCTTAACAGCTTTCTTCTTTATCTTATATATTTAATTACAGATAAATTTACTTGCTGTATTTGTAATCTTAACAGCTTTCTTATTTATCTGATACATTTACTTGCTGATAAATTTATGTGCTGCGTTCGTGATCTTAAACCGGTCATGTGATCGGCCTCTCCTGGAGACCGATCACATGACCGGCTTTCCTATAAATAATTGCTCTAAATGACTCCAGAGGTTTTTGCTATATGTGCAGCGGTAAAACAGATGAATGATAGTTTCTGGTTCTATATGACAAAAGTCACAGTTGAAGTCAATGTTTAATTTAAAGAGCGCAAATCCATCCATCTTGTAGCGTCTCGAGAATTAAACCCCCCCCGGAAGTAGTTCCTTGCGCACATGCGCAGATGGGCTGATGGTACGGATCGTGCTTCCTGAACAGATCGTGCAGTGACAGCTATGTACACACAACTTGATAACCTCATCAAAATGCGCAATTGCGGTAGCCCGGTACAGTCAAAATCTCTATCGTTGGCTAAATTTATATCATTTCTACCTTATACCATTTATATCACCCATTACTACAAATACCAGCCCCCTCTCCTGAAACACAAACGGCAGCCAGATGGAAACAAACATTGGTTATTGATCTCTGCCCAGTTTTACTCATTGATCCGATAGAGGGATTATTTGTTTATCAACACAGCGGATGGATGCATGTGCAACCTAACTTAGCTCTGGTTACCACTGTTGTTATTTGCGGTTATCTTTTAGTTGCTGTGTTGGTTAGCTACGTTAGCTTGTTTGTTAGCATGATATGATGTGATCGCTGCAGATTGTTGCTATTTTTTATCATCGTTCCAGTCGCTTCTTCTGATAGCTTGCAAACGAAGACGTCTTTTGCTTGCCTTGAAAGCGATGCGAGTCGATGGATTTCTATAGAACTCACATGTTTGTTTTTTGTTTTTGTCACAGCGATGTGTGCAACCAACAGCACAACAAGACATGGTCTGCAGACGACACGCGCAGTATCTTTAAAAACGGACAAATATCAGCCAATACCAGTGCTAATGCCGGTATGTCTTGCATTCTTTGTATTGCAGACGTCTTGTCGGGACAAAATTTTCAAAGAAGGAAAACGCAAATAGGACAAGTTTTGATGCGCTTGTCTGAAAGAAAATTTGGAAACTTTGGAGGCTGAAATATCTATATACAATGCTACTGAAATGCTATTGGTTGGTGTTTGCAAACCAGCCAATCCAGGACCCGCATTTATTTTTACTGATGCTGATTGGCTACACCCCCAAAAGCGGAGATATGGAAGACTGTAGACGTTAGCTTCTGCGGTAGTGCTAAGAATGTTAATGCATATTAGGGATGTGTATTGGCAAAAATCTGGCGATACGATATCGCGATACAGGGGAGACGATACAATATATCGCAATATATCTCGATACTATGAGTAAGACAATATATTGTGATTTTTAAAACTCAAGTTAACAGTAGGAAAACTGTCACAGCATTCTAAACACTCCAACCTATGTCGCACTTTAACACATCCAGTTTTATTACTAGATCTAGTTGATCCACTGGAACGAAGAAGGTAAAAACAGCCACAGACTACCAGTCCTGCTTTTAATTTTACTACAAAATTACTGTCATCATTAATGGTTCCATTCAAATCCTAAAAATAAAAAAAACTATTTTTTTTGGGAATATCGATACAATATTGGGAAACAAAATATCGCGATATATCGGTGTATCGATATTTTCTTACATCCCTAATGCATATTAAGGTATATTTGGTATTTGACCTATTAAAATAGGCAGTTATAAGCGTTTTTAAAAAGAGTCCCAAGTATTTGTGGATTTTAGTAGTTCGTAGGCGGCTGTGGCCCCTAACTCCGTAAATGCGGGGGTCCAGTGTAAACCTAAAAGATGGAGTGAGGCTGTAGCAGAGGTGAATGTAGGGAAAGTATTGCTTCACATTCCCAGATGAGGATTTGCAGTCACGAGTTCCCGCCCCGAGCTGCTTCCCAAACTGTTCCTGCTCTTTGCCAAAGTGCATGTTTTATGTTGTGCGTTTCTATGCCAACAGAGCGGCTTCAACATGACACTCGGTTGGCCTACACCAACTGGGACAGACGTAGCTGCAGATGCCAAACACTCCTTGACATTCAGGGCAAAATACAACCGGAGTGATGAGTTATGCAACGATGGGAAAACCACACCAGTAATTACTGCAATCTACTTGACATCAGATGAATGTGTTTTCCTTCTAAGCTCATCCAGGCTGTATTTAAATGGAACTGCACAGAAATGTTGAAGCACCCATTTGTTGTAGAGCTACATGGATTTGTGTTGGGTGGACGGAAGCATAAGCGGTGGGCAGATGGCTTTGAGTCCTAAATTGTCTGCAAGTTTTCATCACAGCCCAGGTACATGAGAAGCGCTATGATTCAGCCATCGTCAGACCAGTTTCGTCGCTTTACACCTACTTTATAACCTCACAGTCTTTGAGAGATGCGGCGTGCATATCTGGGATGTCAGAAGTGTTTCAGACCTGACTCGTCTCCAGAACAATACTAGGATGTGGTGCAGAAAAGAATGTAAACCAACAAATATTTTGCATAATCGGACAAGTCTCACTACTTTTGTGCTGCTAGTCGCCTTTAGTTATCATTTAGCTTGACAGGAAGGACAAAATGAGACATGCAGGAAATGGTTTAGGGTTGGGAATCGGACCCAGGACTGATGCTTCGAGGTCTATAGCCTCCAAATATGGTTTCCATCTCTAAGCCACGCAGCCCAGCTTCAACATCAAATCTACAGTGCATCGCAAAAGTATTCACACCCCTTGAATTTTTGGAGAATGTTAATTCTTATTCTTTCCATAGATTCTCAATTGGATTTAGATTTGGACTTTGACTAGGCCATTCTAACACATGATTAAACCATTCTATTGAAGCGCTGGCTTGAAGGTTTTGGGTTTCTCCCCTCCTGGAAGGTGGTTTAGCTCCATCCTTCAACTGACCGGCTTCCCTGTTCCAGTTGAAGTAAAGCACCCCCACGGCATAATGCTGCCGCCGCCATGTTTTATCATGTGGACAATGTTTTCAGAGTGACGTTGGTTGTTTTGCAGGTCTCGAGGCATTAACGGGTGTCCGTCATGCCGCTGTTTGGTAAATCCCACAAGAGTCCCGCAGATCTCGTCAAGACCCTAAAGGAAAACCTGGCCATCCTGGTCAAACACGATAAGAAGACAGACAAGGTAGGCAAAGATGAGTTTCTCTATATTCCAGGATGCCCATGAGGCCCTGTGGGGTGACAGCCCTCTGTGAAATTAAAGTCAGGAACCGCTTCGTCCTGCCATCTCCTGACACTCTACTGTCAGGACGGTCCAGTCTCTTACGCACAGTAACGCTGCATTCCTCGTTATTGAGTCGCATCTTTTCATTCTACCCGCCTTCTCTGTTCCCCAGGCGTCTGATGAGGTGTCAAAATGCTTGGCGTCGATGAAGGAGATTCTGTGCGGTAGCAACGACAAGGAACCACACACCGAGACCGTGGCCCAGCTTGCACAGGAGCTGTACAACAGCGGCTTGCTGATTTCACTGGTGGAACACCTGCAGCTTATAGATTTCGAGGTGAGCGGATATCAAGCCCATGATCCACATGATGAGGAGGAAGAACCTACAGAGATTAATGTGTCAAATTTGTGTCTGTGTGTTTTCAGGGGAAAAAAGATGTTTGTCACATCTTTAACAACATCCTGAGGAGGCAGATCGGGACGAGGAGCCCCACAGTTGAATACTTCGGCTCACACCAAGAGGTCCTCTTCATACTGCTGAAAGGGTGAGTCAACCACAGGGTTCGCATGGCGTTGGCTCCGTGAACCCCGCAAGCTGACGGACGTCTGTCTCTGTGTATTTATAGATACGAAACCTCCCAGGTAGCGCTGAACTGCGGCATCATGCTGAGGGAATGTATTCGCCATGAGCCACTCGCCAGGATAATTCTCCACTCTGAAGATTTCCACAGCTTCTTCAAATACGTGGAGATGTCCACTTTTGACATCGCCTCTGATGCTTTTGCCACCTTTAAGGTACTTTGATGCTGTCAGCTTTTAATATAAAATGCATATATCAGGTTTTTAGAACTTTTTCCTTTTCAGCTGTGTTCAGTCTTGTAACATATAATAATTATTTATAATACAATCTGTAAAAAAGAAAAAAAAAGTGTGAAAGAACATAAAACAAAGAAGCCAAGAACGCAATTAAATGTTACTGAAGAACAATTCAGCTAGATAATGCAATTTCTGCTCTAGTTCTGACCAGTGTTGCTCCTCTAACGCTACACTCCCATCAACTGTGTCACCAGAATATGTTGTATTAGCTCGCCATCCAGTGATTGTGCAAGTCTCACTTTTCTCCACACAAATGGCCCAAATTTTATTCCTAAGGGGTTTAGCTGGGCTATAGTAAGGCCCATAAAGTTAAAGCTTTTATCACGAGGCCACAGTGTGTTACACCACTCAGACTCTATAAAGCCGTCGTTTGGCCCTAAAAAGTCAAGCTAATGCTATGTGTGTGTGTGTGAATGGAAGGGTAGTTAAAACACTGACACAGAGCAAAAATCATTGCTGCTGCAGCTACTTGATCATAAAAGAAAGCATTTTTCTGATCTGATAAACTTTATGCTTATAAACAACACCTCAATGGTCTGACTGTTGACTCCCTGCTTGAACTTTTGGTTGTGGCTACGACATTAAATGTGTTGTCCTTCAGCTTCGGGTGATTCCAATTGACCTGTCGCTCAGTCCTGCTCAGCCATCCCCCCCGAATTCAAACGAGCCAGTAGCATTCAACTATCAGTTTCCCAGAAACAAATGAACTCGGAAATTCTCGCCGTCTCACTCCATAGAGATTAACTAGGACCTGCGACATTCTCGTGGTTTTCTGTGCTTCATTAGCATTTTAAAGCACAAAAATAGTTAAATGTGCCTAGGGGACTATCAAAAGTGATACAAGGTAACCTGAGAGGATAATCAACTGAGTTTATTTTATTCCGTTTCTCAAACTAAAACAAATCATGGACAAACGTCTCTGTTGGATAAAGTTGTGTAGCAGACCACGAAGTCAACTCAATGTGACAACTGTGAACAAGAATGTCTGTTTGTAGACATTGTTGCTAAGACAGTGGTCTTGTATATTAGCAATCAGGTCATAAAGGTTGATATCAATCACATAAAGCATGTCGGTAATTAACTTTCTTAAGCTAGTAGTCATTTAGCAGGCTATTGTAATGCTAACTGATTGGTAAATGAGTTTAACATATTACCCAGCTGTACAAAAACAATTCTGCTCTTCAATGATGTTTCTCTTCTCAAAGATGATTGACACTAGATAAAAGCTTCTCCCTCTTGCTTTGATATCTGAAGATCTATGTTTTAATACTTTGAAGGTTTTTAGGTTTTCTAAATGTAAAACTATTATGATATGCCTTTTTTAATGGATTATTTTAGGTACTTAGCAAAAAGCAGATTTGGATAAAGTTCCCTTTATATTTATTTTTGAAGTCTAAAATTGTTTACTGTAATCAATGGCTATTGTTCCTGATGAACGATAAAGGATGTGTAGTCCTTGTTTTACACTATTATTTTTTAGCATACACGGAGCAGGTTACTTGTCATTTCTTGTGAAGACTCAAACATCCCAGCTGTTTTCTACAGTTCTCACCAGTCAATAAAACAGAACACTTTGCTAAAGTCAATGGACCAATGAAAATCTTCAAGTTTAAGGAAATGTCCTCAGATTTGCAGATATTTTTATTAAACCTTTGATAAAACTACATAAAACCCTGAGTGTTATAAGTAAGGAAGTAGTAGAAGCTAAAACTCTTCATTTTTATGAACAATAATAATTTTTATTGTTGCTTTTTATTTACAGGATCTCCTTACAAGACACAAAGTACTTGTGGCTGAATTCCTCGAAAATAACTACAATGATGTGAGTGATCTGTTAAAAACACACCAAAGCGCCCTCTCAGGACAAGATTGGAAGAGATAACATAAACATGTAGCTAAAGGCTAGTAGGATTTTATCTGCTAGTTTGCTTTGGTCAGATCAGATCTAGACCGAGCTTTTCACATCAATATGTGGAAAAGCCTCCCAACCCAATGTTGAATACGGTAGAAGATCTATGATGCTGTGGGCCTGTCTCTCCTCCAATAGCCCTGGGAACCTTGTTAGAGTGCACGTTCTTTGAAACATTGGGATATTTTAAATAAAACCTGCTGACCTGTTACTGAACGTCTCTCAGCAGATAATTATCTAAAATGTCCAGCCAAATCTACACAGAAATGGTTAATCAGATACTAAATCAACCTTTTTCCACAGCTGTCTCAGTCACAGACCTAATCCCTGTAGAAAACCAATTAGGTTGTACTAACAGTTCCTACAGTAGACGTGCTAATTATTGTAAAATGCATGACTTTATCTGCATACATTCAAATTAAAAGTTTAAAATTATTCAGTGTAAGATTCTGCAATAAAATATATTTTTATTCTGTTTTTTTTTTTTTTTTTCACACATCTTTACCAGTGGTAAACATACTCAGTAAACTAAACTATTATGTTCTTTACACTTGATTGCAGGTGTTTGCAAACTATGAGAAGCTGCTGCACTCTGAGAACTATGTCACAAAGCGACAGTCGCTTAAGGTTTGACCCGACCCCGCCTCATATTGCTGCATTCTTTTTAAGCTTACACAAGCCCTCAGAGAGCCTATCAGCACGTAACGCCGTTGAAAAATCATGTCTCCTGCAGCTTCTGGGCGAGCTGTTATTGGACAGGCACAACTTCACGGTGATGACGCGCTACATCAGCAAGCCTGAAAACCTCAAACTTATGATGAATCTGCTCAGAGACAAGAGTCCCAACATCCAGTTCGAGGCCTTCCATGTGTTTAAGGTAAAAAGAAAAAGAAATATGAAGGCAAAGATGGATTTAAGTGAACTAGAAAATGGACAGAACATGCAGGTACTTTGCTGGAGTGTTCACATCTCTTTGACTTTCCTATATTGTCACATTACAACTAGAAACATCAAAGGACCAACACAGAGTAGTGCAAAACTGGAACCTGATGCATGGTTTTTATTTTTATTTTTTTACAACCCCCCAAAAAAAAGAAAAAGTGAGTTAAGCAGTTTTATTTAGCCCCATTTACTCTGATACTCCTAAATAAAACCCTGTAGAACCACCTGCCTTCACAAGTAGAGTCCACCTGTGTGTAATTTAACCTCAGTATAAGTGCCGCTGTTCTGTGAATTTAAAGAGAAGTTTAAAACAGAGTCAAGTTATAAAACGGTATCCAAAGCTTTGAACGAACGTTATCTTGCAGCAGGACAGACACATGCAGCCAGAGCTACAATGGATCAAACTGCGTTCATGTGCTAGAATGGCCTAGTCAAAGGCCAGAAGTGAGAATGTGTAGCCGATGTAAAAATTGACTGTCTCTTGATCAGTCTGAGCTTTATCTATTTTGCGAGGGAAAAAATGTCAGAGATACTGAACACAAAATTCACTCCACACATCCTCCCTCTTCACAATGATTCACAAATTTGTGTTGGTCAGTCAGATAAGTTTGTGGTTGTAATGTGACCAAATCTGGAAAAGTTCAAGGAGGGTGTAAATGCTTTTTTTCAAGCCTTGTATATGTTATAAATACCATGTCTGTTTGTCGTTGCTCAGGTGTTTGTAGCGAACCCCAACAAGACGCAGCCCATTACCGACATCCTGCTGAAGAACCAGGCCAAACTAATCGACTTCTTAAACAACTTCCAGAAGGATCGCACGGACGACGAGCAGTTCAACGACGAGAAGACCTACCTTATCAAACAGATCAGGGATCTGAAGAAACCAGCCTCCTAGAAAAGCTCCCCCCTCCAAACTTTTTATCAATAGGAAGGCGTAAAAAAAACCCACACTAACAATAATGGTTATTCTATTTAAAAAGATTCTTTCCTTTGTTGGTAAAAGTAGCTCATAATCACTGATCTAACTTTTGTAAATTAATTATTTTAGAAAATCTTTTTTTTTTTCATGTGTAGCATGTAGCTCATTGTGTTGGAAGCATCTGATTTGCTTTGTTAAAAGAACCAGCAGGGAAAGAGACGCCTTGGGCCAAAAAAACATTTTCTCCGATTGCCGCAAATCACCAAATCTTGAAGGATTTATTATTATTTTTTCTATGTGTCTGTGTCAAAGAGATGGAAAACATTGGTGAAATAATGATTGATGAGGTTTTGACCAGGTTTTGTTTTCTGCTCTTCATCTAAATTCAGAAATTAGCAAGGCTAGCTCCATGACTTAATACGCAAAAGGTTAAATGTCAGTATGTGGCGTTTTATTAAACCAGTGAGCTTTTTGAATAATCAATTTCAACCACTGTTTGCCAAAATATATAAAAAAAAAAAAAAATGACAGACCGCTGAAATATTTTAGGAATCAATCTTTTTATTTTAAATTTGTGACCACCGGCACAAAAAGCTTCAGTCTTGTTGAGCACAGTTGCTAAAAGCACTTTCTGTAGATGGAAAAATAATATAAAAAAATAGGTTGATCAGTTTTGACTGCTTTTTTTTTTAATATATATATATCTTTGGATTTCTTGCCATGTATAGTGTGTGGTTTGTGTTCCTGAACTGAACGGAGTGCCATTGTGACTAAGAACATTAATTATAAACCGTGACGAAGAGAAGAGCTGGAATGGTGGTTGCTTTGTGCTTTTATTTTTGATTTATGGGGCATAGAAGGAAATGGATGAAGATTCAGATGTGCCTTTATTTTCTGTTTTAGGGTTTTTCTTCCTTTCTTTTCCACCTTTGTTTTGTATTTGCATCTTTCTTGGGGGAGCTTAATTTTGATCTTGATGAAAATATGCTCTTGATGGAACATATTTGTTTTAATTAAGCAGTGAACCTCTTAACTCACTATGTTTGAGTTGCTCTTGTGCCATTGTTATCGTTTGATGCCAGCAAAGTGCTAAGTCAGCTTGTAAATTGCACAGTTCCATTGAAGTGGTTTCATACAATCATCTCCATGAGTGTCCTATTATTTTGGGCTTTTAATTGTTCATTTATTGTGAATTTCCTATCATCAAGGGGGCAAAAATTATACTTGCATACATTAACATATAGATGTATGTCCCATAAATAAGCTTCTGGCTATATATTTGACCTCTTAGTATCAGAATTGGTTGTTTTCCTCACACAAATCAAGCTTTTAAACAACGTTCTCACATTTCCAATGAGGTTGAGGCCTCCTTGAACCTTTCAGTAACCAGATCATTGTCCTGTTGGAACACCTGATTGTTAGTTTCAGCCATCTAGCTGTGTAATTTGAGGTAAAGCGAAAAATGTCAGACATAATTCTCCACTTTTGTTATTCTAGCTACTGTTTGCAATGAAACAACCCCACAAAATGGTGCTACCACCACCGTGCTTGACAGTTGGTGCCATGATATGAAGTACCAACTGGGATAATTCTCAAATTTATTAGCCTGCTTTATGCATTTAATAATTTTGAATTTATCCTGCTACCTTTAACATTGAACAGTCCCACAGCATGATGGTGATATCACCATGCTTAACAGCTGGTGCAATATTCTTGGATATAAAAAAAATCCTTGTCTGATCTGGCTCTAAAATTTCCTCCAAACACCATTTGGCTCGTCCAAATGGATAGCTGGAGACGGTGGTATCCTCAGTAGATTTTCATATAAACCTTTTCATTGTGGACCGAGGCAAATCAGCATCTTTCAGCTTTTGAGAGACCTGGGCCTTGGTGTTCCTCAAAATCCCAAAAATGTTGAAAGTTTGACACATCTGAGTCCTTCAACAGGACAACGATCCATAATGCTCGTCAAGCAAGATGACATTAAGCTCCCGTAATGATCCCCCATCCATTAATCCTGATGAAAATTGGTACAATACAAGAAACCTGCCAATTTTATTAATCCCTTGCCAAAATTATTTTAGAAGCTTGTTGATGGCTCCCAAATACCTTTGACTGACATCCAAATATTACAATTTATATGGCCCAAATTTAACAAAAATCCACATTAAATTACAATCTGGAAAGACCCGGTCCTTGTTTTTTGTTGTTTTTTTAATATTGAAATCTGGTGAAGAATGGGTCCATCTTGTATAAAACAAATGGTTCTAATACACCAGTAAAAGCCCAAAATTATACCATTCATGCCAGTGGATGTAAACTTCTGCTCGGAGATGTAAATTCTTGCCAACGGGGTTATTTGGGAGACATGTTGCAGTGAATGAGTGAAAAATCAACTTGTAGGTAATGAAAATATATTGGTCAAATTGGTGTAGATACAGCAGTTTCTTTCCTCCTTTAACTTAAAATAAAAAAGAATAAATTTAACCCAATCATTTTCACTTTGAAATTACCTTCTCAGATTACTTTCCCAGCTTTGGTTTGTGATTAACTATTAAGAAAAAAGTGTATTTTGAAATCTCTGCCGATGCAAATGGAAATTAGTTCTGTCAGTGACGGTCATACATCTGTAAGCTGCTGACATGCTTTCACATCTGAGATGATGGAAAGAAATAAACAGCTCCTTATGCTTATCTTTTGGGTGAGAAATAAAACCAGCCAGCACGTTTAGACACCTCGTTACAGTCCTAATGTGAAACACCAACCAGCTTTACATCTACATAGTCAATAGAAGCAAAATCAAATTAGTAACTTTGGTAAAGAGTCCTTTCTGGAGGCAGACATCTTGTTTTCCCACACTGATGCTACTGTACCACAGTTATTACAAATAAAAAGAATGGGAATGCACTTTTTGTTTGGGTATTTATTATCATAGTCTGTAGATATCATCTGTAAATTAAGAGCATTATTCAAAATAATATCCATCCATTGGCTATACCCATGTATCCTTGCAGGGTCACCTGATGCCTATCTCCAGCACACCTGGACAGTCCGTCACAGGGCAACCAACCACACACACACACACCTAAGGACAATTAAGAGACCAATTAACCTAACAATCATGTTTATGGACTGTGGGAGGAAGCTGGAGGACGCAGAGGGAACCCACAACATGCAGACGTCATGCACAAAGACCCCAGGACACGATTTGAACTCAGGATCTTCTTGCAGCAAGGCAACAGTGCTACCAACTGCGCAGCCCCAACATTAGGGTGACCATATTCTGAGAATCCAAAAAGAGGACACCCTCCCCAGCATGGGCGTGACTACCCCTCGAACCAAATCTATAAATTAATATGGATTCAGGTTAGAAAATATTCAAATATTAGATTGATGAGGTAAATACAGTCAGATGTCTTTTCCATCTCACATGAATTTGAAGGATTGCTTTGAAAAACCAGCATAATAAATCAAATAGACCAAAGAATGTTTATTAATGTTTGCAGAAAAATATCATTATTAATGATTGCTGGAAATGTTTCCCAGCAAATATCTTTTTAAAAATTATGTAGGATTTTATTCTCCAGTAAATCCCTGAGTCATATTTAGTGTTTTACCTGCTGTCTGACAGAGAATTTCTTCTGTATCTTATAACATGCAGGCTGGATGGTGCGACTTGAACACTTTATTTTCTAGTTGATGCATTAGATTAAGTAATTAATCAATATTACATTATCACCATTATAAACTATAGCAAGTTTTCAAGATAATATAGTTTATTTTAAAACATTAAATCTGACTCATTTGCACCAATCTAGATCATAATAATCAGATTCTGGCTTCCATCATTCATTATGCTTTAAAACTGGAATATTCTCCTTTTTATTTGATCTTTTTTTACCCAAGATCACTTGATGTTAAGATTGCAGTTTTCTAGATCTGTTGCGTTCAGTTTTTCGGATAGAGCGATGACGGTAGCATATTTATAATCCTGAGATCCCGATCAATCCACTGATACTAAATATGTCCAGATTGATTACTGGGGAAGGGATGAAATATTGATCCAAAGTCGAACTGTTTTTCACCGCGACGTCTCAGAGTCAAATGATTGTCGGTGATAACTTTGAACTTCGGATAATAATTAATCTGTGTCATTGCTAAATGAATCCTAACCTGCTGTAGCAGCTCAGATTGTGTTAGCTCAGGTGTGCTGCTCACCTGAGCTCCACTGCCCCGGTAAAAACGGCTCTGACGACCAAGACTGAACATTGGGGATTTTTTCTACAATTCGTCTGTGAAACTACTTTTCCATTTCGGCATTTTAGTGGCACATTACAAGCATGCAGCGCAGCTCATCATTTGTTTAGTGGGCAGTGGCTGCTTTTAAAGTGAGCTAAACCAGGTGCAATATGAGAGTAACACGGACATTTTATGATATTTTTAAAAATCCCTCCGGACATAGTTTTATGGCCAAAAAGGAGGACATGTCCGGGCAAAAGGGGACGTATGGTCACCCTACCCAACATACAGGAAATTAAGTTTAAAATAAGGTTGCAATAAAATGGGTGCAAATTAGATTTGGAAACATTGCAATGCGCATGCGCAGTCTGTTGCACACTAACTTAAGTAAACGGCAGGTAAAGGCGACAAAAAAGTTGCCCTCTGGTCCGATAAACAACTTAAGGCGGACCTAACCTTAGGTTGCCATGAGAACACGTAGGCTACATTTATCAATGGGATGTAGGATGGACCTACTTATAGTGAAGTAGATGTAGCGTCAGCGAACAAGTGGTGACGTAGCGGTGACGTAATTTAGGAACTCTTTATACATTTACGTCGAAACTGTACAGTCTATGGTCGGAACCCGGTACAAGCTGCTGTTCACAGACAGAAAGTCCTTCTCATCCTTTCTTTGTCTCTTTTCAGTCTTCATACCCAATGACGTCATTTCAAACTCTCATCCCGATTGGTTAGCTTGTTGGGCTAGCTCATGCATGCGGGGAGTACAAGCGCGTGCACGGGGAAGGAGCGGCAGGTTGTATTTTTTTTTTGTCTGTATCTGTAAGTTTTCAAAGCTGAAGAAATTGAATTTCTTGCTGAAAATTTGTCTAAACCCCTCATCCTGTTGGAGAAGCTCGAAATTAAGCGGCGTTGGGATAAACCAGGATCCCTGGAAAGAGCGGTAAAAGCGATTTAAAGTCGATTTATTCACTAAGAAAAAGAGGCTAGCTTAAGGAGTCCTATTTTTGACTCCTGCTTTTAGGGAAAGATGGCGCTTGGCCCTGGACTGGATACATGGCAAGATTATGAAATAATAAGAGCCGGACAGGTGTGTGAAGCTACCCCGGGCTGCCAGAGGTGGGTGGAGTAGCCAAAAATTGTTCTCAAAGTAAGATTAGCACTATTTCATAGTTTTTAAAAAAATCAATTAAGAGTAAAAAGTATTTAATTTAAAGGCTGTTTAGTAGTGCGTAACAGAACATCTAATTTAATATTTAAAATGTCATCATACGGACAAAGAAAAAGAAGTTATGTGCACATTCTGGTTGTTTAAAGACTAAAATGAAAGAAAAAAATATACAAACTAACATAATTATGAAATATCAAATTTAGACAAAATAAATTATTTTCCAAATCAACCTTTTAAATATAAAACATGAAACAAATACTAACATTAGGTAGTGTATATATTTTAGAATTGGGTAAAGTACTTACAGTGACAAAATATATGATTTGCTGTATCTTTTTTTGACCTTCAAATGACACAGCAGGCTCAGCAGATAGAAAATAGCTTGTGTACGAACAAGAGGTCCCACTTTAACATAAACTGTAGCTGTGTGTCCGTGTCTGATGCAGTTTTGATTAAAATGTAATTGTCCTTCACTCAGTGAAGTTATTTAGAGTTTAGGGGATCCAGAAATGTGACTCAAAAGTAGTGATACTTAATAATGCTAATCAAGCAAAATAAATATTTTTTTTCTTCAAAAAAGTTTCTCAAGTAATAATAATGGCTTGCATTTATATAGCGCTTTTCGAGACCCTCAAAGCACCAACACCAGTAGGCAAGTAGGTGAAGTGTCTTGCCCAATGACATGTAGCACGCAGAAGCAGGAATGGAACTCACTATTTCTGGGTTGCAGGCCGACATCCCTACCACTGAACTACAGCCGCCCAACAATAAATGTCAGTAGATGTAATTAAACTACAGTAATGGGGGATAGGTTGCAACAAAGTAACATTAGTGGATGAGGTCTCTGATAGTCCAGCACGTTTGAATTGGTGGGATTTTGTAGTGTAAAGTCAAGCAATTTACACATATTTAAGTCA
The DNA here is from genome assembly GCA_963556495.2 of Valencia hispanica. Classification (NCBI taxonomy): domain Eukaryota; kingdom Metazoa; phylum Chordata; class Actinopteri; order Cyprinodontiformes; family Valenciidae; genus Valencia; species Valencia hispanica. The sequence continues at coordinate 21,491,344 of OY747723.1, forward strand.
AAAGTGTTTCGACCATAACTTTATTTTTATTAGTATACCCATTCTCCCTGGAGTGAGTGGCACATATTTAATATTTCATTCACTTCTAGATTTATTAATTTTTGTTTCGATGATACTCATACGCCTTTCTAACTTTGATCAACAGAGTAATTCACCTTTTTCAATACAATTGTGCTGAAGGTTGTTTCACTTTGCTATTTGGAAAAAAACAATAATTGAAGATATGAGACAACAGTCACCTGTATTTCCCATATAATCGGGACTCAAAAGTTGGTTTAAATGCAGAATGATTTTCCTCTAAAGGAAATAATTCAGAGCCTTGCTCCAGTCTGTTAAAATCTTGGGTGTTTTGGTCTGAGGAAAGCACACTTAAGCTTTAGGGAACAAACGCCAAAATAAATTTTTTTTCACCAAAACACCATTCTCCAGGATGAAATAAGGTAATGGCAGCAGCATGATCTGGGCTTACTTACTTCTCCGGATAGAGCAGTTCCAAAAACCATTGTTTAGATCCAAAACCTCAAGAAAGCTGAATATTAAAACGGATTGTATTTTTCAGGATCAGAGTGAGTCAAAGCACACATCCAAATCAGTTGGAGAATTACTTCAATAAACACTTTCAGAATTAAATCTGACACAAAGGCTGTGGGTTCACCTGAAGTGGGCTGTGCCCAAGAAATTAATCAAAAATTGAGAGAATATTTTTTTCAACGGAGTGTGTACACCTTTGAGAGCAACTCTGCGCAGAGTGATATATTTCCAATGTTTATTTCTCTTATTGGTCATGATTCTGGCTTACAGATAATGAAAACTCTAAATTCAATTTACATAAGAGCCAGTATAAGTATTTTTCATACAGAAATTTTATGTTATGGCCTGCACAATGACAGAGGGGACTTGTGATTTTTGGCTTAGCACAAAAGGTAATTGCTACAGGACCTGGCTGTTCAGTGTTCAAGCATACTAATGGAAAGTTGAGTGGAAGGAAAGATTGGGCTTCCTGAACACCTCAGCGGAACACCTCACTGATGCAGTAATTCATACAATGATTAAAAAATTTTTTTGTGGTGCTAGCAGCCTTTACTCATTAGCTTGACAGGAAGACGAGGCGTCTACAGCCTCTATATGTTATTTTTTGGCTTTAACTTAAAGCCATAATTTCTCTAATTTAAATGTCAAGATAAAATATATAATTGTTTGTAATTAATTTAAAGAATGAGTTTCACTTTTTGAATTCAGTTATTAAACTAAATTAACTTTTCATTTCAATGATGATTTATTTTACCGAGACACATCTGTACATGCCGAAAACTAAAGGTGATAGGTTAAACGAATGTAGGGAAACCATTTTTTTACAGATTTGCTACATAACCTTGGAGCATTTTGGTTCCACAGAGCTTCTTTCTCTTTTCCGAGCCCAAACCTGATCCTTTGAAAGTTACATCTGTTTCCACTGGCAACATTAACAGCGTCTTTATCTAAACTGTAGAAAAAAATCAGTGTAAACACATCTTTGCTGTCACCAGCATGGGAGTAAAACAGAAACAAAACTTTTTTTAAAATATTATGATATAATATTTTATAAACTTTGAAATAAAACCATATCAAGCATCATTTAGTGCATTCCTTTAAACCTCAGTCAGATCTACTACAACAACCAGTCTCACCACATTCAACACCATTCACAACTACTTAGTTCTCTCTTATATGGAAAAGTAAAACAGGTCTATGCATTGTACTTTATATTACTTCTTACATATATTACTCTCTGTCCCGTCATGTTGCTAAGGTAACTACGTTTTCTCACTTGTCTGAATCAATTGTACGTACATCACTGTGCAAATAATTTCACCCCTTACAGATTTCTTGGTTCAAATCAACCACATTTTAACATCAGAAAAGAATAACCTGAGTAAACACACACACAAAAATAGTTTTCTTTAATCATTGAGTGAAAAAAAAAAGCTATCCAAACCAACTTGTGTCTATGTGAAAATAGAACTGTCCCCTTTAGTTAAACTAAAATAACGGGTTTACTATATAAATTTCTTTTTTTAAAGGAAATTCAAGAAGCAAAGTCATTGACATTTATCAATCTCAAAATGGTTATAAAGCCATTTCCAAGGATTTGAGACTCTGGGATAGTGGTGAACCTGCCCAAGAGTGGCTGGCCTATAGAAACTACTCCCAAGAGTGAATTGACAAGTTTCAAGGCTACTTTTGGTGAAATATGCTATGACCTGACGAGAAAAAAAGGAAACTTTTTAGTGGACCACAAAACATGGTGGTGGTAGAGTGATGGTGTGGGGCTGCTTTGCTGCTACCAGACCTGGATAACCAACAGTCTGTCCACCTCAAGCCACTTGGGGTTATGCAGCAGAACGGGTATCTGAAGCACATCAGCAAGTCCACTTCTGAAGGGCACAAGAAAACAACATGGAGTTTTTGGATTGGCCTAATAAAAGTCTAAAGCCAGCTGAGAAGTCTTTCAGTCACCTTAAACAGGTCGTTCGGTTCTGTAAAGAATAGTGGGCCAAAAGTCCCCCACAGTGACATAAAATCACACTAGTGCCATACTGTTTTCACTGTTTTTAGGAGAACGTTTCCATGACAAACATGACGCACCATTATGTCTCTCGTTGTTGTTTTGTCCCCCGATCCATGGACAGTGTTGTGTGATGCCAGTAGCTCCGCCCTAACCGTACCGTACAGTTGTCCTAAAGTTCTACAGCTGAAAAGGACCCGGGAATGGTGCATTGCGGGTGGAAACGAGGCAAAAGATTAATAGCAGTTTGTGCCACCAAGGGGTTATGAGGTTTAGGGGGCGATTATTTTACCACATACTGTGAGGCCAGGTTGGTTGGGGTGGCTTTTATTTCCTTAATAAATATGATCATCATTTGAAACCACATTTTGTATTTAGTCAGGTTATCTTTGCTTGATGTTACCATTATCTAAATTAAATGAAACATTCAAGTGTGACAAAAACATGACATTTTTCACAGTGGCGCAAATTTTACGATCAACAAATTATTCCTTCCTTGTATAATGTGGAATCTGAAACAGCCCATGAACAGGATGTGGTTATGAATCGGATTGTCTGTCCTTTAATAGCTGATGCTTAGCTGACAGAAGGGGAACTTCTGGTCTTCTCTGTGCACAGCTTCTTATTCCCATAGTCCTGCTCAGTCTGCCTGCTGTGTTTCCCCATACAACCATCTAGAAAAACAATGAGATCACAGTGATTCGTGTAAAGACATAACACACACACAGAAATTGAAAAAGCACGAGGATAGTGAGACATGACTTACTTGCAAGATGAGAAGACGAACCTGAGGAAATAGAAGGGTTCCTTTGCCACTGCGAGAAAATAAACATGTTTTACTCTTTAATGTAGTGAAACCATACTGTCCATTTGCTACCCAGAAAGCTTTAAAATAATCTTTGTCAATGTTTCCCCAGATTTTCTGAAGGTCTCTTGATTTTTCTCAGGGACCGGAGGAGAAATTTCCAGTCGTCGCACCCGAACATGACGGCTCATTATGCAGTTTGTGCTTTAAAATGGTGCAAGTGGACAAGTGGATGACAAAAGAGGAACAATCAAATCTAAAAAACAGTTGACAGAGAAAGTTGAGCTGTTTGATCATAGTGGCGAGACTTATATTTGAACTGTTAGGCACAGCAGTGGCAGCATCATGGCATGGTAGTGTTTCTCGTCCAGTGGTACTAGTGGATTAGATAAGATGGCTTGAATAACAAAGAAAGAAGTCTACTACCTGGGGGTGTAACAGCACAAAAAAAAAAATCACAGTTCGGTATGTTTGCAGTACACTTTTATCAAGAATTAATAAATGTGCACGTCTTTTTTAAAAAATTTTAAACTTTGATCAGCATTAAACAAAGAACCGGAATTCCTTCTTTTCAATTCCTAAAATTAATTAGATTTTATGTTCTATGAATTAAAAAAAAGTTGAAAGTAGAGAATAAAAAAAAAAGTTGAAAGTAGAGATTTGATTGGATATTTGAAAAAAAAAAAAAGTACAAGCAGACATAGCCAGAGTAGAAAACAAAAGAACCACTTGAAAACAGTCAGTGTTAATATTTAGACATGTTTAAATAATATTTTGCCTATATTTGAGAATAAAACAATTTTAAAACACATTGGAGTTATTTTGATATTTTGACACCCTACTTACCCAGCTGTACTTGAATGCAGCATGGTAGTGAGCTGGTTTTTCTCTAGTATCAGTGACGTTAACATTCAGCTTGACATTGTTTCAGGTGAGTGATTCACCTCAGTGCAGAGCGTGTTATGGACCCTACTGCTGTTAAAAGATGCGTTCGCTGACAAAGTTCTGGTTCGGTGCATCTTTCTTCTTCTACTGAAGCTGCATGAGAAACCATAAATGTTCCCAAATAGCAGAGTGTGTCACTTTTTAAAATTACACTGTGCTCTGAGTTCTGCACATAAACATTCTGTGTGTTCAGGTAGGAAACGGCTGGATTTGTTTGGTACACGGTCGTCCCGAAAAGACATACCGAAAAATATGAAAACATGCATCGTTACACCCCTACTACTACTACTACCAGATTCTTCCATTTCAACTCAAATCAACTGTGAGGTGGTAAAAACTTGGACACACTTGGTTTTTTTTGTGATACCATGCTAGCCCTTAGCTGCCTAATTGGTGCATCAATTTCTTAATACATCATAGAGTGACTTCCTCTGAAAGTGTACACATCCTGGAGTGATTTTAAAGACTTTTAGAAAGCCTGGAGAAATAAACTCGTTCTTAAAGCAAAATGTTACAAAAGTAAATTCTCTCTGACGCTAGTAGCGTAACTTACGATGAACTTGCTAACATCCTTCAGGGTGCTGAACCTTAGGTAGGAAATGTCTCCCTTATCTTTGTCCCTGTCCTGGTCTGAGGTGTAGATGTGTGTAACTCCAGCCCCTCTTATCAAAGGGACACACTCGTCACACGGACATTTGGTCACAAACAGCATGGTTTGCTCGTCCCGTTTGATGTCTCGCGTCCTGAAAACACGAGGACAGATGAGACATCTGTCAGACAGACGAGACTTGACACGCACTTGTTTTTACACGGCGGGCTGACCTGAAGGTAAGGGCGTTCTGTTCTGCGTGGATGATGTATCTGTATTTGCGTCTCTGACGGTCCCCCTGCTTATTGTCCATTTGGGGGTACTCTGCATACTTGGAGCCTGCAGGGTAGGCGTTGTACCCGCAACCCACCAAATCCAGGCAGCCTGTTCCACGACACGCAGCCTGAAAGGAGGTGGAGATGTTTATTTTCTGTTTGGAGTACCCTTTAGCTTTAGGAAACTCAACACAAAAGGGTTTTAAGGAGTGAAATTCAGTGTAATAGCACCCCCTGCTGGAAATGGTCGTAGCAATCACTCATATGCAGTCAGAGCACATTAAATATTTTATTATCTGCATCATAGCATGGAACATGACTGAGGGTCTTTTGGAAATTGTAAAAACTGATCCTAAACACACTAAAAGCGTAAATAAATATGTGGATTTAAATGATTCCAATTTAGAGTTTATAAGCAGGCCCATCACACAAACGAGTGGTGATGCTTTACTATAGAAACTAATGCGTTATATCAAAGCAGAGAAAGGTGAGGATGTCTTACCGACTGCCCTGTCGCCCAGATAACAGCACCCACTCCCACTTTTGGATCCTCTGGAACAAGAACGACAGAAAAAAAGTCAGTCAGCAAAACTGTAAAATAACTTCGTCCTTTTAAACATGTTTTACAAAAACATCCCACAAGCTTGCATCAATATCTAAATAATATATAAAGAAATAGCTAAAATCAATGTGAGTTTAAAATACTACAGATAAATCCTAATAAAGTACAAAAAAGATTGTTTCTCAGTTTAACATGTATAATATATAGATTTGTTACACATAGGGACATATATTTCTGTTATTTTTGATGATTGTGGCTTAATAATTATGGAAACCCAAAAAAGGGAGCTGCACCATGTACAACCAGCAAGGGTCCTTCTATGTGTAGACCTTGTAGTTTATTAAAACAGTTATTTCTTAACACAGTATCTGTTTTTATGGTGGATAAATATGACTGAAAATGAATATTTGATTTTTATAAAATTTTCAGAGTGAAATTATATTTGTGTCATAAACTTTGTTTATTTTAAGAGCCAATCATTAGAAGTGACTCACATTCCACCTATTCAGCTAATTCAGTGTAAAACACAGAGTTGACCTTGCAGCTTGGTGCCAACAGTCATCACTCACACTGAAATATGCAATAGAGCCATAAACCAAACCAAGCATCCTGTTACACCAGTCTAATGCTAATTACATAATCAAACAGTGATATCATTCTGGTTTCACTGAACCAAAGCTAAATGATCGTCCTCCCATCTAGATTAACATATCACTACAATGAGCTTCTTCATGGTTACAGTCTTAGCTAAGTGTTAAATAACCTTCAGTACTCATAACAGAAGAAAGATTTGACCTCCACCAAACCATGTCCTGAGAATTTGTGTGACAAATATATATATATATATATATATATATATATATATATATATAGTACTGTGCAAAGGTTTTAGGCAGCTGTGGAAAAAATGCTGTAAACAAAGAATGCTCTCAGAAATATAATTGTTTATTTTTATAAATGTACAAAATGCAAAGTGAGCAAACAAAAGAAAAATCTAAATCAAATCAATATTTGGTGTTATGACCTTTTTCGTTCAAACCAGCATCAATTCTTAGATAAATTTGCGCAAAGTCAGGGATCAGGATTATATTCAGGTGTATGATCAACCAATCATATCAAACAGGTGCTAATGATCAATGTTACATGTAGGTTGAAACACAGTCATTAACTAAAACAGAAACAGCTGTGTAGTAGGCTTAAAACTGGGTGAGGAACAGCCAAACTCTGCTACTAAGGTGAGGCTGTGGAAGATAATAATTTTGTACTTCTGTATAGAGCATGGCAAATATATCTACTTGGAACTGTAATTTATTACACAGGGCCCTAACCATGCTATAACAGATATAAGGCTAATTCCACCGAATTGGTGCCATTTCCTTGTTGCAAGTCCACCAAATTAAATTAGTTTTTATGTATGTATGTTTTATGTATGTATGTTTTTAATGTAATTTTCAAAAGTAAATTTAGTAACACATATACTTAACTATTCCAAATGACCATTGGTCAATCTTAAATGACTTTATTAAATTTTTTACATGGTTTTTGAGACAAACATGTTTGCATTATTTTCAGCCCTGTTACCAAAACTCATGTAACATCTTAAAAAGCACATGAATAAGCAGGTAAACTAATTCCTTCATTTTCTACTCAAGAAAGTGTTTATTTAAATTAAATGGATGGTTTTAAGTTTAAATAACTAATGTTATTGTTATTGTTACACACAGCTAAGAACAAATAATATATTTGAATTAGGAAAAATACACATTTCACACATTATAGAAATAAATAACATGATTGCAAAATAACAAACTAAGACAGAAGAAAAACATTCCCCAAAAAGTTTTTCAATATAAAACATGAACACTAATATTAAGGCCGATTTAAGTGTTTTTGTGCATCAGAAAAATTTAAAATGGCTTTTATTGAAGCTTCACAAATAAAATAAAGGTTTCACAAATCACAAACTTGGTTTTAACTATTCTTTTATTAGTGCAGAATAATCTAGTCCAAGTTTCAAATGACTAGGTTATGTAGTTTTTAAGCTAGAGCAGATCAAAGACACCCCAGGTTAGAGAAAAATTAGGTGCAATTGTCCTTTAGCCATTTCCCAAATCGGAAGCTAGAAACTGAAAACAACTTCTGCTTTGTTAAGTAACATGACAAAGGTGACACGGTTATTTTATTCTTCTAGCAAGTACTTCTCATGTCGTCACATTTAATGCAACAACGTTAGCGCATTCTAGTCTTCAACAACGTCTAAGCGAATTTACCTTTGAGAAAATGTTGAAGTGGCCATTCTGTAAATGCCTCTTTAGATTTGTCGTGCTCTCCCCGTGAAAAGCTGCTCCACATTCTTTTAAACTTGGTTTTGTTGTTATATGTCAAATGGATCCATACGTATTTTCTTTTTTTTCTCCCAGCCGTGGACAGTTTCTACTTGTTATCATAACGTGATCAGCTCTTGTCTTCCCGTGAGTTTGTTCAAACAAACAAGCTTGGCTTCGCCTCTCAATAAGGCCGACTGATTGGTTCTCTTCTCAGCCAGCCCCATCTGTTCCATTTGTTAAGTGGTTCTTTTGTCTGTTCCTCGCATCTTTCTCATCTTCTGACTGGATTTTGGTTCATTTTGATTTTTGTCGCGTCTTTTGATCGTTAACAAAAATGTTGATCAATTTAGTCATCGGCTTAATTATTATCCAATATTTCTTTTTTTGTACATTTCCATTTGGCTTTTGTCTGAAAAAATATATTTGTGACGAAAAAAATGACGAAAATATTTCGTCAACAATATTAGCAATGGCAGCAGGTGCTCTGGACTGATGAGTCAAAAAAACACAATAAATAAATATAAATCAAACCAACCTGTTCTGTATGCCAGTAGCCTGGCCTGGATAATGCAGTGGCAAGCCACCGCTTGGGACACGCCCTCGTGATGAGGAGGCGGCGTGGTTGCAAAGTTTTCTCTGAAAGATAAAAACATCTTCAAACCAAAAAGCAAACAACTGAACCCCGTCCTTGGTGAAAAGAAACAGAAAAAAATCCCAACCTATAGAAGCCATATTGGTGTTGAGGCACCCCTGCAGCCACAGCTGCTAGAACCTCCACCAGCTCCGTCATGTTGTTCCTCAGGTTGGAGAAGTAGGGCTCCACACAGAAATTCTCCAGGTCCATTCGGATCAAAATCTCCTTGTGCTGCTGAGATGTTCCAACCAGGAAGTGTCTGGAAAATTCCCTGAGGTGTCTTAAGCGTTGTCTGAAAGCCATGAAACAAATTCAAGGTTTTAAACACAGCAAATCGGAGTCCAGTCTGGGGTTATTCTATAGTTTCTTTGTCATCTCTTCATAATCTGTAGAGGTAGTAGTAGCTCTTGTGTCAACAGAACCTCTAAAACACATACAAAACTGCAACTTTTTAACCATTTAAATTATCAGAAACAAAAGGTAAAAAGAAGGAAGACATTGGTTCTAATTAAAATAAGTCATTATTCATAAAATCTCCATAGTTTTGATTAAACTGAAGCCCAAATAAATATATTAGATGTAAAAAAAAAAAAAGACGAATTAAAAGGTGAGCACACCCTTTAACTAATATTGTTGATACATTTTATGAATCAATTTAGGCTTTCAGTTTTCTTTAGCAGGATCAGCATCCCTCATCTTCAGTAGGTAATATTTAGCCACTCTACTGTCCAGAAGTTTTCCAAATCTCTCACATTGTGAAGTTATCACTTGTCCACAGACTTTCAGTCAAACCCAACTTTATATTACACCCATGAACTGATCCCCTTTGTTGAATTGGATGCATTTTTGTACTCACTAATCCATATCTTCAGCTTTCTGGGAGACACCTGAAGGTTTTGGGGTTGGGCCATCATCATGTTTCACAATGGGTATGTTGTTCTTCTGGTGGTGCGCAGTATTGATTTTAGAGCAAGCCAAACTTGAGATTGACTTTCATCAGACTGCAGCACATTCTTCCACGAGGTTTCAGGAGATTATAGCCAGGGTTGGATATCTTCTTTGGAAGCAAATGCTTATGGAGGACTGACTGTGCCAAAATTGGCAATAAATATAGAAATAAATAAATGACTTGATAAAGTAATTAATTGGCCAAATATTGCATCCAAAAAATAAAAAATACATATTTTTTATATTCTGTATTATTTAATTAACTTTCACTTTTTTAAAACCATACTTTATTTTTTTTCTCCTCTTATATTTTCTGCCCTTCTCCTTCACTTTACCTCCTGGTGGGTGAAACTAGAGGGGGAGGTAAATAAATAAATGATTTTTTTAAGTAAATAAATACAGAATAAAAATGAGAAGAAATAATGAAATAATAAAGGAAAAAGGTTGGAAATAAAATGTACAATTAAATAATAGTGATAATGTTAAACATGATAAATAAATAAATCTTATTTTTTCTTTTTTGGTTGCAATATTTGGCACATTAATTACTTAAATAAACTATTTCTACGTTTAAGGCCAATTTTGGCAGCAGCCTCCATGACTGCCTGTCCGCTTTGTTTTTTCAATAGTTTTTGAGCAACGGCCATTTTTAGTATTATCACTATTGTCCCATATTTATTCCAGTTCTTAATTAGTCTTCAAAGTCTTAAGAAATATAATAAATAATGTGGTGGATTCATATGCCTCTTTTCTGACTGCTAACTTTGCATTAATCCTATGTAAGGCTGCCCACATTTCTGTAACGAGACCTTTTATAATCATTATTGTCCTTTGATGCGTGCGCAGTCGGGTACCTGTTAAAGAGTTCCTCCTTGTTCAGCCCTGGGTCATCCTCAGTCATCTTCTCCATGAAATCACTTTCCCTTGACGTCTCCTCAACAAACTGCGCCAGGCCGGGCGCCAGCGGCTGCAGCAGCACGCAGATGTGAGGGCGGCTGTTGGACTTCAGTTTCTCTATTGCAACTGCGTCCAGCACAGCTTCTGCCATAGGGAGAGACGTACCGCTGGCGTCCGTTTGGGTTGAAGATTTGGACTCGATCATGCTGATCTCTGAGTCCCCGGGCCAAAATGAGATTTGGCTGACTCCAGCTGAGGGAGAGAAAATTAAGTTTCTAGGGTGAACTCTTCAATCACAGAAGCAATTCCAAAGTTCAGCCGTGTTGCCGGCGTTTAATAGTCCCTAATAAAAGTCAGCATGGAGATAACGTTAATGTAGATTACTGCAGAATAACACTACCTGGACAACTTTCTTTAAATACTTACACAATAAAAGAACTTCAACAGATGATAATTATAGGAAAAACTGAAAAAAGGCATTGTACATTGTTTTTATTGCTCTAACCAATCTAAAAATGTTGTTCTACTTTACATTTATTGCAACATATATGTAGTGTTTCCCTGGATACTGCTCTCAGATTGAAATGTTAATGAAGTGAAACTACAGCTATGCAGTATAAATGAAACAGAAAGCGCCTAGCCCTGTTAAGTTAGTTCTGATTTGTTGTTCTTGTAGACTTTTATTCATCAATGATTGTCTTTTGGACAGTTGTGATGCATAGCTATTGTCCATCCATCCATCCATCCATCCATTTTCTTCCGCTTATCCAGGGTCGGGTCGCGGGGGCAGCAGCCTAAGCAAAGAGACCCAGACTTCCCTCTCCCCAGCCACTTGTTCCAGCTCCTCGGGAGGAATCCCAAGGCGTTCCTAGGCCAGCCGAGAAAAATAGTCCCTCCAGCGTGTCCTGGGCCTTCCCCTGGGCCTCCTCCTGGTGAGACGCGCCTGAAACACCTCACCAGGGAGGCGTCCAGGAGGCATCCTGACCAGATGCCCGAGCCACCTCAACTGACTCCTCTCGATGTGGAGAAGCAGCGGCTCTACTCTGAGCCCCCTCCGGATGACTGAGCTTCTCACCCTATCTCTAAGGGAGAGCCCAGACACTCTGCGGAGGAAACTCATTTCAGCCGCTTGTATCCGTGATCTTGTTCTTTCGGTCACCACCCAGAGTTCGTGACCATAGATGAGGGTAGGAACGTAGATCGACCGGTAAATCGAGAGCTTCGCCTTTCGGCTCAGCATAGCTATTGTAACAAAGTATTTTTTTTACAGGTGGGAGCAGCTGATTAGCATTTTAAAAGCTCAGATAATACCTGAACTACGACCCAAAATCGCTGAGGAGTTGAAAAAGATGCAGAGCAGGACCACAGAGCAGAGAGAGGAGGAAGGATCTTATCTCCTACTCCATTGTCTCTTTGCTTGGCTTTCTAACCATACGGCCAGTCAGAGATTTAAAGAGGAGCGGCAAAAGCAAATGAGGTGAATTAGCAGCACTGGCCAACAACCGATGCAGTCATCCAGGACATGTGGCGGTGAAATATTGTCTCCGCTGTCTGGAAATTAAAATGTTAGGGACGTGTATTGGCAAGAATCTGCTGATACGATATATTGTGATACTGTGAGTAAGACTATATATTGTGACTTTTTAAACTGAGTTTAACTGTAGAAAAGTTCACAGCATTCTAAACATTCCAACCGGTTTCAATTCAATTCAAATTCAAAAATACTTTATTGATCCCAGAGGGAAATTAAGTGTTGGTATAGCTCATATAATTAATTCTTTAAGGAGTTGTTGTAGATAATGATGGCTGTGGGCAGGAAGGATACTTTACTTTCATACTTTAACACATTCAGTGTTATTACTAGATCTAGAACAAAGGAGGTGAAAACAACCACAAACTACCAGCCATTTTAATTTTACTACAAAAATTACTGTCATCATTAATGGTTCCATTCAAATTCTAAAAAATTAAATCAAAATCGATACAATGACTTTGAATATCGATACAATATTGTGACATAATATCGCGATATATATCGGCGTATCGATATTTTCTTAGATTCATATAAGATGTTAGCATGTCATGACAGCCAACCTGTCCTACAGCAACAGTCTTCAGTCAGAATCCTCTTCACATTCATTGCAAGACTGACTGCTACTGGAGATCCTTCCTGCCCACAGCATCACCATCCACAACAACTCTGAAAATACTTGAAGGATATAACATTTAATTTCCCTTTGGCAAACTTTGGCACATTTTACTAATTGGCATGTTAAGATCAACTAAATCTGCCCATAATGTATAATAGTTTAGATTGTACTAGACTGTATATGTCTGGATCTGAATCTGACCATGTATGGAGTAAATTAGATTGAACTGTGTTAAACTTGGATCAAATTTGATTCTATATAACGGGAAATAAATTGGGCCTCAAGACGACGCTTGTTGTGATTTGGCGCTGTATAAATAGACTCAGTTGAATTAATCCTCTCCTCACCATTTATGATCATCTTAAGGCAAGTGGCACACGGTCTCCTGGAGAAGTAGAGCTGACAGTCGGCCAGGCTCGCACCATGCTGAAGGATAGCTGCTTGTCCTGCGTGGAGCTCCGCTCCAGAACAGTGGAGTCCCAAAACCTTCCCTTCCTGTACCACCACCAGACCAGTTCCATGGATCTGAACGGGAGCACAGACTTAATGTCATTAAAACTCTGGTGTGTGCAGAATGTTCAAAGCACTCCTCTTAGTGCAGCCATTACACTGACCTGACTGTTTTCACTATCCTCCGGTTGCTCCCGAGGGAACAACTCCATCCACAAGCTCAACAGGGTAAACAGGTTCACCTTCGACAATCGGGGGCCATGACCTTAGTGATGACACCATACAGATAAAACACTGGAATTAGTCATTAGAGTAATTCTTTAACACTGCTGGTAAAATGTGCAAAACTGACTGACAACAGGACTGAAGGTTTACTAAATTAAAATAACCTATTACAACTAATGTGTTATTAAGTCATAGCTTATTAAAGTAGACTATTTAAATCTAGGCGTCTCATGATGGCATGTATATATGAAGGTTTTCTGCAATAAAGAACAAGTATCCAGATCAGGAGTATAAACACAAAAACTAGCTTAGAAAACCCCGGAAATGTTACAGTGTAGACAACATCGCTGCTGCCTTTAAATGTCCCTCTACTGTATCTGTAGCAAACCAGCTGTTTTTATGGCATCATAATAATGAAACATATCCAGCTGAAACACGAAGCCTCCTCCATCCAGCTCACCTTGTATCCTGCTGTCAGTCTGGGTGCTGCACTCTCTCGTTTCTCGGCACGACCCGGACCGGGCCGGTTCGGTTCGGCTCAGTGTGTCGCTATCTTCCATTCGGAAAGTAAACCAGCGAATAGATAGATTTCGTTTCGGTCGTAGATGCTGACAGGAGGAAGACTTGTTAGGGTATAAACATTAACCTAGGGTTATAGTGTACAAGACGGACTAGCACCGTTTCCGGTCGTGACTTCCAAAATAAGAGCTGCGATTAGCAACTGTTACTTACTACCGTAGTTACCATTTAAAAGTTACCAAAACACCACAGTAGTGTCAAAAAAACATCCCAAATATGAAATTTGCCTAAAAAACGTACTTCCACCTTAAATAATCCACCAACTCAATAAAAATCTTATTTTTAGGCAAGAATTGGTCCCCACTTTCCAGTTTAATTCACCTACCTTGACAAATCCGGTTCATTCCCTCAGGATCGACGAATCCTACGTAAGCAGGGCCGCCATATTGCGAGTGGCTTTCAATTAGGTTTATTCATATAGCCCCAATTCACAGCACGTTATTTCACGGTACTTTTCAGGGGGGGAAATCAATTAAATCCAATCATTGATCCATTTCAATTGGTCCTAGTTATCAAACAATGCAGTCAAGTTCAGCTCATTATTCAGATTGGTCAGTGGCGGTTCTAGACCAGATTTACCAGGGAGGCCAGGCCTCCACTCCTGTGAAGGCTCCTGTCCAGGAGTGAGCAAAGAGGAGAGTACCACTATTCAACACAGTGGTGAAAGCATCACGCTCTAGGGTTACTTACCTTTCTGGATGAACTAGTTCCTAATAATGTTCAGGGTTTGTTCAAAGATTTTTAGGTTCCTGCGTAAAAGATAAAGAGATTTTATTTCGGTTTATCATCTTTAGTTTAAGCATGTTTTCAAAATGACAAATTAATCACTTGATTAATCACTAAATCTGACAGTCTGTGGAATCATCTAAAAAAGGGTCCTCATGGAGAACTTTCACAAATTAAAGTTGCTGTTTGACATCCTTCGAAAGATTAAATGGTGGAGCTGAGTCAAAAGGTGACACAGTAACATTAGTTCAAGGGTGTCCATTTTTTACAACCATTATTGTACCTTTTTGCCTCTTCTAACAGGTTTGTCTGTTTTAGCTAAAATACATAAAAAGTATAAAAAGTTGGCATTTTACAAAGGGGAGGGGTATCCTTTTGAAGGACATTATGCAGTTAAAAGTAAAGGCCAACAATGCTTATTTTAAGGGTTTTATTTATTCAGACAAACAGCATCTTAAAACTAAATATAAAAAACAAAATCATTGCACATATTTAACAGCAAATCAACTCTGAGCATGTTAGAGCTGTG
This sequence comes from Valencia hispanica, assembly GCA_963556495.2. Lineage (NCBI taxonomy): Eukaryota > Metazoa > Chordata > Actinopteri > Cyprinodontiformes > Valenciidae > Valencia > Valencia hispanica. Next base: position 21,506,530 of record OY747723.1, read on the forward strand.
TGTCTAAGTTTGTAAATAATAGCTTAAAAAAACAATAAAAAAACATTCAGGAAAACCATCACATTTTCAGTTTGAAGCTCCATATTTATACATAACAAAAACAAACAAACTGTAAACCTCAACCTCATTTTAACAGCCCTGTAACCTGCTTTACTGGATCTGAAACAGTTCACTAAAAAGAACACATAAACTGAGATCAGAGATCAAATTCGTTCCAAATTAAGATGGTTTATCAGATCGCTGAGAAAAGGAAACCAAGACAGACAAGAAAATGAAACTGATCTTCCTCTGTCCTGCTGCAGATTAATTTGGTCAATAACACGTTTCTTTTTATCAAGCACACCCAGGCAGCAGGATCCCACTCAATCTTTGGTAACTGCATAATAAACATAAAAGACTAAAACAGGACAAAACCAGAATTTCAAACTTATACACAACTTTACCTTGCAAGGTTTTGTACTGTTATAGGTTATAGCATTTCCTCAGAATTTGTAATAAAACCAACAGAACCTGGAGCACACTACCTCATCTATTTAGTTCTTTGCTTGTCTTCCAGTTCGTCAGAATGAATACAGTAAAAAAAATCTAAGGACCAAGTTATTTGTCAAAAGCAGATTTAAATCCATTTTAAAACATTTACATTAACAGAGGAACAAGAAAGCTAATAATGTAACAGCCCTGCAACAGCCCTGTAGTGCTGCAACATCCTTAATGTCTGCTCTCAAATGTCTTTAAAAATCCAGTTTGATTTAATATGTACAGGGAAGCTTAAGTGTCACAGAGCAAAGGCCAAACTAGAAAAAAAGGCCAAAAAACAAAAACATTTAAGTTGTTTTGAACTTAAAAGATCTTAAAGAACTTTAAGAATCAACCAAATTACCTACACTATAATCCCAATGACTGGAACAGAGTCTGTTATAGTTTAAAACCCTAAATCTGGCTTAACCTGGAACACAAAGAGGAGCCGCAGAACAGTGCTACTAGCCTACTTCCGCGTAGGCCGTTCCTGCCTTTCAGTTTCTCACATGCATTGTGCAGTTAACTAAAGTGGAATGCAAGAACGGGAAGAAAATTGCATTAAAGAACACATGCATTATGTAAATATTTATATTCATGAACATTCAGAATGACTCCACAGGAATTGGCCAAAGTGCTGATTTAAAATCTGCTGGTAACAAACCATCAGTTCAGTAAGGTGTGCAAATACGTTAGGAGCCTCATTTCATTTGAGGCGGATCACCGGAAATCTGACCTTTCTTCTGCTGAACCTGCAGCACGCTCGCTTTTAAAAAGGCAAGAAAGCAAGAGCAGCACTCAGTTTTTGAAGGCTCCACAGCGGCTGGCTCGGCTGATAAACTCTTTGAGCATCGCTCCGTCTACTTCCCAGAAAGCTGCAGTCTGAGTTACCTGCGTAAGATGGTTTATACAAAACTTAAAGCAAAATTCTTCAAGATCCTGAAAGAAAAAAAAAGAAGAAGACAATTGTGATTAGATCTATTCTTTCAGATGAAAAGGCTGTCAGACTGAAAGTTAAAATGACGTTTAAGTAAAAAATTATAAGTGAAATGAATATAAGATATCATGCAGTTCACTGTGTACACTAGAGGTCACAATAATCTTGAAAGTGACCATTTTTAATTGATGCATCTGTTTAATCTCAACAGTGTCTTGCAGAAGTACTAATGATGCTTCAACTTTTTCACCACAAACTTAAGAAAATAAGCTTAAGGGCCAGGTTTTTCATCAAAAACTGACAGGTTTTTGATGAGGCTCAAACATAAACGCAAAGCAGAAGTTGAAACATCGCCAAATAAGCTTCTAAACCAACTTCTTTCCGAGCCAAATAGAAAATATGACGAATCATATCTTGCCTTTGGTTTTGTTACCCCAAAACACTTGCAAATGCTCACCTGAGCTTAAAGTTTTGTACATAGTGGCACAGTGTGAAAAACAGCACACAACTGCAGAGGATTACATACTTCCCTGCACTACGGACATAGTTCCATCTATGATTCATAACAGAGGCCAGCAAACTATGAGTTATTCTTCCTCTGTCCATTTATGAGATGTCAACGGACATACATGGACGTTGTAGAGATCTCTACAGATGGGGCCAAGACTATAGCTGCGAAACTAGGAGGGCGGTAAGCGTTCATGAAGTGCGTCTCCCCTAATATTGCAGTCAACGCGCTGCATCATACACTGCAACGCACTGGCGTCTAAACTGCTGAGTCCCAACCTGAATGATGTAATGATTGATGTCTTCAGAACAGTCAACTACATTTAAACACAACCTGTCAAAGTCCATATTTTTGTGGCACTGTGTGAGAAAATGGGCTCCAACAGACGCCTGTTCTGTTTTACAGCGAGTCCTGATAACCGTCATGTGGGAAGGTGCTGTCCAGGGTCTTTAAACTGCCACATGAGATTCGTATCTTTTTGAAGGATGATCTCAGCCACAAATTTTACAGTAACAATTTTGTAATAAAACTTGCAAACAGTGGCATATTTCTGAACACAATGTTCAGTGAACCAAATTCAGTGACGCAGGGCCCAAACACACACCTCCACCTGGGAGATAGAGAGACATCACAGCAGGCTCACACCAGTTACTGGAAAGTTGATGATTGAAGACCTCAGTTTTGCAAAACAACCTTTACAATAGTTTTTTTTTTCCCTCATAGAGTCCTTTATGTTTTAAACCAATTGTGCACAGAGAGGGGGGGGAGTGTGAACATTTTCTTATAAACCAAAGGGACACCCAAAAGAAATATTTTGGGAACCACTGTGTTAATCAAACATCGCTGCAGGAATTATGAAGCATAATTTGCTTAATTTAATGAGCTAAACATTGCATTAAGAGTATTAGGTTTTTACGATGGCAAAAGAGGAGAGCAAATCTCCAGAGAGCATTACCTCTGCATCATATCGAATAGCTGCAGACAGCAGAGTGAAGGCATTTTCTACAGTGATTCCCCCCTTGATTATCTGCTGACACAGACGTTTCAGGTGGTTTTCACAGTAAGATGTGGCCAGATCCAACAAGCCTGAAGCAAAAACACAAAAAAACACAAACTATAGAACATACATAACCCTAAATACACAGATTACCTGACATATTTGGGAAAATCTACGGTATGTCTTACCAATGGCATCCTCGGGTGGCAGGTCAACAGTGTCTGTGTAGAGAAACTGCAAGAAGGATCTGTAGACGGGGTATGAGAACTGGCCGATCTCTATCACCTCCTGCTGATCTTCCGTCCACTGGGAGCGAAACATTGAGCGGAAATGCTCACACCTAACAGCACACAACACCTTAAATCAGGCTGAAGATACATGGATAAAAATAGTGCTCACAAAAGATAAAATCAAATAAATAAAAAAAACATGTCAGTAGCATCTCTCTCATTACTGAAGTGGGAAAAAGAAAATGCAGTTTATTCCTCCACAAAACACAAAAAATAGTCTTCATCGACAAACATTGAAGAAGTTCGAACAGGTTTAAGGTTAAAATGTAGTTCTGATTTGATTCCCAGACAGAAATAAACAAACCTGATCTTCAGGACAGCTTTGTGAACATGAATACATTTTCCATCAACGCTAAACTTAAGGTCGGCGGTTTCTGGACTGTCGAACTCTTTCCTAAGAGCTTCGGAGACTGTCATGAAGTCATCAGGCTCTGAAATAACAGAATCTAGTTCAATGATGTTCCTTTTATTATACAACTTAACACACTCAGTATACTAAGTACACTCAGTATTTATTGACCCACCTGAAAGAGATGTGTAAAAAGCCTTGAAATTGGCGCTTGTTTGATGGCGGTAGTAAATTCTCATTGTATTCATTGTGGGGAGAAATATCCCCAAACAAAATTTTCAATAAAATAAATGTGGTTTGTTGAGATGAGACCAACAGCGAGCCGCCTCATTCTTCCTATTAAGTATGATGGTAAAATCTGTGATGCTGTGTGTTTCTCTTTCAAACGGTCTGTGCACCTTGTTAGAAAGCGTGACCTCTACCAGTAAACTCTACATTGGTTCTCATGTGGTCTTACAGCTAGATAATGATCCAAAACCTATCGCCAAATCAACACAGAAATGCTTCACCAGACACAAAATCAACCTCCCTCCTTGACTTTGTTAGATCTAAGACCTAATTCTTAGAGAAGACATACAGGATGAGTTGAAGTGAAGAGAGCATATGAGAGGAACCAGGACTCTGGACAATTTAGAAAGGCTTTGCAAAGATGTTTCAACCTTGTAAATTGTTATAGCAGAAGACGTAATGTTGTCCAGTCAACAACAGTGGGTTGAAAAAATTACTAGCTGGGCAACAATTTTCAGGATGAGAATTTGTTACTTCAATAAAAGATGAATTTATTACACATCTTTACCTGCGGTGGCAAAAGGTTTGGAGGGTGCTGTGAATGAGTATTCCTCATCTTTTTCTTTTGCTTACCCATAGACACGAGGCGCCACATCACAGGCGGCGTAGCGAAGCAGGCAAACACATCATCTGTGCTGGTGAAGTGGGTGAGGTGGGGCAGGGAGATCAACTGGCCTCGACACTGGCCCCACATGTACACCTGAAAAACAGGTATTTTAATAAGAATTTTAATAAGCAACTACTTAGAGGTATAGACAGGGAAGAGTTAATGATCCACTATAAAATATGTGCAGTACTGTGCCCAAGTCTTGGGTCATCCATCATTTATTTAGATTTTTTGTAAATTTCAAGGCTGGTTTGAACCAGAACAAAACTTAAATTTTTCACAGCAGACAATTCTACTTAAACTTGCTGTTAGCTTGAACTGTTTATCTGCGAGCTTGATTGGGAAAGTTGTTGGCTTAACTTGGGTTAGCTCTAAATTTGACTGATTTTAGTTGATAGCTTGACTCTGATGAGCTCGAAGTTTGACTGTCTGGCTTGATCTAGTTAGCAGTTATCTGGATTGGGAAAAGTTCTTAGCTTGACTCAGATTAGCTTTAAATCTGTTAGTTTGATCTGGTTCAACTATAAACTTGACTGATTAATAGTTAGATTTATTTTGGTTAGCTGTTAAATAGACTGATAGGTACTGTACCTAGTTAACTAGATCTGGTCAACTGTTAAGACTTATTATAGTTAGCAATTAGCTTCAATTGGATATGTTTTAATCATGATTCTGGTTAGCTGTTAGCCTGACTCTGATTAGTTATAAGTTTGATTCTGGTTAGCTGTTAGCCTGACTCTGATTAGTTTTAAATTTGATTCTGGTTAGCTGTTAGCCTGACTCTGATTAGTTTTAAATTTGATTCTGGTTAGCTGTTAGCCTGACTCTGATTAGTTTTAAATTTGATTCTGGTTAGCTAATGGGATTCTATAATTAGTTGGTGATCTTAGATATATAATCTGGAACCTTTATTACGTACAGGACATGAAAAAATATTTGACTTTTGATTTGCTTTATGGGAGGCTTGTTGCTGTTCTTCCTTTCTGAATGAAGTACACAGCAAAAGTATTTAGTAATCTATTTCTTTTGCTGTATTGTCCCAGTATAGGGGTGATTTAAACTTTTGCACAGAATTTATTCAACATTTTCCCCCTCAAAACCTCTGGGGTAGATGTCAGTTGTTTGTACCATTTGTACCATAACTAGTCCTTAAAACAGACCACTTCAACACCGTAGGTGAAAATAAGCTACCTGAATGATTCTGTCCATATGTAATTATTGCAAAGATACAAATTAGATATGTACCTTGCCGCTTCGAGTCTTGGCTGCTGAAGTATGTGTTGAGTGGCATGTTGCAATCTCCACAACCCTACAGGATTACAGATGTGTTAATGCACGGCACAGAAACACATGAGGTAGTATAGGCCTTGAAGCCAATGTTCATGAAAAGGAAATTGATCATTTTGTCAAGTGACGATCATTTCTAGCTTCCTGTGGAAGTTAAAGTATAGAGGGTTGAGACAAAGAGCGGAAGCAGGAAGGTTAAATCCCAACAGGAAAAAGAACCTTTTGTTCCAAATCTTTCCTCCTCCACTTTACCTCTCTTTGTCAGCCATGATTTGCACAGGACTGAGCTGGTTGTTCTTGTTGCCAGTTCCTAGTTGACCATAAGTATTTGCTCCCCAGGCATACAGTAGTCCTTCGTCTGTTAGGGCCAGGCAGTGTCCGTATCCTGATACAATCTGCAAAGTAGGTAACAAGCCGTTGGAGCTGAAGATGACAGTTCAACCATCCTAATTACATAATTGTAACCATGAGCACTGTAGACTTTAGTAACAGCAGGTCCTATTAAATATTAATAACATCTCCATTTAGTAACAGATTAGGTTGCAAGGTGTCTTACCTGTTGAATGCACAGGCCTTGGAGCGCAGTAAGGCGGCAAGGAGACAGCTGATTACCATTGTTCCCAATTCCTAGCTGCCCGTTTCCATTATACCCCCAACCATAAACCTAAGCATACCAAAAAACAAAACAAAAAAACAATTGTCTAAAGTTCAGGTTCTTAGAAATATCAGAAAGATTAAAAACAGCACTGTCACCTCTCCGTTGTCGACCAGAGCCATGGAGGAGGTTTGTCCGCATGTGATGCCCACCGCAGTCTTCCCCTGCAGGCAGCCGCAGACTTTCCTTGGGTAGGGCTGGTTGGCTGTGGAGCCTGAACCCACCTGGCCATAGTTATTATAACCCCATGCAAACACCTGCAGAAGGATTATATTCAATATATCATTAACAAGTTATTTACAGTTACATATAGCTAAATGTTTAACGCAAATTTCAACCATCTGTTAGATTTGATTAAAATAGAAAAATATTTGTGTAATTTATTATATAAAATTACATTAGCCAAATACTTAAAATAATTGATGTTTGTTCCATTTAATTATTATTTGTGTAATCAGTTATTTTAGATTGCTTTACAGTCATACCCTTATTATTCCACGAAATGATTTAATTAACTTCCAAGTAGAGTTTATCCCCTTGTAATTGTGCAGCTTGTTCATCATATTTCCCTTATAGGCTTTTTGTTATGACAGCAAACATATTTAAATGCGTCTCTATTCATCTGCTTAATGATCGGACACATTATTTAATTCTCAACAGGCTTATTTTATTGGCAAGTCATGAAATTAACAGCAAGTTAAATTATTAATCACAATTACTCCTGCAGTGAATAATTAATATAGGACAGCCATAATTAGTGAAGTAATACGTTTGTGTAATTTTCTAAAAGCAGGCGGATCAATTACACTAAACAGAAAAAAACAACAGGTTCCCATTGGTGACAGTGAAAACGTCTTATTAGCATGCTGTCTTCTCTACAAATGATTGAAAATACTGTAACATTTAAAATCTTCCCACAACTATGTAGTATATACGAGGTTTTTTAAACAAAACCAATACCTTTCTATATTTTCTGCCTTCCTAAGATGTGAAGCTTAACTACTCTTCTCCAGGTCACTTCTAAATGTCCTTGTAGAACCACAGGTGTAATGAAATCAACCCCTTTAGGCAGGTGGATGCCAGGGATCTCATGAAACGGAACATGAAACGCATATCTCGCTAGATTGTTATAGTCCTGTCATTTGTTGGACTACAAGATAGCATTAGTCAAGGTTCCTCATTAACGCATTAAATTGATAAAAATTGATTCTATTATGGTAATATATACATACAATCTAGAAGGCTATTTAATAATCCATAATTACTTTACCGGTTGATAGTTTTTCAAGTATTTATTGTAAATATTTGAAGTGGTTAACATGTTTAGTTTTTAAATATTTATTGTGAATACTTGAAGTGGTTGACATGTTTACACAACCTATTATGGCTAAAGTGATACATTGTTGACGTTGAAACTGAGAAAAAGTTATTCCAACATTTTAAGGTACTTTGGGAAAAGCAACGTAATGATAATCCAATTTTACTTGGATGTATCGTGATATAGCACTCATGCTACCCAAAGTCCACTTCTGATTGGTTGACTTTCCTCCCCTTGAAGGATTCCTTCTGCAGCTGAGATCTTTCACACCCAAGCTATTTGATCCAGTTGAAACAGATCAAAGTTTGTTTCCATTAACAGCTTAGTACATTCGGAGTGTTCAGCTTTTTAAAAACATATTGGTATACATTCTATAAAGTAAGAGAATACGCGTCCGTTGAAACATTATGCGATAAAGTTCTGCTTTCCCTTAAGCCTGGGTTATACTTCTCCGTCAGCAAGTTTGCACCCACACGCAGACGTATTGACGGAGACATTTTCCTTTTATACTTCTCCGTCGGTGTGTCTATGTTGCAAAGCAATTCTCTGCCAGGACAGCAGGGGGTGCAGACCTTTTCTGGTGGGTCTGCAAACCATTGCAGCGAGGTCTCTGGTCGACAATAGTTTATTTACTTTAAGTTGTAAATGCACATCCACTCAAGAAGCGATGGCCAACAAAGAGAGAGGTTTGATTGAGCTGGAAACATTTTCACTACAAGTGCAGCTCAGAATAGTCTAAAAACGCATGTAAACAAACACAGCGCTCTGTTTTGTTGTTCTCTACACATCCTGTTGTTCAAAATCACCAAAAGACCAAATTAGATGAACTGGCCTAGCAATATAAAGCCTCTAGTGCTCTAAAGCTGCAATGACTACTTATTACATCAACTATAGAGCACTGCTCTGGTGAAATTGTGATCTTGGGCTTTTGTAGAGCTGACCAATTTACAGGCTTGCGCTCTCCATTTCCTTCGACGGATAGTTAGAAAATTGGGCACTACTCCATGCTTCCTTATGAAGGTCACGGAGAGACCTTGCGTCGACGGATAATGGCGTTGCATCTATGCGTTCCAACGTAGAAGTATAAACTAGTCTTTAGTGTTTAGGGGGTTAGTCATCACACCTAAAAGCTGTTTCACCTTTATTTTGAAGACAGATACATTGATTTCAAAGGTGTTCACGGGAAAACCGTTAGGCATGATGGAATTTTATAATAAAAGTAAAAAACAAGTTAATCTCCTGGTCAAGTTTGATACAATTAGTTTTTAAAAACAGACATACATTGAGAATCCCAAAAAAAAAAGTTTGCATCTTGGGCCTAAACGCGATTTGACTATAAATATAATTCAATTCAACTGAGCCTGCGATGGTCATGATTTTAATTTCTGGTTGAAGCAATCTCCTGTTTTAGGTCTTCTGATGTGTCGGTATCACTGTCGAGCCCAAAAATACACTTTTTGACAGTACCAGTATTCAACCTTGTCAATAGGAATGACCCAGCCTGCTTATTATCCAAGGACACAACCTAATAAGCTTTATTGCCTTTGGGTTATAAATAGCCTGCTCAGAGTGAAACACAAGCAGGAAATGGTTAGTTAAAATGTCAATTGACTCATCTGAAACCAAAGATTTAATATAATTTAATGCATGAAAGGAGATTCCAGTTTTATTGTAAACATCTGGTCAAGTTCTTAATGCAAGTAAACAATAAGGTTAGGAATTATTCAAACTTGTCATCTATTTTTCTAGTGGAAGTCCCCATCAGCAAGCTACAGTTGTCTCCACTTCTTGTACAACGGATTTAATAAATTGTGTCAGTCTTAATGACTTAACATATTTGAATACACCAATCAAAACCAGATAAATAAACTGCATAATATATATGACCAATTATAGGCAAGGGGAACCATTAAAAAAAAAAAGAACGCTTACATCTCCGTCGTGAGTGAGAGCCAGAGAATGATGCGAGCCACACGCCACCTCTGTCACCTTCTTGTTCTGCAGGTTAGCTGTGATCGCCATAGCTGAAAGTCCTGGGTTGGTTGTGCCGTTCCCTAGCTGGCTGTATCCATTATGCCCCCAAGCAAACAGCTGTCCATCTGAGATATAGCAACAGAACATCTGAACATAGTAATACACCTTACCAGTCTGCTTTTAGACGTTAGGTCCTTGATTCTACAGACAATCAAGAAGACAAAGCATTACAACCACAGCTGGTGTTTAATTAGCTTGTTTACAGCGTTATCACAGTTGGTTCAGCCCGAGTATCAAGCCTTGGGCCACCTTGACTCTAAAAACATCCTGGCTGATGAAGTCCCAAGCTTGTTTGCCTTCAAGTGACAGTTTTCTTCCAGTTTTAACAGGAAAAAGTAATATCTCAATGATGAACAGATCTTCAAAGACCCTGAGCGTATTACTAGACAACAGAGAGGTTTACGCAACCATATTTGCCGAAGAACATATTCAAGTTATTCTCCTCTAGACATGAAACGATCAAAAACTACATAAAAACTAGATAGAGCCTCTAGACATTTTAGCACTTAAAACAACACCAGCTAAAAGAGCTACAAACTAAATGATTCTTACAGCTAGTGAGTGTAATAACCTGCCTTCTGTAGCTAACAGCACATGAGGTCCGCTGCCGTAGCTGAGGCTGACGATCTGCTTTCCACGCAGGAAGTCCAGTTTCTTTGGCACAATAGTGCTCACGCTGTCACCTGTACCGAGGCAGCCACTGCAATTTAGACCAAACGCATATACCTGGAAAAAGAAACCAAAAAAACCCCCAGCAATATTATGCAAAGATCCATGGGGGGGTTTAGAAAAAAAAGCTGAAATTTTGAGCTAATACTCTGTGGAAACACTCTTTGTTGCAATGTGTTTTTTTTGTGTTTTTTGTTTATGAGGGGATGATGGTATGTCTCTACCATCACTGCACATTTACAAGCTCAAAATCCCCCTATTTCATTCACACTGTTGAAAAAAGCTCAAGCTATTGAGGTTGGATGAACGGCATTTTTCCAAGTCTTTCCACAGATTTCTTGCAGGTTTCAGGTCTGGACTTTACCTGAGCCGTTTCACCACATAAACATAACATATGCCGTTCCATCGTATCTAAAGTCTTTTGCAGCCTCTAACGGGTTTTAGGAAATACCATTTGGTCTCATCTAAACAGAGCTAACTACAAACCAGAATTCTTATTTTGCTGTTTTTAACAATAGGTTTTTTTTCTTATTAGTCGTGCATAAAAGCCAGATTTTTTTAAATACTTATAGTTTCATGTTGTCATATTGTTCCAACTGAACTGTCGACCTCTACAGCTCCTCCAGAGGGCTTCTTGGCTGCTTCTCTGAATAACCATCTCCTTTCCCGGTCTGTCTCTTAACGCAGATGGACACATCTTACTAGGTTTGCTGTTCTGCCAAACTTTTTCTACTTTAGGTTCATGGATTAAAGTGTTCAAACCTTGGGATATTGTTTACTTTCTTCTAGGGGTGCACCGATCTGATATTAGGATCGGATATCGGCTGAGATACTGACAAAATAGCTGGATCGGAAAAATGAACAGATCCACTGGCCGATCCAGGATTTTTTTTCCCGTCGCAGCAGAACGTATTTCATGCGTCAGCTTCACGTGTGTCGGATGCTAGAAGCAACATGGAGCGAGCCAGAGGGTCAGCTGTGTGGAGATATTTCACGCTTGCCACTCCAACTAGTTCGTCAGCTGTTTGCAGTGTCTGCAAAGTGAATGTTTCGAGGGGAGGTGGTATTACTGCAAAGTACAACACTACCAATTTAATCAAGCACATCCAGAAACACTATGCTAAGGAGCACGCTGAATTCCTGCACCTCAGCAAAACAAAAGGAGCGGGGTCAAAAAAGAAAAAAGAAGTCTTAGTTATGTTTAATTAGTAAAGTCTGGTACCTTTAGTCTCTTCAAGTAAGGTATAAGGTGGAGGGTATACAGTTTATTATTAATTCAACAATAGTATCGGATCGGTATCGGGTATCGACAGATACACAAAGCCCAGGCATCGATATCGGGACTGAGAAAGTGGGATCGGTGCACCCCTACTTTCTTCCTGCCCTGTCTGCTGTGTTCCTTGGTCCTCATGATGCTGTTTGTTCACTAATGCTCTCAAAATAATCCCAAAGGCCTTCACAAAACATGTGGATTTATACCAAGATTATATAGGTGGGATCTATTTACATACTAGGTGATTTCAGGAGACAACCGCCTGCACTGGACTTTGTTTAGAGGTATCAAATTATGGGGTGGAGTACAAACATACATGCCACACTTTTCTAAAAATTGAAAACCATGCATCTGTTTCTTTCCACTTGGACCATGGCAGGGGTCTGCAACTCCAGTCCTCGAGTGCCATTGTTGTGCAACGTTTGGATGAATGCCTGCTCCAACACACCTGGATTAAAAGGCTGAATTACCTCCTCGGTATTTCCTGGATGCATCCAAAAGGTCCAGGCCGTTGCCACTCGAGGACTGGAGTTGCAGTAGCAGACTCCAGTCCTCAAGTAAAATACGTTGAAGTTTGTAAAAAACGTGTGGTAAAAGTTCGGGAAACCTGAATACCTCCGCATGGTGTGCCTGAAACCGTTTGTGCTCACCTCATTTCCATGAGTGACGTAGATGGCTTCGTTCGCTGATGTCCCAAAGACACAGGCCTGCCTGACCGCGGCTCGCTCCTCACTGCTCAGCAGCGAGAACAGGGGCCATTTACTGACATCTACCATGGCTGCTGCCAAGTTTAGCTCTCCACAATGATGATGATGATGGTAAGTCAGTAATGATGGAGCCCAGGAAAATGGTGGAAGTGGGGGGGTAATAGGGGAAGGGAGGAAGTTAGGAGGTGGAGAAGCATTCCTGCAGACATTACAGATAAAAGATGATTAAAACAGGTCACACAGAGAATCCTCTTACATTTTCCATTGCTTTTGTAACTCGTGAATTAAAAGAACCAAAGTTGCTTTTAAAAAGCAAAGCTTGTCCCTTAGGAGGAACAGCAGCAGGACAGGCTCTGCACTCTTGGTTCTGACTATCATCTTATGCCAGTTAGGGGTAGCTTGCATTACAATGCTTAATCCTTCATGTGCTAAGCAGCACCAGTTCAGCTCCTCTTCCTTCATTAACGCTGTGACACTGAACTAAACCAAGCTAATGTGTCATACCATGGAAGGGTTATCAGAAACATCCTGTACTCCTATACAGGCAGGGAACTCTTAAATTCCTCCATTTCTAAACAGAGTTTGGCTCTAAGGCAAAAAGCGTATCATCTGTCCGTCATTTCGCTCAAATACTCTCCTTTTAACCTTAAAGTAAACCCCTCATAAATAAGTCCCTCGCGTGAAGCGCAACGTCAAAGTGAACGTAAACTACGTATGACTAGCTTAGTCAGTAAAGCTTTTCTTCGAGCTCTTCCGACCTAAATCATCTCCTAACAACGACAGATCTTTAAACATGTAATAATACAGCAACGCTGTTTCACCCACACCTATTTAAACATAAAAAAAACTAACCTACGTTATGTACAAGAGCCCTAAAAAGTTCACGGAATAAAATCGTTTACCGGGTGTTGTATATATAACTACAGTTGCCTGGGATCGACTGCCTTCGTCTTCTTTGTCTGACTACAGACTCGGTTTAGTAGCCATGACGACACAATGCTGCCCCCTCTGGTCAACAGATTAATCTTTCTTTCTTTCTTTTTTGGTTTTATTGGCGGGTGGCAACCAACTTTCAGGTGCATTTCCGCCACCTACTGTGTAGGAGTGTGAGTCAGAGTAAGAAGATCCCTGAGTGAGAAAAAAACAAAAAAAACAAAACTAAATTCTATCTAGAAGATTACTTTTCTTAATAAATTCTAAAACTAATTTATAGATACTGCATTCCCAATTTAACAATGTTTTTAAATTATACCTTTCATATCCTTTCTCTTTCAACTTTTCCTTTAATATCCTCCTGTTTGTTATATATTTACTACAATAACACAATACATGTTCCACGGTCTCCTTATCTTTTCCACAATCACATAAGCCTGTTGGATTCTTCCCCATCAAATACAGAGTACTGTTTAACCCAGTATGTCCCATTCTTAATCTTGATATTATTGTTTGTTCTTTATTATTCACTTCCATAATTTTCATGTTGCCTACCTTTCTTTGAATACTAAACAAATGTCTTCCTTTTTCTCCTCTTATCCACAATTCTTGCCATTCACTCATCATATGCTTCTTAATCACTGCTTTTACTTCTTTGTTACTAACAGGAATCTCTACCCATGTATTTAATTTAGTAGCTTGTTTAGCATAAAATCTACTATTTCATTTCCCTCCACTCCTTTATGTGCTGGGACCCACATAAATCTTATGTTTATTCCTGGTTTATCCAATCTAAAAAGAATTTCATATATTTCTGTGATAATACCTATCCTACTGACCGATGTTATTGATTTGATTGCCACTAGTGCTGACAGAGAATCTGAACAAATTATTCCTTTTTTAATTCTATTTTGTTCTATCCAGCTTAAACTAAATAAAATTGCTAATAATTCTACTGTAAATACTGATAGATTGTTTGGAGTTCTTATTTTAACATATTTTTCTAAACTTGGAATATAAAAAGAAAAACCTGTTCTTTCATCTTCTGGGTTCTTTGAACCATCTGTATATATTGGAGTATAATTTTTATGAATACTGTTTAATCTGTTAACTACAATAGTATCCCAGTTTCCTTTACCTTTATTTTCTTCCATTTTTCTTTTTATATAAAAGTCTATACTACAACCAGTAAATATCCACTTTGGATATGCTGAATATATAAATTTGTTTTTAAAATTTATCTCCTTTAATTTAATTCAAATTCAATTCAAATTCAAAATTACTTTATTAATCCCAAAGGGAAATTAAATGTTGTTGTAACTCATTATGCAAGTTCCTTCAAAGATTTGTTGTAGATGCTGATGGCTGTGGGTAGGGATGATCTCTTGTAGCGCTCTGCAGATCTGAAGAAGCCTCTGACTGAAGACGCTCTGTAGTTGTATGACAGTCTGATGTAGAGGATGCTCAGGATCTATGGCATCTTCTTTTCTACTCATCAGGGTTTTGTGGCTGTAGTTGAGGTATTATTTGAGCTTTTGTGATGTTAATCAGCTGCTGCCAGTTGTAAACCACCTTGTTACCATGGTTATGCATCATAACAAATGTCCAAAAATAAAAAGTATCAGCAAAAATCCTTCCAGCTGCACAGCATTCAAAACCGGAGAGAACAGCTGTCCACAAAAACAATGTCTCCACCAGAAATGGAAGAACCAAAGCTCCAAAAAAGAAAAAAATATGAACCAAAGTAACAGAGCTACTCCAACATGCTGCCACCTTGAGCGGCGCAATTCCGGAAAATTTATATACTTTTGCTAATTTATTTGCTTTTCCAATCATACTCTCATATTTTTCATTTCTATTTTCCCAAAAAAGAAACATTTCTTTATCAATTAAAAACTCTTTTTCTGTACTTCCCTGTATACTTGCCCAATAATTTAATAATAATTGTTTGAATCTCAAAGTAATTGGCATTTCTCCCATTTCAACTTGCAACGAAGCTATAGGAGTTGACTTCATAGCTCCACTGCATATTCTTAATGCCTGATTTTGTGTATTTTCAATTTTATTTAATAAAGTTTTACAAGCAGCACTATACACTATACTTCCGTAATCAATCACTGATCTAATCATTGTTATATATATTTGTTTTAATGCTATGGCACTTGTACCCCAATCTGTTCCTTTTAAACACCTCACTATATTTATTACTTTTTTACATTTCTCTTCTATTTTACTTATATTTTCCTTCCAGATTAATTTACTATCAAAAATAATTCCTAAATATCTAAAACTCTGCACTTGATCTAATTTTTCTCCATATAATTTAAGATTTATTACTGCATTTCTCTTCTTAGTAAAAACCATACTTTTAGTTTTATCCACTGAAAATTTAAATCCCCAATCAAATGACCATCTTTCTACTTTTAATATTTCTTCTTGTATTTTCTTCTGTATGTTCTGAATATTTCTTCCCCTTTTCCATAAAGCTCCATCATCAGCAAAAAGAGCCCTTCCAAAATCATACCCTATATTATTAAAAACATCATTTATCATTATAGTGAATAAAACTGTTGTGATCCCCGGGTGTTTGTGTTTTGTTAGTTATTTTCATTATTTAGTTCTAGTTATTTAGGCCGATAATTTTCTGGCTTACTTGAGTCTTTTCCTGGTTTCAGTATCGGTATAATTAATAATTCTTTCCAATTTTTTGGTATTTGTCCCTCTATCCAAACTTTATTATATAAGCTTAATAATTTCATCTTCATTTTACTTCCTAAATGATTAATCATTTCATACGTGATTTTATCATTTCCAGGTGCAGTTTTTTTACTTTTCCCTAATGACTTTTCCAATTCTTCCTGACTAAACTGTATGTCCATTAATGACATTTTATTCCTTTTCTCCATCATATTTTCTTCTAGTTTCTTCTCTTTTCTTCCTTCTATCCTCTGATAGATTTTCATTACTATTTATTTTAACAAAAGTTTTAGCTAATACTTCTGCTTTGTCCTCATTTTTAATAACTAACTCATCTCCTATTTTGAGTACTGGATAATTCCATTCTCTATAAATTCCTTTCATTTTCCTTATCATTCCCCAGACTTCATTTATTGGAGTTGTTCTTCCAATTTTATCACAAAAACTTCTCCAACTTTCCCTTTTTGTTCTTTTTATTACTTTCCTTACCTTTGCTTGTAATCTTTTATAATTTATTAAATTGTCATAATTATGAGTCTTTTTTAATACTTTTAAACTTTTATTTCTTTCCTTAATTGCTTTCTCACAATTCTGATTCCACCAATGAACAGTTTTCCTGTTCATACTTCCCTTACTTTTTGGTATTGTTACCTCTGCTGCTTCTATAATAACTTTTCTAAAAGTTTCTTCTATTTTTTCCACATTATTCTCCAAATTTACTTTCTCTTGATTTTCTTCACATAAATTTTTTAATTTACTCCAATTCGCTTTATTAAAGATCCATCTTCCTTCCCTTTCCCCATTTGATGATTTTTTAAATTCATTTATCTTTATAAAAATAGGATAATGATCACTACCTACTAAATTATCTTGAACATCCCAATTACTATTTCCTGCCAACTCATTTGATATTAATGTAATATCGATAGCTGATGTTTTCCCTGTATTTATATTTACTCTTGTCCCTCTTCCGTCATTTAAATTCACTAAATTTAGTTCATCCATAAACTCTTCAATTACTTCTCCATTTAAGTCTGTTTTTTCTCCTCCCCATAAATTATTATGTGCATTAAAGTCCCCACAAATTAACATATTTTTTTTATTATCTTCTATCATTAATTTCAATTTATCTAATTCTAATTTCTTACATGGATTATAATAGTTTATTATATATAATCTCTTATTATTTATAAATATTTCTATGCTAATAAATTCTTCATCTTTCCCTATTTTAACAACTCTATAATTTATATCATTTTTAATAAATGTAGCACATCCTCCCCCTTTACCTTCTTTCCTATCTCTTCTAATGACGTTATATGGAACTAATTTAAACTCTATTTTATTATTTAACCACGTTTCTTGTACACATATTATATCTGGCTTTTCTATTTGTTCTTCTATATATCTTTTAAACTCTTGACCATTTGCAATCAGACTTCTCCCATTCCATTGTAAGATTTTTACCATTTTTACCCTAGACCTCCTCCATCTTGGCTTGAGTGGGCACCCAGATTTTGTCTTACTTCCTCCCATGACAACTCATTTAAATCCAAATGATTTGCTGCAGCTTTTACTATGATTTGGATTCTCTCTGTTTTTGACTTTGTCTCCATTGTTGAGGAGACAAAGTCAAAAACAGAGAGAGCTTAATGCCTGCTAACAAAAAAGAAGAAGTTCTTCTTCTTCTTCTTGTTCCTTTCCGGCAGGCTGGACGCCGCAAGGCCCATTGCTGCCTTCCACTGTTCGTTCGTTTTTTGTTTTTTTTTTGTTTTTTTTTACAGAACTGCATCATGGACAAATCCTCACATGTAGATTAGTAGTATACACAAACTCCATTACTGCAGCAATTACATCACCACAACTTGTCCGTGGGTCCAATAGTGTCCTCAGTGATATTCTATCAACTCCCATTTCTGTCACAGCTTTAAACAGTCGACTTCGCTCCTGCTTATAACACCCACATTCCATGAGTACATGAAGGACTGTCTCTGCTTTCCTGCCGCACGAACATAATCCATCTGGTCTCTTTCCCATAAGAGCAAGGTCTGGGGCAAATCCACAGTGGCCCAATCTTAACCGAGTATAAATGACTTGTTCCCTTCTACTTTTTCCCCAGATGGTGTCTCCCCCCTTGACACTACTTTGAATTGAATGAAAATGTCTGCCTCTTTTCTCGGCATCCCATATCCTCTGCCATTTACACACAAGTTCCTGTCCTATAATAGTGCAAAGCTCAGAGTATCCTAATGTTGTTTTCACAGTAACATTCTCCATCTTTAGAGCGTTTTTCGCTACAGAGTCTGCAATTTCATTCCCAGAAACTCCCACATGGGCCGGAACCCACATGAAAGCCACTGATATCCCTACTGCCTCAGCTCTATGTAATGTCATTAGAATTTCAGAGATGATATCCTGTCTAGCGTGGGACATTCCCGCTTGCAGTGCCATTAATGCAGCAGCTGAGTCAGTACATTTTAAAGCTTTCTGGGGCATCATTTTACCTACCCACTCCAATGCACCCAGAATAGCTATGATATCTGTGGTAAAGACTGACACTCCATTTGGGAGCCGATAACCCTGACTTAATTCAACCTCAGGAACGTGGACAGCATAGGCCGCCTTTTTACTGATAGGATCAACGGAGCCATCTGTATAAAACTGCATATAACCTCCCCAATTTTCATCTATGGTTTCATTGACCACCCCGACTAGATTGCTCTTGCCCCTCTGTTTAGACTTATCCTTCACTGTAAAATCTATATCTGGATCTGGGAGCAGCCATGGTGGAACACGCGGCCAGACCACTCTAGGGGACATGTCATTGCCCAACTCGGTAAACTCACTTCTCACTACACTCACAAAGCTCCTCTATCAATTTCTTCACAGGATTCCCTTGCTCTTGGCTCTGTACCCTCCCAATATACTGAAGGGCTAATTTGACGTGTCTCAATTCAAGGGGCATCTCACCACACTCCACTAATAAAGCAGGAATAGGTGTTGTCCTAAATGCCCCACAGCACATCCTCAGCACTTTTGCCTGCACAACGTCTAGTCTTAAGAGGTTTGTCTTGGCTGCACACCCATATGCTAGGCACCCATAATCAATGCACGATCTAACCATCGCCCTGTAGATCATCAGCTGAGTTTCCTTACCAGCACCCCAACTACTACCAGCAAGACACCTCAGTATATTAACAATTTTATCACATTTTATTACGATTTTATCAATATGGGATCGCCATGTCAACCTTTCATCAAAGTGCACACCTAGAAATTTAAACACTTTGACCCTTTCAAGCGCTCTACCATATAACCTCAGACTCAATTGCCCTATTTTACGTTTATTGCCAAATATTAGATACTTACTTTTATCCACTGAAATTTTAAAACCCCACTTCCGTGCCCATTCAGTAAACCTTGTCCAGTGACTTTTGCATTTTCCTCATTATAAAATCAATATTTCGTCCCCTCTTCCACATTGCCCCATCATCTGCAAATAAGGAAAGGCCAAGCCCCTCTCCAACTTTACGAAAAATATCATTAATCATTACATTAAAAAGGACAGGACTTATTACACTGCCTTGCGGTGTGCCGTTATCAATTCCCATGATCTCAGAAAGCTCATTCCCAACTCTAACCTGAATTTTCCGATTCTGCAAAAAAGCTTTGTCCAGTTTAACATCTGCCCTCTAATCCCTGCATCATATAATTTAATGATAAGCTCCTCTCTCCACAGCATATCATAAGCCTTTTCTATGTCTAGAAACACTGCCACAACTGCCTCCTTGTTCCCTATTGCTTTTTGCACATCTGACTCCAACAACAGAACAGAGTCCATTGCACGTCTTCCCAACCTAAATCCATTTTGTATGTTAGTAAACCATCCCTCTTTCTCTAATTTGTACACTAACCTATCAGTAACCATCCTCTCCATAATCTTACATATCACCGTTGTTAAAGCAATTGGCCTATATGAACCTGGACTCTTAGCTTCCTTTCCTGGCTTTAAGATTGGCACCACTACAGCCTGCCTCCATGCTGAAGGCAATACCCCCTCTTCCCAAACTTTATTAATAAGTGCCAATACCTCATCCAAAACCATTTCATTAAAATGCTTAAAAATTTCATATACTAACCCATCCTTACCTGGTGCGGTTTTACCACCTCTACTTATTGCCTTCTGCAATTCCTTAAGTGAAAAAAATAAATTACCTGGATCAGAATTATCATCACTAACCTCAATTTTATACTCTTGATTATTCAGAGTTTTGTTCCTTTCTCTAATAAATTCGCTCTACTTTGCAAAAAATATAGTATTATAATAATAATAGTTATTATTAAAATGCATGTTGAAAAATCATAAGGTTTTATTCGCCAAGCTTGTACACAAACAAGGAATTTGACTTTGGTTCCTCTTTGCTCTCAGTAAAGACATCTAAAATATGCATATATAAAAAGGCAAAAAAAATTTTTTTCTTGTAAATATAAATATACTGTGTTTTTACTAAGAGGAAGTCAAGGTTGAATTTAAGTAATGTCATGATCTGTAGGTGTTTGAACCTTTAGTTTAAATGTGTCTTGATCATTTCTTGTTTTTAGATCTATCTTTAGTTCATTCCTCTATTTGTTTACTTCTTAGTTTATTATTATTTTGTGTTATTGTTATTTTATATTATTCAGTAGTTGTCCTCGTAAATTTAGATTCCTTAGATTGTGTTTATTTGTGTTTAGTTTCAGGTTCAGTTTTGTGATCTTCCTTCTGTTTACCTTTCACCTTCACTCAGCTTGCTCCCCAACCCAGCTGTTTTCTCTCTTCTCACCTCCTCTCTTCCTGCACCCTACCTCAGTTGCTTCCACTTCTCCCCGATTAGCTCCTATGGTTCCCCTGTCATTTCCAATCCTCGCTAAACGTGGTTATTCTCATTGCTCTCCACTGGCTCCTTCCATTAACATCTGCTATTCTCCATATCAACCTCTGTTACTCATATTGTTGTTTTCCTGCCATTATCTGTAAGTAGTTCATTCATTTCTCATTAAACCTTCACCACAAACCTCCCGAATTGCTGTCTGCGTTTTGGTCCGATCAAACCGTCACCTTACACAACAACTGAATACTTGTATACAAAGGATTACAAAGATGTTGTTGATACTTATTTTGATTTTGCTGGGATTCTATGTTAACATAGAACAGGTTAAATATATATTTGTAGCAGTAACTACAGTTAATAACGTATATTACATTAAATTAGACAAAAGTTTACTTGTTTTGAGCATAGCTAGAAAATTCATTCTAATTGCTAAATGCCATAATAATGAAAGGGGTTTTGAAAAACTTTCCTCAGTTTCAGAGGTTTTTGAAGAAATTTAATTGAATTCAGTTTATTTATATAGCTCCAATTCACAACTTTTGTCACCTCAAGGCACTTAACAAAAAAAGTACATCAATGGAATCACATAGACAGATTCCAAGTTAAGTACATACAATACAAGTTGTTCCTAGTTATCAAACATTGCAGTAAAGTTCAGTTAATAACTCAGATTGGGTAATGGTAGTAGTAGCAGCTTCTGTAGTGGCTTGATCTAGGAAAGAAACACAGCTAAGCTGATAAGCTCTGAGTCGGATTTAAAGTCTATATGAAAGAGAGCACAGAAAATCACAGTAAAAGCTCAGCCAATTGCTTTGTTTAGAAGGGAAACAGGATTAAACTCTGAGTGTATCGTCTATAGAAGGAGAACACTGATTTGTTGGCAGCAGTATCCCAGCCAATGCCTCTCTCCAAAAAGGTCTCACTGCTATACAGGAGGTCGGACTCGAGAGAGAAAAACAGAGAGAGAGCATAGTTAAAAGTTGAAAGTGAGTCAGGAGAAGTGTTCATTATGTCCTCCAGCAGTCTAAGCCTAATATAGCATAACTACATAAATAGCTCAGGATGACCTAAGCCACTCTAACTAAAAGCTTTATCAAAAAGTTTAAAACCTAGTAAACAGAGTGTCTGCCTCAAGGACAAAATCTGAGAGTTGGTTCCACAGGAGAGGAACCTGATAACTAAAAGACCTGCCTCCCATTCTGCTTTTAGAAATCCTAGGAACCAGCAGTAAACCTGCAGTCTGAGAGCAAAGTGCTCTGTTAGGAACATATGGTCAGATCTCTGATGTATGATGGAGCTGATTATTAAGGGCTTTATATGTATACAGGCTGAGCAGTGCAATGCATTAACTAATTCTGGATAACCGTCATACATAGCATTAAAACAAGTTAAATAGAAAGATTTATTATAAGATTGTCACAAAGTTATTCTCAATGATTATTTTAAGTGTGAAGAATGAAAACCCCACTGTATAACAACCATGTCAGGCAGTTGTAGTTACAGTATGTGGACAACAGATGGGGTACTTTCACATAGATTTGGGTTTTCTTGCTTCTCGAAAGCCTCAGTGAATGTAGAAGTGCAACACATGGTCGTTGCTGGTTTTATCTGCAAACCAGGATGTATTCTATAGTCATACATCTTTTTACGACATCAGGTTAAGTGTTCAATTTAATAATCGGTAAAGCCGGCTGATGATCTTAATTGAAATTAGATCTACAGACTATAAGTACAAGTTTGATAAAATGTTTAAATTACAAGATGTGAGGCTCTAAAAACATGTTGGGCTAATTGTTTTGCTTCTGCACCAACAGCAGCCTACTTGTGTTGCACTAAGCTGTGGCCTGCAGTCATCTGATGTGCCCTGTCCAACAAGAAGGCTGAGTTTTAATTTTCTCTGAGCCAACAAATCAATACATCAACAGCGCTGTGCAAACCCACTTGTCCCACAGAGCCTCTTACCTCACAAATCTGCCACTTGAGGCTGAGCGCTGTCACTTTGGGGATTATAAATCACGTCTTAATTTTGGGAATGTCTTTTTTTTGTTGTTGCAAATTTGTGACTTTATCCCAGGAAGGTCTTTGTTTTACTTTCAGTCAGTAATTTAGGCTGGCACAGTTTTAAAATATGCTCATTTCCTGCCCAGACTTGGACACTGCTACACTTTAAATATTATTAAATAATATTGGTAGGTATGATCATTGTGAAGAATTAACACCCTCTGGATTTATTTCAAGCCAGTTTTTTAGATAGAATGACTTAGGTTTGGTATTTTTAATTAGATTTAGTTGTCTTTGTTCAGATTTCTGGTTCCATTTTTAATACCATTGTTCTTATTAGTGGAGTGAAACCCATTAGTCATTGCGCTGATACAGTGTTTTCTAAACCAGTCAGGCACCACATTCAATTCAACTATCAGCCAATCAGTTGTAGTACAGCCAGTGGTCCTCAGGTGTCATCTTTAACTGTGTTTCTCCAGATCTCCCTAAATCCTCTTTGGACTGCAGGTCTAGATAAAACAAATTCCTAACCAGAGGAAGGTGATCAGGTGGCATCTGTCAGGATCGCCGGTGGACAGGGAGAGGCGATCGGGTGAAGCTTGGCACTCCAGACGCGGATGGGAGTCCCCCTGGATTAAGAGCGCAGGGTGGAGCAGGCTGCTGAGCTGATGAAAGAGACTGGTTAGGTTGGATGGAAATAACTGGTAAACGACTGGTAGGAGGAAGACTTCTGGTCTGACGAGTAGGAGCTCTGGGCATTGGATTACCGATGACTGTGAAGGTGAGTGGAAGGGTCTTTTAAACTGAGGGGAGAGTGGAGTAATTGTCAGGAAGCTCATCAGACACGGTTGGTCTGAGTTGGAGCTGATGACTTCCTGACAGAGCCCCCCCCTCTAGGTCCGGCTCCTGAAGGGCCTGGACGGTCTGGATGACAGCTGTGAAAGTCAGAGACGAGGGAGGGGTCCAGGACGTGCCGGGACGGCACCCAGGAGCGTTCCTCAGGGCCATAGCCCCGCCAATCCACCAGATACTGGTACCCCCTGCCGCGGGGTCGAGAGTCCAGAATCCGCCTCACTGTGTAGGCCGGACCGCCGTCGATGAAGCGAGCGAGGGGGGGCGGGGAGATTGCAGGCGGAGACAGAGGCGAGGTGACGTGGCGTTTGAGGAGGGAGCAGTGGAACACCGGGTGGACCTTGAGGGAGGCTGGAAGGCGGAGACGGTATGTGACCGGGTTGATGCTTCGAAGGACTGGATACGGGCCAATGAAGCGGGGGGTCAACTTCCGACAGTCAGTCAGCAGCTTGAGATGCCGAGTGGAGAGCCAGACCAGGTCCCCCGGCTGAAAGGTGGGACCGGAACGGTGGCGACGGCGATGCTGTTCCACGTAACTGGAGGTTGCCCGTCTGATGGTGGCCCGAGCACGGATCCACGCGGCCTTGGCACGGCGTATCAGTTGTTGGGCCGCTGGCACCTCTACCTCTGGTTCCTGGTGAGAGAAGATGGATGGTTGGTAGCCGTTGCAGACCTCAAAAGGCGACATGCCTGTGGCAGAGGAGACCTGGAGGTTGAGGGATACCTCAGCCCACAGCAACGCATGCGGCCAGGTGGAGGGCTGCATTGAGGCGAAGCATCTGAGGTATTTTCCCACCTGCTGGTTGGCCCTCTCTGTTTGGCCGCTGGTCTCCGGATGGAAGCCGGACGAGAGGCTGGCAGTTGCTCCGATAAGACGGCAGAAGGCTTTCCAGAACTTAGCGGAGAACTGGGGCCCCCGGTCGGAGACAATGTCCTGGGGGAAGCCGTGCAACTGCACCACGTGTTCCAGGACCAGCTTGGCTGTTCCTTTGTCCGTGGGCAGGCCAGGCAGTGCAATGAGGTGGACCGCTTTGGAAAAACGGTCTACAAAGGTGGCGATGGTGTTCAAGCCATCTGCGGTGGGGAGTCCCGTCACAAAGTCCACCCCGATATGGGACCAAGGGCGAGCTGGAACAGGTAGAGGTCGGAGGGGTCCCAATCGTGGTTGCGTGGTGGACTTGGCTCTGGCACAGGTGGTGCAAGCGCCGACGAAGCTGCTGACGTCCTGTGCCATAGTGGGTCACCATAGGGCGCGGCGGATGAATTTGAGGGTCCTAGCAATGCCTGGATGACCGGCTATGGCTGATGAATGACCCCAAAGCAGAGCCTCCTGGCGGCAACTGGTTGGGACGTAGAGACGGTTTGGTGGTGTCTCCGGTGGTGCCGGTTCCTGAACCAGTGCAGATCGAAAAGAGTCCTCCAGCGGCCACTGGAGAGACGCCAAGATGCGGTGGGGGGGTATGATGGCATCTGGCTGAACCGGGACGGTGGCTTGGGAGTGCTGACGGGAGAGGGCGTCAGCCTTACCGTTTTTGGAACCGGGCCGGTAGGAGAGGTGAAAGTTGTAGTGTTCAAAGAGAAGCGCCCAGCGAGCCTGGCGAGGGTTTAGCTGCTTGGCGTTATGAATGTGGAGGAGATTCTGGTGGTCTGTCCAGATTAGGAATGGCTCGGACGTCCCCACGAGCAGATGGCGCCACTCCTCCAGAGCCCACTTCACCGACAGAAGCTCACGGTCACCAACCCCATAGCGCTGCTGTGTGGGAGTGAACTTCCGAGAAAAGAAGCAGCAAGGGTGTTGCTTCTGGTCCGGGCCACGTTGGGACAAGATTGCCCCAACCCCAACCTCTGAGGCATCCACTTCGACGGTGAAGGTCTTGGCTGGGTCTGGATGGATGAGGATGGGAGCTGAGGTGAACAGTGTGATGACTTGGTTGAACGCTTGTCGGGCCTCGGGGGGTAGACTGAACAAGCGTGGCCGGTCGGTCGACTTTGTAAGGTTGGTGAGTGGAGCAACACTCGTGCTGTAGTTCCGGATGAACCGTCTGTAGAAATTTGCAAAGCCAAGGTAGGACTGGAGCTGTCTGAGGGTCCGGGGCAGTGGCCATTCCTTCACTGCTGCCACCTTTTGGGGATCCATGGCTACCCCTTCAGCCGAGATGACGTAGCCTAGGAAGGTGGTGGAGCGCTGGTGGAAAGCGCACTTCTCCAATTTGCAGAATAGATTATTCTGGAGGAGGCGCTCAAGGACGGCTCGGACATGTTGGACGTGATCCATCTCAGAGGTGGAGTAGACCAGGATGTCATCCATATATACGAATACCCACCGTCCGAGCATGTCCCGCAGCACATCATTGAGCAGCCGCTAGAACACTGCTGGGCTGTTGCAGAGACCGAATGGCATCACCAAGTACTCCCAGTGGCCAGAGGGGGTGCTCAACCCCGTCTTCCATTCATCCCCTTCTCGAATGCGAACCAGATTGTAGGCATTCCGGAGGTCGAGCCGAGTAAAAATGGTTGCATGGGAAAGGGAGTCCAGAACAGTGTTCAGCAGAGGGAGTGGATGGCGATCCTTTATGGTGACCTGATTTAGTCCTCTGTAATCGATGCAGGGACGCAGCGTCCCCTGCTTCTTTTTAACAAAGAAGAAGCCGGCTGATGCTGGAGAAGTGGATGGGCGGATGAATCCTTGGTCTAGAGATTCGGCAATGTAGGTCTCCATCTGGGCTGATTCCGCTTGTGAGAGAGGGAACTGACGGGTGCGTGGAGGCTCCGCCCCTGACATCAGGTTGATAGCCATATCATAGGATCGATGCGGTGGTAACTTGGCAGCTCGGCTTTTACTGAAGACCTCCGCCAGGTCTTTGTAGGGCGGAGGGATATCTTCCAGGGCAGGCGCCGATATGGTCTCGAGCGGGGCTGACGATGGGGGACAGAGACACCTCTTTGAACAGTCGGGACCCCAGCTGAGAATCCGCTGCGCCGACCAGGATATGTGCGGATCGTGTGTATGGAACCAAGGATAGCCCAGGATGAGTGGCGCGGAGCAGGAAGCGATGACGAGGAACTGGATGAGCTCTGTGTTATCCCCCACCCACAGGCGGATCTTGATGGTGCGATGTCGGACAGGGTAGGGCTGCAGGGGGTGTCCGTCGACGGAAGTCACCGGGACTGGACTGCAAAGGGTCTCCAGCGGTATCTGGAGCTTCGTGGCTAGTTGGGTGGAGATGAAATTCTCCGTTGCTCCAGTGTCGGAAGACGGGATGGTGTTCTAGGGCGGCTCATGATTCGACGGTCGATCTCGAGAGCCAGATTGACGGCCTCGTCAAGGGATTTGGGAGCTTCTCTGCCAACCATCTCGTCCCGGATATAGTTGGTGAGACCCTCCAAAAAGAGCGATCGCAGGACCGCATCTCCCCAGGCTAGCTTAGCCGCCAGCGTCCTGAACTCTGCAGTGAAGAGGTGAACAGGCTGGTCTTGTTGACGGAGATGAAGGAGTTGAGTCTCCGCGTCCACTTCACTGCAGGGCGGCACAAAAGTTTAGTTTTGCGCAGCTCTGCAACAAACTGGGCGTAATCGTTGCAGAGCACGGACCTCCGATTATAGAGGGCAGCCGCCCATTCTTGTGCCTGCCCGGAAAGGAAGGAGGTGAGCAGAGCTACCCTGGGAGCGGAGGAGGCGTACATTGAGGGCTGACACTCAAAAATCATGTCCAGGGTTGGCTAACAACCCGTCTGGCTTGCCGTCAGACCCATTCCACTTATCCGGGAGGCAGATCCTGGGTTCGGTGGTGGAAGACGGTCGTTGCTGGAGGGTGTTGACGAGCCCGGCAGAGTGTCGATTTTGGTACTGAGACGATCCACCAGAGCCCGGAGGTGTATCACCTCAGACCGAAGGGCCTCTACCTCCGCTGGAGCGCTCGTTGATGGCTCAGTCATCCTGTCAGGATCGCCGGTGGACAGGGAGAGGCGATCGGGTGAAGCTTGGCGCTCCAGACGCGGATGGGAGTCCCCCTGGATTAAGAGCGCAGGGTGGAGCAGGCTGCTGAGCTGATGAAAGAGACTGGTTAGGTTGGATGGAAATAACTGGTAAACGACTGGTAGGAGGAAGACTTCTGGTCTGACGAGTAGGAGCTCTGGGCATTGGATTACCGATGACTGTGAAGGTGAGTGGAAGGGTCTTTTAAACTGAGGGGAGAGTGGAGTAATTGTCAGGAAGCTCATCAGACACGGCTGGTCTGAGTTGGAGCTGGTGACTTCCTGACAGCGTCTCACTGTTTAAAAATACTGACAATTCATGTGTAATTTCCTCTTGTATCAATTAGCCTCATACAGCAATCATTCATTCAATCAATCTGAAATTTATTGATTGCCATTTGAAAATGTAGATTGTGATAAATATAGGCAGGAGAGGAAAATACTCAAATCTGTGCAAAGATATTGTGTTCAGTTAAGGATTCAGTAGATTTTAACACCACTGTGGTAAGAGTATGGGGGATATAATTTACAAGATGATATTTTGATTTTTAAGTCACAGGTATTTACTCAAGAATAAAGGCATTAAAACTATTCTGGTCCCTGTGACGAGACTAGGCATGCTAGTCAGTAGTGTCTCCCATGCTAACACAAGTGATCAGTCTCTTTCTCAGTTGCCAGCGCCAGCCTTTCAGTTACCAATAGTCAATAGTCAGATCAGTTGCTTGGTTCTGATTGGATATAGCTTCTTGCGGGATGGAAGTAGTCTTAATTTTGGCCCTAATACCCTGCCATACCTTCCGGAGGAACCGAGTGCTGCAAATCTATTTTTGAGCCAGATTCCAGTCGTAATATTCCCAGATGGAGTACTTTCTTTTCTTTGGGTTGGAATTGTCTCTGTCTTTTTGTTCCTCAGAGCAAGGGTAGAGGTGTTGCTGTACTGTAGAGCGGGCCATTCATCATACTGTAAATGTGGTGTTCTTCCAGTCGAGCTTCCAGCCTGGTTTGGGCTTGGGGTTTGTGTTCGAGACTGTTACACCGGGTCGATTGGAACAGTTCTGCCAGGTTCTTTCTCACTGTAAGCAATCATCGGTAAAGTCCTCTCATTTCCGTATTCAGTGTTTACTTCCACATTCACTTCGAGACGACGACTCTTCATCTCCATAGCATCCATTATCTGAAGCTGTTTGTCAAAGTCCTCATTTGATCAAAATAGCATTTTGTTATCCCACCGCCCTTCAAAAAGTAATCCAAAAAGAAATCAGGCCTAATACAGTAACTCCAGAGGCTAGGTATATAAAGTAACTAAGAAAAAAGCAATAGGAAAAAATAGGATAAAAAATAAGACGAGAAAACAGAAGAAATCAGGAGAGGCTGCTCCTCCTTCAGGAGCCAGGCAACATTGTGCAGCTTTTTGTCAGTCATAAATCAATCACAGGATTTTCAAGTAGTGCAACTAGACACCTGACATGTTAATTAAGGTGGCCAGCTCCAAACGTCTGTCTTAAACTATGGCCGCTAAGGTTCTTACGAACAATGGGTTTGTACCAATCTCCCACTTGGAGTTCATAGACATTTGTCTAGGGGGCGCATAGTTTCCTCAAGCCCCTTTTAGTAAGTTGGTATGGTTGGCATTCAATTTGCAAGAGCAACGTGAGGCATTCTGAAGAAAATGAGATGATTTTTCTGCTATACGCTGGCTGTAGAGTTATTATGTTCTTCGTAAGGGTGAATTAGAACCTTCCTATTGTATACTTATACCATATGCCATCTTATATAAATTGTTGGTATAAGGTTGCCAAATGGCACCCTATGAGGAACTCACGGGAATCTCCAGTAATTGATAGGAAGATCCTACGGCTTTCGAAACATTTCGTCGGGATAGTTTCGGCCATTCCAGTATCTTCAAAATTGTGTGTCTTGATCATCACATCTGCTAGAAAATTAGTGGGATATTTTGTAATTTTCAAGATGGCAATAATACCGAGAAGACTAGTGCTGCACCTTCTGCAGGTCCAGGTAAAGGACGAAGATGAAGAGCTAGCGGTTGTAGCCGCAGTGGCAGCAGGAACTGGAGAAAAGACGGCAACGCTAGTGGGTGCAGCCATGGTTACAAAGGTAGCATCTCTGTGGTCAGTAGGAGACTCTGTGAGCTGGAACGCAAGTTGGAACGTTTTATACATCCAAGAGCGAACTTCAACAACGTACTTCCGCCTTACAAATACATGACTTTTACCTTAGGTTTGCCTTACAAATGGCATGGGGGCGTTTGCATGAACGGCGAACAAATCCCCTTTTTTACAGCATTCATAGGAACACTGAAAGGGACCCCTAAGAACAACTTAATGTGTTCTTGCAGCATACCTTCGGCCACCGTAGGAATAAGGGAATCTGAAATGGTTTCCTGACACTAAATAATCAGCAAACATTGTGCGTTGCTCTTTGATTGTTTGGCTTTCTTAAGGAAGCCGTAGGAAATGGTCCAAAAATCATTCGCAGGGTGTTCATAGATGCTCATCTTCAATGAGGAGGAGACACTAGAAAGTTGCAAGTTGTCAGTTTATCAGGGTTCAGTTCAAGATGAAGTGTGGGTTAAATTCAACTTAACCAACTTGCTTTAAACGTTGACTATAAGTAGAGGCTTTTCACATATATATAATAATTTTTAAAGGTCCAAGCAATCGAAAAAACATTCTCTACAACTTAGAATACTGCAGATGGAACGATGTGGATGACCTGAGGAGGAAATATTAGGTCAAATGGATACCCCCTTGCTTTGAAATAGTTAATAGTAATTTAGAACTATAACTATTGATTATGTCATACTCTTAATATGAATGCTGTAACTGAGCAAGGTGATTATATGTTTGAGAACACAGGTGAACGGCTTAATATGAGGCACCAGTCTGTCGTAATCTGCAACTCTTTGTGGTTTGGTCTCACTTGGTTTTGTATGAGGATCGTTTTGGTTTGTTGGTTCTTGTCAGTGCTGGTGTTCCATACATAATCATAATGAAACCGCTTACTTTAAATTGTACATTCAAGCTGCTCTTCATACTTTTGGCCACCAAATGCCACTGAAAAGGACTGCTGAAGAGCTTGAAATTAATACAACCTTCAATGGTTGAGAGAGCTTTTTTTTCCTTCAGCTGCAACCTGATAGTAATTAGGCTCACATGTTTTATATCCAGCATTCGCCGCCCGCTGATTAGAGTCCAGTTTTCATTTACTCCTTTGACAGGCCCTCTGTCTACACTTCAGTCTCATTTTTGCTTGGTTCCTGTTGCTCACCTTTGGATTTGTGTTTAGATCATTTTGATATTTATTTATGTTTGATAGGTCTTGCCTTATTAATTTAATTACTCTGTTTATTAATGTTAGAGAGGTGTTGCCATATTAGTTCATTCCTTTGTGTTTAGTTTCTTCTTGGGTGTTTCTTGCCTTCTTTTATCTGGGCATTTTGGTTTATTCTCTTATGTTAGCTTTAGGCCTTTTCCCTTTTGGTTTGTAGATCCTTTTCAGTCTTAGTTCAGCCCCCTTTGTGTTAATTAGTCTCCCTCCCTCAGTTTCCCTGCTTTTTTTCTGCCACAGTTGTTCCACATCTCCTCTGATTAACTAATCTGGTTTCCATGTTTTTCATTGTTCCTCGTTGGATTCTTCCGTTACTCTGCCTGTGTTCTATAACGGCTTCCTCCTATGATTTTCCCCTTTAAGTCTAATTTATTTGTTACTGTGTTTTACCACAGTCGGTCTCTGCACTTGGGTCCTTACAAATCACATCATGACACTTAGAAGGGTGAATAATTGAATAATTATCTGTAAAGCAATGGGTATTGTAAGCCCAATCAGGTTAAATTTGGGTGTTTATTACCCACCATAAGATATTGTTTATTCGCCAATATGTTGCTTTTTAACTAGCTTATGTCAAATGCATTGTTACAGAGGTAATACGTTTGCAGTATTGAGGCAGATTGCTCATCTCTAAGAGCTCTTTACCGTATTAAAGTTGGATGTGCATCAGTAAAGGTGTCTGTGTTTAAATGATTTAAGGTGGTTGTACTATTTCATTTCTCATTCATACATATGCTATGCACACACAATTTTAAAATCAGTTTCGTTTTTAAAGGCTGTTTATTGGAGCAGGGATGCATGTTAGTAGCTAAGTGTGGATTCAGCACCATGGACAACGCCAGCTCCAACTCTCAATTAACAATCACTGCAGCACTCTGAACCCAAAACCTGCAGCACCCACTGTTTCTTCCTAATTAAAAATCCCTCTTGTTCAAGCAAAACTGAAAACACAACTGGCATTAATTAGACGAGGCACTCTAATCGATTGGAGCTTGAACGTCATAATGTTGGAAGAGAGTCGTGCAACAGGTGCAGACACACACTGCATTGAGATTTTGAATGCAGTTGTGGAGCGTCTGCAGCCCAAAAGGCGGAGCAGC
The DNA here is from genome assembly GCA_963556495.2 of Valencia hispanica. Classification (NCBI taxonomy): domain Eukaryota; kingdom Metazoa; phylum Chordata; class Actinopteri; order Cyprinodontiformes; family Valenciidae; genus Valencia; species Valencia hispanica. The sequence goes on from OY747723.1 coordinate 21,538,741, forward strand.
GAAGAAGAAGCGCTCTTCTCACTCGCCCAGAGCCCTCTGCCAGTCACATATAGAGGACTGGGGAACCACGTGTCTTCACTAACTGGAAACTTCCTCCATCCCAGTTGGGCTGCAGCAAGCTGCGCTAGAAAGCCGGAGGTAGCTGTTTCCTTCAAAATAAAAGTCACGACTGAGAGTCAACCTTTTTTTGCACTGATGATTTCCTAAACAAAAAAGTTTGACAATTATGCAAAAAAAGAGAGTATTTTCCTGCACTATTTGGCATTCTGTTTTATTATGCAGCAAGATAACTTTAAATGTTGGTTTAATATTTAAATAATACTAAGGCAGTAAAATAATATTCATACTGCTAGAATCTTTTTACGTTCAGTCAAGTTAAAACTGCAAAGTTTAACGTATTTCTTTGAGCTTTTATGCGACAGATGAACAAATAAAGCGTAGAAAATAACACATGGTTTTGAATTTTTTACAGGAAAAACAATTTGTAAAATTTAGATATTTTTTCATTCATGTTCCTGTTTCAACACCCTGTAGGAAACACATTTTCATCTGTGTAACATGTCAAGCTCAGTCAGATTGGGTGGAGAGTATCTGTGACCATCCGTTTCCCAGTTCTTGATTGGGTTTAGGTCTGGGCTTTGACTAGGCCATTCTAAAACCATCTCATTGTAGCTTCTTTTGCGACCTGTGACAGGTTTTCTTCCAGGAATGTCCTATATTTAGCATCATCAACTCTGGCCAGCTTCCTTGTCCCTGCTCACGAGAAGCTTCCCCACATCATGACGCAAGGCTTGGACCTCTTTTGTTTTCCTTTCAACAATGGCTTCCTTGCCATTTTTCCATAAAGGCCAGATGATGAATAGCTGTCCTGTCTGTAGATTCTCCAGCCTGAGCTGTGGATCTCTCCAGCTCTAACAGAGCTACCATGAGGCTTTTAGCCATAGTGTTTAATCTCTAACAAACCTCAGAGGCCTTCACAGAACAGCTGCATCTATACTTAGACTCAATTAGCCTACATACATTTGACTAATTAAGTGACTTCTGATGACAGTTTATTTGGGGATATCAGATTAATGGGGGTTTGATTTAGCTGCCATGAGTGCACATGGGTGGATCGACGGTGCCATGTTTTATTTTGATGCTGCAAAGCGGAACAGATGTTCGCTGTAACCGCTTCCACTTAGTTTGCTGGTTGTGTATCGATAGTCAGCGCACCTTGTCGCGTCTCACCGGCCGTCGGTCCCCTCAGCGCCGCTGAAGAGGACTCTTAATGCCCGGTGACTGGACCGAGACACCGCTGGCCTTCCGCGTCTTCCACCAATTAAGTTTCTGGATTGCCGAAGGCTCCAGAGTCAGATTCCAGCAGCTTAATTTTTTTTATTATTATTACCAAGGTGAGGAAGAGCAGGAGGAGGCGGAGAGGAGAGAGACAGACAGCATCTTAGCGCATTGGAGTTTATGGGTTATTGAAAAACGCGGATCAAATATTCACAAGGATCTTTTTAAGGAGGAAAACACAGAGTGGGATAGTGGGGGAGATTCCCTGCAGTGAGTCACCAGAGCAAACTGACTACTGAGCGCAGGAGGAGCGCTGATTTTTCACCCAGCGTGTTGGAGTGTGTGTGTATGTGTGTGTGTGTGTGTGTTTGGAAGGGAGCCCCCCTTGCTGCAGCACTTTCCTGCCGCACGGACGGAGTGATGCCACCGAGTTGCTGACGGACAGCCGGCCCGGCAGGTTCTCCGCACCCCTCCTCCCCGCCTCCTGCACGGACGGACGCACCGGCCCCCTGCGACCCCCACTAATATGCAATGGTTTTTTGTGCAGAAGCAGACAGCTGCCGCGTACAGCCAACTTCACGCTAGCGCCGCCGCATGCCTGACCGTCGCTGCCGCTCCTCTCCCCGCGCCGTGCGGCAGACGACGCCATCTGAACGGGAGCGCCCGGGGGCTTTTCGCGGCGCGGCGGCCGGGCGGCAGCAGCAGCAGCAGCGACCCCGCCCCCGCGGCTGAGGACCACCGGCCGCTGAGGCAGCAGGAGACGGGGACCGAGGAGATCACCGCCGCAGCGCTTGGTGTTTTCCAGCCGCACGGGGGCGACGTCGACGCGGAATACGTGCGGCTGGGGGTCTCCGGGTTTGCGGGGAAAGCGGGCGAGAATCCGGGCGAGGAGCTGGGCTTCCTGCTCATACTTCTGTCTATGGTGCAGATCGGAGGAGCGCCGCACCGCCGAACTGAGCCCGACAGCTGGCCGGTTCTGCTGGCATGCAAACAGGGGGGTGTTCCAGTCCCCATGCGGTGGGTGAATTTTAGACTGCCGAATCCGGAGCGCCTTTCCCCCTGCTTCTCCTCTAGCCGCTCTTCTTCTTCTTCTTCTTCTTCTTCTTCTTCTTCTTCTTCTTCCTCCTCCTCTTCCTCCTCCCCCGTCTCCGCCAAATCCATGCGGTTTATTTGGAACAACATTTTCAGCAAAGGATCGCATATGCTGCAGTGTCTTTGTGGCAGGAGCCTCAAGAAAACCAAGAACCCAACTGGTGAGTTTGTTAACAAAGTGTGTGCCTGTTCCCCCAGCCTGTGTGACAGTAAAAGTATTTATTATGGGGTTGCTGGGTGACCTGTGGAGTGCGACTGGTCTTTCCCTGCAATGGCATGTGCAGCTAGTGAGAGCTCTGAGAAGGGGGGGTGATGCAAACTTATTAGCAACAACACTTACTATATAGTGTCAGTGCATGCAAATATTGAACCTTCAGGCTCTTGCAATCTGCAGGATCACACAAACCACACACTTCACGGAGCAGAAATAAATAAAGCATCGGGAACGCCAACACACTCTTAACTTTTTGATCACTTATATGAACTGTTTATCACATCAAGCATCATGCCTGGCATATTGATTTCCTGAAACTCAAGAATCATGCTCTTAAGAGAGCAAAGGGCCATTGAAGCTGTACACGTCTGTGAGGAGCCTGAGCTGTGTTGAGTTAAAGTCATTTCATTTCCTTATTCGGTTTATCTTATCATTTTAGTGCTAGGATCATTAGGTGTTTGTGATTTGATTTCACTTCTACTTGGTGTCTGTTTGTTATTTCCTTCCACTACATTTTCTCCTCCTTTCCTGTTTCACCCTCAGGTGTCTTGTACATTGAGTTTCTCTTCTTCTCTGGTAATTCCTCATTCATTTACTTAGGTCTTATTTCCATTAATCCTGCGTTAGACTTTCTTGTCTATGTTAGGTTATGTAGACACTTCTACTTTTATTCTATTGTGTGGATCTTTTATCAGTCATTTCTTTATCTCATCTGTTAGCTCTGCTTTATTTTAATTGTCCTCATTAGGATTATTCGTTCTCTGATTTAAGTTTATTTCTACAGTTTATACTTGTGTTTCTTTCTTTTCTGTTTTCCTTCTCTTCTTCTTGTTATGTTTATTAGTGCTTTTACCTTACTTAGATCTCATCATTCTTATTTATCCATTTCAGTCCGTCTAGTCTTCTCTTCTGTTTACACCTTTGTTTCTCTCCTCTGTTTCCTCTTTGCCACATTTTACTGCCTTGCCCAGCTCTTATTCATTTCCAATCTTCCCCTGCTCTCTCCCTCGCTCACCTACATCCTTTTGTCGTTAATTGATCATCAGGTTTTCATCGTCACTCCTCATTTCACCTCAGTATTTAAGCTCTCCGGTTTCATTTGTTCTCCGCTGGATCCTCAGTCTTTTTTCCCCGTCTTCACCCCAGCACTTATCCTATGTACTGCTGTGTGACTTTGTGAGCACTTATTGAAAACAGTAAATAAATTCTACTCATTCAACATAGTTTTCTGCATTTGGGTCCTCCTTCAACCACTGAACATGACAACGTCTGCTTTGTTTTCCTCTAGATTTTCCACTATCTGCTCTGTGTGACAGACCACCGGATAGACTGACACTGGGAACTGCTCATTATTGGCATATTGATGTTTTTTGAAAGATGGCCGGTGTGTCCTGCACAGGGTATTTAGAGGACAACAGGAGTCAATGTAAAGCAGACTAAAGAGGAAATTTAAAAAAAATGACATGAAGTGAAAAGTTTTGTTGAAGTCCAGCAAACTCTGCTACAAACTAAGCTGTCACTCTCTCTGAAGGGGCAGATGAGTGAGTCAAAAGATCCAGGAAGTGTGAAACCACACACCAGTGAGCAGAAAACAAAAATGCCCCCCGTGTTTCAGAGCGGTAATGATGAGGTCAGCCGTTAATGGCGTGTCTTCTCTTTGTCCTTTAATGGCAAACAGTCATATCTCTCTCGGATGAGTGATCACCAAGCACTGTCCTTTTAGAGTTTGGAGCTGATGTGTAAAGATAGAAAATGGCATAGAGAGCGATTCAGCACCATGGACAGCAGCTTTTAAACTCTGTATGAATTTCTTTCGTTCACCAGGCTGTAATGTTGATTTGCACTGTGCTTTAGACCAGTGTTTTTCAAGCCTGATCCAAACGGCACACTGCCCTGCATGTTTGAGATGTTTCCCTTTCTTCAACACACCTGATTTCAGCTGATGGGTGATTAACAGGCTTTTGCTGAGCTGGAGTCATCGAAATTTGTCGTGTTAAAGCAGGGACTCGTCTAAAACATGCAGGGCAGTGTGCCTTGAGGAGCAGGGTTGAAAAGCACCGATTTGGACTGTTTATCGAATTGGCTTTCAAGCATTTTGTCCACAAATTTTACCATATTTTATTTGGATTTTTATAAGATTGACCAACACAAAGTAGTGCATAATTGTGAAGTGGAAGAAAAAATCACTTACTTTACAAATAAATGCCCCAAAAGTGATGTAAGTTTTTTTCCTTTACTCCGATACCTTCAAACTAGTTGCCTCCAGAAAGAATGAACAAATGGCTTTATGTGGACCAAGGACCACTCAGACAGGCTAGTGATAAAGTTGTTTAGAAGTCCCTTCAGCTATTAGCTGCACATTGCAAATCTAGCCTGTAAGGAAGAAAGCCAGGATAAAAAAGCCAGAAGAAGTCCTCATCGAAGATGAGATCCAAACCCAAAGTTGGTTAAAGTTGATGGGAAGATGAATGGAGCTAAATGCTGGCCAATTCTGGAAGAAAACCTGTTAGAAGCTGCAAACAAATTGAGCCTGTGGTAGAGATTCACCCTTACCCTACAGCTAGAGCTACAGTGGAGTGGTTTAGGTGAGTGGTTCCCGAACCCTTTCAGCTTCTGACCTAAAAAAATAAAAATGCAAGAGGGTCTTGACCCCAAATCTTGGTTGGACTTGCAATAATTTTTACTGAGTCGGTTAAAAATTGTTACAATAGCAACACAATCAGCATCAAGAGCCAATATTTTGGCCAGTTTGTTGCTTTTATGTATTTATTTTTATCTTTTACACCATTATTTTATTCTCTCAGGAGGATCTCAAGACCCCACACTTACATATCTGTGACTACTGGTTTAGATCAAAGCATCTCAATCTGTGACGGAGCTTGGTTCAAAAATGCTCAACCATCCCAACTGTTTTTGTCCTCTTTCCAAAACCCTGCAGCCTTTAATTTAAAAACAAAAACAAAACAAAAAGCATCACATGACTGGTTATGTTATGTTTGTTTACCCTCTCGGCTCTGGCTGAAGTTCTTCTCATTTCCTCTTTGCTCATTTGATGAATTGCCTTGAAGCCGGACTTGGAGGATTTATGGGCAACAACACAAGCAGCCATGTGATGCGCAGGCAGAAACTTTAACTGCAGTGTTATGGTAAAAACATATGGATTGTGATTGGATGAACAACGTTTTAGTGGCTTTAAAAGATCTCAGCCACATTTCACTGATGGCTTTTCAATTTGCTTCAGATTGTACCGCCAATCTTTTCTGTGAGATTGTGTTTGGTAAAAAACAGGTTGTGACTGAATCTCTGTTTTTGTTTGTTTGCCTGCTCTCCAGCCACAGCGCTGTGCAAGTACCCGGAAAGAGTAGCCGTGGAAACCTGGCTTCTTGCATGCATTGTTTTGCCATGTTTGGTAATTAACCGATGAAAGTGTTATCTCACCCGCCCACGTGCACAAGCTCGCACCCAAAACCCATAGAAAGCGCTGTATCTCCGAGAAGCACAAGTTATCCCACCAGCATCCTGCAGCTCAGCTCGTAATCCTACAGCAGCCTCCTCAGTTCAGCTGTTGGCTTTCTGTTTTAATTAAAGGCAACGATGAAAACCATCTGGCTGCTTGTTAGTGTGTATTTATACATAATGCATGTGTCTTTTTTTTTGTAAACTCAGCATCTTTGAATGCATCTTGGTGGATTGTTCTGTTCTACATTGCTGGAATAGGAGAAGAGAGTCCAACTCTTTTTGTTTCCTGCAAAGGAACCAATCACATTCATTGTTGGAAGCAATAAGGCCCAACATTGTTCCCCAGACCTTTAATAGAACATGTAGGCGTTCACTCCCATTCATCCTTATGCATCCTCTACCCATCTTCTTAGGAGAGTTGCTATTAAGGCTTCATACGTTATGTTTTATTTAAACCCTGTAGTACAGTAGTGGGGGGGGGTTGGAAATCAAAGGGCCCTCAGTCACACATGCGCTCTATAAGGAGATGATGTTTTCAGTTTCAGCAACATTCAGAGTGGAAATACTGACTGATCGGTCTTCAAAATGATGCTGATTGTTGAGCTGTTTTCTCCTGGCTTGCAGCAGCGTAACTTTTGTCGCTCTGGATCCCTTTTCGGTTTGTGTTCCTTACGTTGCTCAGATGCGATGAGCCAACAGAATCTCGATGACGTCTGTCCTCTGAAGTCACCCGTGGGGTTTTTCGGTTTAGACGTGTGTGCTCATTAGTTCATGGACAAACACACTGAGTCTGCAGAAAGATGACTTTGCAGGACTGGTTTGTTTTTGCCTGGACTCATCATGTACAGTGTGTCAATCTGAGCAGGAAAAACTGGGCAGTCACATGTGTCATCTTTTATATAATCAGACCTGAAAAAACAAATGCACGTTAACTTTGCCTGCACAAACCAAATGAGATCAAGCGTTTTGACTTTGTAGAAACGTGGTAATCTCTGCACCTGGATTAAACGTCTTGCAAAGGTGGCATCCTGAAATTCACTGAGCCTCTTGAGAGCGACCGATTCTTTCCTCAAATGTATGTAGAAGAAGTCTGCATGGCTTAGTGTTTGATTTTACACCGATGTGGCCATGGAAGTGGTTGGAACAGCTGAATTCAGTGAGTTGGAAGGGTGAGCACAGACTTTAGGCAATGCAATGTTAGTTATAGGTTTGCATTGCTTGTTGTATTAAAATCATATTCTCTGGTTCTACATCAGTCATTCCGAGCAACTCACACTGCCTCTTAAAATATTGCATTCTGTCAAGTATAAGATAAATACATTAAAAGTTTATTTATGTTGCATCTTTTACGCACAATTCAATAAAGGTAAAAGACAGTAAAACACTGTAAGATTTAAGCATTCCATAAAAAAAAACTGTAAAATCCCCAAATGGAAAAGTAAACTATAAGAATGTTCCGGCAGTCCCTGCACATCTCTGGTTTTCAGGGAGTTTGCCCCAGAGCTAAGGAGCATAGAAGCTAAATGCTGCCTCGCGCGTGTTTGGTTCTGGTCCTCAGGACTCTGATGGAGCAGGTCTCTGAACTGAGCTGTCTGGAAGGCTCTTAGCATGAACTGTATTTACAATTCAGTGGGGAAAGTATTTTAAAAATTAGGGGAAAAAACAGTTTTTACATTATTTTGGAGGAATTTTCTAATAAAGATTGTTTAGTCCAGCCACATTAGAGTTTTTTTGTGCAAGGACAGCCTGTTAAACATCATGCCACAGCATTTAGGTCCAGACCTTGACTATGCTATTCCAAAACCTTTGCTTTGGATCACTGTAATGCCGCATACCCCAAGTGCGCTTATGCTTAAGGGTCAGTAACTTATTGCTGGACAGGTTGGATCAAGATTCAAGATTTTCTGGAACAGAGAGAAACTTCAGGTTCCATCAATTTGTCATCCAAGCCAGGGAATATTTTCCCCAAAGTATTGAGGTTCATCAAGATGTTTTTTTTTGGCAAATCTGATACAGGCTTTGTTTTTTTTGGTAGCAGTGGTTTTGGCCCTTGAACTCTTCAATAAATGTAACTTCTGATCAGTCTATTTCTTTTTGTTGAATCATGACCTTTGCCCTTAACTGAGGCAAAAAGGGGTCTGCATGGTTTTAGATGTTCTGGGTTGTTTTGTGCCCTTGTCACCAATGCATTCTAGGCTCGCCCACTCTTGGGAGGGTCCGTTGTTCCATGTTTTCTCCATTTGTACATAATGACTCTCACTGTGGTCCTCTGGAGTCCTAAAGCTTTTAAAATAGTTTTTTTTAGCCCATTTCACATTATTGTATTTTAAAATTTTGTTAAATCAAGGCATGATGTGTTGCTTTTTTGATTTCTTTTAGACAACTTCATGCTGTCAGATAGGTTCTATTCGGATTATTTCTTTTACTTTACAAGTACAGCTGTAATCAACCCTGGGTCCAAACTACACGCTATTGAATTTGAACCCATAAAACCTGTTTATTTACAGGTAATTTTTGATTTAGCTATGGGTTGGGGGGTATTAGAATTTTTTTCCCCCTGTCATAAATGAAATGATCATTTTAAAAATACTTTTTGTATTTACTTAGTTATTTTCTGACATAAAAATGTTTCAAATACTTTTTCAAATACTTTTTTGGGAACATTAGATGTGAAACGATTGAGGGCTTTAAAGTATCACATGTGCAATGAAAAAAACTGTCTGTGATAAACTATCTTTCAGATGTAGATAGATTAGAGACCCGGCCTGCTCTACATCCAGACTGTCCTTCCAGACACTCAGAAAGGGAATGATCTCCGAATGTGCATACAGTGTGATCACACTACATCGACTGACCAAATATAATCCTTTCTCGGTTCATTCCACCCACTCACAAACAAAGTTGTTTTCTGTTTGAAATTAATTCAAAAGTAAAAAAGAATAAGACCGATCTTACTTTTATAAGTCACACACGAACATCAGGCAGAAGCTTTCTGTACTACGCTGCACTGACACCATTGGTGCTTTCAAGGAACGTTCAAAATATATGAGTTCAACAACGTAGGACTTTTAAAACTTGTAACAAAAAACACTGAAAATAATGCCATAAGCCATACACTTCTGTTTAATGGCGATTGGCAAGCAATGTTTGCTGCATACTAAATACACCCTACTTATTTTTACAAAGTACTAAAAAACAAACATAAATTACACTGCTCAAAAAAATAAATGGAACACTAGAATAACACATGCTAGATCTCAGTGAATGAAATATTCTTATGAAATACTTTGTTCTTTACATAGTTGAATGTATTGACAACTAAACCACACAAAAATTATCAATGGAAATCAAATTTATCAGCCCACGGAGTTCTGGATTTGGAGTCACACTCAAAATTAAAGTGGAAAAACACTACAGGCTGATTCAAGTTTGATGTAATGTCCTTAAAACAAGTCAAAATGAGGCTCAGTAGTGTGTGTGGTCTCCACGTGCCTGTAGGACCTCCCTCCAACGCCTGGGCATGCTGCTGATGAGGTGGCGGATGGTCTCCTGAGGGATCTCCTCCCAGATCTGGACTAAAGCATCCACCAACTCCTGGACAGTCTGTGGTGCAACGTGACATTGGTGGACTGAGCGAGACATGATGTCCCAGATGAGCTTAATATGATTCAGGTCTGGGGCATATGGTCTCAGAAGGGGTCTAGAGATCTCATCTCGGTACCTAATGGCAGTCAGGCTACCTCTGGTGAGCACATGGACGGCTCTGCAGCCCCCCCAAAGAAATGCCACGAGTTTGCAGGCACCAGAACGTTCTCGAGGACTTCTCCAGACTCTGTCACGTCTGTTACATGTGCTCAGTGTGAACCTACTTTCATCTTTGAAGAGCACAGGGCACCAGTGGCGAATTTGCCCATCTTGGTGTTCTCTGGCAAATGCCAAACGTCCTGCATGGTGTTTGGCTGTAAGCACAACCCCCACCTGTGGACGTCAGGCCCTCATACCACCCTCATGGAGTCTGTTTCTGACCGTTGCTGACACATGCACATTTGTGGCCTGCTTGAGGTAATTTTGCAGGGCTCTGGCAGTGCTCCTCCTGTTCCTCCTTACACAAAGGTAGAGGTAGCGGTCCTGCTGCTGGGTTGTTGCCCTCCTAAGGCTTCCTCCACGTCTCCTGATGTACTGGCCTGTCTCCTGGTAGCGCCTCGATGCTCTGGACATTACGCTGACAGACACAGCAAAACTTCTTGCCACAGTTTGCATTGATGTGCCATCCTGGAAAAGCTGCACTACCTGAGCCACTTGTGTGGGTTGTAGACTCCATCTCATGCTACCACTAGAGTGAAAGCACCGCCAGTAGAGCACATCACCCCAGTTCTAAAGTCCTTACACTGGCTCCCTGTAGCTCAGAGAATAGACTTCAACATACTTGTATTAGTTTATAAATCATTGAATGGCTTAGCACCAAAATATGTTAAAGACCTGTTGTCACGGTATCAACCACCAAGACCACTCAGGTCCTCCAACTCTAGCCTACTAAACATCCCTAGACTCAGAACTAAACATGGAGAAGCAGCTTTCAGTTTCTATGCTCCCCTTATCTGGAACAGACTTCCTGACGTGTGTAGAGCTGCTGAAACTCTGAACTGCTTTAAATCGAGACTAAAAACCATCTGTTTAGAATTGCTTTCGAGTAAATGATTGATGTCATATGTATGAAATGTGTTCATGCTCTCTTGCTTTTTTTGATCTTTCTCTTGCTTTATTGTGTATCATGTGTAATGTGTGTTTCTTTTATGTGTTTAAAAAAAAAATCACCAAATCATGTAAAGCACCTTGAATTACCCTGCTGTTGAAAGTGTGCTATACAAATAAAATTGCCCTGCCAGCATTCAAAAGTGACCAAAACATCAGCCAGAAAGCATAGGAACTGTGAAGTGGTCTGCGGTCACCACCTGCAGAACCACTCCTTTTTCGGGGGTCTTGCTAATTGCTTATAATTTCCACCTGTTGTCTATTCCATTTGCACAACATCATGTGAAATTGGTTGTCAATCAGTGTTGCTTCCTAAGTGGACAGTTTGATTTCACAGAAGTGTGACTGACTTGAAGTTACATAGTGTTGTTTAAGTGTTCCCTTTATTTTTTTGAGCAGTGTATATTCCTTCTGTTAATTTTGTCTTCCTAACATCCATCAACATCCATCAATCATCTGTACCCG